>BLBF01000005.1:41223257-41236859 GCA_015471245.1 Laticauda colubrina | reverse complement strand
TTATTATTATTATTATTATTATTATTATTATTATTATTATTATTATTATTATTATTATTATTATTATTATTATGGTAATTTTAATTTTATGTATATTCAACTATTAATGTGTCTGTGCATATTTGTGGATATTTGAAGGGAGTGTTGAGGTTAGCCAGTAAAGTTGATACCCTGACCTTTTTTATGTGTGTTGCATATACAACAAGCAACAATGGGTGGGATTCTGATCACACTTTTGCAAACACTATTTGGACATTTTTCACCCTTTCCTGTTTGCATTGAAAACCTAAAGACATCTACATTCACCAATGAAAGCTTTCACAAGATCAAAATTAGAACTAAGTTCCAAAGACATGTGTGGATTAGCATTTAATTAAAACAACAGCTGATTTCCGCTTTATATCACAAATTGTTGCTGTGCAAAAGATACTTGGTTTCAAAAATGCATTTTCTGCATTTGTACATTTCTTTTCAAGGAAAATGGTGAACTGCTCTTTGAGAAACTTCTTGAATGTAGAAAATTAATTACATAGTGTTTTTTAGTTTTACAACCTAAAAACAGGTAAAAAGACAATTAGAATAAAAGTAACAGTTAATTAAGTATTGTAATTAAATCTTCCTTCAGATCAAATTAGTATGTTTAAAATTGAAGGCTAACTCAGTTCTCATCTTCAATATTTTATTTTAAAAATCTGATAAAGATCTTTTTCAGACTACAGGTTTTTAATTCTGTTCAACTGTTCACTGGAATTTTAACTGATTTTTTTTTCTTATTTAAATAGTTAAAGATGTGTTGACTCATAGAAAGCTATTCGGAAGCTCTATTAAATTATAAAAAATAACCAGATACTTACAAGAAGATAATTCCATTGAATATAACTGTGCCACAATAAATACAACTAGTTTGTGATTTACCTTTAGATGAAAAGTATAGCTTAAATTTTATTTTGATTAAAAACAGTAGAATGGCACCCTATAAAAATGTAGTATTTACATTGATAATTGGTCAAACTAATAAAACATTTACTAATCTTATAGAGAAAGCAAGCTGTTTTAAAGTGCTATCCTCATAATCCCTCAGCATTCATTAATTGAAGTAATGCAGATGGAAGTTGAAGTCTAAAACATCTGGAGGGCATAAGGTTGCCTACTCTTCTATTTAATCTTAGTCAGCTATCAAAAATATATCAAATCTATGCTAAGGTTTTGCATAATAAACAAAGACAGGAACATTTTTCGACTAGAATTTCACTTGAACAAAGTATACTGAAGCATGATAAGCCACAGTAATTAAATAATATTTACATGTTACCTGTTATTCTCTACCTTCCCTACATTACCTTGCTCAGGTTATGAGTTTCTTCTATTTAAAAGAAAACACAGTAAATTTTAAACCATTTAAATACAAGTTAAATGTTAATTGGCAGCGTTAGACTCTGGTAACATACAGTTTCTAAATATATTTATTTTAGATATATTTATCTCGATATATTTACTTTAAATATATCTGTACTCTATATATTCTAAAATATTATATTAAATTTTCTAAAGAATTTCTTAACTCTAACATTTGGAAACATTCTGCACAAAGCTTTATGGATTTTAGTAATCTGATCTCTGTGACTTCCTCCTTTTAGTCTTTCTTTCGTCGTGTTGCAGCAAGAATAATGATAGTATCTGTCACATTCTTTGGATGACTTAAGATAGCTGTGTTCTAAGTTGGGGGCTGAAAATTATGAACTCTTGCTTTTAGAAATGTGACATGGGGGTAGTGAACTATATTTTAAAAAGCTTTAGTATTAGACAGTGCACTGCCAAGACAACTGAATTTGAAAGCTGGAACTTAGAGTAGCCTTTATCTTTACTATTTCTTAGATTTTTTTAATATCTTAGAGTTTCCTAGGGTTAAGAGCAGTTGAAAAGCTCTCTAAAATGAATTATTGGAATCCCCAAGTTAGTTACTTATGAAATATTGTGAAGAACTTGAAACATCATCTGTATATTCACTTATATAATTTACAGAGATATTGATGCTTAGTAAGTTTAAAGTATTTCATAAACTTAGCAAATAAGGAAAATAACTCAAAAAGCATTTTATTCTTCAATTACTTTGCTCTGCTCTACATAACTAGATTCAATACTTCTTATGAATTTGTAATAAAAGTATATTAAGGGAAAAATAATTTACCCAATATGATACTAAAAATATGTTTTTTTTTCACAGCATATTGATTATCTTGTTCGGATATGCCCACAAGATACATAGAGAAGAAACATAGATAAACATATAAAAATGCCTTTTTCAAAGCAATTTTACACATATTAGATTTCAACATTAACCCCTAATAAAGAACTCATTAAAAACTTAATTGTTACATATTAATTGGATAATATTAAATAAATAGAATAAATATGCTCTAGCAACATTACTAATCACTAGTTAACTAAATTATTAACTGTGCTATAAACTAATTTATAAATAATAGAGAGAAAAATAGGTCTGCATTTACATATGTGTCCATCTGTCTGCTTTTACAGTTTTTGTTTTCAATCAGTGGGTGGATTGGTTAAAATCCAAACAGCAGCCTGAATTTTCCTTCAAAATGTACTTTCTTTGGTCTTGTTTATTGGTGGGGAGGAAGGATTTCCTTGACAATAGCTAGATCTTAATAGGTCCTTAAGAAATTTTATCTCTGTAACCACATTAGATATAACGTGAGTGGCAGAAAAATCTCCATGGATAATTTTGGGTTAGTAGATTGTTACCATCTCAGTGTTGCTGAAATCTCTAATCTCAGGTCAGCCTGAAGCAGCAGCGCATACAATCCTGTTGCCTGATGCAGTATGAATGAAAATGCTTTCTGTCAGAAACATGTGGTCTCTTCAGCCCAGAGTCTGTGTAAATCCTGTGTAAATAGAAGGAGGCTAACAAAGGATGAGCCCCTGCAGCTCAGAGCATTTGGAGCCATTTGGGGGCTGAATTTGCTAAATGCTGCTTATACCGCCTGAAAAGTTGAAGTGAAAGGAGTTTAAATTCCCTTCTTTTTTCTCTTTCTACTCATACCCTGGGGGGAGGGTGTTCAAGGCCAGAAAAACTTGAGGTAAGACTATGAAAACTGTTTTTCAGTGCTCTTTTGAGTATGGAAAGGTGGCCTAGTTCACCGTACCTTTTCTAATATCGGAAAACCCATACAGTTTGTAAATGTTGCATGTTAAGTATTTCATCTTCTATGAATTACACAGAAGAAAACAAAATTCAGTTTTTTCATCAAATTAACTTACATAGATGGTATAGCATAGCTGATTAGTAAAAGAACTGAAGAATTAGTAAATTTGTTTCATTTTCTGTAACAGAATTTTGCAGAGAGAAAGTATCTCTCAAGAACATTGATAAGACAAAATTGGGGATCTAGAACTTATTGCTAATAACTCAAAATCTTCTGCAAGGAAAATTATTGCACAAATATATGTTCATATTTTCAAATAATCTTTCTCAGCTACATAAGAAAATGGAAAAACAGATATTCAGTAGACCTGAAGTTGTTTTTCTGTCCAAATAACATAGATTTCAACTTATTTTGAACAATTATATTCAATTAGAGCAAGGGAAAAAAATAACTCACACTATAGTGTCTTAACTGAAAATCTATATAAAAAGCTACTAAGTGATGTGATTCTTAGAATAGTGATAATGAGTAGTATTGCAGTTTATTATGTGCCATGTATTAGAATATTGTTTGGGCCTTTTCAGATGAAGGAAGTGTGTTAAATCCACTTGCAATTTCTTTTTTCTATAGTTTAAGCTCATATGCATGCAAAACATTTGCTGATGCAATGAACACTGAATGAATTTTAGAATGGTGTATGCAAATAAAACCTCATCTTATTTATTTTAATTCTGTCCTGATAATGAAGTATTGCTGCATTTGGTGTGAACAACTGTGACATAGCAGCACTGGCTGCAGTTTTCTATGAGACTGCTGGCCTCTGGCAGCTCATAATAGCAGCTATTATGACATTGTGCTGGAGCAAAAGTTGTTATACCCCCTTGATGACATTTATTGTCTAAAATACCCATGCTCAGAATCAAGTGTAAGACTGCAAAATACAAGACTTTTTGTTGAAAATAGCAAAAAGGCTAGCAAAATTCCACACACATTCTTACCAAACATATATTTTGCAGAAGTATGCTAGAGCTGGATTATTTCCTTGTTCATTTTTAAATAAACAATCCAGAAAGAACATTAATTTACAAATGCTGTTATATACCTAAATATCTTATACCCTGTTATGTAGTTTGCATTGTTGGTAATTATTATGTAAGTAGCACTAAGTAGTAGAAACAATTATTACTATAATAAACTTATATGCAATGTATGGATGACGCTCTAAACATAAGAATAAATAGGTAATGTTTCATGATGTGGAAACAGTCTTTTCTGTAACGGGTGGCATTTAGAGATCATAGGAACCAGTAGAATATTGTGGGAACAGTACTTTTGGATGGCAAATACAGGCAATTCCTGACTTACAACAGTTCATTTAGTGACTGTTCAAAGTTATACTAAAATTGAAAAAAGTGACTTAGAACTGTTGGAGCATCCCCATGGCCACTTGATCAAAAATCAGTTGCTTGGCAATTGGCTTATATTTATCATGGTTGCATGTCCTGGAGTCTTTTGTGACCTTCTGACAAGCAAAATCAGTGGGGACACCAGATTCATTTAACAACCTTATGACTGACTTAACAACTACAGTGATTCGCTTAGCAACTGTGGCAACAAAGGTCATAAAGTGGAGCAAAACTAATTTAGCAAATGTCTCACTTAGCAACAGAACTTCTGGGCTTAATTGTGGTCATACATCAAGAAATACCTGTAGAACTCTTATTTTGGATTATCCCACATAATTTTTCAGATGCTTTTGGGAAAATTACTGAAAGTTAATTTCCAGTTTATAATTTTTCTTAAAATTATTCTTATTCTATAAATGGCAGTGACTAGAGTATTGTTTATTCCAAAAAGATTATAGGTCTAAATAATATGCCAAGCAAAGTGCTCATCTAAATAACTAATATTCCTTTCTGTTTCTATTCAAAACTAAGTTTCATTGGATTTAAATACTTTTTAAATTCTTCATCGCTGATCTTGATTCTTGATAACTTCATGGACATAGTTGAGTAATTTTCTTAACAGCAATATGAAGATGTTTTGCCATTAATTTCCTATACTATGCTTTTCTTTTTTAAAAAGAAAACCTTTTGCAGTCTAGTTCTTACAGGATTGATGCAGTTTATTTGCTTTTTATTTGAAACGCTATGCTTCTGCAATAAAGGCATGAACCTGTTTTCCCTTTTCCTTAACTTTTTAAACAAACGGCATTATGTTTATATTAAGCTTTCCTCCAGTTAAAAGAAATGTGTGTGGTTTCTTCTGTTCTGTGTAAAGTTTGGATAGCAGCTGGGCTTACATGGAAATGATGCAAGTTTGATTATCAGATTAAAATGCAGGATTTTTTTGAATTGTAGTTTATATTATGTTCCCAAGAGTTTTAGTTTAAGTTCAGAGTTCAGATATCTGTTGGTATTAATTGTTATAATGTTATTTGTCACATTTTTCTGTTCATCTCTGGAATTCTATGCTATTTTAAAATGATATATAGTAATAGAAGTGCAAAGTAACTTGGCATTTTTTTATCCACTTCAAACTAATAAACAAAGTGGCATATAACACATGAAAACTTAATTTAGTAAATTTTAAAAGGATACATTTACAATATATCAGATGGAATTTATAATTCTTTACAAAATTTCACACAAACCAAAAAAATTAGTTATGACACTATAATTATTCTCTCGATAAATAGACATATAGACAGACAGACAGATAACATATATTCAGAAATTACCAACTATTTAGGATGAAGAATAGTTGTCTACAACTTTCTTGGTACAGCAGATGTAATTAGGACTGGGGTCTTTAAGAAAAATGCTATGATGTATAGCTTTTTTTTTATAATATATACTCACTTTGAAAACAGAATCAAACCTAGTTAGAAAGCCAATGGGAGATAGTCATACTAGGAACAGCATTAAATACAATTGTTTTATATTGTCCCTGAAGGAAATACACTGTATAACATAACAGTGGTTGTGATCTAGGGGAAGATTGACAGTTTTGTGCATTGCTGCTGGGGATGTGGTAATGCAGAATACCTAACATGAAATGCAACATATAAGAAAATCTTCTGGGGCTATCGAATGGATATTCCTAGCAGATTCCTGAGGTCTGTGGACGTTGAAAGTGTACAAATGTCTTTCTAGGAATGAAACTTCATTCTTTCACACAGTGTGATATATGCACATACATGTGTGCACACATGCACATATAAACTTATAAACCTTTTGGGGAATGGTTTTTTTAATTACTGCCTTTAGAAATCCATGTTCTGTGTGTTCCATTATTTTTTTTTTACAGTGGCTTAAAAAAGAGTAGGAAGTGTATAATGTACAGAACTAACCTGTTTTACAACATCAAGTAAAGATGTTCACAATCTTTTCAAGTTTAGAACTTGTAAATGCAGAGATAATATTTAGCAACTCAGAGAGACATACAGTAGACTTAAATGTCAGTTTAAAAGGTATTGGAGTGTCAAGAATAACCTTCCTGTTAAATAGACATTCTGTTTGTAATTATGGTTCTGTATCAAATACTGAGTACCTCAGCTTTTTGTTTTGTTACTTGTATTGTTTTTTGCCTTGTTTTTGGTTAATAAGTAAAGTTTGCTGAGGGATAATAGGATTTATTGAAGAGGTATATGCCTTTTTTCATGATAATTTAGAGTTCACCAACTTTGGTCTCGATTCAGACTAATTGCACTTTTGAACTTGTTATAAGGTGTAGCTCCAGTGAATAATTTTAATAGAATCTAAAAATGTTCTGCTAAATATTTTCTTCATTTATAATGCAACTACCAGATTTACATTTTATCATTGCAGTGTGACTAACCCTATTAAAAATCAGTTATTATTTATTGCTTTGAGAATTTTTATTGTCATTTTGTTTGCAGTATCTACTTTTGTTCTTGTATAAATAGTTTTATGTATGTTGAGGTAAATTCATTACTGGCAATTGATTTATAATAGTTTACAATGTAGAAAACTAAATGTTAGGCAAGTTTAACTGGAGGAATCTGAATCAGGATGTGTAATAACCTCTTAATATCAATTTTAAAACTAAAGTGCTATCCTGATAATTTTGAAGGGTTCAAATTATGTCGTGCATAACATCACCAAAATCTCCCTGAATGCACACACACATAATAATTGACCTAGAGAGAAATAGTTCAGGAGTTCATTCATAGCATTTTGGAGTATTTTTCATCTGTCTGAGAAAGGAGACAGGTTAAGGAAGTATTCTTTTCTATTTCCAGCCATTATCTGCATGCATACATAGATTTTTAGTGAAGACAAAGATATCTTTATCTAGACAATGGATAGGCCTACTGATTTCAAACTTGCACTTTTGCCGTAGATTGTATTTGCCCCTCCATCTCTGGGTACTGTTTTTCAAAATTGCCTGAGGCTACAGTACAGCACCTCAGATCCCTAAGGCCCATTTCCTGGCTCCTAATAGCCACTCTCCATCTGTGTCATATGAACAGCTGATGAGATAGCTCCGGTCTCTGTATTTTGGGAGCACATCCACCCAGGTTAAAGTGCTGGGGTTGCCAAAGAGCAGTCAGAAGCCATTAATGTTGTGAAAATTTGCCTTGCAGCAGTTCTTTGGCATAGTGGAATTGGTATGACTGTAAAAGGATTTATGCTTATGGACACATAGATGTAGGGTGGTGGATTACTAGGAAAAAAAAGTTCTAAAATAGCATTTTTCCAAAGCAGATAGCTGAAGGTCTGATGTCTTTTCCTTAGATTGCTCTTCAACCTTTCTATTTACCTTTTATTTGCCATAAGTTAAAAAAAGGAGTGGGGAGAGAAAAGTGAGTTCCCTTTGGCAGATGGAAGGGAACTACTCAGCCTTGGGGCAGGGTGGTTGTAATGAAATGGCCTGTCATTCTGTAAATAGTGAGGACCATCTTTTCTATGTGATGGAAGATATTGCATTGCAGTTAAAATGGGAATGTCAATAAAATTAATCTTCCTGCTCTTTGCTCAGGATTTTTTTGTTTCTTTTTTTTAAAAAAAGGGTTAGGTGGTTGCAACCCTTATGCATTGATGCATGTTTGCTTAAGACATATCAAAGAAAAGGTGTGTGAATAGTATAGATAAAGGAGAAATAAAATTTAAAATTTGAGGAAAATAGACTGTATAACTAACTATTTTATAACTGAAAATAGACTGTATAACTGTAATTTAGCAGTGCTAAAGAACTAGAAGAGGCTATAGGAATTAGTTTGTGGGTCTATAGCATTCCTCTGGAAGCTATGAAGCCTCTGACTCAGGCTACATTGAGCACAGAGTTTATTGTTTTAGGCTTTCTTGGACAAGGTTTTTACTTAGCATGGGATTTATGGCATTTACTGCTAATGAATGTCTATTCTTAAATTACAAAACCACCATCTCAGTGCAATTCCCAGATGTCCTTCCAGGACCTCAGCTTCTTAAACACCAGCAGGGAGCATAAACTCTCCACTTCTCTGTTTTCCTCTTTCGTGTGGCTCCGGGCTAATGATGTGTAAGGAAAACACAGCAATCTATAAAGTCTCAGTGCTGTCCCAGTATTCTTCATTTATTTTGCATTTGATTATGCCACAAATCGGATCTTGTTTCTTTCCTTTTTTAAAATGTTATTAGTTCAAATATTAATGTAGGGATATAGCATATATTGCTGCTCTTGATTGATGCCTTCCCAAAAACAGGAAGACGTGCTCGTATGAATTTTAAGAAAGTAGAGGTCCTGCAATGCCTTGCCAGAAGAGTTTTTCAGATACATAATTTAGATGCCCTCCAGGCATGCTTTCAAGGCATTTTTGCTGGAGGGCAAGAAAAAATAACTATGACTGTTAAAAGTAAATTATTTTTTGCTAATGCACAATTAATGCCAGGAAAAACCACTGAAGAGAAAGATGTTGATGGAAAGTTCTGATTAAGTGAGCACCCTACCTTGATTTACATCTATTTTTTTTAGAAATAAGATAATAATCATTGATGCAGACACAAAGATTTTCATGTCTTGCAATGATTGTTCAGGATCATGCTAGATATGTTTGTGTTTGCGGACTTGCATATACCAGCAAACATGCATGCATGCATTATAAGAAGATGAGAGCCTATAGGGAAGGGATGAGATGATAATATGTTACATTCATTGAGCAGTGAAATATTGTCACCTATGCAGAGGGTTCAAAATATATAGACCACAGAGCATTTAACTTGATGGTGGCAAGGAATACATTTATAGTAAATAGGTTTTCTCTTGATAGATTTTCACATATTGTATCCTGTAACTTACAAAGAGATATTGCACCATGTGAAATGCATATCTATAATTGAATTAATGGTCTGTGTATGTATGCAGCATAACATTAATATTTGGATGGACAATGGTTTCTAACTTTTTATATTTCTATCAAAATTATATTTAAGATGTTAAAAATAGTGGATATCTTCGTATATGAATAACAGTTCATTAATGCTTGAGTAGTTAATCTGATTAATCAAATGAGCTTAAAATGGTTGTTTATAATCTCTTGTTTTATTTCTTTTTCTTTTAGGAGATGGTTTAGACAACAGTGTAGCTTCTCCGGGCACAGGTGATGATGATGATCCAGACAAGGATAAGAAGCGTCAAAAGAAAAGAGGAATCTTTCCCAAAGTAGCAACAAATATCATGAGAGCGTGGCTTTTCCAACATCTCACGGTAAGTGGACTTTTAAAAGAATTAAAAGTTTTTTAAAGAATTCTGTTGAACAAAAGTCCTTATGGTCAATTTTCTTTTCAGAATTTATGAATCTATTCACTTATTACTTTAATATAAAACAAAATTTGATTTTGCTATTGGGTTTGGGGATCTCATGGGATCCCTGTGAAATGTTGCATTGTGCATAAGTTTAGAAAGCACTTTCCATTTTAACTCTTTGGTAATATATTATGTTTAACTGTTTTTATTGTACAGGTAGTCTTCATTTAGTGACCACAATTGGGAAAGCAACTCTGTTGTTAAGCGAAGTGGTTGCTATGTGGAACATCCTTTACAATTCTAATTCACTTTTCCTTAGCCTCACAGATCCACAAAGGTTGCAAATACGAATCTTGGTTGTAAAGTTTCTTTTTCATCATTGTTGTAACTGTGAACAATTGCTAAATGAGGCAGTTGCTAAGTGAGGACTACCTGTATTTAATGGGTTTTGTTTTAATTAAGTTGCTTGTATAGTTAATTTTGGGTGCTGGTCTGAGTTATGAACATGAGATGTGAGGCTGTATACATTCAATAAATAAAATAGAATAAAATGTATTCAGATACTGTCAGTTGATATTTTATTGTGATGTAAATTTTAGAATGATGTGTGTGTGTGTGTATAATACATGAATGATCTCAAGTAAAAAAAAATACAATGAAACATAATAATTAATTAATTTTGGTGTCTTTTGCAAACAGTATAAATCATTATGATAGCTGTCCCTCAGCTGGTACCTTCCACATGTGCCAGCCTTTATTTTCTTTAACTCTAAGCATATCTAGAAGACACCAATTTGGAGAAGATTGGTTCATCGTCCTAAATTTCACACACACACACTACAGGAAATATGTAATCATCAGTGAAGGGTCAGCCCAACTTAAATAACTTTTCAAGGGTTATTGTGAATCAAGCAGTTCTGTGGTGTGATTGATGTTATTTAATGTGGGTTTCAGATCTTTCCAGAATTAAACAGATGTAATTATTCTCTATGCTAGACCTTCAGAATAGTGGTGGTATATTCGTTTGGAATGTACAGTACTTTTGTGTTTATATTCCAATAAGGTACAAAAGTTCTATAGAAAATATTTTTATGTTGTAATAAGGATATCCTTCTCAATCCTGTCTGTTTTTTTAATATTAAAAAAAGAAAATATACTCTATAAGGACTAATAATTTAAAAGAAAGCCCATGGTGAACTCTCACAATGATAAGTGGTAACTTATAATTTCAGGTAGTCCTTGATTTACAACCACAATTGGGCCCAAAAATTTCAAGTTGTTAAGTGAGTTTTGCTTCTCTTAACAAACTTTCTTGCCACAGTTGTTTAATTAATCACTGCAGTTATTAAGTTAGTAACATGGTTATTAAATGAATCTGGCTTCCCTGTTGACTTTGCTTATGAGAAGGTCACAAAAGGTGATCACATTACTCCAGGATACTGCAAGTATCACAAATATAAGTAAGTTGCTAAACATCTGGATTTTGATCACAGGGACATGGGAAGCTGCAATTATTGTAAGTATGAAAACCAGTCATAAGTCACTTTTTTCAATGCCACTGTAACTTCAAACGGTCACTATATAAAATGTTGTAACTTGAGAACTAGCTGTATTGACATTATATATTTTTGCTCATATGGTATTAATTTCTATTCATAATCCCTTTGAGGATACCTGTTTTATTTATGGCAATTACTACTCAATATTTCTCAGTAGCTTTAGTGGCTAAGCACCAATAGATTCACAATTCTAAATCGTTATTTTGATGTAAGAGTGTTATTAGCAATCTAAGGTGAATTGATCAGGCTGAAAGAATCAGGATTATTCCAAATAGCCAGCATCTCTGCTCGAGTAGTGGCTATTTTTACCTTCCAGCTACAGCCATTCCAAAGGTCAGGTGCCCCATGGTACCCGGTTGGCTCAGAGGAATTAGACAGAACATGAGTCTCTGGGCTGATTACTTAACCAAAGACAAAATAATGAGTCCTAAGCAAATACTGACTAATTGAAAGGGCTGTAAATCCATTACATATTGGTCAGGGATAATCAGGAGTATTTAATCACTTTTATCTATTCAAGAGCACTGAAGCTGCAACAGCAAAGCCCTGAACCTTGCCATGTGCTTATTATTCTCATCATTATCAAAATTACTTCACAGCTGTTCTTTGCTACATCACCTCAGCTGGAGATTTACTAACCTGTAAAATGTTTTTAATTTGGAAGTTGAGTGTAACTGGAATGATTTTTTTAATGTTAAGGAAGTGGTTTGAAGAGCAGCACAATGATAAAGAAAAAAAAGGGGGGGAATGAGTAATTTCTTTCAGTTCACTTAAGCTTAATGTTAATTTCTCTCACCAAATCTTCTACATCATTTCTATGGATTTCTCCACTGCTTTTTGTTCTAAATGGGTGTGTGAATAGTGTTCAGTGCATGCTTCCAGTAGAAGAATTTGTGTATATTGTATGTTGAATATCATTTTCCAGGATATTACTTTGTCTTGAAATTTGTGCTTTTTTTTTTCAAACTCACTTTAAATGACTTAAAGAAATTTAAAGAAATTGATGACTTAAAAAAAATCAAAAGCTTTGATGAGGATGACCTTTGAATAAGTTAAAAAATTACCATCTAGGTTTTAATGAGTTTATAGATGTCAAAGAATGTACCATACTCATAATTCTTCAGCTTGAGAATGATAGTGCAGATCTCTGATTAGTGAATTGAAAATTCAAAAGATGTTTGCCCTAAATGTATGGAGACAAAGGAAAAAAATCTTCGTCTTAAATAGTGCCTTGTTTCTTTATTTTTTTTCTTTTTGGTTCTCAAGTAATATAGTTATTTCAAAATATAACTTTTCTCCAACCACTAAAATAAATGTTAATTTTATACATGTTCAGACAAAATTCATCATTAAAACAGCTTCTAATTTTAAACCTTTTCTGTTCATTACTTCTCTAACCTTATTTCAAATAGTTTGGTCTACCCTTTTGTGTTGTGTGACCTATTCTTCTATTACAATAATCTTACAATGTACCCTTTTCGCTCTTTCTTTAAAGAAGAAACTAATTGAATTATCTCATTATTTTAATTTGTTAAGCAAATGTATTTTACATCCCAGGATGTGTTCTTAAAGAAGGGGCTGCTAAGGCTTTACCCCTTGAATGGCCCATTGGTGCATTTTGACATTCATGCATTCTCATTAATGAAAGGAACATAAAAGGACTCTGGCTGTATTTTTTTTTTCAAACACCCAACCAGTATGGAACAACTTTTTCCATTACCCACAGGGGTCTCTCTACATTGGTTCTCCAATGCAAGCTATTGTCACCTATTTTGAATACCTGAAAAGGACAAATAAAATACTAAAGGCCAACTGTAGCAATTGTTAGTTGTTAGTTTCAGTATGACAAAAATCATTAACCTACTCTTGGCCTGGCAAACAAAGGTCTCTTTGAAGAGAAAAACTCCTAAGTCACAAAACATTTTTGTAAGTGAAATATTTGATCAGGTCAAATATATATATATATATATATATATATATATATATATATATATATATATATATGCTGATGAACTCAGTACAGAAGCCTGATGATGACAGATGAGATTCTGCTGAAACGTTGCTACAACTTTAAAAGCACTACAATGACGTGGGATAATACCCGAAGGAAGCTGGACAGCATATATATA
>BLBF01000005.1:41208530-41222256 GCA_015471245.1 Laticauda colubrina | reverse complement strand
TATATATATATATATATATATATATATATGCAGTTCAGCTTCCTTCCTTCTTCCTTCCTTTGCCACCCACAAGCCCAAACTATGGCTAAGATACATCGATGACACATTTGTGATTTGGCCCCATGGAAAAGAAAACCTAAACAATTTCCTAACACACCTAAACAACACCCCCCCCAAAATCAAGTTTACCATGGAAACGGAAATAAACAAACAACTACCATTCCTAGATGTACTAATCTACAAAAGAACAGATGGCACACTAGGACACACCGTATACCAGAAGAAAACACACATCAACTGCTACCTCAACGCCCAATCCCACTACCACCCAGCACAGATAAACTCCGTGGCCAAAACACTAATCAGCAGAACCAAATGCCTGGCAGACAAGACACATATAAAGACTGAACTATGCACCCTGACGAAAGTACTGACAGCCAACGGCTTCCACAAAAACAAATTCACCAGCTTGATCCACAAAAACACACTAAGACTTAATAGAGACCTAGAAGATCAACAGATCTATGGAACAGCTGTCCTGCCCTACAAAAGAGGTACTACAGACAAAATCAGTAAGATACTACACAGGCATCACATCAAGACTGCCTTCAAAACAGACAAAAAAATAGCAGCAAGAATGATAAACACAGACCAAGACTCCCAACCAATCAGGATGTTAAAAAAACCATCCTGGGACAGCAGTAGGCTAGCCTCAAATTTAAAACCAACGGCTGTGATAGCCTGACCCACATACGAACCCAATACAGAAGCCTGATGATGGCAGATGAGATTCTGCTGAAATGTTGCTACAACTTTAAAAGCACTACAATGACATGGGATAATACCTGAAGGAAGTAATACCTGAAGATAATACCTGAAGGAAGCTGAACAGCATATATATATCCATACAGAAGCCTGAGGATGGCAGATGAGATTCTGCTGAAACGTTGCTACAACTTTAACAGAACTACAATGACGTGGGATAATACCCAAAGGAAGCTAAACAGCACATATACACACACACACACACACACACACACACACACACACACACACATTCTATTAACAAGCGTGCAATAAATATTCTGCAATACAATTCAAATTTAATTGTACTACTTTTGTATATTAACAAAAGTTATTTTGAAACTTGATTATAATTCTTCATGAATTAATTTGACCCATGACATTAACATTTCATAGTGTTATCTCCTAATTATAAATATTACAATTCTACAATCCTACTTTTGGAACAACTTCAAAAATACAAATAGTAGACTATATGCAAAACTATTTTTTACACACATTTCCTCTGCTTCTGTTATAATTCAGCCATGTTCTCATTATGCAATTGGGAACTGCCTTACGTATGGTATTACAATAGTACAGGAAGATGAAAGGATCTGAGGATGAATTGCTTGGAAGCATACTTGCTTATTCTGGATAATATCCAGTGTTTGAGTGGGTAAAGGAAATCCTAACCTGGTAGTATAAGCTTTTCAGAAGTACATAAAGATTATGATATCAGAAAGGTAAACCTAACATTAAGGCTGTTGTTATTTCACTTCAAAGAGAGTTAAAGAAAAAGAACAGCAAAAAATCTGAACAGCAAGGTTTCTACATAGCCTTGGAAAGCTATTTTTTTTTCCTTCAGTGCCAAATAGCCCTTTAGTACACTCAATTAGTCTTTCAGACATCTCTGTTTTCCTCTCTCAAGTGCTCTCCCATGCAAATAACATATTTGATCATAGAATGAAAACAGGAAGTATTTGTGTACAAAGATACCTCTTGCTCACACTGGTGTTGAGCTGAAATTTTTCTTATCATAGCAGCCACAGAAAAACTTTCTGCATGATGTAAATCTGTTTTCAAGATAGATGTATATAATCAGAACAGGCAGCAGTTGCAAAGGAAGGAACTATGTAAGTTTATGATTTTTTACTTTTAGTCATTTGATTTTTCTTGCAGCAGAGATGAGAATTGCACATTGATTTCATTCAGTCTTATTTCCTTTTTAGAGGTATCTTTTATAGAATTTAGATTTAAGCTCACATTAATACATTTTAATTTTTTAAAAAGCAGATTTTTATCATTTAAATAGTTTTTAAACATAAAACTTAAATGTTTATGTTTATTACCATTTGGAAACAGCGTTGTGGTTTGTTCTAATTATAAGTCTGTAAATCATTGAATATTGTGAGATCTCTGCGTTTCTCACAATTACTTCCTGAACTGTAGGTTTAAACACTAGCTATACATAGTATTAAACTAATTCTGACACACTGAGATTTGAAAGAATAAATTCCAGTAGAAATGTCTATAAGTGAAGCTGGCCAAGGTCATAATTTATATTATTTAACTATATTGTTCTGAATAGTATTAAGTGGTTGATAATAGAACCTGAGCCTCTATCATAAAACTCTGAAGGCTGGGGTGTTTTCTATCAAAATAGGGATGGAAGGAATATTATTAATGATAACTGCATCATCTTATTAATTTGTTTTAGTGCTTTAGATGCTTATTCCTATTAAATTAAAGACAGTTGGTAATGGTACACTGTTGCTGTATGAAACTATTAACCTTGTGGCTAATAGTTCTCTTATCTTTCCACATTTCCAGCATAAAGACTTTTACAGAGAACTAACTCTTTCAGTAATGGATTGGTCTATTATTTAAGATTGGTCTTTGTGCTTTGAGTGAGAACTTTAAGTTGATTTGTTCCATGATCCATTTGTTTATTTTCTTGATTATCCATGATATTCTCAAAATGTTCCAAAGGTACTTTTTCAAAAGGCAACTGGACTTTCTGGTTTTTCTTTGAAGACATTTCTATTCTTATCCAAGAAGCTTCTTCAGTTCTTGAAAAGCATCTTTGGAAAAACCATGACCTGGATGAGTGAAAATTTCCATAGATATTCTCAAGAGTTTTCATGACATCAAATTTCAAAAGTATTAATATTCTTTCTATCCTGCTTCTTTAAAACCCAACTATAGCACATAAAAAGTGTAAGTTATTTTAGCGTTTGTCTTTATAATGAAATAAAAGAGAGGCCACATTGAAATATATGTGGAGAAAAATATATATATATTCAATATATATATATTGAAATATATGTGGAGAAAAATCTAAAGGTTCCATGTAAGAACTAATTTGGGCTGCGTTATAAGTTATCTAAATCTATGTTAATGCATTTTTAAATGACAAAAAGGTAATCATCAAATGAGATAATCCTTTGAACTCTATTATCCCATTTGATAATGAATTTTTTTTCAACTGGTAATAGTGTGGAAGTAAAAAAATGCTTCAAAAATCATGTTTAATGCCAAAACAATTCTCAGTGGTCCATGCTGATGAATCCAGCATAATATAAAATGAAGATTTTCCCAAAGCCACAATGTTGGCATAGTTGCTTTTGGAACATAACAATTTCAAATAAGGAAAAGAAGCTAACAGGAGAGGAAATGACATAAGATTTAATCCTATTTCTGCTAGTGTGCAAAGAAGAATTGAGACTGTGATGGACTTAAAAACTGATCACCAAGTTTGAGCATTTTCTGGGGGACATTCAACTTTTGATTAGATTACTCCAATACCTGTTGTTTTACTATGGACAGATTATATGAGTAGTCGCCTTATTATCTAAGGCTAATAAATATAAGAGATGTCAAAGAATGACTATATGGCAAATAACAAGGATACATAAACCTGATTCAGGAAGTGGTCTCAGATTGTCCAGTAAAGTTAATAAAGAAATTGTCACTTAATTTCACATCATTCCAAAGGAAGCCAATGGGAAAAAACAACAACAAAGCAGTTGGTTATACCAAATTGTCCCAAAAGCTAATTCCCTTTTTAAGAGCATAAGAGATAGAAGAATGAACAAACATTGTAATAAAAAAGTATGTACGCAGAAGTTCTTAAGGTCACTTTAGAATCTAAAGCGTATGAGTTATATTGGTATCGTACTGAAAGGACAATACAAAGCATATTTTGATAACCACAAAATGTGGTGTTAGGTAGATTTAGGGTAAAAATTGTGACAATCAGGAAGTAGAAAGGCTCACATAGAGTAACTTCATTGCTTTGGCACAGTGGATTGCCTAGAAAAGGGTGACTTTGGATCACCAACCAACCTCACAAAGTTGTAGTTGTAGGGAAAATAGGAGGCACCACAACATCACTTTGAAGTGCATTAAGGTGGCAATTTTAGTCAGATTTCTTTGCCTCTCTGAAAAGAGACATGGCTAATTTAATGAGTAGCAAGAAAGATGCTACACTTGTATTACTTAAAGTACATTTTTCAAATCTTTTTGAAACAAGAATGAGACTGTTTTATATGCACTTAGTGAAAGAAATTAAAAGCTTTCCACTTTATAATTTATGATTGTAGGCAGCATACAGCAAGAAAAATAAACATTCAAAACCAAACAAAAAGTAATATAGATAAAAAAAATAACAAAGCAGTTACCTACATTGTTGAGGCTGAGCTTACTCCCAGAAGAAAATGGGTTGAATTACTATCCTGACACAGTACACAGGAGAAAAGCCAAGATTTCATGACTCCATGAAAAGCTAATAGAATTGGGGCTGCCTGAGCCTTGGGAAGGAGCTCATTCCAAAGGATAGCATAACAAATAGATGTTTCATGTGTAATATTGGTAGGTTTATAGCAGGGATAGGGGAATAATAGTTTATATATATATATAAAGAAATTATAACTTTCTGCTATGGATATGACCTTCAGGAAGCCTGATCTATGTTTATTCTCCTTTGCTTTGCTTTTTCCGATATAAAGAGGACAAGAGAAACATCTGTTTTTAGTTTAAAACTAGACAAAGTTGTGTGATGTCTAAGACAAAGAAAGTTTGTTTGTTTTTAAACATAGTTTCTGAATAAGCCAATATCTAAAAACCACATTTTTCTCCTGGGTTGTACTTTTTAACTGACTAATTTCATGATCATTTGGTTCACCAGTTGATTACAATCAGAAGACTCATATTCTCTTCCAGCATATTGCAAAGGAAGAGAGGAATAGATTACAATACTTTATTGGCCAAGTGTGATTGGATACACAAGGAATTTGTCTTGGTGTAAATACTCTCAGTATGCATAAAGAAAAGATACATTCGTTAAGAATCAAGAATCATAACGTACAACACTTAATGATAGTCATAGGGTACAATCAACAATGAAATCATACTAGGAAACAGTCAAGTGGGAGGAGATGGGTGGTAAGGAGTGGTGAGAAGTAATAGTAGTGTATTAACAGTAATAGTAGTGTACACTTTGTAAATAGTTGAACAGTGTTGAGGGAATTATTTGTTTAGCAGAGTGATGGCTTTTGGGGAAAAATTGTTCTTGTGTCTAGTTGTTCTGGTGTGCAATGCTCTAAAGCATCATTTTGAGGGAAGGAGTTGAAACAGTTTATGTCTGGGATGTGAGGGGGTCTGTAGACATTTTCACAGCCCTCTTTTTGACTCGTGCAGTATACAGATCCTCAATTGAAGGCAGGTGGGTAGTAATTGTTTTTTCTGCAGTCCTAATTATCCTCTGAAGTCTGTGTTTGTCCTGTTGCAGAACCAAACCAGACAGTTATAGAGGTGCAGATGATAGACTCGATAATTCCTCTGTAGAACTGTATCAGCAGCTCCTTGGGCAGTTTGAGCTTTCTGAGTTGGCGCAGAAAGAAAAAGAAAGAAAAGAAAGAAAGAAAGAAAGAAAGAAAGAAAGAAAGAAAGAAAGAAAGAAAGAAAGAAAGAAAGAAAGAAAGAAAGAAAGAAGCAGGGAATATGAGACTCATCACAGCTCATTTACTGATTGTGAACATTTTTGGTCCCCATTATATCTGAATCAAATTATTGTTTCTAAAATCTTGTTCATTCTGAGATAAAAACAGAGAAGGTTACAGATATGTGATACATTTTAGCAGGTTTGAAATCACTTAAGCTATCTACTGTGACAGGATCAGTGGGTAAATTTGAACCATATGGCATATCATTCATCAAGCATAGGCCAACTATTACAGCTCATTAACCTGGCTGGTTAAGAACAATACAGTAAATGCCATTTTGCTGCTTATTATGAATCTTTTGTTAACATAATGATAGCAAGCTAGACCACCTGAAATGTATCATTTACACTCATCAAAATGAAATAACTGTAAACAATCAAATCAAAAGATAACCAGAACTGCTGATGCTTTGCATTTATTCATGGTTTTGCTATCCTGCTTGATGTCAAACCAGCCTCTCAGGAATTTGGTGAAGGTATTTAACTGAACAACAAAATAATGAGTAGGTCTAAGAATTTATGTGCTAAATGCACAAGAAAATATTAAAAACAGCCAAAAGAATAAGAATATTTAAAAATAAAATAGACATTAAAAATAACATTATAGAGGGGAAGCTTTCAAGTATTATTATTACAGGTAATCCTTGACTTACTACCATTCAATTGATATTTGAAGTTACTACAGCATTGAAAAAAGTGACTTATGACTTACAACCAATGCAATATCTCCATGACTTATCTAATAAACTTTCAGAGACTTGGTAACTGGCATGTGATCATCTTTTGCAATCTTTAGCCACCAAAATCAATGGGTAACCAGATTCATTTAACAATCATGTTACTAGCTTAACAACTGCAATGATTTATTTAACAACTGTGGCAAGAAAAATAATAAAATGGGACAAAAGTCACTTAACCACTGTCCAGCAATGAAAATTTTGGGCTCAGTCATTGTCATAGGTCAACTATAGTCATAGGACTATCTGTATTATTTTCTCTTTTTTCCTACTATCCCTGACTTTAAACATTTACAATTATTGCTAACTTCTATTTAAATAATGTTAATTATCATTAAGCAATTTCTTTTTTTCCTGGCCACTGCTGGATATATGTTGTACATAAAGGAGCCATTTCTGCTGGAATTTTGTTATATATCATCATCATCATTCTAGCCATTGTGTATCCACAGCATGATGGAGGCCTATTCTGCATGTTTCCAACCAATACAGTGTTGAGTTTTCCTTTGCCAGATGGGCCCACAATATTTGCTGATGTTGTTGCTCCATCTTGTTTGAGGTCTCTTTTGTGGACACTTTTTATCAAGTGGGATCCATTCTAGGATTGCGTTGGTCCACTTGCCATCAGTTCTTCTTGCTATGTGTCCAGCCCATTTCTATTTCAATTCTTTTACTTTCTTGATAGCATCGTATATTTTCATTTGTTCCATGTGCAGGACTTGACTTGTGAAGTATATGTAACTTCACACAGACGTGTGTGTGTGTGTGTGTGTGTGTGTGTATCTATATTATATGTTTGTGTTTATATCGTATCTTGTGAAGTGTATATATAACTTCACAAGGCAACTTATATATACTGAATATGTAAAGTTTTTCCATTGCTGCATATTTTCTCATTTTGAACTCCCAATTTTGTGTTGTTGGAAACTTTATTTTTCCAGTGATGTGTAAATTTGAATCTTACTGCTGTCACCATATATCTTAAATCAGTTGTGATGCTTTTCCCTATACTCTCTGTGGTCAAATCTAATTAAAATATTTGTGGTTTTAATTCACATTTTATTTTCAGAATTTTCCAGTGTATTTCATTCTATTCCTTTGGAGTATTTTTCAAGATCATCACATCCTCTGTGATGGGTCACTAACCTTTTGGACCTCAGGGACCAAAAAACTCATAATTTTAAATCCCACGGACCAGAGACCCTGGGAAAATCCTCCCAAAAGTCTGCAGTCCTACCAATCAATCTATTTGGGATCACAGGATACCATCTCCAGCTCTGTTCTCAGGGGGAGAGAGAGAGAGAGAGAGACTTTTGGCTTCATGCAAGGAAAGCAGCAGAAACAGCAGAAGTTTTTCTTTCTCTCTCCCAAACTTTGCCAGAAATGAGTCTTTGTGAGACTTCTCACACTGGCGCAGCCTCTTGGAGCAGAATGCCTTGCAGGGTCCCAAAAACTCATTTCCACTGAAGTTTGGGAGAGAGGAAGAAAGACTTTTTCTGCTTTCCTTGCATTCAGTCAAAAGTAGAAGAAGAAAGAAGCAGAAAGAAGCAGCCTAGTGGCCAGGTCAGGTGTGTGGAGCGAGTGAGGCAAGTTCTCACCCTCTGCTCTTTTCCCCCTCCCCTCACTACCATGTGTTGTTCACAATGCAAGTGATACAAGCTTGTGTTCCCATGGGCCATGTGGGCAGTGCAGCCTTGTGTTCCTGTACAGCCTGGATTAATTGCTTTGGGGGTGATATTTCTCTGTGGACCACCAAAATTTTCTTGCAGACCACCAGTGGTCCCCGGCCCACTGCTCTATGATAGAATGTTTCTATTATGGTTAGTCATGCAGCCACAAGTCTACACTGGATTTTATATTTTTATCAAATCCTTCCCAAGAAGCTGGAATAAGCAAATGTTTTTCTGCATTTTTTCAAAATCATCTTGTCACTTGGGGGGTTATCTTTTCCTCCTCTCCTGTTTGGGCAATTTTCTTTCTGCTCAGGTAGAAAGAGTTTATTTTCAACTGGATGCTTTTGGATGGCATCAGCTGCTACACCAATTAACATTTTGAAAATTTTGGGTAAGCAGGTAATTGGCTTGTTGCCTGGTATTGTCCCTTTTGTTGGATTTTTGATTGTGAAGTAGGATTTTCTAGATGTTAATCAATCTTAAATTTTGTCTTTTTGCATTGTGTTGTTTAATTGTTAATTGAGTGAGAGTGTATGTAGACTCATCAGATGTTTCAACCAAAAACCATGCAGTTCATATTCACTTTGTGTTGACCAATTCTTAATTTTCCTTGTCCTTTTTTTCAAACATTTTTGCTGTTTTACGATTTTTTTTATTTCAGCTTTTTATTTATTTATTTTTCATTGTCCACCTCCTTTATTCAAGGTGAATTCTGTATTTCTTTGGAATGTTCCATAACTATCTGGTGTTAACTGATTCATTTAACTCTCTCCATTGATGTATTGATGAAAGACTGTTGATTCAATTGACACTGAAAATTCTACCTGTAGTGTGCAATTTGAATGTCATATCTGCTGATTTTCTTGGTTATGGCTTTTATTTGCTGCTTTATTGCTTTCAGTGTTTCCCTAATTTTCCTTGTCTCCAGATGATATTTTTTTATCAGGTATTCTTCTTAGGTCATTGTCTTGAACTTCTTCTCTTTCAATGTTTTAGATTTACATCTGAATACAAACATGTTGATCTTATTTTCCAATCTGATCTTCCAGTTTGATGGTAAATTTTATTCTTGTTTGTTGGTTTTGTATCCAAGATCTTCAGTTATAAATGCAGCTGTGCTGTGCATCAATTGGTTTATTTTTTGCAGTGAGGGGGTACTTATATTTGATATTCTAATATTGGCATCTTTTAATATTTTGTTAGGTTTTTTTGTAAGATGCTTCAAGACATGCAACCTTATTCTGTTCTTTTAGTGCTGCTCCATATGCCCAGTCATCTTTTTTCAGTTAGAGGATTTTGTTCGTTCTGAGGAGAGAGTGATTGGTTTGAAAATGAGAATGGTTCAATAGCAATGCAGGCTTCTTTTACTACCCCTGATGCCCCTGCCTCCCCAGTTAACTGTACTGACTGAGCTACTTCTGGCAAGACTTTGATTTCTTTCTTCTGGTTAGACATTTGTAATTCTTCCAATTCTACTTCTGCGTATAGCAATAGCTTTTAGGCCCCATAAGCGCTTCTCAGCACTCTCTGAGAGCTCTGCAATGTAGAAAAATTGTTTGCATATTGCCTCCAACAATTTGGGTCTTCATTTTATCAATCTTGGAAGGATGGAAGGCTGAACCTTAAGCTTCATCAGGATCAAACTCCAGGTGGTGGGCAGAGTTTGCCTGCAACATTACACTTTAACAGTGGTTCATTTTGCATTATAAATTCAGCTCTGCTAGCCTCTGCTCTGCTATTTCTGATTCTTGATATTGTTCTTTCCAAAACTGGTCCATTATTTTCAGATATTTTCTTCTCACTGAACCTGACTGGGAATAACATATTATGATATCCTTGTTTTCAGTCTTTGTATATCTGGGATAGGTAAGTAACTTTTATTCTCATAGCCCTGCAGCTGCTGGCTCTGGTTGCTCAGCCAACAGTCCTTTGTCCTTTGGCAACTTGTCACCAAATGTTCAGAAACTCCAGCATCTAGTGAGTTTTTTTGTTATAACCCAAGTTACAATCATTCCAGTATAGATTTCTGTAAGCTTCATATCACCATCTTATTTATGGAGAGACACTCTTTCCCTGCCTTCTCTGATGAAACCTGTCCATTGTGAAACTTCAGGCATAGCTCTCATGTTCCTCAGGGCACACAAGACCCATAACTATGTCAAGGTACTGCCTCATTGCCTATTATGGTTGGTCGCAGAGTCAGGCAGATGTTTAGACTAGATTTTAGGCATATGCTGTTGTCTGATGCTGTTAAAAGTATCATTTATAGGATGTAGACTGTTCCAAATAAATCTGACTTCTTCAGATGACTGAAGTTGATTTCATCAGTGCTAATGATATTAGCACTCCAGATATTTTGGGATTGCACCCAAGGTGCCTATTACTTTTGGCACTATCTTTATTATGATTGGTCACACAATTATCACCCCAATATTTGGATTAATAGTATTATTATTTTAGTGTCTTCATATCACTCCTGACTCCTGGCAATTGAATGGATCAGTCCCTGTAGTTTAACTGGCTAGGTTTTTTGGAAGTGATTTGCCATTACCTTCTTCCAAGGTGTGAGAGAGAAAGAGAGTAACCAAAATCATCCATCTACTTTGTGGTTGAGACTAGAATTAACAGTTTTCCAGTTTCTAGCCTGATTCCTTAACCTATATGCTCCACTGGCTCTCCTTTTCCTCTTTTTTTTTAAATAGCATTTGAAACATTATCCATCTTTGCAATTATTGGAGTTATATACCATATATGGAACATTTTGTATCAATTTTCCATCAGATTGTAGTTTAATATGTTTTATTCACCATTTTCATAATTCTTCCCATGTTGTTACTTCTTTGAGGTTTTGTATGCTTTTTATCATAGAATATTTGATTTGTTTCAATACCATCCTTCAGTCACAATTTATAGATGCTTCCTAATAAATGACCTTGGTTTTGTTAGGTATTTTAAATTCTATCACCTTTCTTAAAGCTCTCCTTTTTATTATCAATTTTAATTTTTACAGTTATTTGCAAATAAAGTAATCATGTTGGATTCCCATTCAATGAGCAATTATTGTTGAGCCTTTATTTTTTTAGTCTATCATAATTGTATCAGGTTGACATACTGTATTTGATCAGAAGAGTCTAATTATAATTATCCTTGAAGTAAAAATTATTCGAGGGTGATTCTAATGATGTAATCTTTCTTTCAAGGGATTTCAAATTTTAAACAAACTTTCTCTTATCATGCATCTCTTCAGATTGACTTTATTTTTTTATATAATAGATATTGCAAAATCCATTGACTAAGCTTACTCCTTCTGTAGTGATATTTTACAGAGCTTCGGTGGCACTATGGTTAGAATGCAGTACTACAAGCTACTTCTGCTGCAGCCAGCTGCCCGCAATTTGGCAGATCGATCTCACCAGGCTCAAGGTTGACTCAGCCTTCCATCCTTCTGAGGTGGATAAAATGAGGACCCAGATTGTTGGCTGTAAAGCACTATAAAGCAGTATATAAATCTAAGTGCTATTGCTATTCTGCTCTTCGGAAATTTATACATTCTTTCTTCTTTGATAGAGAGTTGTACTCTATAATACAATCTAAGATTAAGAGAACATAATCCAATTTTCTTTTGAGTCCTGCAAAATTCTGAATGTTATTCCTGTTTTTTTTTCTGTTCCTATTCATTGTTTGTCAGTTCTGCAAATTTCTACCTAAAATTTGAATTGGTGCCATTTGAAATAGGAAGTTTATCATAGGAAATAGACTCATTTTATTGTCATCTCAGATTAAGGTAAAAGTATATTCAAATAAAACTTATACCAGGGTGACTAGTCACTGATAAAGTCTGGGAATGTTCTATGATTTAGTGCTGTTCAATATTGTTCTTGCATGTTTAAGTTTGAATTTGCATTGTAGCACAGACCCTGTATTAATATAATGAACTAAATGATTTCAAAAGTAATTTACATTTCAATTAATAATATTCAATGAATAGGTTTGTTTCTGTATTCTACATGTGAAAGGTATAAACAGATGGTCACTCACAGTGGAGAATATTATGTGGAAACAAATCTTGCATGAAATTTCATTCAGCATGATAGTGTATGAAATTTCTGCAGTTTGGTGTATAACTTGATGTCAGTTTTTTATCCTTTACTTGGCTAAGCAAATAACTGTTTATGAGTAAGTATATCTATACATAGCTCCTGATTCATATTATACGCGCAGTGAGGAAGGATACAAGCTCAAGGGTCACAGCTGTACTCTGCCCTATAGAAATATTTTCTATACTTGTAGTGGGTGAGCAGACAGCAATATTTTAGTTGGCAGAAAATCTCTGAAATAGAATTTACTTTCAGATCAACAAAATATTTTCAATGGTTAACATACAAGTATGGTTCTAATGGTACAAAGATTAAAAGTACTTTGTAGTGTTTAGATAAATCAAATGGCACATATGGTAATTGTACATACTTATGATAGATAATAAACTTTAATATGATATTGGCACAAAAACATGCTTATCAAATGGTTAACATTTTTTTGTATGGCTAATGTGCTGCTTTTTCATTTTTGGAACCTGGCATCTTCATCAGGTTCCTAGGTTTCCATTCATATATGTATGTATGTCTTGTCCCAATGAATATATTGGTAGAAAATATATGTTATTTCAGAATGAAAGATAATATACATTTGATTTCAAGATAGGTTCTACTTATATTATGGAACACACTAGCATGTGTGTTATTATATTATATTATATTATGTTATATGATATGATATGATATGATATGATATGATATGATATGATATAATATATTCCATATATTATGTTTTTTTAAGTTTTCGCGGGTACTTACATGTGTGCTGTTCAGCTTCCTTCGGGTATTATCATATATATACATATGTTTTCTTAGGCTTTCGCGGGTACTTACATGTGTGCTGTTTAGCTTCCTTCGGGTATTATCCCACGTCATTGTAGTTCTGTTAAAGTTGTAGCAACGTTTCAGCAGAATCTCATCTGCCATCATCAGGCTTCTGTATGGATATGGGTCACAAGCCAGGCAAACACAAGCCTGCCACAAGCCAGGCAAACACCTGGGCAAAAACAGACTCCCTCTGATAGCTCCAACCCAAGCACCCCCCACCAGGCACCCAGGTGAAACCCAGCTTGCTAATGAATAGCAGCTTGCTAATGAAGAGCAGCCGTCCCTTCACACGGAGCCAAGCTGAACTAAAAGCCTCCAACACAAGAACAGAGTGTTGCCAGCCAATCAAAGCCACAAAACAGACAGAAAAAACCAGAAACACCAATCAATCAAACTCCAAGTCCAATGAACACAGGTCCAGGCTCCCAACCAATCAGAATGGACCAGCCTCAAATTTAAAACCAGGAGCTGTAAGACCCATATCCATACAGAAGCCTGATGATGGCAGATGAGATTCTGCCAAAACGTTGCTACAACTTTAACAGAACTACAATGACGTGGGATAATACCCGAAGGAAGCTAAACAGCACACATGTAAGTACCCGC
>BLBF01000005.1:41188020-41208130 GCA_015471245.1 Laticauda colubrina | reverse complement strand
TCCAATGAACACAGATCTAGGATCCCAGCCAATCAGAATGGACCAGCCTGAAATTTGAAACCAGGAACTAACTCTATACAGAAGCCTGAGGATGGCAGATGAGATTCTGCTGAAACGTTGCTACAGAGCTACAATGACGTGGGAGAATACCCGAAGGAAGCTAAACAGCGTATATATATATATATATATATATATATATATATGTATGTATGTATGTATGTATGTATGTATGTATGTATGTATGTTTTTTAAAGCTTTCGCGGGTACTTACATGTGTGCTGTTTAGCTTCCTTTGGGTATTATCCCACGTCATTGTAGTTCTGTTAAAGTTGTAGTTCTGTTAAAGTTATATATATTAGCATGTCCTGAAGCATCTTTCAAAACTCCAAAACAAATTAAAAGGATATGATAGTGAAATAGTCCATTCCACTGGCCAATACAACCCCTTCAGAAAATATACTTAATTACTTTTCTTAAGGACAAGTAGTTTTGTGTCCTGCTTACTCAACAAGTAGAACAGTATCAGAGTAATAGGTCTGTCATAATAAGATTTTTCACAAAATAAATGGACTCAATTTATTGTTAACTATATCTGTTAGTTTATGTATAAGTTGTTATTTATAAGTTCAAAAATAGATAGTAGAAAAGCTAAGAATGTGAAATGAATAACAGTTAAATCTGAGTAAGAATTGTTGTGGACTGATGCATGCTTATTTATTAATACAAAGATTATTATTTCTAAAAGTTATGTTTATGTGCCTATTGCATTTTCTAAGATCTCAGTGTTTGATTGTCTGACTTGGATTTATATAGTTCTTAGAAAGGAACTTGAATCAGACATGTCCATTTGAATAGTTAGTTCACTCCGTAGGGAACTTATTTGGTTGTTTCTTCATCCCAGCAAGCTTAGATTGCATTAGGATCTCTGCTGGACACCATTCTGTACAGGATAAAATATGATTTGCACACCAGAAACCTTCTAATAACGTAATGTGGTATAGACATGCCTCAAAAATCAGCTATCCTCTCTTCCCTGTACCATTTTTCAGCTTCTAATAATCTTGCCTGATTTCATCACCACTTTTTGAAATCCATTATTGAAAGTTGGCTATAGCACCAAAATCCGTCTGCTGTACAACACCAAAGACTCTTTAATGGGTTTTGGCTTTAGGGATCTGTACACCTAGGGACAATAGAGAGTATAGTAGCTAGAAAGGATCCAGTAACACAAATGAAGTTTTTATTTTTCTTTTTGATGAAAAAATATCAAGAAAAATTAACGGGGCCAATCAACTATTAGAAAACAGGAGCTTAAACCAGAAATTTTGAACTCTTGTTTCCATGAAATCACAACAATTTCCATGTAGATTAAAACATCTGAAATGCATCATGAAAAATACACTAAGCCTCCATTCACTATGAGATGCTGTCTTGTGGTCAGAATGAGCCAGAGAACCTATTGCACATATTCATTTATTGCCCTTTGCAGGCCAATTTATCTGCAGTCATACTCTTACAGTTTTCTAACAAAATCCAATCTTTAGTAAGACAGAGACAGTCCAATTCTTGCATATTGGAATCCTACCATCATCAATACAATCACTGACTTTCCATCTGCTGCAATTTCTATAAGAATACATAAGATGCCCTAATGTGGATGTATTCCTATTTTATTCAATTTCAACTTAATTTTATAACATTTTACTGTATTTTATTTAATCTTCCGCTTTCTCCAGTTTTAAAACCTTAATGATTTTATATAATTGTTATATTTCATTTGTAATATTTGGTCATTGTTTTTCAGGAAATTTATTTTGCTAATCATTAGCTATAATTAAATAAATTGACTTTGGATTCTTGAAAGAAAACATTTCAAAATTATTACAAAGGTAACGTAGCTGCTGAGATTATTACTTCTGAACCACTGTAATTTATATTCAAAAAGAGAAAAGAAATAATCATTATCTGAACTGCTAATGTTTCATTTACTAAAACTGATTCAAATTTTTTGTATCTATTTGAGATTTATGTGAGAGCTTATAAAGTGCTTAATAACAAGTTGTAACAAGCTTGAAAGGCATTTTAAAAGTAGTCACATGGTTCTGTCATGAATGAGATTCCATTGTTTCAGAAGTTGAAACTCTGGATGTGCTCATGACTTAGTCTGTTTAAAAATTATTGGATAACTTTAGGTTATTAAATCTAAAGAAAAATGATGCCTAAGTGGATTCAGCAGGCTATAAATTCTTCCTTAAGAGAATAAGAGTTCCCAGTTTTCTTAAAACATAAGTGAGGTTACCTGAAGATTTAATGTATTATACCATGAGTATGCTGATGACATGCAGTATTATCTATTCATGAATTCAAAGAGGTAGAGATCCTTAACTTATATATATAATCATCCACTTTCAACCACAATTGAGCCCAAAATTTCTTTTGCTAAGCAAGATAATTGTTAAGAGAGTTTCCCCCCATTTTATAACTTTCCTTGTTAAGTGAATCACTGTAGTTGTTAAGTTAGTAATAAAGTTGTCAAATGAATCTAGCTTCCCCATTTACTCAGGTTGTCAGAAGTTTGCAAAAGGTGATCACATGAACTGCAACTGTCATACAGTAAATACATGCCAGTTGCCAAGAGTCTGAATTTTGATCACATGTTCACTGGGATGCTACAACAATTGTAAGTATGAAAAACGGTTATGTCACTTTTTTTGGTGCCATTGTAACTTTGAACAATCAAATCAATGGTTGTAAATAGGGTATTACCTGTATTTGACTAGGCTAGTGAAGTTAATAAAGAAAACAAAATTAAAATTAAGTCCAGGGAAAACTGAAGTAATGTTGGGTGGGTTGTATTTGGAAGGTTTGGTCTTCATCTTGTTCTTGATAGGATACAAGGTTACAGGGTCTTTTGATTATTAGAGACATAAGTATCTTTCTTGTGTATGTGATAGCTAGCTAGTATTGCTAAGTGATGCTTTTTTGAAGAGGGTTTTGAAGAGGGGGGCATTACTCTCTCTTTTTCTATCTCAAATAAACAATCACTTTTCAGAGCCATATATATTATCTCCTGGGAGGCCTTAGCAAACCAAAAAAGAAATAGCTCTTATACACTTGTGGCAGAATACTATATTCCTTAACACTATATGTCACGTTCATTTTCTTAAGATTACTAAGTTCAAATTCAGTTTCAGATAAGATTGAATCTCAGTTATTTCTATGGGACCAGTTTGAGTCCAGTTCTGAGTGGATCGAGTGACTTTATCTGACAGACTCTTAGAGTGATCCTCAGTTTTGAGTGACCTGCAAGAGAATTTTCCAGGTAGATTTCTAGGATTCCTATATATAGACAATCCAAACAGGTATGACTTGATTTAAATCTCAGGGCAGTGACAATATGATCTGAAATTAGATGTAGTCATTTGTTACATTCCATCTGTCCATCCAATCTCCTATCCTTTGCTTTATTCAGTTTGTCAAAAGAAACAACACTCTGTCAACATTCACTCAGCAGGACACAATAGGAGAAATCTCTGTTCCTTCATCTTCCTCATGTTTTTTTCTTGAGCAGTAAGCACGTCCAGCTTCCTCTTAACCTTCTCACTGTAGGTTTCCTAATAAAAAACTCTAGTTCTGTTTCTTTCTTCAGCCTGGAGATATCAAAGATGTGACACCAGAGCTGCTATAAATCAGAAACATAAGAATAGAGGCAAACTCAAGTCCATTTTAGTATGAACATTTGAACTTCAAGGAAAGGAAAAAGAAGGAAGAAAGAAGTCTTTCTTTCTTTCTTTTTAACAGTGCTTTTTTTTTCTTCAAAAGGCATCTATACTGTTTTTTCCTTGAAGAAGAAGAAAACACTTCACTTCTCATCCAAAAAGCTTCATCAGTTCTGATAAAATTTCTTCAGCATCAGTGAATATCAACATCAGTGAAGCTTCCTGGATGAGAAACAAAACATTTTCTTCTTCCTCAAGGAATAAACAATGCAGTTGTCTTTTGAAGAAAAAGACACCTTTGAGACAACTGTGATCTGGATGACTGAGAATCTCCATAAGACAAGACAAGAAAGATGAATAAGATGAATAAGATAGTCACTATCCCCTGTGCATAGTCACAACAGCCCTAGGATGCAGGTTGGTTTTCTCACCAAACTACTTACTTACTTTTTCTTCATTGTCCTTTAAACTAAAGGTGCCCAAATACCTTCTGTGTCACAAGGGCAAGCATACCAAAGTCATTGTTACCATTGGAACTTCCTGGAAAGTGGCCAGTGGGGGCAGTCACCACTATGTAACAGTCATTAGTAATTCAGTCAACATGGAGAACACTATCAACCCACTCTTTTTAGCCTATGAATTCACATAATTGTGGTTGTACTGTGAATACTGAATACTGTATGCCAACAGTCAGGTGATCACTTTGATAGAATAACAGAGTTGGAAGGAACTTCAGAAGTCTTCTCGTCCAACCTGCTCAAGCAGGAGACCCTATACCATTTCAGAGAAGCAGCTATGTCTCTTCTTCTTAATAGCCTGTAATCCTGCCATCACTACCATTTCCTGTGCTACATGGAAACAAAAAAATGTTTTTAACACAATCTAAAACTCACTGGCACCAACACCTGACCACCAACACCTCCATTATTTGTCCTTTTCCATCTTTCTCTTTTAGTTATCACTCATAATAACATTGGTTTCGGTATGCATTCAGAAGTTTTTGCTAGTAAATTGAAGAACTGATTGAAATGTATGACCTCTAACAAATTTTCACTGAGCCAGAGAATGCTGTGTACCATTTCAGCATCTTCAAGTTAACCAGTGCACTTGACTCAGTGACAATGCCCTCTGCCCCTAAATCCACCCCTCAAGTGGCTCATAACCCATAGTATAGATTTAGTCCATTTCAATGAGCTAATTTTACTTCCACAGCTTAAAGCCACAGATCCAAAAGATTCTATCTGAGGTAAATACCTCAGATCTGCCTTGAATGCCCTTAAAGGATAAAAGAGGATACTTTGTCACTCAGAACAGCAGGATAAATCTGACCTGTCTTTGTATATTTTAAGTAGTAGACAAAACTACTTTTTGTTCTTATTGGATTGCAAATTCTGTCTAGATTGTTTTTTTTCTGCTTATATTTATTTTTGATTCTGATACTTTTAGAACTTATTTCATATTGGCTAGTCATTTTCCCATTTCATGATTGAAATTGATATTTTTATTTAATTATGCTAAAATAAATGACTTTGTACTTCATTTGTAGCTGAAAAGCTTTTAGCCAAAGGATGACAAATAATTCATGGACATTAATAAATATTTCATGCAATAGTCCTATTTAGGATGGAGTATATTAAGTAGATAATTTGCCAACATTAACATTAATCTTACTTATTTTGCCTTTTCAAAACTAGTACTGTACTTGGTTCTTAATCCTGCATATACTCTAAGTTTTTTTAAAAAGAAAATCTGCATATTTCTTTCTTTTTCTCCCAACATGACATTGTCAAACAATGCAAAATCTTTAAATATTTCAGCATAATATCAACAAAGACTAATTTCCTGAATTTTTGAAAAATATAATAAAAAATATGTAAATTCACAATAATGGTTTTTTAATTGAAATTGCAGAGTTTATTTTCCAAGATGACATTTTACAGTGCACTGTGGAAACTGGAATTAGATGACTAATTGTTCTCCACATAGTCAACTGATGAAAATTGCTATTTCAAATTAAACTAGAGCTTGACCAAACTTTTTTCCTTTTGAACTATCTCTGAAGGCTCATAATGAGCTTTCTACTCTTTGCCCTTTAGGTTTTCTCTAGGAAAAAAAGAGCCAAATTAAAAGAGACCAAATATCATACAACAAACTAATGTAAATTCAAACTGTTTCAAGGAAAGGAGTCAATAGAACTGCTATAATGAAAAGTATTGTTCAGAGTGAGATGGTTGACTTATGGATCTCATGCTGAATATCAGGTTTGTTTGTTTGTTTTATTACGAAACTAGCCTAAGGCCAAACTGGTAAATCTGAAAAAGACACTGAATGAAAGAGAAAGTGTTTCGTGTGGCAGGATTTTTAAGGGCTTTATTCACTAAAAATGTAGAAGAACTGGAAAAAGAAGACTTGTGTGGCCAGGATAGCCATCACAGTCATCCATTAATGATTTGGAAATGTGTGCAATCATATATAAACACGTAACAGTGAAAGACGTCTGAAACATAAATTATTGAAAAATAGTAATTTTTTAACATTGTAAGAAAAACTAATGAAAATAGTCTTGTTAACATTTTAGAATTTTCTTCAATAGAATTGATAAGAAAGTTTGTTTAATTACTGTTCTTAAAATAAGGATGAAAATATTTTTATGATATTACTGATATGAATTAGGAAGTACAGGTGTCATTTTATTCTTCAGAAACCAAAATTATTTCTGTACCACTTATAAAATAATACTTTATTTCTCATTATTGCTCTATTTATTTCATATTTTTTTTCATATATTTCTGTTATCTGTGTAGAACAAAAATATTTCCTTTTTATATTTCAAGGAATATTCATACATCTTAATAAAAATATACATAGACTTATTAATTTTCAGATGCTATAAACATTTCATTCCATAGTAATCACTTGCAAATTAGTGTTGCTATCTGATGAATAATATTTTCCAGTGAAAGCTCCTGATTGCATTTTTTTTATGTGCATTCTCTTTATTTCTAGCAAAAAGGATAACAGAATCAATTGGAATCTAACTACTGTATTAGTAAATATCATATAGGAATCAAGATGCAGAAATCTTACTGTTGGTTTTTGCCACATTTCCAAACTAATAAATCTTTATAAAGACATGACTACTGTTTTGTATTTTATTGTCTTTAAAATATCATATGAAGCAAATAGACATAAATTTCAATGATATTTAAATCATTTAGTTGTGTGATAAAACTAGTGAATTTATTCCATTCTACTGTTGATTTTTTAAAGAACTTAATTCTAAATATCAGAAACAGAGACATGGGTCCAAAAAACTTGCGTGTTGTGCAAGTCAGTAACTATGGTTTATTAAAATACAAATTAAATTAACCTTATGCATAATCTTGGTTCTCCTTTCTTTAAAAAATAAGTAATAAGTAATCATATCAGATAGAAATAATGCAATGTTTGCAACAACAGAGAACTATGGTGTTAAAAACATAAAATAGTGAATTAGGAACTAATATGAATTATAGCACATAATAAATTAGTCTATATTTAGATATCAGAACAACCTTAGGTTTAGTTTCATAATCCCTGTATTTCAGGAATAGATTTAGTAACATGTGAAGTTCTTCTAAATCCTGGGGAGGCTTGCTGACATTGGTGGGAAAGTCGGTCCCATATTCCAGAGCTGCAATAGTCACAGGATTGGCCCTTTGGTTATCCCAGAGCAGCTGCTTCTCCACCTGGGTGCATTGGCCTGTCATGGAGTGGAGGACCTACTCCGAGAGAACCAAAGGGCTAGTTGTTTTGTTCGGAAAACACACGAGGTAGACCGGGTTCCAACAACAAATACTTTATTCTTTAACTAGTCAGTAAATAGGAACACTTGGCTGAAGCCGAGGCCAGCCTTTTATACAGGCTGGCTTGCCTGCTTGCAGCCAATGGCAGTTGCTTAAATTTGCCGCCTTTTAGCAGCTCTTTGGATTGGTTCCTAGTGAACCAATCCAATGCTTAGTTTATTTGACCAATCAGGTTTACAGATTTGGAGTCACCCACTTTACATATAGAACACCCCTCCCCTCTTAGTTCAGTCCTACGTGGTGACATAGTCTCGCAGGTAGGCGGGGCTTTTCCAGACTCGACTTGACTTGTGTGGTTCATTCTTAGTGAAGTCTTCGACCGGTTCGGATGGGGCTGCCGTGTCATGCGTTCTTCTCCCTGGAACCGTCTGGAAGGGTGAGTCAGCCATTTTACCGCTGCCTGAGTTTCTTAGGCTGGCGGTTTGCCGCTCCCTCCCGTTTCCTCTGGGCAGGTCGAGCTGGCCTGGCTGGCCCCTTCCGATGGGCTCTTCACGCAAGTTTCTCCAAACAGTGAGTCTTTTATTTGCTCTTTTTGATTATATGTTTCATTGGTTTTGGTTTTAAACAGTTCTTTATTTACTTCTCGCCTTTCCTCCCCCACCTTGGTTTGCAATTCGTCGGTTTTGTCGGTGAATGGTTGTAAGTCTGTGGTTCTCTCTATAATTCGGGATCAGAGCTGGTCTATGTACCGCTTCCATTCCCTGCCATCCTCTATTATTAATCGTTAGGATTTGGGGCCTGTGATTTGGGTAATCTGTCCTGGTAGCCATACTGGGTCTCCGGTGAAGTTTTTAGTGTATACTAAATCGCCTATTTCGAATTGTCTAAGTCGTGTAGAGGAGTCAGGGGGGTTTTCTGGAGTAAAATTTGGGTGTAACCTATCAAGGTGTGATCTTAACTTTCGCCCCATAAGTAATTCTGCTGGGGACTTGTTGGTTATGGTGCTGGGCGTAATGTGCTGGAGTGTGAGCAAACGGTTTACTTTCTGTTGGACAACTACAGCGTCCATTCTTTATAAACCTTCTTTAGTAAACCGGACTATTCTCTCAGCCCTGCCGTTCGCAGCCGGGTGAGCCGGTGCGGTTAGGGCATGTCTTATACCTAGGGAGGCTAGGTATTGCTCAAATTGTATGCTGGTTAGCTGTGGCCCGTTATCTGAGACAAGAACGTCTGGTATGCCATGGGTGGCAAAAAGGTTGTCCAGCTTTTTAATTACAGTTTCTGTTGTCGTTGATGGCATAACTTTTACTTCAAGCCAATTCGAATAGGCATCAACGACAATCAGAAAGGTATGCCCCTTGGTAGGACCCGCGAAATCAATGTGTATTCTTGACCAAGGTCCCCGAGTGGTTTCCCAGTCCTTAACGGGTGCTTTTGGTGGGGACGGTCTAATTGCCTGGAATTTGTTGCATGAGCTTACCCAATACTCTATGTCCTTATCAATACCCGGCCACCAAACATAACTTCTAGCAAGGCTTTTCATCTTAACCATTCCCGGGTGCCCTTCATGTAACAACCTAAGTACCCTGGGTTGTAATTTGGCAGGAATTACCACCCGATCACCCCACAACAAACACCCCTTTTGGATTGAAAGTTCAGTCTGTCTGGACTGGAAAGGTTTAAAGTTTTCAGTTTTTTGATTCTCTGGCCAGCCTTTACCTACCCAGCTAAGAACGCGGGCAGTCAATGAGTCTTTCGCGGTGGCTCTGGCGACATCATAAGCTGATATGGGTAGATCGGGGCAAGTCTCAATTTGTAGCATTGTCATCGCTGGTGCTGGGTCTTCGTCGGTTGCTGGTAAGGGTGCTCTGTTCAAAGCGTCCGCATGGGAAATTTGTTTCCCTGGGCGATGTGTCAGAGTGTAGGAATAAGCTGCTAGGAACTCTGACCATCTAGTCATTCTTGGGGACAGTATATTAGGTGTTGGCTTGTTTCCCGCCAAAATCCCCATTAGCGGTTTGTGGTCTGTTATGATTTGAAAAGTCCGCCCATATAAGTACTCGTGGAAGCGTTTTACTCCAGCGACAATTGCTAGAGCTTCCCTGTCCAATTGGCTGTAATTCCGCTCGGTTTTGGATAGAGTCCTAGAGTAATATGCGGCGGGTGCTTCTCTGCCATCAGATAGTTGGTGGCTCAGGATGGTACCTACTCCGTATGGTGAGGCATCGCAGGTCACTCTTAATGGCAGTGTGTTGCTAAATTGGATGAGGACGTTTGTTGATGTTAGCAAGCTTTTAATATTTTGGAAGGCTTTTTTTTCTTTGTAACCCCAAGTCCAAGTTGCCTTCTTGTCTAAAAGACGGTATAACGGTTCTGCTATAGTGGCCTTGTTTGGCAGGAACACATTATAGAAATCAATTAGTCCTAAAAATGCTTGTAGTTTGGTTTTATTTCTTGGTTCAGGTGCGTCTTTGATTGCTTTAACTTTTTTGTCTGTAGGGTGGATACCCTCTCCGTCTATTGAGTAGCCCAGGAATTCGACGCTATTCTTAATTAAACAGCACTTTTCTCTTTTTACCTTGAGGCCAGATTTCCTAAACTTAGTTAATACTTCTTTGAGTCTTTTCCTTAATTGAGTTTCATCTCTGGCCGAGATTAGGACATTGTCAAAATAGGGAATGACTCCTTGTATGCCATTTAGGAGGCGTTCCATCAGACTCTGGAAAACGCCAGGGGCCACGCTTACTCCAAATTAGAGCCAGTGACATTTGAATGCGCCCTTATGGGTGACTATAGTCTGTGCTTCTGCTGTTTCTGGGTCCACTGGGAGTTGTTGATAGGCTTGTGCCAAGTCTAGTTTAGCAAAAACTTTGCCCTTTCCCAGGGAGAGAAGCAAATGCTGGACTACTGGCACCGGGTATGCACTTGGTTGTAATGCGTGGTTCAGGGTAGCCTTATAGTCACCACAGATTCTAATGGACCTGTCAGGTTTTATGGGTGTGACAATAGGCGTTTCCCACTTGGCATGGTCCACAGGTTCTAACACCCCTTGGGCTATTAATTTGTCCAGCTGTTCCTCTATTTTTGCCTTTAGTGCAAAAGGAACTTGCCTGGCTTTTATTCTTCGTGGGGCTATTTGGGGTTTTAGATTGAAAGAAATGGGATTTCCCCGATACTTGCCAAATGAGCCGTCAAAAACGTCCTGGAATTCTCAGATGAGGTCGTCTTCCCAGCCGGTTGTAGTCACTCGATCGACCCCGGTCATCCCGATGTCCAATGGCGCGAACCATTCGATGCCCAGGAAGCTTGGTCTGTCTTGGTCGACTATGGTCAGCTGTAGCACCTTGATGTGATGTTTGTAGGCGACTCGGAATTGTCCAATGCCTACCACAGGGATTTGGTTTCCCTGATAGTCCTTGAGGGTTAGGTGCTGCTTCTTCAATTCTTTGGGTTTGATACCTGGGACTAGCTGTCTTATTGTGTCCCACGATACCATGGAGAGGAAGGACCCCAAGTCCACTTCCATCTTGCAGTGTTTTCCTTCGATTTTCACTATGACTTTAATTTTCTTCCCACTTTCCGTCTGAGCACTCTTTATAATGACAGTTTGGTGTGTATTGGCTCGCTTCTCTTGTTGCCACTTTCTCTCAGCTCGTTTAGGCTCAGCTCGTGTTGGGGAATTTCTGCGTCTCATTGGGCTGTAGTATTTTTTGTTCCTGCAGACCTTCTTGATGTGCCCTCGTTTCTTGCAATGCCGGCAGATGGCATCGAGAAATCTGCATTCCCGCCAATTTCTTCTTTCGCACTCTTTTCTGTTCGTGAGCAAATGGTGGACCTCGTCGTCTTCTTCGCTCGATTCAATTGTTTCGCCCGACTCTTCGTAGTGGGTTGTGGTGGCAGGCTGCTTTCTGTCTTTGGTTGGTGTTTCTTCGCTGTGTGTGTTCATCTTTTTCATGGATACGGTAGATTTTTTCGCGGCTTCAGTGGCTGTGGCTTCCGCGATGGCTTCGGTAACAGTGATGTTGGGCTTGTTGAGTAATTTACTCTGTGTGGTCGAGTCTCTCAGGCCCAACACCACGCGATCCCTCATTGCTTCGTCAACGTTCAAAAATTCACACTCACCCCCTAATTGTCTAAGGGCAGCGATGAAATCGGCGATGGTCTCTCCCTCTCTCTGGTCTCTGTGGTAAAATTCATGTCGCTTTATTAAGTTTGACACCATCGGAGCATAGTGTGCTTTGAGGACTCTTTGCAATTCTGTCCACGTTAGTTGTTTAACGTCCCGGGGCTTCGCAAGGGCCTTTTCCATCTTGAAAACTGTTGGCCCGCAGTGCGTCAGGAATACAGCTCTCTTGCGTTGCTCTGAAATGTCTTCCATTTCATTGCTCTCCAAATACATTTGGAAGCGATCAGCATAGGAATCCCAATCCTCTTCGTTGGGATTGAAGGGTGCGGGCAGTGAGTTGTTTCCAGACATCTTGGTTGTCATCTGGACTTCTTATTACTGCGTGCAGGTTTTTCCGTTCAGGACGATCCCATCCTCGTCGCCAGTGTTTTGTTCGGAAAACACGCGAGGTAGTCCGGGTTCCAACAACAAATACTTTATTCTTTAACTAGTCAGTAAATAGGAACACTTGTGTTAAGCCTGAGTTCCCCAACCAGGGTTAGGTAGGCAAGCTAAACAGAATGTGCAGCGTTAGTCAGATAGGCACACAGATAAATGAGTGAGCTAAACTTGTATGTTTATTAACATACAGTAAAAATAACAGATACGCTTGTGCTATCAAGAATATATTTTATTCCAGTATAAATTTATAGCATAGTCAAAAACAGTCCAATATTCATTTACCATGTAGTCAGTCCATTCAGGGATATTCAGTTAGCAAAGTCCATGTAGAATATCCTATGTCAGTTCACATAAATCAGTCCGTTGTTGTCTCTCCCGTTGGAGCAATGCAGTCTTGCTTCCAAGCAGTAATCAGGGATCATCAAAGCCAGAGAGAGAGAGAGCAAGCTGTAGCCTTGCTACTTTTATATGGTTTTCATAACCACACCCACAATTGCTCTTTTACAGTTAAAGCTGCATACACTAACTATGATTCATAGTTAGTATTTCACCTAAAACAGTTAGGGTGAACAATGTTATCCCTAACAACTTGGCTGAAGCTGAGGCCAGCCTTTTATACAGGCTGGCTTGCCTGCTTGCAGCCAATGGCAGTTGCTTAAATTTGCCGCCTTTTAGCAGCTCTTTGGATTGGTTCCTAGTGAACCAATCCAATGCTTAGTTTATTTGACCAATCAGGTTTGCAGATTTGGAGTCACCCACTTTACATACAGAACACTAGTCCTGTGACTACTGCAGCTCTGGAACATGGGACCGACTTTCCCACCAATGTCAGAAAGTCACCCCAGGATTTCCCTCCCCTGCCGTTGGTCTGGTCTTACCTTCCAGTTCCTGCTCATATGGCTCTACTCAAGGTAAGATTTGCGTTCGGCCAAAGGGTGGGAGCCAGCAGTTAGGTGGGCCATGTGTTACTGTGCAGCCTGGGTTAACTGCTTTGGAAGTGACATTTCTCTGTGGACCACCAACATTTTCTCACATACTACCAGTGGCCCCCAGCCCACCAATTGGCGACCACTGTTCTAAATGATTTTATACTTTGCCATAATTTAGGAGAGGTTGAAACAACTTTAAGTTTTGGGTATCGTTGCAAAGTAAAACTGATTTGCTTTATAAGGGAAATGGGTGGCATAAAAATTGAGTAATAAAAATAAAAATGACTTTTTAAAATGGACACAGTAGCACAAGATTTTACTGGTTTTCAGCTGAGAATACAAAAATATTATTAAATTTTAGCCATCTCTGACTTTTTATACATTAACTTTAATTCATATTTAGGATCCTGTCAGGGGTCCCCAACCCCCAGTTCACTACTGGGCCATGGCATATTCAGAACAGGGCTGTGTGAGTGGTGGGCCAGAGCATGCAGCTTGACTTGTGTGAGCAGTGGGCTGTTGCATACGTGCATGCACATGGATGCAAAGCTCAACTTACGCAAGTTGAGTTGTGCACATGTGTGCACACAAGTTGGCCCGCTGCTCATGCAGATCAAGCTGCGCATGTCAGCATGACAACTTGACTCACATGGCCTGGTTCCCCTTTCCACCCCCAGCTGGGCTGCCAAACTGCAAAGGTTGGGTACTGCTGCTTTAGATGTTCTCTATGTAGGTTTATGTATTCCATGTTACCTGTGAATGCAGTTTATCCCATTATCAGATATAAACATATCTGACTGGTTTTATCATGACTCTAAATTATAACTATAAAGAGATGACTTCTTAGATTCAGACACTCTGCTCTGCATATTTTTGGTATATAGCTTCAGTTAAGAAGCAATGAAACCTGTTTATTTTATGTTATTATGTACTATAGGAGAAGGAATAGTAGAACCAGGGGACAGACTCAAAAGAGGAACCAGGCTAGAATCTCTACCAGCCATAAGCAGGCTAAGTCCAGCCCTTCTTGTATTCAGTTGACTGCTATCCGGTGTCAAAATAGCGCTAACCATTAGTTGAATAGATTTCTGTGTATAAGTATGAATAGTAATAAATCAGTTTAATTCGAACTTTACATGTGGTCCTGCTCTATTGCACCTGACATGTATACATTTTAATACTAATTACTTAAAGTAAGGCTTCTGTTTCTATTAAAAAAATAAAATTAGCTAATATCTTATTTAAAACTCAGTTATGGGATGTTGCATTCATATATTTTAATATTGTAATTATATGTTGGTGACAAAGTTTTGAAACAGCCGTTTTCTTTTAAATTGCAAATTTTGAACAACTGCACTGAGGAAATGGGAATTGGACTAATGTTCCACTTGTACTGTAGTGTTGCTTACAATGCATCAATTTTAACAGCTGTATATTGTAATTCTCAACAATTTATTCTCTCTGTATTACATTGCTGAAGATCAGTCATAATCATGCTTTTATGCACAATTAAAATAACATAGAAGAGTTCAAGTAACTTAGGCATGACTTTGTACAAATGAGAGAACCTTGATACAAAAAGCAAAGTAGAGACAAATGTTCAGTCAGGTGAAGAATATATATGGATGTTTATAGCAATTAAATATATATTCATGTCTCCTGTACGTGATTTCAGGCAACTGTAGATCAGTTTAACAGAATCATAACAAATATGATAAAAATGAGTCTAATTTGGAAAAACTAACCATTTAGCAAACTTTGTAAAATATGACAAAATTACAGTGAATATTTCCAAGGGAAATCAATGATCCATGTTAAAAGCATTAAGCACTTGAGCAGATAATTTAGGATACACAAGTTACAAACTGTATCTAAATTCAGAATATGATGAAGAAATTATTCATTAGTCATAATCCTAACCATATGTCCTTTGAATGAGCTTTTGTGTTTTGGTGTCTACTTTTTTTGGAAGTAAAAAATCACTTTTAGCAGGATATGTTAGAGGAATAATCTGGATTTGAAATGAAACAGAAAAAGCTGAAGTTACTCAAAATCCAGTTGTACATTTTGTGCTTATATCTGAATAAAATAGCTAAATTAGAGCTATTATTTACATCTTTAATGTGTAGAAAAAGGCAACCTGGTTTTTATAATCCCCAGTGTGGTTATGTCATTTTTCTTGACTGTCTCCTCAATCCATCTTTTAAAAGGTATTTTTAAATCAAAATAAAAGCAAAACATCAGCATCTATTTTTCATTTAATTGCCATTGCCAAGAATGCCTCTGGGATCTACATGTTATCCATAATGTTTTTACAAAACAGCATACTGGGTGGCTATCACCATTTTTTTTCCTTTGGGAGGTACTTATACATTAATTATTATTTGTTGACAGATAAGTACATCCTCAAGAAAAATAATTCTTTTAGGGATAAAGGATGCATCCAGGAAGCTAATATAATTATCAATGAACACCTGCAAAATGTTTTGAATTCCCATCAGTTGATCATCCACAGCAGTAATACTGCAAATAGATTAATTTATAAAAGACAATAGATGATGTTCTAGGTAGAATATATGTAGCTCAGAATTGAACTATGGCATCCTTGATACCTTCCAAGCTTGATTATTTGCTTGTAGACATTTCATTTCTCAACTAGGCAATGTTATTGCACACATTTCATTACTCAACTCGGTAATATCATCAGTGCAGTGATGATGTTACCTTGTTGGGTAATGAAACACCTTCAAGTAAACAAACAGGCTCAGAGAGCATCAAGGACACAGCAGATAAATTTATTTCCTGTGGCAGACATTTTGTAAGGACACAACAGATAAATTTATTTCCTGTGGCAGACATTTTGTAAGGACACCTATAATATGCTTTCAAACTTCCAGATATATTCACAGGTTTGGAAAATTTTACTTACTTTTCACCATAGAGGTTTCCTATCAGGTAAAAAAAAATCCCTTAAATAGGGCCTAAACCATTTGGGAATATGAAGGATAATACCCACACTTCGAATTATATCTGGTAAGTAATTGGCAGCCAATTCGTATCTTTCAGTGCAGACATAATATGATCTCTGTATCTGGTCTCTGCTTGGTGACCTAGTGCTGCATTTTGCATCAGTTGCAATTTATGGATCCTTTTCAAGGCTATCCTTATGTGAACTTCATTGCATTAGCAGTACAGAATGCAACCAAGACATGGGTAACTATTGCCCATTCATCCAGTTCAGAAAGAGGCTCAGCTGGCATATTAGACTAACAGTGCAAAGGCAGTGCTTGCCACAGCTACCATCTGTGAATCCAGTGATAGCTGAAGATCAAAGATATTCCCAAAGCACTCTTTCTGAGCAATAGGGCAGTTCCATCCCAAATAGGCTGAATTGAAATCTCAGACTCATAATTTTTATGCACTGTCATCCATTTGATTTTATTTGAATTTACTGTCTAGATTTAATTTTATTTACAATCTAGATTTAATTTTAGCTTGTTTCCTCATTTTATCCATTACTGAATTGAGACAGTGTTGAGAGATGCTAATTGCTATGTTCTAAAAAGCATCACCTCAATCCAAAACTCAAAATAACCTCTGCCAGCAGTTAAACAGTATGGAAATCAACATGGAATCCTGTGGGACACCATGTGGCAGTTCTCTGTATTGTGAACTTAGCTGCATCTTTTGGGCCTGGTCCAAAACCACAAAGCTCAGTCCTGCCTTATCATCTAGAAGAACACTATTATAATATTAATAATGGCCAATAACTCTAAGAAAGCTAATAGGAATGTACTCTTTCAAATCAATTTTGGCATAAGACATCTATCAAGGTGACAAATGCTGCTTTTGTACATATTGGATTTAGAAAATCAGTATTGTTCACTTTATTGATCACCTTTCCCAGAAATGGAATAGTTGAACATATAATGCATATCTCCTAAGTTAAGGGGAGTTACTATTGCATGACAGTCTCTATCTCTGACAACTCCATTCTGTCTTCTCCTTCAGAGCTCTCAGATTGTCTTGATGCTGGCCCTGACTCCCACTCCACCTCTTCATCTGATTTGGCTGTCAGAGTGGTCAGTGGCTGACAGACCACAACCTGTATGATGTTCCAAAGAGCAGTAGCCACAGTAGAAAAGGCTCATGTTCTGGACCTCTCTTGCCAACATTCCTTGATTGAGGGGTCCATACCATAACTTTTCTTTGGCATGGGTGGAGTGATTGATTCCATTGGAGTGAGATGTTTCCTCAGATGTTTTTATATCAAGCAAAAATCAAGAACATGGGGGCATAACCTCAAACTGATAGGAAGGAAGTTCAAAAGTAATGTTGGAAAATATTACTTCACAGAAGAATACTGGAAACTTGGGACCAACTTCCAGTGGATCCATCATCAGTTACTGAGATTAAACATGCTTGGGATAAACACATGTCTATCATCTGACAAAAATTAAAAAATAAATAAAAAAGGAAAATGAAACAAAATAAGAATAAATAAAAATAAAAAATAATTAAAAAAATAACAAAAAAGAAGAAAAAAGAAAAAAACAAGTTAAAAAACTCAAAGGGCAGATTCGATGAACCACTGGGTATTTTTCTGCTGTCACTTTTCTATATTTCTATGTAAGTGCATCCATAGCTTCAACTGGTGCAAAATGCGATGGCATGGGCAGTTATTTGGGCCTCAAGAGCAGTATGTAATACATCTCTGCTTCGCAAGTTTGGTTGCCAAGATTGGTTGCCAGTCTGTTTCTGGATCCATTTCAACGGGCTGGTTTTGATGTTTAAAGTCTAGGTTATCTGAGAGACTGCCTCTTCCCAATTACATTATCCATGATGGCGAACCTATGGCACGCATGCCAAAGGTGGCATGCAGAGCCTTTCCTCTGGGCATGTGAGCCGTTGCCCCAACTCAGCTCTGCCATGCATGCACACATGTGCCTCCCATCAGCCAATTGATTTTTGGGTCTCTGTTGTGCATTCACAGAGTGGGGTGCACACATGGGGTTATGTGCACATGTGTGGGAACCACATGTAGGGATAACATGGGATTGTGTGTGCACATGTGGGGGTCAAGCGTACATGCACAGGGGATGGGCAGGACACATGGGCCAGGGCGCACATGCAGCAGTCATGCGAATGCACGGGGATGTAGGGGTTTGCACATGCACGGGGAGGCAGGGTGTATCCGCAGGGCACATGCACACATTGCATTTTAGGGATATGTGCTCAAGCACACACTTTGGGCACTTGGTGCCAAAAAGATTAACCATCATTGGCCTATTCCATAATTTGTAGCAGAAATCCCAAAGGTGCTTTTTCAAGAGGCAACTGGACGTTTTGGGTTTTGTTTTTTTTCATAAACACATGGCACAACATAGGAGAACAAACCCATCATGACAAGATTCAGCAGTCCATCTGCATTTAAAAGACTCTTTTGAAGATAACAAAATCCAGATTTTCGACAGAAAAGGACCATCGCTTTGAAAGAGAAGTCAAAGAAGCCATTCATTATGTAAAATTGAACAGCCCTCTCTCAACAGAGAGGGAGGGATACGACATCATCTCTTTGCATCCTATAACCCAGTCCTTTCAACAGTTCCAAGAAGGTTTCACACCTATTTGCAGTACTCAGTATCAAGCCTGAAATTGACATAAATGTAGCCATTTTAGTGAGTCTTAATATATATTATTTTTCTTACTTCCTCTGTGGTAGTCATTGGGGAAAGGGTTTTGGGCCTGACACATTTCTAAAGGCCCGGTCCCACTGGCTGATGGACGCAAAACGTATGCATAAAGGACACAGTGGACGAACAAAATTTCGGGGGTGGCTCCATCTGTTGTCATCCGCTCCAAAAAGTGGCAAAAATTTGCATAAACAGAACAGAAAAGAATGGAAAAGAACGGACGTGGGTAGTATGTAGTGGGGATGTTAAATGGATGCTCATAGGAAGTCTAGCGGATGGAAGCGGATGTCACCTCCGAAGGGGTTCCAGGGGAGAATTTCGAAGCGGACGCATAGCGGATGAAGCGGATGCATCACATACACCTAAAGGAAACAAAGGGGATGCCGCGTGGATGTATATCGGATGCAAACCGTTCACTGCTCATCCTTTTTATTTCCATGCTACTAACAATGTATAGACGTTCCATGTACTTTTTCTTTCCTCCCTCTTTCCGTTTTCAGCTGCAGCGGATGTGAGTTGAGAGGATGCCCAGAGGATGCAGAGAGGATACAGCGGATGTTTAATGGATGATAAATGGACATAGAACGTTTGTTGCTCGTATGTCATGGATTTACATTGTACACGGGGGAAAGTTCATCCGTTCACAACGTTTTGTGCAGCTCAAAACTTCTTGAGCGGATGAAATCTCAGTGGACGGATGCTCGACGGATAGAGCGTATGAAACACGTATGCAATGAGTACACAGTAGATGCATAGCATTTTCCAACGGATGGCAAGCTTTTTTTAATGTTTTACATCCTCTTTGCATCCGTAAGTGCAGTGGGACTGGGCCTTAAGAGGGGAGGAGTGGAGATGAGAGTTGTTTTGGCTAGGTGATCTTTCTTCCCATGGGAAACGAGCTGTCCTTGCTGGGGCCCCTTGACAGAGATTTATGACAGCAAGTAATGTTGAATTACTTCTATTGGAGAATGTGACTTTTGGGGGTTGTTTCTAACTTGTAATACTGCGGGGTAATTCTGGGTTGTGTCAGATCTGGAATTACCATGGACTTTGCCAATTTGATGGTTTCCTAAATAAAAGAAATCTTTTTGGAAGATGGACTTTGTACTTTTCTTTTTAAATGGATTTCATCACTTGGAAACCTGATACTCAGGTGACCCTGATGACACAGGCAAGTAAACTTCCAGGTGGCCTCAACAATTCTCTAAAAATACAAATGACCAGCTGTCTGCAAGGAGGATAAATCTTCCATTCTCCACCATCCATCCAGAGTTCAAGAAGGATGACAAGCAAAATGTCAAGAAGAAGAAGAAGAGGAGGAGGAAGAAGAAGAAGAAGAAGAAGAAGAAGAGGAAGAGGAAGAGGAAGAGGAAGAAGAAGAAGAAGAAGAAGAAGAAGAAGAAGAAGAAGAAGAAGA
>BLBF01000005.1:41170233-41184137 GCA_015471245.1 Laticauda colubrina | reverse complement strand
AGGAAGGAAGGAAGGAAGGAAGGAAGGAAGGAAGGAAGGAAGGAAGGGTTCTGTAGATTGTTGTGGGATGGTTGGTAGTACTTGGTCATATGTTTGCTATCCTTTTAGTATGAAATGCTGAACTGAACTCTGACAGGCCTAAAGATCACAATAACAGAATGAAATTTCTAATATTCTCACATACACCCTACTTTCCTACAAGTGTTAGTGTAGAGAACCAATTACATTGGTCAAATGATCAAACTTGCCTTTAATAGCATAGATACAAATGATGCACCAGTAAAATCAGAATGAAGATATAAGAAACAGGTAAGTATATTACTCTTGTGAACAAAGAAATTTCCCTGATGTATCAAGTATGCAGTCCATTATCATGTATGTAAGTGGTAATTATTTTACTCCTGCTGATTATGTAGAGGTGGCAGTGTTATATAGGATAATGAACTCCTAAAACTAGCCTTAGCAGAGTGTTATTAATAGTCATTTTCCAGATTCTTGAACTAATAACCTGCTGTGACAGAAATATGAAAAGCTGAGAATGATGTGCCAATACAATTCTAAATCTTTACATGTAATATATCAATTGTAATAATCTTTAACTGAAATAAGTTTGAACAAATCAAACTTCATTTATGGTCCTTATCTTCTAATATTGTTTAGCTAAGATGTCACAATATGGTATGCAAAATTCCATCCTGCTGCAATTAAATCAGCAGTTCATCAGAAATTAATGTTAATAATGACCAATTACACAGAGGCCCTTAGCCAGCCTTAGCTAATCTTGAAAAACTATTCAGGATCAGACAGGAGATCATTAGGAAGTTTTATGATAGTAAGCTACAGAAGGATGCAGAAAAAATTGCAAAATAAAGCAAACTACACTGTCATGTCCACAGTCACCAGGAGTCAACCTACATTCCAGGAGACTTTCTTTAGAGTATAAGAAAGTTGGCCAAATTTGTACTTTGGGTTCTGTACCCAATCAAATGAATAGAATTAGTCACATGAATAGAATTGGAAAAATTGGACAGAGAGTTCTAACATGTTCTATAACGCATTTGGCCATTAATATGTCAAACTGCACGAGCAAGAATGTTTCCTCTTCCTTCCCATTCTTATCAATAGCTTTCTGATATAGTTATTATGGCTGTGCAGCAATTTCAATTAAGAGAGGAAATAAAATGCTTCAGAAGATGCCATAAGGAACCCATAGGATCTATTTGCAATTCCATGCATCAAGCATGTGATTTTTTTTCCAGATGTCTTTTTCTTCATTTGCATGGAACTTTAAGTCATCAAAACTAATTTAAAGCCACATGAAGTTTTCTCTAGGCAAAGTTCTCTATCCTTTCCAGGATAGTGGCCTGGAGCGGAGGATGATGAGGAGGGAAAGAGTCGATGGTTTTGTGGAAGAGGCAGGCCCATGCATATGCACTTGTGTGCATGCTCAAGCAGACATTATTCATGCAATTGGGGGAAAGTTTTCTCAGTTGGGATGAAGTTTTAGCTATTACAATATAAGTGTGAATGACTTACAATCAGGTAGAAGAATTATTCTTTTTCTTGGTTAAAAATCCACAGCCTTCTATCTGTATTTGTCTATTATCTAAAAATTCTGAACAAAATTTAACTTGGCAGTTACTCTATTTCTGATCACTTCAATCTCTGAAAGCAAATTCCAGAAGGATGCAATATAAATAGGAGTATATTTTTATTGCACAGGTTTGTGTTAAACTGATGTTTAACAAAACAGAGATATTCTTTTATGTTAGCAAGGAACATATAGAATATACATGACACTGTTAGAAAATAATTGCTATCATTTATTTATTTAACAAATATTATATATTTTTCTATATACCATATTTGTTGATCTTTGCATAGTATTGATAGGGACAAGTTATGTGCAACATGTAACAAATGTTAGTTTTTGAAAGTAATGAATGCTTCTGTATCAGAGAAAAATTTCTTGTATGTCTAACCACACTTGGTCAAATAAATAAAGTATAAGTATAAAATAATGCTATGTCATAATTAATTATATCCTTTTATGTCACCAAGGGATATTGCCTAATAAGTTACTGATTATCAAACATATAATATATTGCAGTTTTACAAAATTAATTAATATATTTCAGAATTTGATTTACATAATATTTGTCTACTTAAATGGAATTGAGAATAATTTGTTTTCAAATAAGTCTGAGCAATTTGCTTAAGGGCTCTTCTTTCATTTGTAGAAACCTACAAACCTCAGTTTATCATAGTCATGCAGGTGATTACATTCAAACATTTATATGAGAATGTGTAATGATTTAGCTCAGAGTACACATCAATTGGAAAAGTGCATTAATTTTCTTAGATTAAAAACTGCAAATGATGCATGCAGTGCATCCTACAGTTCTAGAGATTTTGAACAGAAATATTTGTTTGATTTTTTTTGCCTGCATACTTATCTACTTATGAAACCATCAATCAATAACCAAAACTAAATTAAAAACATATTGTCACATGTTAATATTCAACTATTCATTCCCTTCAAGGTAATTCAGTGTTATTTAACATTAAAAAACAATCACAAGTATTTAATATCTTAGTGCTTTTTTAAAACAGTCTACTGGCCATGTGAGCTATCAGTAAATATTTTCCATTATATCGACTCTGTTGAGGGAAGTTTCAATATCTTTTCCATCTTATCCCATGTTTAACTCTTTCTCACTTCTTAAACAAATATTGACATATTTTGTAACTGAAAAGGTTTTTACCAGCAGACAAATTGGTACTGCTATCTTGCACTAATATATCTGGAATGAAAAACTATGGTACTATTATGCAAACTACGTTCTGATAATGTTGACTGAGACATTCCTTCCAACGTTACTTCAGCTTCATGCTCAGATGAAGATTGTCGGTCATGTGGCCCCTGTAGATTCAATGGCATACCCATGTCTCTCCTCTCCCCCTTCAATTCTCTTTCTTTTTCATTATGTGGCCAGGTAGATAACGATTAAATCAGCAACCTTGCTGGGACCGGACTCTTAGAGTTTGTTCTGAACAAGCAAAGAAAAAAAAAAACATCACTAAAGATCCTAGTAACCTATTCAAGGAGAAATAGCAAATCAGCTAACATTGACAATAAAGGGTTTGGTGAATTGCCCAAATTTTCATGATTGTACAACATACAAGTCAGTCAAACTTTGGTTGGCATGGAATGTATAGAGCCATTGGATTATGCTTTGGACATCACAATAACTGAGTTGTGCATAACCAGGTATCAGATACCATTTTCTCCGCAATAACCCTTTGAGGTGAGGTGAGCTGAGAGAAAATCTGACTCAGGTTCACTCAGCTGGCTTTCATGCCTAATGTTGGACTAGAACTTACAATCTCCAGGTTTCTAGTCCAGAACCTATATTGTACAGTATATTATGTAATACATACAATATATATTAAAGTTTTGTAGAAAATGTCTTTCAGTAAAATTCAGTAAAATTCAGTAAAATTGGATTTAATAAATTCAGTTGTGCTCTTTCCTGGATCATACAGTCACTCATGTCCTGGTCATCCTTCAGTTGAATTCTACAATGCAGTTTTCATGAGGGTACCCTTGAAGAGTATTCATAAGCTACAACTGGTACAGAACATGGTGGCATGGAGAGTTTTGGAGGCCCCTTAAGTGGCATAGAGGATACCACTGTTACATGAGTTGCACTAGCTGACAGTTTGGTTCCAGATCCTCTTTTAAAGCCTTTAATGGCATGAAACCTGGGTATCTGAGGAACCACCTTACCCCAATGGGACTAACTCATCCCATTCATTCTAGCCGAAAGTCTCTATTTTGGATCCCGTTAACCAGAGAATTTCAGCTGGTGGAGTCCATTCTAATGTGGAGGGGTCCCCTAGAATATTCTCTTATTACAGGTGAGACCAACCCCCACATACTCCTGGCATTCTGGAACATCCTTTTTTATTCTGGAACATTTTCAGAATAAATGTTCTAAAAACCAATAGGGACCTGCTACATTGGGGACTGCTGACAGGGAAGAAAAAATTATCATCCCCAGGCTGCCCATCATCTTGGTTTTTATCTTTTTATCTTTTTATTCTAATTTTACTTGTTTTTGAGCAATTTTTATTATATTATAATTTCCCCAAAGTTTCTATATTAGTGGAATGGGTGTCAGTGAAATTAAACACGTATACACACACACACACACACACACACACACACACAAACATACAAAACACTGTACCTGAAAAGTTGTCCTTTCTATCTAAATGAATTTAAAGTATTTAACTTCAGTGGACATACTACGGTTCGTTGATGTTAGTTTGATAACTATTTAGTTTGATGTTAGTTTGATACTATTTGATACAGCATCTTCTACATGAAAGGATCAAGCAAGAGATACAGTGGTAAAATATCAAGATCAGTACTGTGATTGTCAATTTTGATTTATATTATAGATTGAATTTAGGAACTTATATATTTCAAGGGGAAAAAACCTGTGTTTATAAGATTACCAAACTGAGTTTTCTAGAGATACACTCTTTATTATTAGACTTGAAATGGAATTAGCATACTTATATCATCCTTATAATAAAAATGCATAGAATTTCCAAGCAAGAATTCCAGGAAAATAGGTTCTTGTTTCTTCAAATAAAAAGTATAGGATTTGAAGTTTTGTAACTTTTTTTCCCTACACTTCTACTTACAGTACATAGCAAATTGTTTCATTGGATTAAGCTAAATATACAGTGTCACAATGTTTGATACATTTGCTATTAAGAGGAACTATACCATATACCATAACTTTATAGGACAAAAATACAGTTACTGTGAAACCTTTTTTCCTTATGAATATCTTTTAAAAAGAAAAACATATTAGCCATTTCAAAATAATAAATGTTTGAAAAAATGGAATTAGGCATTTCTATAAGTACATTCTATATATAATAGAGAGAACAGGCAATAATATTACCACTCTGGCCTATGGATGTGGAAATTGGTCACTCAGATATGCTTAATTTTTTATTTTACAAATCACAATAATCCATCTGATTTCTAACCTCATCCTACAGATTCCTCCTTTTATATTTTTGTGTTTTATCTGAGTAGACACATTTCGTGCATTTTTTAAAGAATATCCAGTTGCAAACAATTTTTTTAATATAATATGAAAACAGGTATATTCTTTTCTAATATATGAACCAATGATTTCACTAAATTTCATCTGGCATTACTTTTCATTTCTGAAAAGCAAATTTTGGTATAGAAATATGCTTGCTCTTTGTCTTAGGTTGGTTGGCAACCATATCCTAGTCTGTAATAGATATAATATGATGAAAATTTATGGACTTCATTCAGATATGGATATGGTTCAATCGCATATACAGTCTGAAGTCTCAGACTATTTATATACTTAGAATCTTTAGATGTGGCTTTCCTCAAATACTTGTAGTTTAGATTTCTTAAAATGTATGTATTCATTCATTCATTTATAAATATATGCTTTTGGGTACACAGAAAGTGTAATAAGTCATAGATACATGCGCACATAACCCACATATACTTATTATTATTGTCTGTATTTTTGAGTGAAAATTATAGGTAAAAGTTATTTATAAACTTGTCATCTCTTGGTATTGTTGATTTAATTTTACAGCTGATAATATTTAATGAATCTGATATAAAAAACAAAAACTTTATAGTTAAAATGGATTTGTTCCATTAAGTAATATACAAGAGAAAAATGAACAGAACCGAAAGAAATTTTTCTTTTGGAAAATCTTTGAAATAATATTTATGAAGGGGAGAAAATTGCCAATTTTATTTGGCACTAGTATTATGAAACATTTATTCAATGCCAACATGTCATCTGCAGTACAAAAGACATGACATGTTCTTCTGACAGAGAGGTACATTTTTAAAAATAGGACAAAGATGAAAGGTGATAAGACCTTTAAAGTGGAAAAGTGGAAAACCTCAGGCATGCTGTTCCAAACTTTTTTTTTTTTTTAAAGAAAGAGAAGATATAAATAAAATAAAGGAGGGAAAGCAAAGTTATTTATAGGAAAAACTGAGAAAGTGACATTATTGTGACTCAGTGAATTATTTACATTTTATTTTTGAGGAGACAATTAAAAAAAAGAGACCTCATTTGATGGGCTGAAATGTGAGACTTTTCAAAGCATTGTTGGGAGATGCAATAGGAAAAACAAAGGCTAGATTGAAAGAAGGAAATGAAGGAATCTTTTCTATCCTAAGGCCATAATTACTTTTGGACATTCTGACACTCTGGAGTAAATTCATTCTGTTATCATAACTAAATATGTAGCTGATAACTTATTTACTTATTCCTATACTTTATGCAAAGTATAACTTCAGTGCAATACATGTATATTCTCACAATGAGAACTATAGCTATCTTAGACTGTTGATTGATTGTTTTGCATTCCATTGCGGTAGACACCAGGGGCTGCTGAAAAGAATGGAGACAAATGTCAACAAAGTCAATTACTGGTCTGCTTCAAAATGATTTTAATCATTGGAAATGATGACCTCCTTATGATGTTTGTTTTAGTTAAACTAAGTGTGTCCAGTACAGTGTAGCTTACACTAAAGGCCCTGTCACACTGCCCAACGGATGCAAAACGGACACAACCGACGAGCAAAATGTTCCATCCGTTGTTATCCGCTCTCAAAAGGGGCAAAAATTTGCACAACCGGAGCAGATAACACGGACGCGGGGAGGATGCAGGGCGGATGGAAAGCGGATGCAGAATGGAAGCCTAGCGGATGGAAGCGAATGGGAGCGGATGGCACATCCGCAGGGCTTCCGGGGGGCCTCAGCAAAGCGGACGCGGAACGGATGAAGCTGATGCACAGCGGATGAAGCGGATGCAGAGCGGAAGCCTAGTGGATGCACAGTGGAAGCCTAGCAGATTCCTGGCATTAATTGCACATGCGGGAGGGATGCATTGTGCAAGCCCCCCGGATATAAAGGGAAGCAGCTCACACGTGGCCAGCATTCGGAGGAAAGACCTGTTGCCAGATACATCGAGTCCTTGCCTGCCCTGCCTGCATGCCTGCCTGCCATCCTTGATGCCAGCCTTCCTGCCAACCTGCTTCCAAGCCTCCTGGCCAGCCTCCCTGCCAGCCTTGCTCTCTGCCTGCCTGCCAGCCTTGCTGCCAGCCTGCCTTCCAGCCTCCCTGCCAGCCAGTCTGCCTGCCAGGCTTGGTGCCTGCCTGGCTTCCTGCCTGGCTTCCTGCCAGGCTTCCTGCCAGGCTTCCTGCCAGTCTGCCTGCCAGGCTTCCTGCCAGCCTTGGTGCCAGCCTTGGTGCCTGCCTGCCTGCCTGCCTTCCTGCCAGCCTTCCTGCCAGGCTTCCTGCCAGCCTTGGTGCCAGGCTTCCTGCCAGCCTTGGTGCCTGCCAGCCTCCCTGCCAGCCAGCAACCCCACAACCATGGGGAAGAAGCGAAAGCCTCAGCAACCTGCCGCCATCCCTGGCAAGAGGGACAGGGCCACCCTCCCGCCCCCTGTCCCTGACTCTGCTTCTGCTGGGGCTTCTGCTGCTCGGGCTCACTCTTCTGGTGCTGGAGCTTCTGCTGAAGCTGCTCCTGGCAGTGGTGCTTCCGCTGCATACTCTGCTGAAGCTGCTGCTGGTCCTGCTCATCCTGCTCATGCTCCTGGACTTGCTTGTCCTGCTCGTGCTCCTGGACTTGCTCGTACTGCTCGTAATGCTCGTGCTCCTGGTCTTGCTTGTCCTGTTCGTCCTGCTCATGCTCCTGGTCCTGCTGGTCCTGCTGGTGCTCCTGGTCCTGCTGGTGCTGCTGGTGCTGCTGGTGCTGCTGGTGCTGGTGCTGCTGGGGCTCCTGGTGATTACTCTGCTGCTGCTGATCCTGGTCCTGCTGCTGCTGCTGCTGCTGCTGATGATGATGATGATGATGATGATTATGATCCTGCTGGTGATGGTGATGATGATGATGATGATGATGATGATGATGATGATGATCATGCTGGTGCTGCTGCTGCTGGTGGTGTGGAGGAGCAGGCCCTACCACCTGGGAGCCCCTCTGATGAGGGCCCATCTGGTCCTGGCAAAGGGAGGAAGAGGCGTATGCGGGGAGGCAATACTTCATTGAGGAGGAACACGAGGATGAGGTGCTGGAGTGGCTGAGAGAGAATGACTATCTGTGGCGGAAGGGACACCGGCTGTACAGGGACACCAAAAGGAAGCAGGCTGCTTGGAGACAGAGGGCAGAGAGTATGGGTTACACTTTGGAGGTGCTCCTCGGCTGGTGGAAGCACATGCACACCTGCTACGGGAAGCTGCACCTGAAGAAATCTGGCCAGGCCACGGTTAAGCTGACGGACAGAGAGACCTACATCATGGCCAGGTGCAGCTTCCTGGAGGGTGAGATCCAGCACCGAGGAGCACCAGGAGCCCCTCTCACAACCCTCTCTCTCCGGCAGCCTGCTGAGACCCAGTCCTCTTCCGGCCGAGAGTCAGTCCCTGTCTCCAGGCAGGTTTCTGTGGAGCGTGCCACGGCGGAGAACCCGCGGACAGTTGTTGTAACCGTGGTGGAGCGCGTGGAGGACTCCCTGGTGCGGTGGGAGAAAGGAGACATCGAGTTCACCATAGTCCTAGCCATCCACACACCCCCAGCTCCACCTCCACAGAAAGGCAGAGAGCCAGACAGCAGGAGGGGCAGAGCCACACTGTCCTCCTGGAGATCAGGGACACCATCTGCACCAGTATAGATCTCCTCTCTCAGCTGGTCAGCACCAACTCCTCATCCTCCAAACGCAAGCCCTTCCTCACCTATGTCAACCAGACCCTCAAGAACATGGAAGAACCCCAGTACCAGGTGGTGAAGGACCGGATCACGGAGCTGCTTCACAACCCTCCAGACCCAGAGGAACCTGCTCCCACCCAGTCCAGGTCTGCTCCTCCACCCCAGGTGATATCCCTCTCATACCAAGGCTTCCCACAGACCCTCACCTACCAGGGCTATGGCTACCAGGAGGTCCAGCAGCACAGGCAGCAGCCCTTCCCAGCCCAGGCACAGAGTCATCGGGCGGCACTGTTGCCAACGGTTCCACTGATGCCACCGATGCCGGCCACGCCAATGATGCCACCGACGACAGCGATGCCACCCACACCACCAATGCCACCCATGCCAGTCCTCACCCAGCTGCAGACCAGACAGCCCCACTACACTACTCCTTCCTCCACCCCACAGCCAAGCCCGGCCTCAGTACATCTGTCATCTGTACTGGGGCTGACAACCCATGGCATGGAGGAAGGACCTCTCAGCATCGTGGGTCTGAGCCAGCTGTCTGAGAGCTTCCTCAACACACTGTCCCCTGTTGTCCTCTCGGGGCCAGGCACCCCAATGACGATACAGACCAGCATTCCAGCACCACCCACCTCCACAGCACCTGGACCCTTCACCCCTGAGACTGGGCACACCTCTGAGTGACCAATAAGAGTGCCAGAGACTGGGTAGCTGGCTACCTGTAGAGTTTATTTGTACATTTTTGTTTTACAGCTTGTTGTTCAATAAAGTTTATCTTTGATTCACACACTTACTTTATTTCTTTTTTTAATAAAGTCTTGGTGGAAACTTTTAGAAATGGTTTAAGCCTTTGCATGCTTGTGGGATGGGTAAGGATAGCAGTGGGATGGGTAATAGCTGTGGGATGGGCAGGGATACCTGTGGGATGGGTAATAGCTGTGGGATGGGCAGGGATACCTTTGGGATGGGTAATAGCTGTGGGATGGCAGGGATACCTTTCGGATGGGTAATAGCTGTGGGATGGGTAAGGATAGCAGTGGGATAGATAAGCCTCCAGTGCAAGCATGGTGGGACTGTATGGTCCACCCTCCCAGGTGCCACACCAATGGCCCTTTATTATCAATAATAATGTAATAATCATTCACATATGTCAACACAAACACAACTCTTTATTAAACGCCCTGTTCATTGTAGGCCCACCCAACATACATGGCACAATCTCATCAGTGTGATGAGACAGGCTGAAGGAAGCACTCATTAATCATCTATCATCCTGTCTTGCCACTCCACTGCTCCAGCTGGGGAGTTGCACCAGTGTCTCAGGAGGTTGTGCTGCTTCTTCCCTTCACGTGAGGCTCTGTTGGGGCCTTGCACATCCTGAGTGTCTATCAGGTTTCGCCCTTGCCTCCATTCCCCAGGCTCCATGTCCCCATTGCCTTGTTGGAGGTCCACGAGCCTGTTCTGCAAGACCGGGTAGCGGGTGCGCATGAGATTGTGCAGGATGCAGCAAGCTTCCACGATCCTCCTCACAGTCTCTAGGCAATGCTGCATGGTGGTGAGAAGTACCTGAAACCTATTGGCTAGGATGCCAAAGGCGTTCTCCACCACCCGCCTTGCCCTGGACAGCCTGTAGTTGAAGAACCTCTCTTCACGGGTGAGGTGTCTTAAAGTGTAGGGCTTCATGAGGTAGGTTCTGAGGGAGAAGGCGTCATCCCCCACGATGAAGTAGGGCACATCTTGGGTGTTGTTGGGATCTGGAAAGCCCACGATGAGGTTGCCTTCCAGCCCCTCCTTGAGGTCACTGGCGTTGTATACCTGGACATCTTAACATGAGCCACTGCCTGAAGCATCGATTTACATGAACTTGTAGTCAGCATCGACCATGGCAAAGAGGATGATGCTGAAGAAGCCCTTGTAGTTGAAATAAATGGAGCCCGACTTGGGTGGTGCTTTGCAGGCATGTGCTTCCCATCTATGGCTCCAACGGTGTGTGGGAAGTTCCACCTCTGGTACCACTGCTCTGCAACTTTCTTCCATCCTTCATCAGTGGAGGGGCACTGGAGCAGCTCCTGCAGGTATTCTTCGATGATGGCCTGCACCACTTCTCTGACCACAATGCTGATGGTGTTGTGTGGCACCCTCCAGCCATACTGCATGCTCCTGTAGGTGGTCCCTGAGGCCAGGTGGCGCAGAGTGAGTGCCACCTTGAGCCCAGGTTCCAGGCTGGGCCGGAGGTTGGTGTTTGCCTTGGTCAACCTGGGTGTCAGGCGCTGCACAACTTTGTCAAACATGGCTGGAGGCATCCTCATAAAGTTCTGGAATGCCCGAGTGTCTTCGTTCCTGTGCTCCACCATCAGCTTGTTGTACAGTCTGTACTCTGCTCTTCTCCTGATCCATCTTCAGACCCAGATACTTCTTGGCCACCTCCTTTTCTTCCCGTAGTAGAGTTCACAGAGCCTGTAGATGGCTTCGCACTGTTGCAGAAGGATGGTGGCTGCCAAAAGGACTGTGGTACGATCTACGATTGACATGACTGGATGCTGTGGAAGAGGAAGAGTCAGATGAAGGGTGCAGAGGTCTGCACAGCTGGGCTGCTGGTCTGAAAGTGAGATGCAGATGAGTTGCTCTCCCTTTTTATAGGCAGTATAGGTGTCCCTTTGCATCCTCTAGGCATCCTCTAGGCATCCTCTAGGGATCCTGTAGACATCCTTAATATCCGAGATAGGTCCCCTCTGCGAACGTTTTTTCCATTTTAAACGCTTTGTTTCTGCTTGGCATCCGTTCTGCATCCGTTCTGCATCCGTTCCGCTTCCTCCCTGTGTCCGAGCGGATGCGAGTTGCGCGGATGCAGAACGGATGCCTAGCGGATTTAGCGGATGCGTAATGGATGCAGAACGGATGCGTAGCAGATGCGTAGCAGATGCATAACGGACGAATTGGATACATTTTCCGCACAAAAGTTTTGGGCAGCTCAAAACTTTCTGAGCGGATGAAACGTCAATAGACGGATGCTGGACGGATAGAGAGGAAGCAAAACGGAGGCAGTGAGTACATCACATTAACCAACGGATGGCAAGGTTTTTTGTCCGTTTTACATCCTCTTTGCATCCATTGGTGCAGTGTGACAGGGGCTTTAGAGTGTCAGCTTACACCTGTTTTCGAATTTCACCACATCCAAAAAATCATGAAATGAGGAAGCAGCAATACCCATTATATTGAATGATGGGAACTTTTGCACTGTAATATGTTCATGTTTGGCTAAGAAAAGGTTATTTCATTTATAAATTAATGGTAATTTAATTAATGTACAATGATTCATTCTTCAAGTAATAATTAAATATTGTTTACATAAAGCTATTGTTTTCAAAGAATATCTCCAAACTATAATGTGGTCTAAAATATAGAGAATTGGAATGGGATTCAGGGATAATTTAAACTTTTGGAATAAATTACTTATTAAAATTATTTATTCTACATTGATTCAGGACTTAATTCTCTCATGCTTTTATCACTGGAATTTGAAATAGCTTAGTACTTGTCTTGATAACACTTTTTGTTATTTATTAATTTGGAGCTATTATAAACAGAAATATTCTTTTTCTAGCAATATAATTTTTAATACTTCAGATTTCAGAAGTTGGATAACCATATTTTGGGCTTGGAAGATAAGCATAATTGGACTATGGCTAGCAACTGAATGGGCTTTCAAGGATTACAGGACTAATTAGACATGAATAGATACCAATGGAAATTCATTTCCATATTGTTGACAAGAAGGTTAAATGGATCTATCTATCTATCTATCTATCTATCTATCCATCCATCCATCCATCCATCCATCCATCTATCTATCTATCTATCTAGCTATCTATCCATCTATTTTAATTTATCTTAAATGACACTGGTCAGCTAACGGTTAAAAACTAATTTAGCAGTAAAATAAATGAAACTGAGCAGAAAAGCCAGACCCTATGTTAAAGATGATGATGAACACTTTAAATCATACCCAACTGGCAATGTATCCATTCTATCCCCCATGACTCTCCATACCACTTTATTCTAAATCACCTGTAGGTTGTTCAAGGGCAGCCCTCTGTAGAATGTATTACAATTGTGTAGTGACTATGACATAAATGACTGTTTGAGAGGGTTCCTAGTTCAAGAAGGGACATACTTGGCACAGTCATCCTATTCACAGCTTCTACTTGCTCTTGATGGATATGAAAAACCAGGAGGACTGCAGACTGCATATAAATCTTGATGGGGAAGTACATCATTGTAAGTCAACAATCTCCCAATCCAGAAGGCTCAAACAGACTGAGTCTTATTAGGACTGATACTGAGTCTGTTTTTTCCATCTCCATACAGCAGGTCAGGATTTAAATCACACACTTGGTCAGTCAGAGATCAAAATGTACAATTGATTATCATCTGCTTTTGATGATACCTGATCTCAATTTGGGGACTTCCATATAAATTAAAGGGAAAACATGATGAAATTTTGAATCTGATCTTTGGAACATAAACTTTATCTTTCAAAAATGTTAATTTTGAACTTTCCTATGTTAACACTTATTGAAACCAACCCCAGAAAAAGAAGATGGTATGCTGTGATGCCATTGAAATCCACTGACATATTAAGGAAGGTAAGAAAGGGCAAACCACTTCCACCCCAACTCCACCATAGACCATCAGCAAGTGAAGCCAAATGCCATTCATGGCCTGAGATCTGACTGAAATGGGTCCAAACAATATGCTTCCTCCAGGGTCCTCTGGAATTGAAGTATAACCAGCTTATTAAAATTGAGCACAATTCACCTAATGATGACTTTACTAAGTAAGAGAAGTTCCAATCACAATTGTGGTTGTAAATTGATTTCTGCCTCTAATTAGTAAAAGACATTTCGGACTGTTTATGAGAACTGGGCTATATGACAGAATAGTGAAGTTGTAAAATAAAATTAATAAAGAGGCTAAATAGAGAAAGCATTCTACATTTCTAGACATTGAAAGACATAAAAAATAGGTACAAAATTCAATCAGTTATCTATAACACACACACACACACACACACACACACACACACACACACACACACAGACA
>BLBF01000005.1:41126361-41169833 GCA_015471245.1 Laticauda colubrina | reverse complement strand
ATACTTCCAATTCTACGCGGGAGAAAACCCGAATAACCAAAGATCCACATACAAATACCCGCGAAAACCTCAGAAAACAAATATTGCACCTCTACGGGGAGGAAACCCACCATCTGACCAGGACTTATGAAAAACTTGAAGTCCAAAGAGCTTCCATTTTATGTGACCTCACCTTCCTACGAAACTGCCGAGATCAAAATTTAATCCCCATAAGCTTCCAATTGAAATTCCACAGCAACACAGCAGCCACCAAACGCATCCTAAAAAGAACAGAATTGGCCCTTATTCGAAATGAACTTCACACAAAAAGATTCCTCCTAGACCAAATCAACAAAGAACTCCTCACACTTCACCTCAGACTAAGCAACAAGATTCACCCCTTACTTTGGGACAAATCCAAACAACTTGCTGTCTGGAGAGCTGAAACACAGACCACCTTCAAGACAGACACACATACCAACAAACTCAGAAAACTACAACAACACCAGAAACAAACTCCTCCCCCCTCACAGCCACACATGAAACAAACAGTGCACAACATCTCAGACAAGATCCTCACTGAAGCCGAAACCAATGTCCTTTCGAAAGGATTCAACTTTGCTGTTGCTCCCAAACACATCCCCACAGAAACCATCATATGCGGAGTTGAAACCAGCCTGACCAAAACCAACCCTGATGATGCTAACAGAATCAGACTCGAAATCACCAACATCCTCTGCACGAGCAAACCACCCAAAAGCAACTTATCCAAAGAAGAACAAACTGCACTACTTAACCTGAAAGAAGACACCAGCATAATAATCCTACCAGCAGACAAGGGCAATGCTACAGTGATTATGAATACATCTGACTACCAAACCAAGTTAACCAACCTACTCCAAGACCCCACATACAAACCCCTAAACACTGACCCCACCACGTACCTAGAAAAAACCACCAGATCCAAAATAAAAGCCTCCCCCATCAGCGAAGAAATCCAGCAAAGAATCATACCCAGAGAAAAATCATCCAGATGCCCTAAGCTGTATGGTCTCCCCAAGATACACAAAGAAGGAACCCCACTACGACCAATAGTCAGCTCCATAGGCTCACCTCTACAAAACTTAGCCAAATTTCTCGCCAAACAATTACAGACCTATGCAGAATCCATCAACTCACAGGTAAGGAACTCATTCCAGTTCATTGAGATCATAAAGAAACAAAACTTACAACCCAGCGACCTACTAGTTAGCTTCGATGTCATATCCCTCTTCACCCAAGTGCCTATAAAAGAAGCCTTGACAGCCATCCAAAACAAATACAACCCCCCCAAGTACATCCTAGATCTTACCAACCACTGCCTATCCAATACATACTTCACCTACAATGGACAAAAATACAAACAAATAGAAGGAGCACCCATGGGATCACCCCTCTCACCTGTCATCGCAAACCTCTACATGGAACACTTTGAAACACAAGCTCTAGAAAAATATGATCACAAACCCAAACTCTGGCTCAGATACGTAGATGACACCTTCATAATCTGGCCACACGGGAAAGAAAAACTGAACAACTTCCTCACACACCTCAACAGCCTACATCCCAAAATACAATTCACCATGGAAACAGAAGCCAACAATCAACTTCCCTTCCTAGATGTCTTAGTATACAAAAAATCCAATGGCTCCCTAGGACACACCATCTACCAGAAGAAAACACATACAAACCGCTATCTACATGCACTCTCACACCACCACCCAGCACAGATCAATTCCGTAGCCAAGACACTCATCTCCAGAACAAAATGCTTAGCCGATGAACAACACTTAAAAACTGAACTACACACTCTCACTAATGTACTTACAGCCAATGGATTCCCAAAAAAGAAGATTACCCACCTAATCCAAAAAGAAACCCCAACCAAAAGCCAAGACAGAGAACAAGAGAATGGCAAAGCCCTCCTCCCATATATAAAAGGCACTACAGACAAAATCAGCAAGATCCTCCAAAAACACAACATTAAAACAGCATTCTGCACAAACAGAAAAATATCCACCATCCTGAGAAACCCTAAGGACAAAATCGAGTTAGAAAACCAAGGAGTATACGAAATCCCTTGCACTGCCTGCCCCACCACATACATAGGACAAACTAACAGAAGAATTAGTGCACGCATTGAAGAACACAAAAACTCAATCAAAAAAGAAGAACTGACCTCTTCCCTGGTCCAACACCTCAAAGCCACAGGACATGAAATTGACTTTAAAAATACCAAAACCATCGCCAAAACCGAACACTTCAACAACAGAATAATCAGAGAAGCCATAGAGATAGAGAAACGGCCACACAGCATGAATAGACGAGATGATACCTCCCGCCTACCAACCATTTGGAAACCTGCTGTCAGTAATAAACGAGTAACTAACTTGAAGAATGACACCAGACCCACACCCGCAAGTGCCACACAAGATGCCACCACCACACTTCCACACAGAAAAAAGACTCATACCCACACAGAAGAGGAGACACGACCACGAACCAGAAACCATACTGCAGCTGCACCACTACCCGCTTCAAACCCCTCTGACTCATACAAGAAGCAAACTGATACCCACCATGAAGATGTGGCACGACCACGAACACGAAGCCAAACAACAAAATCACAGCTCACCAGCTCAAATCCCCCAGCAACTAAGACTAACCTGAGCACAACCAAGCCCCCACCTAAGCAGAACACACCCCCAGCCAATCAGAACACAGCCAACCCCCCTACCAATCAGAACACAGCCAAACCCCCACCCAATCAAGTCACACCCCCACTAGCAGTTAAAAGGAAGAAGCAGCTGCAAGCTCACATTACTCTGAGAAGCACAGAGCTGAAGAAACAAGCCTGAAGATGATGAATGAGACTTCATCGAAACGTTGCCTAGATACTTCCAATTCTACGCGGGAGAAAACCCGAATAACCAAAGATCCATACATATATATACACACACACACACACACACACACATATACACACACACACTTTTACATTATTTGTGTACATACATATACAGGTAAAATGATACACAAGTATATCTATGTACCCCAAAATATAAATATTAACTTATAAGTGTGTACAGCAAATATCGTATCAGTTAATTCACTAAAGATTCACTGTTGACTTTTTTTTATAAATCTGTCTCAGCATGGGCAAGAAAGGTATTAAAGAAATGTATTTCTGTATATATTGAATTGCAATGAAATTCTGTAAGTTGGGGTCTGCTGGCATGTAATAACTTGATCTGCTTCATGCAGACAAAATATATTGAAAGTATGGACGAATGAAGTTTATGCCCCAGGGAGAAGGCAAGATAATACATTGAAATTGTTCAGAGGTAGTTAGATGCCTAATGGACTAATATGTGAGCTATGTGAGGTCTAGGGTTTTGGTCTCATAAATTCTGGCTAGACTGATCTTGTAATTTCTAGGAAAAGTTAAAAGTATTAGCAGAGTCATCAGTGTTCAGGGTCCATGATGCTGCCTATTATTCATGTAAAGTCTCAGGCAAAACAGTCAAAGAACATACCTGGAATATATATAAATTTGTGGACATGTATATTTAGTTATATATAAATATATGTAGACAAAAACAATCAGCTTTGCATTTTACAGCATGCTTCAGATTTCAAGATGTTGTGCTGCAACTCCTATTACCAAGTGTGGCTCACAAGTTAACTATGAATAATAAAAGTTTTAGTTCAACCTCAGGAAAGCAATTCCTAAAATATAGAAAATAGCCTGTAAATTTATGAAATTTAGGGTCAATATTTTCCAGTCTGATTTTTTTTCTTTGTTTTTTCTTTCAAAAAACAAACAATAAATATCTCTGTTTCTTACATGACCTTTTGAACAACATTTTTTTTCCTATCCTGAGCTATTTTGGAATGATGCTCCAAAGAAACTTCCTGTTCCAGCCTTGCCTCTCCAACCAGTTTGGGCTTCTTGGCAAATGTGAAAAAAAGAAGGCTTCCTCATTTTACTGTTATAGAGGTATCTCTTTCTATAGAAAGTGAAAACCGCATCTTATACTTGGATAAGTGAAGCCATATACTTGTATGGGACATTTTTCTGTGCATAGGCAAAAAATGCAAGTGGAACTAAACAATAGTTTGGTTTTTCAAGTTTGTGGACCTTAGTTGTTATGGCAGAGTGACTTACCATAGATCCATTGTGTAAGACTCACTGGAATTGGACCAGATATGTAGGAAGTAATGAATGGGCAGCACAGTGCAGGAAGTTTATCATATCTTCTCAGAGCAAACATATGATTTCAATGGTATGAGTTTTCTTTTACTTTTTACACTTTTCATACAATAATGTATGAAATGTTTTATGAAGAAATGATGCATATGCTTTCAATTATTTTGAAAATTGCAGATTTTTAGTCTGTAATTACAGGAAAAATATCCCAGAGTTAATTTACATGATAGTTACATATTTAGCAAAGCGAATTTCATTTGGTAACTAAAAAAATCAGAATTCAGACTCATGTTCATTTGGGAGGTCTCCTATCTAAATAATTGCGGGGATTTGGAAAGCACATAAATTTCATAAATATATTTATACATGATCAAGGCATTGATACATGTGAATTATATAGTTTGAAACTTTTAATAGGAACCAATTTTAAGCAATTTATTGCTAGTCTTCATACAAATATTGGTCTGCAACTTATTAGGAGAACATATGTTATAAATACTTACATGCACACTGCTGGTTTCAATAATATCTTAATTTGTTCACTTTCCTTCCCAATTAAAATATGGAAAATAAATATATTGTAGAACAATACTTCTTCCACAGGTATTTGTATCAACCTTTTGGTTTACATTTAAAAGACAGTTAAATATTTCCATTTATTTGAGATATCAGAATTCCTGTGCATTTTGGTGTTCCACTTATTGAAAGGATAGGGCAGACTGGTCATATGGAGAGTAGGGTTTGTGAATATTTTCTAACCAAAACACAGCTGGCAGATCTAATTTTAGATTCTATAGTCTTGATCATGGGTCTTTAATGTACTGAATAGAGGGGGAAGCATTTAGCAAGATTACAGGAAGCATCACAAAAGTTCAGTTCCAAATTCGATAAATTTAGTCTTGACGTTGCTATGTTTCCGATCTCCTCTTTCTTAATTTTTATATGATTTATGGTACTTCTGAAAGTTGCCAGGTTACTACTTCTAGAACAATGAGTAGTTGTATATAATGTTATGCCATCCAAGTCTTCAGTCAAAGAGACCTTCTTTATGGCTGGAAGCATAGTTAAGTCTCAGTATTTATTCAGTATTTATTCAGAACCTCACTGTGAAGCCAATAAAAATAATAGGATTTATTAGTATGTGCCACTGAATTTCATGGGAGGAGGGTGGACTTGCTTAAATCTTGGCCCTTCTTTATTATTATTACAAGTTCTTTTAATGAAAGCAAAACTAAAGGAACATTTTATGGTACAATTTGAAAAAAATGAACAAATTAGCACTTTCCATTGATAATGGATGCTGGCAATAATTAAAAATATACTGTGAATGTCCAAAATATGTTTGGGACAATAATATCCGAAACACAACCTGATTGTTAGCTAAAATAATGAAACAATATACTTTGAATTCATACATTTTTGAGTGCTTGGAACTACAATTTGGATTGAAACTACAATATACAATGTTTGTTATCATATTTTAATTCTCAACTTAATATAGTAAAAGCATAAATTAAAAACAATTGATATTAAAGCAGAAGAAGATAAAACAAGTACCACATAATAAAGTATTCTGAGACATCATAGAAGTAAATCACTTTTTAAAAAAGCAATAGGAATATAAGACCAAGAAAGAATAAGAACTGATAAAAATATATGGTATACAAAGTCTTTCAGACCACACTTATAGGAATGTATAGAAAAAATCATTCTTTCAGCTAGTATGATTTGATGGTTTGATGTTTATGATTTCTGAGTGCATTAACACTAACATTTTTACTATATTTAACCAAAAGGAAGATTATTTTTCTCCAATACATTTTATCTTAACACTTGAAGAGTTGATTTTGATGGTAAATTCAAAGTTATCTTCCTTTTTGATAGTAGGTTTTTTTCACTATCACAACATAACTTTTGCTTATGTAGCCCATTCATATGTCCGACATTTGTATGTTAAACAGTCCAAGTCAAAAATTGATTTCCCCCACAACTGAAAAACCAGTAGGCCAGGGATGGGGAAACTTTTATGGCTCACTCATGAATTCTGGGAGTTGAAGTCCATAAGTGATAGAAGAGCTAAGTTTCCCTACCACTGATCTAGATCAAATACAATCAAAATGTTCTCCATTAAAATTCTTTTTCAGTGTTAAATAGAGCAGTGAATGCTGAATTTATTTTTTAGTATAGCTTTATTTTTCTATTATGTTCAAAGAATTGTGTGAGGGCAAAATTGTCTAAAAAAAATGATACTACATTTTTTTCAAGTCTGCTGACCCCAGTGGACAGCCACTATAGATTATGGAATGCAAACCAATAGGCTCCAACCAGAGTGAATGCCACAAAAATAGTTAATGAATATAAATTAAGAGAAAAAGAAAACATGCACAGTGGTGCATTGGTATTCAATTGCTTTTAAATTCATTAAATTTGGTACTCAATGCAGTAGATGGACCCATTAAGGGTGGTTGGTAGCTACATCAGCTACCCAGTTTTTCTGGATCTTTAGGTTTGTGCCAAAGGTTAAAGTATGTGAGATATTTTGTCACACTTTTATACTTTTTTAAATGGCAAGGAACCACAACACCTTAATGGTATATCGTATCAGTGACTTGGTTACAATTCAAACTGTTGACATTGCCAAAAACATTTTAAATGAGTCACCAGTTCTGGCATGTCATTGATAATTATTTTTGATGATGTGGACTAAGGAGCTCATGTTGTTCTCCTTATCTTAATTATTACAGATACATATAAAAGCCTCAAAAGTTATAGTGACTGCATACAACTTGCAAAAGTAACTGTTTCTCAGCTCAAGATAGAGGATATGTACAAAGAAATGTGGACCACAATATTACACTTCATCATTTCTTCTGTAGTGACACTACAGCAAATTCTCATAATGGTTTTCAAGCTACTAATTTTTCTCTATTCTCAAATAACTTAATATGTATTTAATACTGATTCTGTAATGCTGCACAAACAACCTAGCATTTCTTAATGCTATAGTAAATAATATTTTCCATTTCATATACTTTATTCTGCACTGGCAGAAGTACTTTTCTGTTATCAGTCAATTCAATTTTTATTAAAATTGAAAGAATTGTTAGTAGAAAAAGTAAATATACATTAATTCACAAAGAAAACAAAAAAAACTATTTTATCTAATAATGTTGCTTACCATGTTACATTCTGGAAAATACTTGTTTCCATAAAAATCTGCTGGGTTTCTTGTAATCCTTACATATATTGCCACATGCTTCATTTGTGGGAGGTCAGAAGGGATCCAAGCCCTATATCATTTATGAATGCCCTATAGAACATTTAAAAAAGAAGAAGAAGAAATATGTCCATTATTTGACTAAAATTGGAGAAAATCAAAGAGTTGGGCTTGTGGAAATTATTAAAGGTCTCCAATATTTTTAACCAAACATTGAATATTATAGAGAAAAGGATTTGTTAATTGTTTCAATGTGATGGTTGAAATGTTCATTTTAAAGGCTTTCTTTTGCTGGTCAATTATTGAAATAAAAAAACTTGATGTCATTTGCCCTGAGAATTTGTGAATATTTCTCTTAGGTAAAGTATCTGGGAAGTTTGGAGGGATTGCTGTTGCTTTGTCCAAAATAAAATTATAAGTGGATTTTAACTTTTCCATTATGGTTAAATACACTTCATTTTAAATTTAAAGAAATTAAGTAATAGTGACAAGTGAACATTTTCAATAAGTTTTGACTTATTCCAATATTGGTGACTCTCATTAAATAGTTTTGCACACTGATACAGTAATTTAAACGTAGCATATGACATATTTGTGAGCATAGCAGTGTTTCTATATAAACAGAAGTTTTCCAAAAATATAAACCAAATTAGCTTTTTACAGGCTATGTTTAAATTTGTTCATCTTGTTTGTTAACAAAGCAAATTATACATCAAATGATAATGATGATGATGATTAGATTTTTATCCCACCTTATTAAATAGATTTTGATTAAGTTGAGGTGATAAATATACCTAATACTCCTGCCCCCTAGTTCCACTGTGTTGAGTTGAGAGAGTATCTCTGATCCAAAATCATCCAGTCAGCTTTCTTGCCGGGGAGGGTGAGGAGAGCTTGAATTCACAGTGTCCTTGTTTCTAAGACACCACCTTAACCATACTGTCTCTTTTTTTATTATGCAGGTTCAGTGTGATAGGAGCGTCAGTATCAATTTATCTTACACCATTACTTAGTCTGATGATTTATATTTAGGTTTGTATCTTTCCTTTTCTTAGGAATTTAGGTCATTTCTTATGGTGTCTCTCTTCATTTTATCCCCCTAACAGAACGCTGTGAAATACATAATGCTATGAAAGAATAACTGGTCCAAAGCCATTTCAATAAATGTCCACATTTGACTTGGGTTTTCTTGGTCCAGTACAACTTAGTCACGACACCACCTTGACTTATAGGCTTTATAGAAGTCAGTAGAAATGCCATAAGGAAGAGAACATCAACAAGGGGATCCACATCAGATGTGTCATTGTGATCTGAACCCTGCCCCTTTTGTACGTGAATCATTGTATCTTCCATTTTGCCTATTTTGGCCTGTTCCTGCAAGTCCCACTGAATGGAACACAACCCAACCTTTTTTTCCCAGTTTCTCAAAATTCCACCCTCTCCCTCCAATATTGAACCATTGGAATTGTTAACAAGCTATCCAACAACTGCACTTGGTATCAAAAGAACAATTACATGTTCAGCATTTAGAGTTTTTTGTTAAAAGAAATATGTCAGAATATGAGTTACAGGTCAAGGTCTCATTGAAACAGGCAAGAAAAAGAGTGCTTAAAAGAAAAGAAAAAAGAAAATCCTGTCCCAAGGTTTCTAAGAAAATTGATATGTGGCCACCTCACCTATAATAATTATCAGCTATAATAATGATAATAATAATAATAATATGATGCTTCAATCAATAAGGAATTCTTCTGCATATTACCACTTGCACCCCCTATATTTGAAGCAAAGCAGCTTATCAAGGGACTTAAATCCTCCCTCGAGGCTTTAAAATGAAGTAAAAATACAGCATAGCCTTATTGAGGTGATTGTAGTCCATCTGCATAAGTCCAAACAACCAAATTATAATTACTAGGATTTGCAGAGTATTTCAGGAAGCATTTTGCAAAGCTGGCTAGCAAAAGCATAGTAGCACTCACTGAAAGACTGAGATAATTGGATCCTCTAGAGTCTAGAAATCTCAATGTTATTCCTTTAAGAACTTTTCTAGTTCATCTCCACATGTGTGTGCTTGCACAACCAAATTCCCTTTGCTGAACTTTTTTTGCTGCATACAAACAAAGCATTGAAACAAAATTAATAAATTTATGGAGGATGTGGTTGCCTCAGTGCTTTATGGAGATTTGCTTTCTCTGTGAATCTTCAGATAAGACTTTGGAGCATTTACTACAACTGTAGAAGTTTAGAATATATCAAATTGTAGAAAAATGTAGGATCCAATTGTGTAACAGTCCTTGTAGAAAGGTGTCATTCTCTGAGTTGAGTGAAGTTGGTAGAGAAAATGGGCAGTGACAGATCTTCCATCTTTAGCTTCAGCTTGGTGCTTCACTGGTATCCTGCCATCAACTGCTAGGGGAGGAGGGGGAGAGGAAGACCATGGAACCTCAGAAAAGAATGTGGACCACACCAAACATCTGAGTGGTTCCCAAAAAGCTGAGTGGTTCTAAGCAGCAAACCATTGGTTGAAGACGAACCAGTCAAGGTAGAATGAAGAGGAAAGATTTATAACCTTTTGCATAGGAACTTTAGTTCTATCTTTTGCTTCAACTACTAATTCATAGTAAATGAACCTTTCACTTCAGTCGAATGGAGTCAAGACTCTTCCTTGCCTAGGGACCTAACTGTGGCAAACCTGAAAGGCAGTGAATTAAGACAAAAAATGTGAAATTCTTCAACAGTGCATTGTACATATGAAGAAAATGAATATATGGGGAAGTAGAAGAAAGAACAGTCAAGTACAGTATTAAGCACACAGCAGAACCCAGATATATGTACTGTATCTCCTGGTACAGTACATATTTTATTTAGTATGTTTTGCATGAATAGTCTTTTGCTATAGAAAGATTTCTGGTATTTGATGGTGAGAAATCTTTTTATCTAAATCAGGAATTTGGAAATTCTGACACAAGAATTTCCTGACAACCTAAACAATATCTACAATTACAGTAACATCCTGAGGGAAGAAGATTACATACAATTTAGTGGCTGATTTGAAAAAAAATTCTACTAGCAAGGAATGGGAAGAACACACAAACTTGCATTTTGCTAACTTGCCAAGATGCTGTGCTTTGTCAGGGATAAAGAAGGTTGTTTTGCTGCTTCATGCAATTTAACATTATGCTTTCCCCATATCTAACTGCATGAAGGTCAGCATAAAACACCTTTTCAGCAAAATCCAAATGCTTGCAAGCTTGGAAGTAAATTCTATAAGTAGGGCCATCATATCTCAACTGCAGAAATCTGTTGATGGCAACAAAGATACAGAAAGTTTTAGCAGCTTTGATGTGGAAGATTTCCATTATTTTAACACAATTTACTCATAGCTTCCCTCTTTTTACGAAATACTGGAAAGTTCTAGATTAGTGATTCTTGACTGGGATTGGATTGAGTGATGAGAGTTGACTTGATTGAAGCATTGCTTTGACCTTGCTTTGGATGATAGAGGAGAAAGGGGTAGCTGTCTTTGATCTATCTCCAGATGTATCAGAGTGTGGTGCTCAGATAACCTAGTGCAAGCTAGCCATGGTCTTGGGGGATTGATTGATTGATTGGTTTATTCTACTTGTATTATTTTTTACAAATAACTCAAAGTATTAAACATATCCAATGGACCTATTAGCAACACAGTACTGGTGGTTTAGTAATATATGTAGTAGGTAGGAACAGTGGAGGTTAAGGATGGGGTGATTGTGTTGGTAGGATTTGCTGAGTGCTGAAATCAGAAGGTCCCCTCTCTGGCATAATACTTCTCAAATTTTACATAGGTTTGTCCTTCAGTCTTATCTTCTGGGATAAATCTATTGGGATGTTCTAATCCATCACTGATATTTGAATTACTTACCAACTACATGATGCTCCTTAGCCAGTCCTCCTGACCCTTTTTTTCTGAATAATCTATTTTTTTCAGATTAGTATTTTTATAACTATTTCAAGCAACAGCAGTTTCCAAGTGCTATCAAGCAATCATCATTTTGTCCAAATGATGCAAGTAAAATTCAACAAGTTGAGGTCGGGGAAAAGAAATGAATGGGGAGAATAATGGCATAAGTATGAGATGTAGTGCATACTGACAATATGGACACAGCACATTCACATGCAGCATTGTCAGAAGTGCATTGAACATTAGGTACATTTGAGGTAAATACTGAGTGAACAGTACTTTATAGACAAAAGGGCTGCATATATCCTGTCTTGCATGCAAATTTTCAAACTGTCTCCATGGAAGTCCTCCTGTGTAGCGATTGTGAAAGCAAAAACCTCTTCACAAGAAATTGGCAAAACTGAGCTAACTACAGTATTTGAAAAATGTTGGCATATAGCCAAGTATGTGAAGACAGAGTAGAGATCACAGAGATTACTATCAGTAATTCATCCTGTACAATGTGATTTAATGAAAGGATGCCATCCTTCTGATGATAGCAGATATTTTAGTCATACATTCAGAGAAATATGAAATGGCTGTCATGACTTTGTTGGATTTGGGAAAAGCATTTGATATGGCACTAATTAAATTTTGGAATAGCTTACACAAAAATGGATTTCCATAAAATTTTATTTCTTGAATCAAAATTTATTATTCTAGGCCTTCTGCTCAAATACGTACTAATGGATTATTTCCTTCCCCCATCAAGATGTATCATGAAACCTGTCAAACATGCTTTTAATTTTGTATTGAGACCTTTTGCTTATCTTATTAGACAATTATGTGATATTCAAGATATACAGGTAGCAGGAATTGAACATGTTGCTGTTGTATATAAATGATACTTGGGGTTTTTAAAAGATTTTTTTTGCCTTGATTTGGAGGTATTGTACAACAGCAGGATATATTCCACACAGTGCTTTGGAAGAAATCTACATTTTGCCTGCAGCTATTACACTTTCTGTGAAAATATCTCAAATGAGTTTTATTTTTTCCTCAAATTCTATTAAATATTTGAGGATAATTATTCTTAGAAAAATATTCTTATTGGTAAATTTGGACATTTCAAAGAGATTACTAAAGATTAATGGTGATACTAATAGAAAATGCCAATGGAATTATGGAGATTAAATGTGAAATGAATGTTAGTTTAAGATTGTTAGATATTTTAAGAAGGGTATCTAATGATAATTCTGCCTAGATATTTTAAAGTGATCAATTAATTTTATCACCCTGGTTCACAATTGTGGAACTGTGTTGTGGGACTCTTGCCTTTGTATAAGAGCCCCTCTGCCCTTCCTCTGGGTAAAAGTTATTTAAAAGGCCAAGGGATGGGAAGTGAGTTCCCAAATAGTCAATGAAAGAGCCATAGCAGAAGTCCTATGTAGGTAATAAACTGTTGAGTAGAAGGTAATATACCGGGATTTCTCATAGCTCTAAGAGCAATGGTGCTCAAGAATCCCATTCACCATTCCTGGGGTGATAGGTTTGAAGTTTGGGGATCCCCTCTCTTGGGAACTGAGGCAGATAGGTTAGGAGGGCTTGGTGTGCTTCTAAGCATCTCACTGTTGAAAAGTATGGAGAGCTAGGGGATGGGCTACTCTTAAGGATCACAATTTCTGCCAATTTCATATTTCAATCCCCTGAGTTCACTCCGAATTCCTGGCCAGTAGACCCTAGGAAGCCCTGGCTTTTAGCTGCTGCTGCTAAATGGCACAGTAAGTCAGCCTGTAATAAGGTGTCTGTCATTTGTGATTTGATCACAGATAACAGAGCTAATCTGGCACATATTACAGAGATCTTGCTAGATCCAGAATTTCCCCATTTGGAAATATGGCAAGTGGATTTTATGTGTGGCTAAGGTTTTAGGATAGGGGAAGTATTGACTGTTATTAACGAGTATCTAACAGGTTACCAAATGTGAGACTTTTTCATTTAAGTTGCTTTCTGCAATTAAGTTGCTTTGTACGGTTCAGCTGGGACTCTTTTCTACATAATCACCTTCCCTGCTATGCAAACCTCTCCCTGCCTCAGTTTCTTGATTCCATATCTAGGTTTCCTCAGTTGAAACTCCCTGGCTTGTGCTCGTGACAGGGGTAATCTCCTATATTGTTGTAGCATCTACCTCTTGGAACATCAATACCCTTGACATCAGATTGATCCTAAAGCCCATGTCACACTGCACCAACAGATGCAAAGAGGATGTAAAACGGACAAAAAAGCTTGCCATCCATTGGTTAACGCGATGTACTCACTGCCTCCGTTTTGCTTCCTCTCTATCCGTCCAGCATCCGTTTATTGACGTTTCATCTGCTCAGAAAGTTTTAACCTGCACAAAACTTTTGCGCGGAAAATGTATCCAATTCGTCCATTCTGCATCCGCTAGGCATCCGTTCTGCATCCATTACGCATCCGTTACACATCCGCTATATCTGCTAGGCATCCGCTGCGCATTCGTGCAACTCGCATCCGCTCGGACGCAGGGAGGAGGCGGAACGGACGCAGAACGGATGCAGAACGGATGCAGAATGGATGCCAAGCGGAAACAAAGCATTTAAAATGGAAAAAATCTCCGCAGAGGGGACCTATCTCGGATATTAAGGATGTCTAGAGGATGCCTAGAGGATGCCTAGAGGATGCAAAGGGACACCTATACTGCCTATAAAAAGGGGGAGCAACACATCTGGATCTCACTTTCAGAACAGCAGCCCTGTGGTGCGGACCTCTGCAGCCTTCATCTGACTCTTCCTCTCCCACAGCATCTAGCTATGTCCACCGTGGATCGTAACACAGTCCTTTTGACAGCCACCATCCTTCTGCAACAGTGCGAAGCCATCTACAGGCTCTGTGAACTCTACTACGGGAAGAAAAGGAGGCAGCCAAGAAGCATCTGGGTCCGAAGATGGATCAGGAGAAGAGCAGAGTAGGGACTGTACAACAAGCTGATGGTGGAGCACAGGAACGAAGACACTCGGGCATTCCAGAACTTCATGAGGATGCCTCCAGCCATGTTTGACAAAGTTGTGCAGCGTCTTACACCCAGGTTGACCAAGGCAAACACCAACTTCCGGCCCAGCCTGGAACGTGGGCTCAAGGTGGCACTCACTCTGCACCACCTGGCCTCAGGGACCACCTACAGGAGCATGCAGTATGGCTGGAGGGTGCCACAAAACACCATCAGCATTGTGGTCAGAGAAGTGGTGCAGGCCATCATCGAAGAATACCTGCAGGAGCTCCTCCAGTGCCCCTCCACTGATGAAGGATGGAAGAAAGTTGCAGAGCAGTGGTACCAGAGGTGGAATTTCCCACACACCGTTGGAGCCATAGATGGGAAGCACGTGCCTGCAAAGCACCACCCAAGTCGGGCTCCACTTATTTCAACTACAAGGGCTTCTTCAGCATCGTCGTCTTTGCCATGGTCGATGCTGACTACAAGTTCATGTACATCGATGCTTCAGGCAGCGGCTCATGTTCAGATGCCCAGGTATACAACGCCAGTGACCTCAAGGAGGGGCTGGAAGGCAACCTCATCGTGGGCTTTCCAGATCCCAACGACACGCAAGATGTGCCCTACTTCATCGTGGGGGAGGATGCCTTCTCCCTCAGAACCTACCTCATGAAGCCCTACACTTCCAGACTCCTCACCCATGAAGAGAGGATCTTCAACTACAGGCTGTCCAGGGCAAGGTGGGTGGTGGAGAATGCCTTTGGCATCCTGGCCAACAGGTTCCAGGTCCTTCTCACCACCATGCAGCATCGCCCAGAGACCGTGAGGAGGATCATGGAAGCTTGCTGCATCCTGCACAATCTCATGCGCACCCACTACCCAGTGTTGCAGAACAGGCTTGTGGACCTCCAACAAGGCAATGGGGACATGGAGCCTGGGGAATGGAGGCAAGGGTGAAACCTGATAGACACTGAGGATGTGCAAGGCCCCAACAGAGCCTCACGTGAAGGGAAGAAGCAGCGCAACCTCCTGAAACACTGGTACAACTCCCCAGCTGGAGCAGTGGAGTGGCAAGACAGGATGATAGATGATTAATGGATGCTTCCTTCAGCCTGTCTCATCACAATGATGAGATTGGGCCATGTATGTTGAGTGGCCCTACAATGATCAGGGCATTTAATAAAGAGTTGTGTTTGTGTTGACATGTGTGGATGATTATTACATTATTATTGATAATAAAGGGCCATAGGTGTGGCACCTGGGAGGGTGGACCACATAGTCCCACCATGCTTGCACTGGAGGTTTATCTATCCCACAGCTATTACCCATCCCAAAGTATCCCTGCCCATCCCACAGGTATGCCTACCCAACCCACTGCTATCCTTACCCATCCCACAAGCATGCAAAGGCTTAAACCATTTCTAAAAATTTCCACCAAGACTTTATTAAAAAAAAGAAATGAAGCAAGTGTATGAATCAAAAATAGACTTTATTAACAAGAAGCTATAAAACAAAAATGAGTCTCTGGCTCTCCTCTTGGTCGCTCAGTCTCAGGGGTGAAGGGTCCAGGTGCTGTGGAGGTGGCTGGTGCTGGAGTGCTTGTCGTCAGCTCCTCCAAAAGCAGAAGCAGCAGAAGCCCCAGCCCCAGAAGAGCGAGCCCGTGCTGCAGAAGCACCAGCAGAACCAGAGTGAGGGCCAGGGGGTGGGATGGTAGCCCTGTCCCTCTTGCAAGGGCTGGCAGCAGATGGCTGAGGCTTGCTGCGCTTCAGCATGGTTGTGGGGTTGCTGGCTGGCAGGAAGGCTGGCAGGCACCAAGGCTGGCAGGAAGGCTGGCAGGCAGGCAGGCACCAAGGCTGGCAGGCAGACTGGCTTGCAGCAAGGCTGGCAGGCAGGCAGACAGCAAGGCTTGCAGGGAGGCTGGCAGCAAGGCTGGCAGGCAGACATGCAGGCAGGACAGGCAAGGCAGTCGATGTGTCTGGAAGCAGGTCTTTCCTCTGAATGGCGACCTGCTTCCAAGCTGCTTCCGGTATATTTGCGGGGCTGACGCAATGCATCCTCCCCGCATGCACAATTAATGCTCGGTATCTGCTAGGCTTCCGCTGTGCATCCGCTGTGCATCCGTTCTGCATCCGTTCTGCATCCGCTGTATCCGTTCTGCATCCGCTTTGCTGCGGCCCCCCGGAAACCTTGCGGATGTGCCATCCGCTCCCATCCGCTTCCATCCGCTGGGCTTCCGTTCTGCATCCGCTTTCCATCTGCCCTGCGTCCTCCCCGCGTCCGTGTTATCCACTCCGGTTATGCAAATTTTTGCCCCTTCTGAGAGCGGATAACAACGGATGGAACATTTTTCTCGTCCGTTGTGTCCATTTTGCATCCGTTGGGCAGTGTGACAGGACCTTAAACTTGTTGTTTCTTTAGGAAGTTGTTGAAGATGTGCTTTTGTCATTTGGCCTGAGGATATGGTAGTTCTTAGTTAGAGCTGGCAAAGCATCTTTATGATTTGTGAAAATGATTATGTTCTGCTGCAAATTATTTTTAAAGCTTTAATTGTTTTTTATTGTTATGTGTCTGGCTTTCATTTGTATTGTTTTTCTGTTTTTAACTTTGTAAGCCGTTCAGAATTGCTTTCATGGGATGGGGAACATATCAATTGAACAAACAATTAATGATTTGTTTTGTAAACATTTATGGGATGATCAATCTTCAAGACTTCTCCTTTGAAAATTATGATTTTCTTATGAAAATGGATACTTGAAAAAGACTGCTTTGATAAACTTTCAGCCTTGCCCTCGGAGGTTGTGGGAGCACCATCACTTGAGATTTGGAAGAAAAGATTGGACTGCCATTTGTCAGAAATGGTATAGGGTCTCCCGCTTGGGAATGGGGATGGCCTAGATGACCTACAAGGTCCCTTCCAACTCTGATTATCTGTTATCTGTTATCTTGACAGTATAAAGCAATATTTCACACTGTTTTAAAATGTGTGAGTTTCAAGTCCCAGAATTCCCCAGTAAGTATGCTAGGGTGAGTGAAGTTGAGAAAGATTGTCATAAAAAAGATGGAATGATCCAATTTTCTTTTAAAAAGCATTCTTTATACATTCTTTATAAATGTAACTGTTTTATTTTTATTGTTATATTTAATTTAGTTTTGATTTAAGTGGTTTTTTTTTTGTTCTGTTATCTATGTTCTGATTCATTTTGCTTGCATTTACATTTTAGTCTTTTTCTTGTTTATAGTTGTATATTAAATATCAATAGAAATATTTTCATTTCTATTTAATGACTGAAGAGGTGCACTTGAACTGATTGAATATACTTGATAAAAGCTCAAAGAATTTACAAATTAAATATATGTAGTTAGATGTAAATAAATATCTCTAAATTTACTGAAAATTCCTGCTAGATAAATGCATAAGGCTGGTCATTATTATCTTAATGAATTATGCATTATTTTATTTCATCTTTCCGACTCTGGGTATGTGTTTATGTTTGCTTGTATGTGTGTATTGTTATGATGCACTTATCCATAAATTCTGTCCCTACACTCTGAACCTCAGGAGATTATCGATTTAAATCAAATGTATATCTGAAAAAAATGCTAAATAGAGGGAATGCAATAGTGGCAAACCTCCTTTCTGCTCAGTTCCTAAGGACACTATAGTAGACACAGGCCTCTGTGGTGGAATGATCTTTTGGAAATAAGCCTTCTCATTTTTGTTAGTACTTAATAAAACAAATTTCATTTTAACCTTAGCATATATTTGGAAGCAACCTTAGGCCAACCTACTACTGTGTATAGGAATACAAACTGAGTCATCTAGATCTCCGCTTCCATACATCTGGAGAGGGGAGCCATATTTCTGTAGATAAATGAACTATTGTCAAATTCTTCTTATTATTATTAGGAAATCCAGCTGACATTGTTTTCTTGTAACTTAAATCCACTCCTGATTACCCAGCTCTCTAAGGCCTTTTTCTCTTCTTTCAAATATTTGTAAGAACGCTATCCCTAGCCTTCTCTTCTTAGGAATCTTATAATAAGACCTACACATGCAATATGGCATGAAATTTTTGCATGGGAATAGCATTATAATCCACAACAACTTGGCTGAATCCAGTAAATTTGAGCCAGATTTATGAAAATTGGACTTGGGATACAGCCGAATTGCCAAGTCTTACCATGGCTGAAATATTTTTGTGGTTAATATGTTGAAGAAGAAATTGTTGGTAGGAGTAAACTTTCATGTAAGCAATACTTAAGATCATGCCAAAATTAGTCAGAGTTTGGCAGCATTATATAAGCAGCAAATCATCCAGTCACAAAATGTAAACCTGCCTAGGGCAGTTTCAGCATGTGTACCCAACTTTCTAAAAATATTTCAAAGCTTTTAATTCAAGAAAGAGTCAGTTCTATATGCTTTTTCTCTGTTTTGAATTGGCCAATCCTTGTCAGGGATGATTGTGTATCATATAACTGGGACAGGCACAGCATCCATAGATTATTGGATGTAAAATTGCTGGATAAATTGATTATTTGTGGATTAGGACAGGGGTCGCAAACCTTTTGGACCTCAGGAATCACCAAACTCATACTTTTAAATCCCGAGGCCACTAACGTGATTTTTTTTAAAAAAAGATAATATATTTAATATAAAATTTTTATTTTTATATTAAATATAAACTTAATATTAATAATTAATTTTAATATAAAATATACATATATACACACATACATATACATATATAAAAATATAAAAATGCTTATTTAATTATAACAAAATCGTAAATGCTTAATCATTACTGTGCGGCAGAGCGAGGGAAAGAAGGGGCTTCTCTCATCCTTTGCCTGGAGGCTGGGAACAGCCAGGAACATCTCCCCCTCAAATGGAAGAAAAGCAGAGCCCCCCACAAAAATCTGGTTACCTGTCATCTCATATCTCCCTCAAGTCAAAGGAAATCTCTCCCTCCTTTGCCAGGTGTGGCTGCCTGGAGTTGGGGAAGGGAAGGAGGGCCGGGCTGGAAGTGCCGAGGAAGATGGGCTCCTAATAACCAGGCAACAGCCCCCTCTTCGGCCTCCACACAAAAACAGGCTAAGCTCCAGATTTCTCCTGCTGCTTCCAAGCAGAGAAGGTTCCCTTCCTGTGTGGAAGCCAAAGGGGGATTGTTGAACCCAGAAAAGTTCAAGCTCTCACCTGCACAAATAGGCTGGTTATTAGGAGCCTGTCTTCCTCAGAGCTCTTTTGGTCTGGGCATTTGGACTGCCCCCCTGTCCCATGCCAAAGGAAAGCCAGCCAGGCTTCTCCTTCCCTCCTATCTTTCCCCCTGCTCCCTTCCCCCCACTCTATCCTACTTTGGGACAGAGAAGAGCGTGCTGGAAATGTGTGTTGACATTTCTAACATGTGTTTCTCTGGCGCTCACCTGCAAATCTTTGAGCTCCTCCAGTCCTGGCTTGCTGAGGGGGGAGAGCAGCCCTGATGTCTCTGCTGCCCCCCCCTCCCCAGAAAAGAAAGCGAGCAGAAATGTAGCTCTCGCTGGGGTGAAAGAGCTGAGATCGAGGAAGTTACAGCAACAGAAAGTGGCACTTTTCAAAGGCAGCAGCTTCTGTCTTTTCTTGCCTGTGCCTTCCTTGATCTCAGCTCTTTTGCCTCCGCGAGAGCTGTCCTACTCACTTTTCCTCTGCTTTTCCCAGTCAGCAATGGCTGGGGCTGTGGAGGAGGGGCAGCAGGGCAGAGCACTGAGAGGTACAAGAAAACTGACACCGCCAACACCGCCCCATTCCGGACCTCTGAACTGGACAGTGAGCTCAGACTTTCCCACTCTGCTCCCTCCCAACACCACCAGCCAGTATTTTTCTGGCCCATGGCCATCAAGGAAGAGCCCAGGCCAGGAGAGGAGACCTGGAAGGTGTGGGATGCCATGCAAATGCAAGTAATGTGACACTTCTGCTCTTTCCGGCCATCTCCATCGCCACTTCAGCCCACCTGTGCTGCCAGCCCCCTCTTGCTGCAACAGCACCATTACCTTGTCCTGGCCAGTGAGGGCAGTGCTGCTTTTTGCAGGTTTGTGCTCAGCCAAAGGATGGGGGCCAGTGGGTGGGCAGGCCATAATCCAGGGCACAGCCTGTATTAATTGCTTTGGGGATTGCTTTGGGGGGACATTTCTCTGCAACCCACCAAAATTTTCTCATGGACCACCAGTTGGCTGTGGCCCACCAGTTGGCGACCATTGGATTAGGAGACTGGTCTCACTTCTTAAAATTGTTGATGTGTCTTTAACTGCTTAATATATTGTATTATCATTGTACAACAAAATGGGAAAAATAGTTCAATGTGAGTTTAGCATAAAAAGAACTAGTTGTTTGAATAAGAATCATTAACCAAACATATTCTTATCAGGGGTGGGACTCAACTGGTGTTACTACCGGTTCGGTGACTATGTTTTGCATGCACATGCATGCTTTGTGTGCACGTGCGCCCAAGGCACGCTGCATGCGCATGTAAAAACAACATCAGCTGTGCCTCCTGGACAGCTGAAAAGTGCTGTGCACGGGTGTACAGCATTTGAAAAGCCTCTTTTTTCCTGATTTTTGAACCTCAGCTGTGCCGCGCAAAGCAGCTGAGGTTGAAGAGCAGGAAATAAAGGACAGACAAGAGTCCGGGCGGGCGGGTGGGCCAAACAGCAGCAAACACAGAACCGGTTCGGTGTCTGCTGCTCTTCAGAGTTACCGGTTCTATAGAATTGGGCAGAACTAGTAGCATCCCACCCCTGATTCCTTACTTCTCCTTTAAGGAAGTATCCTTACTTCTCATCTTTGCTCCTCTTTCTGCATCTTCATAAGCTGAGAGAAACTGAGAGAAACTTTGCACCACATACTAACCTATAGTTAAATAAACTATGGCTTAAACTATGATTAAGTCAAATGCCAAAGTGCAACAAAACATGGTCCTATATGCTTGTCATCTAATTTTAGCATAGCAATAAAGAATTACTGGAAAATAGAAGAAAATGTTTTTTCTTCTAGTCTCTTATATTTTATTAAAGGGCATATACTGTGTTTTCCCGAAAGCCCTACCTCAAAAATAAGCCCCAGTTAAGATCGCCAGCCAGACAGATAACTTTAGTACTGTATTTCCCTGAAAATAAAACCTAACTGAAAAATAAGCCCTAATGAATTTTTGGGGGAGGAGCAAAAATTAATATAAGACCCAGTCTTATTTTCCGGGAAACATTGGTATGAGTCTTGATTTATGGAATATCAAACTTGGGGTTAATGCTATTAAAAATATAAGTATTATAAGAATTGACCAGTTTGAAACCAGAACAGAATTTTGCCTTCTGAAGTAAATTCATTAAAACATAACTGATATACTAACAGTTCATTGTAATTGTTATCTGCTTTATTTTATTATTATTGAAAATATTTTTCTATTCTTTTATTATTCTCACTCTCTTGCACACTATCCTAAAATCCAAATACAATAAGAAGGCTCATGACAAGCCTCCTGGAAGTGTTTCAGATAAATAAATTTTTGTTTACTACGATCTATATGTTTCAACAATTTCACCATTCTTCCTCATGCTTTAAAAACATGTTAAAATATTAACATCTTCCTTTACTTTTATTTGTATTCAATATTTTCCTTTAAATACTATTTATATCCTTTCAGATAAATCCTTTCTTTATGCCAGCTGGTTTCTTCTTTCTTGTTTTACTTTTGGTTGCCTTTTACCCTTTTATCAACACTGAATTGCCATGACACTGCACTCCCACTTATGTGTCCTGGATGGTTTTCACAGCTGTATAATCAGGGAATAAGGATCTGAACATCTTATTTGGCATTGGCCTTTGAAATCTTGCTGGAATAATTCCACTAGAACTAATGTTTTAATGATCACTCCATGAGGAAACATGCACTACACAATATATGTTCTTCCCATTTCCGTTGAAAACAAGTTTATTTAGATAGCACATTTAAACTAGAGCTTAACTAGATTTTAAGACATTAGAGATAAACTGATAGGTGGCAAATCATTGAAATGCATGATTGCCAAGAAAATGTGGTCCAGTGAAGTTATGAATGTCCTCAGTTTAGTATTTTCTTTTTAGAATGTGTTTCTTCTGTCTATGATTTTATTATCTCTGCTTTTAGATAATTTGTTATCCCATCACATTTTTCCCTTTTCATTAATCATTAATAAATTGAGTATTTATTTACTTCTTGTGCTTTAACTATTTCTCTGAATATGAACACATATCTTTAGAAATGCTTTACTGCTAGTTAATGTAATTGCACACGTTGTGTGTTGTATTAACACATTTTGTTATGTACTCAAATACTGTACATTAACAAGTTCTTCCAATTATAAACTTAATATAAAGCTTTAATTGCTTTCCTCTAATCCTTTCCTCAAGATTCTTATTAAATAATGCGTAGTCACTAATAGGTGCTGATGTTTATCTCTCAGCTGAATTTGTCACTTGATTTTACCATTATAGATTCCTTTCTGAATTTATGATATATGCACAGTTCTGAAGACCTTTTGTCTCTGCTGAATACACTATTGTGAATTGTGCAAAACAAGATGGTCATTTATACTGATGTGCAAGAAATTGTAATGTCAGTATTCAATACTGACAAAAATCATAAAGCTGACCAAATGAGTTTCACTCTTTTGCTTTTTTTTTTTAACAAATTAGACTCAAGGATCGCTTAATGATTTGACATTCAGTCTGAATGTTCCTGCTTAATGATTAAATAATAAAGGAAAGAATCAAAATTAGGCAAATCACCTAATCATTTTATCTATCAGATAAAAGTGATAGATGATAATCTGATTTGGCATACAAATACAACATTCTAGTTATGTTCCAGTAGCTTACTCTTGAATGCAATTGGAAAAAGAAAGAAAAGGTCTACTAAAATTTTTGTACGTTAATTTTGTTGAAATTCTGTTAATGTCTCCAATAAACATTCACTAACCTCAAGTCATTCTATAGCAATATTTTAAAGATATTTTTATATCTTTATATCTTTATATTTTTATGTCTTTATATCTTTGTATCCATGAAATACAAAGTGACAATGATAAAACCTGATACTTTATTTGGCTAAAGGTTTCAGTGGGAATTATTAGAGCCACCATTTGAAAACTTTTAAATCCTTATTTGAAATGAAGAACATTTGGAATTGTTTGTTGTTGTTTGTGTATTGTCACAGTTATATAGCTGTGAATTGAAAGACAGTTCTGCTTCACACGAAGCAGTCACATTGATTTTACTTGTACAGAGCTTTTTCCTTTGCCATTTGTTACTATTTCTCATTGTTATAGCTTAATTTTTAAAAAATAAATATAGTTTCCCCCTGTCTACCAAGAAAAAGTAGAGTAGGAGCTGCAGATTTTTCAAAATCTAAAAAATTAACAATATAAAAAGTAGAATAAATACTTTCTCTGAGTTTGATTTATCCTATTGTAAAACTATATAATAGAAACAATAAAGTTCTGGAGAAATTTTAACAACTTACAATACTTTGGATATTTTAATTTTCTTATTAAATCAACAATACTCAGAATGCATTTGATATGTTATAAATCTATTAGTTTCTGAATTAATTTGTCAAATTTCTTGACTAAAAAAAAAGTCCAGAGCCCATGTGCCTGTGATTTTGTCTTTGCAGGCTGGAAATTATAGAAATATCATATAGATCTGGAAATCTGCTAGGTCAGAAAGTCAAAAGGAAAAGACAAAATAAAAATGTGATATATGCAGTGATGGCGGGGATGGAATGAAGGCAGGCTAAACCAGTACAAAAATTATTTAAGCTTTGCATAGTGTGGAATATGGTTTAAATATAGAATTTAAAATAAAATAAAATCAACCATACCAGAATAGGAACATGATTTTTTTAATCTATAGTCTATGGAGAATTTCTTCTCCAGAAATTAAAAGTAAACTATGAGGCAGCATCATGGTAAAGGAAAATTGATTCCTGAAAGAATATTTTAAAAAATATATATTTTTCAAAGTCTTATTAAGTATTCTATGCAGATTTTTAAACTATTAGGTAGTACCTTTAGTGTGACTCATTATTCTGAATTCTATTAGTTTAATTCTTCTGGACATGTTTGATTCTTATTAGATCTTTGATGAGCAAAGCTTTCAGAAAGAAAGTTTCAGAAATGAAACACAGGAAGAGATCCCTGGAGCTCTGTTGGAGGAAGATAAACAAATCTGATCAAGTATGACCCATATTATGCACTATATTGTGATGATAAGGGCAGCAAAATACTATTTCTCTGCCCTTTTTGCATCTGCCAATAGATATCTGGCATCTCTTTTTAGGAGAATCCATTATTCCCTGTTCAGGAGATTGAGCCTGAGAACCATCTGCAGTTAAGACATACATAATCTGGAGGTCCTCTTGGATTCTGCTTGTAAAAAAGATGGAAGCTGTAGCGACAATAGCTTCATTATAGATACATCATATGCATCTTTTCCTGAGTGGGGGAGGTTCTTCAGACAATCACTCATGGTCTAGTACCTCATAAATGGATTAGTGTCATACAGTCTAAATGGAGCTGCTTTGAAGACCATTCAGAAGCTGCAGCAGTACAGAAGGTGGTGTTGCAGACAGTGATCATGCTCAGCTTTACATGAGTGAGACTCAGTGGTAGTATTCTACCGGTTCAGCCCGGTTCTACAGAACCGATAGCAGTGATGAGCAGTGGAAACCGAACCCGTTCTCTCTGCCGCTCTACTGTTGGGCCTACCCACCTACCTAGGCTCCCATACTCACCTTTATCCTGTGAATTTGAAGTGCAGCTGCTTTGTGTAGTACAGAAGAGTGCTGTGCATCAGCTGCTGAAGTGACCAGGTTCGTGCAGGCTTGCAGGGGGTGAGTTAGAATGCCTCTGTGCCTGAGCAAATGCCTCTGTGCCTGGGCAAACAGGCATGCATGCACACACAAAGTGTGTGCACGCGCAGAAAGCATGCCCACCAAGCCACGCCCACTGAACTGATGGTAAAAAAATATTTGAATCCCATCACTGGTGAGAGACTCTAGTGTTTCATGAGCTATACTGGCTGCCAGTTAGCTTCTGGGTACAATTCAAGGTGCTCGCTATCATCTTTATGGTATAGAGCTTGGATATCTGAGAGATAGGTTTCTGCCCAATTATATCCAATAAGGTGAACATGCTCCTTAACCATCAGTTCAAAAATGTCATTTTGTGTGACCCAAGAAATACTTCTATTATGTTTTCAATTCATGTCCTTTGAAAAGATTTCTACCCAAACTTATATAGCTTCTGTCGTTATGTCATTTATTAAATTGTTGAAGTCATATTTGTTTTTCCTGCACTTGGAGACAGGGTGTTGTAGACCCTACTTTTGATATTTGTTTGGCTTTTCTTATTTTGCTTTTGCTTTTTTTGTTCTTGTCTGTTGTATTCAAGGTATGTGTCTACATTTTCATAGTATGTAATAAAATAAAGTAGAATAAAATAAGTAAGATGTCCCTTGCTATGATATTTCCATTTCTACATTGTGAGACAACTGATTCTTTAAATGTGCACATCTATATATTGAATCCTGCTACTGAGAAATGTGTTCTCTGTCCATTTGGACTTCTCTCTTCCACTTAAGTACCATTTTATGGAATCTTGCCAACTTTATGTTTATCAGACTTCCTACAACTTCATCTTGGTTGTATGGAATAATATTTTCATTTTTTTATTCCTTAATCTCCCTTGAAAAATATTATTTTTAGCAGCAATCCAGTTGTAACTATAATACCTTTTTGGCATCTCTTGTATTATTTGAAGTCTAATCAGCAACTTGGAGTTTAATTACACATTAGAGTGACATAACCATCTTGTAAGAAGATAAATTATGTTGAATTCTTATAAGCTAATACAAGAATTCTCTTAAACATAAAAGAGAATAATCTCCTCTGTGCATTTATCCCAGAACTGTGTTACTATGTATATCCATACAAATATTCATGGGAGGGAAATGACCAAAAACAAACTGGGCAAAGCACTCCCTTTTCCTTTACATTTTAAATTGCATGCTTCAGATTTCAGCAATGGACCAGAATTAAGCAAGACTGACCTTTCCCATGAGGCAGATTGAGGGAATGCCTCAAGCATCAGATCAGAGGTGACAGAAAGTGTGTGCTAGGACAGATAGTCTGAAGTTTAGAAAGTTTTCCACTCTCAAAGTCTTTCCTTAAATCTGATTAGTATGTATTGCATAATACTGTATAAATAGTATTGTGTAATGAACTTGAACCATTGTGTGTTTAACTTGAATCATCATGTATATAACTAGAAATGTGCGACAATAGGCGCTGTTCTTAACTATGAGTCATCCTTAAACTAAGGTGCTGTAATTATTTATATTGTTTCTTCTCTAGTGAAACTCAAGGAAACAAAATTAAAAGGCAACAGCAGAATGTAAAAATGTAAACAGTAATAAAACTTAAATAAAATAAATATTTAATATTGATTTTATTGATGTTTTATTGATATTTTAATTTTTACTAGATCTTCTATGGTGGAGAAGAGAGTTGCCTAAAACAAAGCCCATTCTGTGCCCACTAGAGGAGCCTGGTGCCTTTGAGCACAGTAAGGAACACTGTATTAATGAAAGATTCAGCTGTCAGCCTTTTCTACATTGGGAACAGAGAAAGTACATCTTATTTCTCTTAAGCAGAAACATGTTTTGGGTCATCATTAATTCTAATGGTTTTTGTTCCTGTTCCTTCTAATTTGAACTTTAATCAAGTAACAAAAGCACATGATGCTCAATTATTAGTTTCAGGTTTGTGAAGGGCTCATTAATTTTGCCTCTTACTAACATCTAAGGTAACATTATTAACTCTTATAAACTGGGTTTTTGGGGGGCATTTGCTTCATTTTGGAACTTTTTAAATACTTGGTTTAACAGCATGTATATATTCTGCTCACTATATAAAAAGTGTAAATGACACATTATAATATTTTCTTACCTCACTTTGAAGGTTTTTTAGGATTTTTCTATCTTGCCAGTGAAATTAAATTTCAATAGAAACTTACGTTCCAGTCTCTTAACATATTTTTAATACAACTTTGCTTTTTAAATTTTTCATAAGTTCATTTTTTCCCCATTTCAGTTTCTTTCTGAATCTTGTGATAGCTGTAGGAGTATTTTGTGGTATTTTGAGTAGAAGCTGGAATCATGTAGATATGATTAATGGTTAGTGATTTTCTCACATAACAGTGCTTTGACGTCTGTTATGTAGTTAAACAGTAGTGTACTGATAATAAATTTGTTGCATGGTCTGGTGTAGGTTCACATTTTTGTTATTGTTCAAGTCATTTGAATCACAATAGAATTTCTTAAGTGCCTCTTGTCTGTAAATCCAGATGATAAAAATATTAGCAATGTATATCTTAATTGAGAAAAAGTATTCTTTGAATAGAGCATGGAAAGTATTGGTTTCAGTCAGCCTTGATGAGATGCTGGCATACTGCAGAGGACAGCTATGTGGATTATTTAATGATACATTTTCTTCTAAAACTAAAACAATTATGGTAAAGTATGTTCTGATGTACAGTTAGCTTGGTAATTTGCAGTTTATAGTATTAGGATGGATCATCTTAATACTTTGTAGTCCATCTTCTTAAGTTGTTGCTATAAAAACATCAGTATTTATAACTGAGGTAGTATTATTAATTGTCAACTAATAGTTTATACAGGAAGTAGTATCCAAGATAATTAGGAAACATAGAATTACCAGACAATCTAAGTAGAGTGATCAAATACCTAAAACATAAAGTCATCCAAAATTGTTTATTTGTATATTTTATTTGTAAAACAGTCCTCAGAAACTTCTATAGAAAATAATCCATCGATTTATCTAGTTTCTATTCTCATTTTGGTGTTTTTTGTTTTTTGTTTTTTTTATTTATTTATTTGATTTGTCAATTGGTTACAAGATAATAGGTATAAGTATATACATAGTTATGAATACATGAAATGGGTACATATAAGAAAAATAAAAGAAACAATAGGACAGGGATGTTACTGGAATGGTTATTTACTTATTATTTTTAGCTTGGGTACTGTAATACAATTGTAATATTACAACCATCTGAAAGGATCCAAACTGAATTATTTCATTTATCTTCCATAATATTGAGAAAATGTTTTTCTGTAGTGTGTTGACATAGGATTAAGGTAGGTCAGTATTGTACTGGAAATATTCATTTTAACAGAGAGAGAAACCAAAAAAGGAGCTATTACCACAAAATTGAGTCATGGATTTGGTCAGAAGAGATAGGTTCTTTAGCCTGGTTCAGTGGATGTGGTATGGATTAACAATATTGTTGACTGATCCCAGAGTATCACTTTTTGTGTGTCCATTTATCTTCTGTTCTGTTAAGCAACCTGATCATTTCTTTCCTGAATTTATGGTTGAACAAAGATTTGCAGCAAACCATAGTGGTGCAAAAAAGAGATATGCATGTTGTTGTGAAGTAAATCCTGCCCATATTTATAAATTTGCATCCCAGACATAACCAGTATTTTCATCATAGTACATGTTTGCTTACTGCCTCATGCCATCCTGCAATCCTATAGCTGCCCATGTCTCTTTGGTTGCAATCCTGTAGTTAACTATATATATATATATGTTTTCTTAGGCTTTCGCGGGTACTTACATGTGTGCTGTTTAGCTTCCTTCGGGGATTATCCCACGTCATTGTAGTTCTGTTAAAGTTGTAGCAACGTTTCAGCAGAATCTCATCTGCCATCCTCAGGCTTCTGTATAGAGTTAGTTCCTGGACCTTAGTTGCTACAACTATATAATATTTTCAGTAGAGCTGTGTAGAATTGTATTTTAAAAGCATGAATGTATATTTTTGAGCCAAAACCATCTTTATTAAGGGAAAAACATTTTTATTTGATGGATAATGTGTAAAACATTTTCCACGTGAAAAATTCCTACTTCAGATTTGTCTCGTCATAAAGTAATTCATTCCCTACACATGAATGGGTGATATGTTCTTAATATACTTCTTCTACTGTGCAGTTTGTTTAAAACAACAGTACATTTTGTAACTGATTACAAACGTTGGCAAACATTTAATGAATTTTTTAAAAAAGATGATGCCCAAAATGTTAACTAATTCTGTTTCATTTATACCCATCTGGTGATTTAAAAAAGAAGTAGTGCAATTTTTAAAACACACAAATGACAAGGTAAAATTATGAAGGGATTTAATTTTGCTTACTTGTATTACTAAGTACAGTATTTTTGACCTGACTGAATAATATGTCTTGAAAACAAATTACTTATAGGGTTGGATCCTAGATTTTTCTTTCTGAAAGATCAGTGTGTATTGCTTTTATGTTTGGCAGGCAGATTTGTGTTCTAGAACCTTACACCATCTCAGTGAATATAAATTGATGGTATAAAGCAAATGGGCAGTTGGCAAAAATCCAAAAGGATTTTTGAAGAGAAGACAGCTTATTGTTGAGAGGGCAGCCTGGTGTTTTACAGAATAGTTTTCATGATTATTATTTGTGACAACTCTGCAGAGTTCTTGAGTTTAGGTATGGCCTTTTAAGTTTTTGAAATAATAAAAGTTTTATTTCTCCTGACACATGCATTGAAGCTGTTTATATCAGCTCAAGAGTTGTTACCTAGCATATAAAAGAACCAAAAAGCAACATGGATTATAAACAATACAAAAATTTCTATTATATTGCAGTTTCCACTGACACGAGAAAAGCATATAAGGTCATGTGGAACAGCAGAAAATGACCATTCATTTAACTTTGATGTATCTTGAAGCATTTAACTCATAAAAGCAAGAACTCTTATGAACATAAACCTAGGAGAGTTAAGGAATCAAAACTCAAAAATAAGAGTGTAATAACAATATATTTGATACTACAAAAAATACCCCCAAGGCCCTCTTAAGATTAGTGAGAACATATGAGCTATTCCCTCAATATGGTAAGATTTTACTGTGCACTGAGAGCATGCCAGTGTCCTAGTGCTGTGCATTCAGCTGATATTAGGAGATAGTAACTTGCCTAAAAACAGAAATGATGGATGGCTTTGTGCTTAGCTTTTTGTTTGTTAAAAGTTACTTCAAAATGGATTCTATAGTGTCAGCAGTTGCCTGATAATCTTGGACTGTAAAAGCAACTTGAGAAGGACAAGTGCACTATACAGAGTGAGAAGAAAATATAAACCCTATGCATAGGTTTACTGTATGTGGCAGCAGTATCATAAGGTATGTTTAGATCTTGACTGGAATAGTGTACCTCTGAAGAAATGCATACTAAAAATATTGCAAAATTGCACATTTGTCCTCCCATAACCACTTCTGGGATTGTTGTGCTAGTTGATATAGGATATAAAGGACATAACAAAATTTGATCGCAGTAGACTTAAATGTTAAAATAACAAGATTTAAAATATCTCTAGATGGTTCATTAAGATAATAAAATGTTCTTAAATGTACTTAGAACTGTAGCTTTAAATATGGGGTGTCTTATCATGACTTTTTCTATTTTTTTAACTGTGGGTTTATCTTTCTTTTATCAGTATTATAATATTATATACTCAAGAACATAATTCCAAAATTTAAATTCCAAATCTTATTTTGATCTGTGAAACTAGATTCTAACATATTTTTAATTTTTTTGACTAACTTATTATTCTTTTTCCTAAAAACAAAAAGATCACTCACAGAATGTAATGTTAATATTTTGGATAATCCATGTCTATGTCAGTTTGGTATAAAGCCAGAGTACTGGGTTGAAATTGGTCACTTTCATGAATGGGACTTGGATGGAGGTTAATTTTACCATCTTTGTCTTGCTAGACTTCCAAGTGGCTTTTGAAGTTGTCATACCCACTATCTGTCTGGACCATCTGTTAGGATGGGGAGTTGTTTGGCACTGCTGCTTGTGCTGTTTGTGCTGCTTCCTGTCCTTTCTGACTGCAAGGTACAGCTATAGTATTAAGGGGAGAGAATTGAGCATTCAGAGACTCTTCTGTGAAATGCCTTAGGGCTTGATTTTTTTTCTCTGGACTATTTAATATGCTATATCTACATGAAATTGTTAGGAAAACTCATTTGTTGGGTGGGGGTTAAATTTAAATGATTTGAATGCGGGATTGAAAATATTGTTATCAAGATTACAGACAACATACCTGGGGCAAGAATTTTAAAAAACTTTCAGGCTGTGGAAAGAAGATTGGCTGCATTTCAATGAACCGTTTCTTTTCTTTTTCCTTTTTTTCCCTTTTTCTGCCCTTAGTCTCTCACAGAACCCCTAGGTTCTATGAAACAAAGTTTGAAATATCCTGCCTTGAAGAATAATATTAGAATTCAGGAGTGTCTTGATAAAGTGGAACAATGGGCAGAAACTGGTTAAGTTGAATTTCATCAGAATTAAATGCAAAGTATTATATTTAGATAGGAAAAATAAAAGGCATAGGGTGTTTGAGAAGTATACTGGCAGCAGTGTCTAGAGTGGAGGCAAAAGGTTGCAGAATGAATAAAACAGTATCACCGCATTGAAAAATAAGCCCTGTCCCTTTTGTTCATATACCCTAGCACATGTAAAAAATGGATGAAGCACTGCTTTAATCTTTCTGATAAAAATAGCATGTTTATTATGCACTAATACATATGAACAAGATTTTGGTGTCTTGGCAGATCACAAGCTAGATATGAGCCAATAAGGTGATGCAGCCATATAAAAAGAGCAAATACTAGGTAAGATTGTTTCAAGAGAACTATAAGGGAGCCAGTTTGGTTTAGTGGTTAAGGCACTAGTCTAGAACATGGAAAATCACAAGTTGAAGTCCCACCTTAGACATGAAAATCAGCTGGGTGATTTTTGGCCAGTCAGCCAAAGCCAAGTCACAGGGAAGTTGTTTAGGGGAAAATAGGAGGAAGGGGGTATTTTGGATATGTTAGCCACTTTGAATTATTTCTAAAAATAATAAAGATGTGATATCAATAAATAAATATGACCAAAGTCATTATTCTTTTGTTCTGTAGTGGTCAGAATACACTAAAATATTGTGTTCAGTTCTAAGGATTGTATTTTTTAAGAAAGACATTAATAAACTGGGTAAGGTCTTGAAAAAAGCAATTAGTTGGAAAACCTATGAATAATGGTTAGAGGCACTAGGTAAGTTCTCTTGTATCGAAAAAGGTGTGTGATTGTTCCAGAAGACAAGGCGAAATAATAAACCGTGTGTTTACATTATTGGGAGAAAGATTTTGATTGTAAATTAAGAAATTAAGAAAACTGCCCAAATTATTTATTGTATTTTTCAATTAAATAAATTAAAATTAAATAGCTTCCAAAAGGTGCTGGTTATTTGCAGGATATTCCTCCATCTTGTGTAGCTGGAGAAAAACCTTCTGTTCTCATTATTTTATAAAATAATTATCTTGTCTAATCCCTATGTTTTTAATAAAGCTTTCAATTTCAGAAGATAAAAAAAGTCCATGACTCTGTATTGCTTAGAAAAAAAGAGGCATGGGAGATATTTTGGCAAATTTACTATGGGAAAGAAAATTTTGGAAAACAATATGTGAAATAATGATCATGTGTTGTGCCTTTTTTGTCATATTAATTTTAAAAGCATAAACTAGAATCTATGAAAAACATACAATTATTTTCACTATTCTTAAAGTCTGTGAACCTGATTCCCTATCCACTTTCTCCTTCAGATGGGGTGATAATTTTTTTTCACAGCTTTGTTGCACATTATTACTTTATTAATTAACCATATTCCCTTCTGTTGTACATTCAACATTTCTTGCACAGTCCTTTACCAAAACTGGCCTTTCAATGCATGCAGCTGTTTGTGTTTCTTCGTGTTTCTTGGTGTATTTTGAATTAGCAAAATGTCAAAAGTTAAAAGTCTGTTTCACAGAGAATGTCCTTTAACTGATCACATTATCATTTTGAATTTGTTAATTCATTTTATGACATTTGAACATTTTGAAATAATTTTGTGGAGCTATAATTCCCTCATATAAGTTATATATGAGTTCTTTTTTAGTTACTTTTCTTTTTCTTCTCTCTAGCTATTTACTGTTTCAGCAAGGTGTTCTGTAGGCTTTTCCCCTTTTGTACTGTATAGTTTCAGTCATAGAAATTATTAGTGGCTTTAGCAAAACATACTACATTTGATTGACGATTGACTAAATTTGACTCAGGTCTTTAATATAAGTAAAGAAAAGTGGGATGGAGAGAAACACAAGTTCCTGGAACCTTCTGTTGGTGCATTGTCACACTTGACTGGATAATTGTAGTAGTGTAGTTCTGCACAACAAGATTTACACCTTAAATGTGGAATAGTTGACTATTGGGAAATATGACTTATAGCTGTTGCAAAATAAATAACCTGCACATTGAGGAATGTATTAAAGTACCAACAAATGATATGCATCCACTAGTCTGAAAAGTTTCAGAGAATTCTAAATCTAATCCAAATTAGGGAATTCTAAATTAAGATGTTGCTTTAGAAAGACCTTGGTTGCAAACCAAGCTCTTATTTCTAAAGACTGAAGGGTTATGATTTACAAAGATTAAAAAAAACACCTCCCTCTAAGTATGGTGAGTTAACTATAATAAAATGCCTGTTTGAGCTGCCAGAAAAGCTATATCAGTACTAGAGTAATGCTGGAAGTTTAACTCAAAACAATACTAATGAGAATTTAGTGTTTGTATTGCATCAGCAATGATCCAATGCTCCCTCAGGCTATTCCTGGATGTCTATCCAAGTTCTGATTACATTGCTGCTTCTCACACCACAGTGCTTGACACCTCCCAAGTAATTAACAAAGTCATAACAATAACATCTCTTTTACTCCTCAGCAGGTTAGAACAAATGCTTGATTCGAGTTAAGATTTGTTTGTGTTTCCATTTGCAAATAAGAGAAAGCAAGACAGGAATGCTTGTGTTGTGGGAAAGATTTTTAAAGCATTTTTGTTTTATTTTCAAATACTGTAAAATAAATTATCATTCTTTCCTCATCTGGAAATTCTTCAGGACTTGGTTCCTATACCTTTTTTTTTTTTTTTTTTGGCATGAATGATTAGTTGATGCATATACACATGACTTAACAACAGCCAAAAGCTATAGCGAGGTCCATTGAGCCTGACTTTGGAATAAGAAAAGACAACCACTTTCTGTGCTTGTCTTTCCCAAGAAAAGCAGAGCAGTTTATGACAGAGACAGTATGGCAAATTGTTTTGTCCCTAAAAGAGATACAGCTATCCCAGACCTACTTTTAGCATAATTTTTCTGATAATGCAGCCAATAGTGAGTGCAGTACAGGAATTTCCAATAACCATCAACATTATTTTTCACAGTTACTGTTTGATGAAAAGAGTTAATTTTTTCAGGAAAATGTTCATATGGAAATAGTAATCCAAGCTATTTTGAATTTAAAACTTTACTAAAAGTAATAATTGCATACTTTTGTTTTGCTTTTTGATCACTGTTTTTGTGTCCCTTAACATGTTCCAGCATTACTGAATATTGAGCTCTTTATAACCAAATAAACTAATCTCATTCGGGTGGGATTCAAATTTTTTAACAACCAATTCTGTGGGCGTGGCTTAGTTGATGGCTGTGGCTTGGTGGTCATGTTATTGGCTAGGTGTGGCCAACTCAATATCACTCACATTGAGGCACGCATCTCCTCGCCTGGCCTCTCATGACTGTGGGGATGCTGCAACAGTCATAAGTGTGAAAAATGATCATAAATCACTTTTTTCAATGCCACTGTAACTTTGAATGGCCACTCCACACAAGCAAAGTACCAGCAAATGAGGGGAAAATGAACTCCAGAGAAGTTCCTAAGACAGCAAGTCTAGTCCTGCCAAGAATGTAATAAGGGTTAACAGAGAGGCAGTTTCTGTAAGCAACACCAGAATGTTTCCTTCCTGCCTTCCTTACAGGATTAGGCCAGTAATTTCTTCTAACTGGTTCTCTGAACTGCTTAGAATGTTAATAACCAATTCTAGAGAATAGGTGCGAATTGGTAGAATCCCACCCCTGATCTCATCTGAAATGTTATATACACATTCAAGAAAATATTACATAAATATATATTTTGTATATACTTATGTATATATATACATAAATACATAAACACTGAAAGTAACTTATAAATGAAACAGACTAAAACAGTGCTAATATGCATGAATGATCTTCACTTTGGAATTATTAGTTGCCACAAATGTTTAATTTATTTCAGCTAGCAATTAACTACATGAACCGTACCACAGAATGGGGGGAAGATTATATTGCCAATGCTCTCTTGAGGATCATGTAAACTGTTTCCAGGCATAAGTTGGAGACCTAGTTATCATTTTTTGAAGTCTTTTAAAGCTCAGGACTGTTGTATCTCATATGAATCAGCCCCTTCATTAAGATTTACAAAGGAACTTTTGTAATGATATCAGTTGTGAAATGAGCTTTATATTAATGCTAAGTCTTGGAAGCTTTCTATAGTCTTCTGAATGCTTAAAAATTGGCTTATCAAATTATTTACTTCTTTCCAGTACATAAACATTTTAAAACTTTTGACTAATCTATTGTAGTTAAACTTTTTAAATGGTGTTTCTTGTCTTGTAATCATGCTGAGGATTTTTTTTTAGATGGAAAGGCAGGCAGGAAGGCAAGTCTCATCTTAGGCATGGCATCCTTGCCACCTAATCCGTACCCTAGAACAAATGCTCTGAGTATCTTTGACCAGATGAATCTTTTTACTATTGAAATTTCACTGACATAAAATCACTCCAGGGTGCTGTGAAGAGTTAAAATGATAATGAGACCTATTTGCCTGTGGCTATTTGGGTATAACCTTTAGATAAACCTGCCACATCATTCTCTCGTTGCTAAAGAGTATGATATAAGTTTTGCAAAACTTATTCTTGCCACCCCAGTTTTCTCCAATTACTTCTCTGACAGTAGGTTATAAATTGATCTGGGAATGTTGTGCTACATTCATATGTGACAGTTATTTGTGAGTTAAGGCTTTCCTCCATTTCATTTATCCTTCTCTATGGCAGAGATCCAAAAATTAAAGCCTGCCAGTTAACAAAGTCTGTCAACATCCTTTTAGTAGCCTTTAATCCTTTTCTAAAAGTGGAAGAAAAAGCCCAGCTCATTTATACTTATTTTTTTTAATGGAGTAAGGTATAAAGATCAAAAATGGGATTCACCCCTTTAGGTCTCCAAAACTTTTCTCAAACAGTTTCCAGCTTTACCTACTTTAGGACTGAAGCTCTTGAAATGCTACGAAAGGCTGGTGTGGCTCTTGAGTTGATGGATGTTGTGCTTCCCTGCAGTTCCTGCCTCACTGGCAGTCCTACTGCTAATGCAGAAGTCAATCTAATTAGTTGAAACCAAACTTTTTGCTTTCTTATTCTGATAAATTAAAGATTTTTAGTGTGAATTTTCCCCAAAGTGAAGCTTGATGTATTGATAAGATACTTCCATGCAAAGCTTAGGATTGAAGACTATGCTGGCTAATTTTGGATGGGTGGGAGTGACTGAAACATGGTACATTCTTACACCTGTGAAAATATATATGGAGATTCTCAGTCATCCAGGTCATAGTTGTCTCAAAGGTGTTTTTTCAAAAGACAATTGGACTGTGGTTTTTACTTGAGGAAGAAGACATTTACCTTCTCATCCAATGAGATTAATTAAAGCGAAATGCCTTCTTTCTCAAGGAAAAAAACATCGTCCAGTTCCTTTTGAAAAAGACCTTTGAGGTGACCTGTGAAAATACTTTTAAGTCTATTTAATGCTTAACCAGTTTATCCATATAAAACCATCACACATGCTGTAGCACCATAATAGTAATGTCACTTGCTTGCTGGTGACTTGGAAACATAAGGAAATTGTAAGTTGTGGCTTCAGTTGTATCTTGTAATATACCAATGAAATTATTGAAGTGCTATTTGTCACCATGTTTCACTGTGTACTCATATAAGAATATTTACCCACTGTATGGATGAGGGAATGACCAATGCCTGTCAATTAGTAATGTATAGACAAAACCATCACTTTAGTCAGACAATATGAAAAGAGACGACCAATTAGGCCTTCTAATTGCTTTCTAGTTTCAAAGAACAAGCATTGCAGAGTTTATTTTAAAACTGAGCTAGTTAAATGTATAGTAATAAGAGATCAGAAAAAAAATTGAAAGTCTTCTATGTTTATTTTTCAATATAATGTGTTCTCTAATAAAGTGTAGGCAGGCATATGATAGACTAACTTCTGAAAACTTTAGTATTAAATGTACTCATATTTATAAATTAATCTAAAACATATTGCTGTGATTGGAACTATTAAAAATGTGGTTGTTTTTACATTTTTTTATTTAATTTCAGAGCTATAATGGCAACCTGCCAAAGCACTTTCACATAAACAATCCCACCTATCTTTAACATGCCATACTATCACTGATTTTTAAAGGGAAGAAAAAAATACCAGCTAAAGTTGTTATATTTTGTTTATCACTCTTAACTGAGAATCAAAGGCCATTTATGTAGCCTTTAATTCTATAATTAGCTCATCTTTGCTTTCTATTGCTCTACAAAAATCATCCCATTCAAAGAAAGAAAGGCCAGTTTTCCCAGTGTGACTTAAGCAATTTGTTCAGAATTACTAATATTAGACTATCCCTTAGTATATAATATATGTGTGTGCAGATATATACACTAGCTCAAAGCTAGCTCAAAAGCTAATCAACAGCTTTTTCTGATATCATGATTTTTTTACTGAGATTAATAAAAAGGAGTCCCTGTGGATTTTACTCAAATACTTTGGCCACCTAAAGAGAAGGAAGGTCTCTCTGGAGAAGAGCCTAATGCTGGGAACAATTGAGGGCAAAAGAAGAAGGGGATGGCAGAGAATGAGGTAGATGGAGTCACTGAAGCAGTCAGCATGAGCTTAAATGGACTCTGGGGGATGGTAGAGGACAGGAAGGCCTGGAGGAATGTTGTCCATGGGGTTGCGATGGGTCAGACACAACTTCGTAACTAACAACATAAACAAATGGATTTTACTTTGCTAATTGTTGCTGACTATAGGGGTAGTGCTCATCTCCGTTTCAAGGCCATTGAGCCATCACTGTCTGAAGACATTTATGTGATCATGTGACCAGCATGATGTCATGGAATGCTTTTACTTCCCACCATAATGGTATCTATTTATCAACTTGCATTTGCATCCTTTCAAACTTCTAGATTGGCAAGAGCTGGAACGATAACAGGAGGTAACTCGGTGCCGTGGAGCTCAGGTCTTGAACCTTGGCCAAACCTTTCCAGCCAATAATCCCAGCATCTTAACCACTGAGCCACCCACTTTCCCACTGAGTTTAATAGATGAATATTAATGCATGTATTATTCCTCTACACATTTGTAGTCTGGCACTAAATAGAGTCACTTATAAGTGCTATTAAAATAGTTTGGATTCCCTGATTTTACTGCAAATTTTCAATATTTAATTACATTTTTTAAAAAAAAATGTTAATGCTAATATTAAAGTATTAGGTCTATTTATAAATGGTCTTGTAATTTAATAATCTTTTGCAGAACCATATTCCTCAGCTATTTCATGAGCAGTATTTGTATTCAGTATTTCTAGAAGATATTTCCCTAGGAGAAAGAAGTCCCCTAAATGAAATTAAATCATTTTGCAGAAATAAAGCATTTCTTCCACATTTATTGCCAACCCTGAATTTCAGTCAATTAAAATTTGTACTCAAGGCTTTTCAGCTTGAAACAAGCCCTGTGCCTGTGATGAGCAATCCTTGTGCAGTCATTCATTATCTCCATTACCAAGAGGAGAATAGAGGACAATTACATTGTTTGGACGAATCAGAGTGTTAGGAGGAGTATTTATCATGTTGGCAGAGTGCAGCACCTGACAGCAAAGGATTGATGACCAGAAATGAGTGAGTGGCCAAAGCAGCCTCATATGATGCAAATTACTGACTGTGGATTCCAATTTATCCTGTTCATTTTTCTTTCCTATGCTGACGACTATTAGTAGTTTTTGAAGCAGTGAAAGGGTCATTACTAATATGGTCTCAAAGCAAGAGGGGAAGGAAGGGAAAATCCTTCTATAATTACAGAGCTTAAAAATACTTGAGGAACTAGCCAAAAAAGTGTCAACACTTAGCAATCAGAAAAAATTATTTTCATTTCATTCTTAACCCACATTAACTCAACATTATCATTCTTCTTTGTTAATATTTTCAGAATATTAAAAGCCTTATTTCTGTATTCATTCACATCTACTTAACCCTTTTTCTGAAGAGCTATATTGTTTAGCTTGCCATGACACTATTCTTGATATTAATATATTAGGAACATTTTAAAATGGGGCTGCAAAATATCTTTTTTTGAAATAATCTCAGGCTGTAGTTTTTAACAATTGAGTCACTTGGAATCTATCAGGGTTTGTATAGATATATTGTTAGCATATATTTGCATGATAAAAAATACCAGTAGTGTTGAACGAAAACAGCTCCACTTTTTATGTTAGTTGTGATAGCAAGTGATATTAATGAATTTTAAAATTAGGTATTTTGTACTTGAGACAGGTATATTGAAATATATATATTTAATGTAAATAATATTTAATATAAAGCCTATTTCAAGTACATCTCATTGTTTTATTAATGAAATCATTCTAAAAAGAAAACACTACTCAAAAATAAGGCAAGATACAAAATTAAGTTTATTTATGCAAATGTTTAATTTATTTTATGCTCTTTTATTCTCTTGTCATAGAAAAATTAGTGATGAGTGATAGAAAAATTCAGCAATTACTTTTAAATATGTTCTGTTTTAGTCATCAGACATTACTGAATCAGACATTGATTAAGATTTGCCCAAGGGGTCTGCTCTTTGATTATCCAAAATATATTACCTTGACCAATGAGACAAAGAACAAGGCTTCCTTGATGGTAACCCCTTGTATTTAACTATGCTGAAGAGTTGTGTATGCACAGTTCTGGAAATTAGAATTTTTATGTTTAGGAAATATTGTTTTTTGAAGTGTTCATGGGGGGGTAATTAATATTCTTCTTCATATTGCATGTAATATTAAGAAGTCTTAAATGTATTTCCCTATCTTTCTAAAATATAGTATCTATGACATTCCGTCTAATTTTTCCCAAAACAATTGTATGGTGTATGTTAAGCCCATGTCACACTGCACCAACAGATGCAAAGAGGATGTAAAACGGACAAAAAAGCTTGCCATCCGTTGGTTAATGCGATGTACTCACTGCCTCCGTTTTGCTTCCTCTCTATCCGTCCAGCATCCATTTATTGACGTTTCATCCGCTCAGAAAGTTTTGAGCTGCCCAAAACTTTTGAGCGGAAAATGTATCCAATGCATCCGTTCTGCATCCTCTAGGCATACGGGGGACATCCGTTCTGCATCCATTATGCATCTGCTATATCTGCTAGGCATCCGCTGTGCATCCGCACAACTCAAATCCGTTCCAGCAGTAAACGGACGCAGGGAGGAAGCAGAACGGACGTGCAGCATTAGTAGCACGGATGGAGAAAGGATGAAAGCGGATGCAGCTCATCCGCTCTGCATCCGCTCTGCATCCGCTCTGCATCCTCTACGCATTCGCTCTGCATCCTCTACGCATCCTCTACGCATCCGCTCTGCATCCGCTCTGCATCCTCTACGCATCTGCTCTGCATCCTCTACGCATCCTCTATACATCCGCTCTGCATCCTCTATACATCTGCTCTGTGTCCTCCCCACGTCTGTTCCGTTCCGTGTTATCCACTCTGCTGATGCAAATTTTTGCCCCTTTTGAGAGCGGATAACAATGGATGGAACATTTTGCTCATCTGTTGTGTCCTTTTTGCATCCGTTGGGCAGTGTGACATGGCCTTTATGCTGAGAAATAAAATGACTCAAACTGTGGTCATTCAAGTCCTAGTACAATATCTTTTCCATTACACCACATAGGCCTTTAGCTATGGTTTATTGTAACAAATACAAGTCTCGTTCACATATAATATTAAAGCAAGTATGTAATATTAAAACTTCATACCTACTGTATGGCATAGCATTATGTAAACCAGATCTTAACTGTTTTGTTAGAATATATTTATTTTAATTTTGCATAACATATTAAAATCTTGAGAATAGAACAATATACTTAACTACTAAATATTTTATCAATGTAAAGCCTTCTGAAACCCACTAAACCATTAAGTACAGTACTGTATGTTCATAAACCATCAATTTAATCCATTGTTTTCAGTACCATTATCCAATCCAGTGTGCTATAGATCCATTGGACTTAAAAATCCATAATTTCTATCTAGCATGAAAAAAAAATTATAATAATAATGAATGTCAGAGTTGGGAGGGATCTTGGAGATCATAGAGTCCAAGTCCCTGCTCGGGCAGGAGACCCTATATCATTTCCCATACCATTGCTGAAATCATTTCAAACAAGTCTCTTGAAAGCCTACAATGTTGGGGCACTTACAACTTTTGAAAGCAGGCCATTCTACTGGTTCATTGATCTCACTGTTAGGAAATTTCTCCTTAGTTCTAGGTCGCTTTTCTCCTTGATTAGTTTCCATCCATTGTTTCTTATCTTGCCTTCAGGTGCTTTGGGAAATAGTTTGATCCCCCTCTTCATTGTGGCAGCCCCTCAAATACTTTTTATCAATTTGTTCTGATCCTGACTAATTGAAAATACTGCCAGGAAAACAGCAATGCAGCTATATTTTATTTCCATCCAGAATTTTCCTTATTTCCCCTTGAAATAATGTCTGGGCACAATGCCCTGCTTATGTTTCAGTCACCCTAGATACAGAATAAACTCTGAGGGTTTAGGTAGAAGAGGACACCACTCTATTGTGTCCTAGGCAAATTCCTTGAAATGCTTACAAATCTCTGAACTATATCAAGGGTAAGGATAGATTTGTGGCCTATAATATTATGCAATTTCAGTGCAGTACTTTTGGAAAGATTCCAATTTATGATTATAAATAGCTTACTTCTTATCCTATATATTCTGTATCAACGTATTGCAGTGGAGTTGACTATCATGAGTCATAAGAAGAGGAATTGAATATAACTTTTCAGCTTAAAATATAGAGCACCTTGCCATAGACAAATTAAACAGTAGTCCTCAGAACTAGAAAAGTGGTAATGTTTAAAAATATTTAATACTACTGTTATGACATCCCTTGGGTCAGGCTATAATCCAGTCTTGATTTGCAATAACAAATAGCCATTTTCAAAATTATCATCTGTCTGTTTGTCTTTCCGTCCATCTGTCCATCCAGTCAGTCAGTCAGTATTGAGGCATCTTTTCAGGGGGGTTAGACATCAACCTATTCTGAGTTTAAGAAAGGCCAGGTTCCTTTGGTGGTTTCTCTGAAACATTTTCCTCTGTGATATGCAAAGATAACTGCATACTATACAAATAACTCTAATGTATAATAGTAAGTGGCATCAATATGATAAGGGATACATAAATAAATTGTAATAATACATATCTGAAAAGCAGGTTTTCCTCCTAGCTTGATTGATTTACAAATCATATTTTGCCAAGCAAAGTTCCAAACTTTTTGTACCATGAGAATATGATGTAGACACTCTGACCATGTTTTGGCAATCACAACATATTCATAAGGTAAAAGTTGTATGTGAGGGCCTGTGCATTTAATTCAGCAGTCCATTTTGCTTAGGAGTGATTTGTATCAAGATCAACATAATCACAGATTATCAAATACTGTCAACGAGGCTTGTCTCTGAAGCAGAGTTCTGATAAGTTCTGGAGAAGCAATAGTGGAAATTTTGAGTAGTTTGGAGAACTGGCAAATACCACCTTTGACTGGAGATTTTACAGTATCCTTCACCTGCCACACACCCCAAGCCATGCCCACAGAACCAATAGTAAAAAAAATTGAATCCCACCACTGCTCTGAAGCTTATACAAAGTCTAAGTGTCCTTAGGATAGTGGCTGTTTCATGTCTTTGATCTGCCGATTCA
>BLBF01000005.1:41051361-41123861 GCA_015471245.1 Laticauda colubrina | reverse complement strand
AGGAAATCTCGGAAAGACTAATGTGTAAGTGATAATATTTTTGAAAAATCATTAACTGTAATCAGGAACTAGTTGGGTAGAGTAAAACCATTATAGTCTTCCTTGTTATATTTTTTATCATCAGAGATAGTTTTTTTTTAACCTTAGCACCAAAACAGGTAGGCCAGAAAATAATTGAATTGTTTTATGTTCATGCTTAACAAAAGAAAAAGAACACATTTTTTTAATGTAATAAATTTATGTGCTACCCATTTTACTATTAAAGTGACTCTGGGCAGCTTAATCATATTGATACTGGTTACATTTCCTTGTTAATTTTCATTAGAAATCAGTTTATGATAAATAATTTAACCAAGAGAAGGCTATTATGGGGGGTACGTTTAGAAAACGTATCTTTGAAATAATGACTTTAATCTGATCATTGAAGTGGCATAATAGTTGTTAAAAATGCTATGCTGCTGCAACCACTTTTTTCAAGGATGTTGCATTGTCATGATTGATACCACAATGGAATGTGGTTTCAAATAGTTACCATGGTGAAATATATGAAGATAAAAACATAACAGTGTAAGTCCAGGGACTTTGCTACACAAGAGAAGATATGCTATTAGCTCATGAATGACTTAATAACGAGCCATTACCTGTGAGTTTTAAATGCATAGTTTTTCATCCAAAAAAATATATATATTTCCAATAGCTCAACAGATACAGAAAAGGCATCTACTTTTCATTTAAAAACTCCCTTTATATACGAAAAGCTTCTTCTAGCTGTAAGGTTCCATATCTTTCTCATAATACATAGCATTCAAATATTTGTCAATTTGAAAATACATTGTCACAGCCACTTACAAACTATCATGTTACTTTCATGTTTGTTTGCTTTAACTAAGATAGATTTTTATCTTTACAATTTTTTGAATATAAAAGTGAAAATGCATTTAAGTATACTGTACCAACACAATGAATTGAATAGCTTGAAATATGACAAAGACATTAAGAGCGGAGTGAATTTTAGATGAGGATAAAAATAAATTCTTGTGCTGAATTTAAATAGTAAGGCTGTGTATATGTTACATATGTAAATATATCATACATGGGAATAAAATCCTATATTGGTCATAGAAATATAGAAAAATTAGGCCGATAATCTCTGTGGTATCAGTAACTCAATTCACTTTCAGAAAGTGACACTAAGTTAAACTGTTGTATTACACATATGAATTAAGTCCTTGAGGAAAACAAATAATAAAAAATGTTAATTAAAATGTCAAATAGAATTTTAATTATGTATGTTTTAGGAAATAGAAAAATACTCATATATTATATCAATATCCTGATAGGAATGTGAATATCTATTTTTATAGAATAAGAGAATATATGAATTGGCAGGCTTTAGTCCAACATTACATCCTCCCTATTCAGCATAGGAATCTGCTGGTCCTTTTCTAGCATGTAGTCATTTAGATTAATGTTCAAAACATCCAATAAAAAAAGCCCAACACTGTTCTAGGCAGACTGTTGTAAAGTTTAACAGCTCTTATTTTCAAATATTTTGTTACACACACCCCAAATCTCATTTTTTTTATTTTAAGTACTTGCAAGTTCTGCTAATTTAGGTTTTGTAAATCATTGTCATATCTGCTCTCAGTGTTTCCTCTTGCAAGCTAAAGCTAACAGATAAGAAAGAATGTTTATTGCCAGACATAAAAATCAATGATTAATTTAAAAAAAATAATAAAAATATATATTTAATTAAAATTCATGATTTTAAGTTGAAATCATATTTTAAGTTTTTATTTCAAAATTTTGTAAAAACAAGTGGACATAACTTAAAGATATAATCAAGGATATAATTTCTAAGTGAGCTGTTTGTTACTAAAATATTGAGAGCTACAGTAAATTAAGGGACCTGTAACTGACTTCCTTCTAAAAGCACAGAATTAAAGATTAGTTATGGTGGTTCTCCTAGCACATAATAAAACAATTATTTTCCAAACATCCACTGCAATTAGCTGAAGTTGGGATGACTTAACTCCTAATGACTTCACATATATCTGCTTGATTTGTACTAAGTTTATACTTCAATGTTTAAAATGAAAATTAATGTGAAAAAATGACTAATTTCTTCATATTTTGTGTATGTTTTAAAAATAAAATTATCTCTGAATTCTGAAGAATATGAAATCAGACTGTAGCAAAAAAGGAAAATGCATTCTGACTACAAATTAAAGTCATTTTCTGGAAAATAAATACATTGTGATTTAAGTACTTCTACCTTTCCAATTAGTGATTTAAATCATGACTTTTATTTAAATTATATCTGCTTTGATTTCCTGTATTCGTTCATAACTCAAGAATTTATTTAGGCAAATCTCTATCCAGTTCGTCTAATGACTTTTTAATCATAGGCTACTTCAGTATTTCTAAGAGCAAACACAAAGAAACTTCCTTTTGTTCTCTCCTCCTTCTTTCCACCATGTAACTCTACCTAGAGAACAGGTTGATATATGCAGACTGAAGGCTAGGAAAAGAAGATATATTTCACATAATTGGACAGAATATTGTGAGTTTAATACAGTCTGTAATCATGTGTTTCCCTTTGTCTTTTTATCTTCACTCTATGTTCCCTATGCATATATTTTACTAAACCATATTTTTGGTTTTTCTTTAACATGATGCATTCCTTTATGCCTCATAAATTTTCGATTATGCCTTCATATAATGAATAATTCCAGTATTGTATAGTGGTTAAACTAGAACTAGGACCAGAGTTCCTTACTATTGAAGGTCAGTGTGTATGTATGTATGTGTGTATTAGACACATGGTCAGTGTGTATGTATGTATGTGTTTATGTATGTGTGTATTAGACATGTGTGTGTGTGTGTATCTCCCCTTGAGCTCCCAGGGTAAAACAGCATCACTTTATTTATCTAATAACTAAAAAGTAAATAATTAATAGTAAATTGTGGCTCATTTCATAATTTTATTTATTTATTGCCTTTATTAAAACTCCTTTTTTACAATCCTGTAATCCCTTAATTTGGGGTAGAGTCAGAACAGCAGAATGGAGGTGAGCATTTACTGGCCATATGCCGTTCCTGATGCCACGTGGAGTTTGCAGCATGTATTTTTTCTTTATGCCATAGGAGAGAAACTTCTACCTTATATTGAACTCTTAATCTTCCAAATTGAAGGCAAGCTTCCTCAAAACTAGGCCACCATGCCACACCATGCTCCATGCTGCTCATTATTCACCTTTATTATTTTTACAAATAGCTCAAGGTGGTGAACATATCCAACACACCTGCCTCCTCCTATATTTTCTCAACAACAACCCTATAAGATGGGTTGGGCTGAGAGAGAATGACTGGCTCAGTGTCACCCAGTTGGTTTTCATAGTTAAGGTGGGACTTCAATTCACAGTCTCCCACTTTCTAGCCTAGCACTTTAACCCTCAGACCAAACAAAAAGTATAATTCCTCATGTGTTAAAGAAAGCATGATTTCTCATGATGTTAAAAACGAAGGCATAGTATGTGTTGATAAATTTTTGTCTAATTTGGGGCTAAAAAGAAAAAAAACATTGCAAAATTGATGACGAAAAATCTTGTAAGTAAAAATGTTGATTTAATGGGTGCTCATTGTCTCTTGTCTTGCGTTCTGGGGTAATAGGAAACAAGTCCATTCCCTTTTCTGTGTGATAACCATTCAGATATCTGAAGACTGGTATCAGATCTTCCCTTAGATGTTTCTTCTTAGGCTAAGCATACACAGATGCTTTAACTGTTATTTATAGGACTTGATTTTCAGATCTTTCACCTTCTTAGTACATTCTCTGAACTTGTTCCAGCTAGCCATCTTATTTACTCAATTTTTATAGCAGCACATCTCATATATATGACTCTGGGTGACTTTTGGAAGTTTTGGAAGAAAATAGCATCCAGTTAATTTTTCTATGGAGGCTGATGCTTGGTATAATATAAACATATATTCTTTTTTGTTTGTTTTGTTTGTTTTGGAGAGCTACCCATAGTGAATTCTTTAGATTTCTCCTTTTGTTGCAATTTTTGAGATTGACCCTTCTGTACCCCATTTCACAGAATTTCCAATTTTTTTGTGGATAATTTACTCCTTCAAGATTTTATGCTATTACATCTAACCTATCTTCCTTTGGAGTTCATTAAATCCCCTCTTTCAAAGTCCAATTTGATCTGGCTCTTCTCTGTTGCTCCTTTCTGACTATCACAAATTCAAGAATAATGTAATCACTTCACTCAAGGTACCATTCCCTTCATTTCATAAATTAATTCCTTCCTATCAATGAGGATATGTTCATGATAGTAAGCCTCCTACTTTTCGCATCTACCTCCTGACAAATGAAGTTGTCAACAAGAGAGGACAAGAATTTGTTGGATCTCTGACTCTTACCTGAGTTGGATTCCCAGCAGATGTCAATTGAAATCTCCCATTATCATAGTTGCACACCTTTTTGAAAGGCTGGTCAACTACTTCAGAATGGCTTTATCTGTATCTTCTGACTACTGAGGCAGTCTGAAATAAATTCCCATTATAATATTAATTTTATTTCTCTTTTTCTTTGTTTCTTTCTTCAAATAAATATATATTTAATTAGCATTATGTTGACAGTTTTCCAATAATGAATGCATCTAAAATGTTCAAATGATGAACAAGCAATTTTTATCTTTACAACTTCAGTATTACTGAAGAGCTAAAATTATAGACACCGGGACTAAATATAAATGAAATAAAAAAATATAAATAAATAAAATCCTTGTGTCTTTCTCCTATCTGATGTACTTTGGCTTCAATTTGCACAGGAATTTTATATCAAAAAATTAAAGTTTTTCATCTTTGATGCAAGTCTTCATATGATTAGGATTTTTTTCAAAAACAGTTTATGCTTTTTTAGAAGCACTTTCCATGTAGAAAAATCAAATTAGAGTGGCTGAAATTTTCATACATAAAGATTAGCTTCAGTCTCTACTATTTCCAATTGGAGACCTTAAGTATGCATACATAGAAATACAATTTCTTGAGATATTTAAATAGTTCTAAATCATAAGCTGTATTCTGAGAAGGCAGGTTGCCTGACAATTATCTAGCACCTGGGCTCATGGTCTGCCAACCCCCTTTAAGACCTCTCCCTGCCCAACATTGCTGCTCAGCAACAAGCAACTATAAAAAAAAAACCCAGCAGAAAATTAGCTAGGTATGAAGGGTGTTGTTCTTGGAGTGAAAGGGAAGATAGTTTCTGTTATTCTATATAGACTCATTGGAAGCAGTCTAAGGCTCAAAGATTATGGAATGCTTCTACTACTAAGAGGAACAGCAATAGATCTAGGAAGTGTGTGAGCACTATCCATAGTGTCCTTATAGATGGGTTGCCTAAAGTCCAAGGAGGTTTGTGTTGGCCTTCCTGGGTTTTGAGTCTCCTGAATTTGGAAACTTCTAAAAGTATCTGTGACGGGAGGAAAACTGTATTGAAACTTTAAAATTATATGTATGTATTATCTTTTTTGTCTTTTGAATGGAGAGCAGATAATATAAAGATGTCATATGTGAATTTCACAAGCATGTCTTGAAGGTGCAGACTATATTCTATACATATAGCTGCAAAAGTGAGGATGAACAGTGTGCTTAAGTGTGTGCTCACTTATCACCTGACAGGCTTCCTTGCACTGAATTTTAATTGGGATAGTTCTTTAAGATAAGAGCCACAGAGCAGCATGTGGCTTAGGGACTTCAAAAAACTGTTTCTAATATCGGAGTTTGTAATGCTCCCGCAGGACAGTAGAGGTTAGTGTGTCCAATCTGATCATGGTGAAGACCCCTCCCCCCCAAATGTAATGGAGAAGATAGATGCATATATCAATTTTAAAAATAAATCTATGGAACTGGATTTTAGGCTTAGACTGATTTTGAAATCAGTATTCCAAATATTCTCCTTAAAGATGACTGCTGACATGTTCAAACTTTAATCAGAAGAAGCCCTTCAAAGAGAAACCTAAAAGCTGCAATGTGCTATTAGCTTTTGTCAGTCAGGTTGATTTAAACCAGTGGATTCAGACCCATAAGGAAAAGATAATTTTATCCTACAATTAATGAGATAGTACTAGACTCTGGCATCCATGCAAACCACACGTGTCTCTACCCTAGAAGGCAGCATTCTAATATGTTTGCTATTATAAAAAAATACCATACCTTGGAATAGCCCGAACTCTAATATTCTCATACAGACTTCCCTTTGGTAGACAAAAGACATAAGACCTTCCCTTCAGATATAGTGCAAAACCTACACCATGTACTAGAGAGGCGCAAGACATATTTAAATGAAACAAATTTGAAATTTAAAGTAGTCTTAATTATCAATTAATCTAGTCTAATGAGCAAATTTAAACATAGCCTTGAAGGTATAAAGAGAATCAATGAGTATCTTTATCTAAATCATTTATTTCAACTTGCTTTTTGTTTCTGTAGATCTCCTTGCTTTAAATCAATCTATTCTGATAAGAGTCTCCCCCTCTCTCTCTCCCTCCCTCCCTCCCCCTCTTTCCCTATAAATAAATATAAATTTATTTATCTGTTTTAACTACCACCCATCTTATTCTGGAGGTCACTCTGAGCAGTTTACAGATATTACAGATATCTCTTTAGGGTGAGTTTTTATCACCTTCCTTCAATATGTGCATGTACATATATAAGGTAAACATTTGATTGCTTCGTTTTCTATCACTTCTATATTACCCAATTCTAATACTTGTAAACAACTCACATCAAACAATATCATTTAAAAGGATTCATAAGCTAACAAAACTTTTCTTAATTGCACCACCCAACAGGGATTGTTTAATCCTTTTTGCCTCCAGATGCTTCCCTTTCTATGTCTTTCTGGCAGGCTAACAGGGTGGGGAAAATCTGGCTAGTCAGAGCAAGCTGTTCCACAGAAGGAAAAACTATCACTAAAAAGTCAGAATCACAGGGCTAAAGAAAGGTTATGAGTCATATTAAAGCATGTGATGCATCTTGCTGTAAATATTTCCTTTCTACTAATTACTAGTCAATTAATTTATAAAGCCATATTTAATTTCCTCCTATAATAAAATACAAGTCTCACAAGTTATTTATTTATTCTGGCTTCTGCTTCCATGTTTGCTTTATTTTTTATGTTCAGTAATTTGTCTTTAAGCATTCATTATTTGTCTGTATGTGTATGTGTCTGCATATACATAGGTTTCCCAAGTATACAAATGAGAAATAGCACATCACACACTTGATTAGGTTTTTTGTTGTTGTTTTGTTTTGCTTTTACTTATTATGGTCTATGACAATTGATTCCTTTATTCAGGTAATGAATAAGCACTCATCATTGAGTAATCATCCAGAGACTGAACAACTAGTTGTGGATAATGTTTTAATTTAGATTCCAGAATTGAGCAAGAGAATTGAGCAAGAGAATTCCAGAATTTCAGCAACCTAAATAGCCTTTCCAACATAATGATTCTGTTTCTCTTAAGTACTTATTTAATGTTGTTTTGAAAACTTTGTTTAGTATTTAATATTGTCCAATTATAATCTTACTCCATCATTATAACATCTATACTGTTAAATCTTTACTTGTTTAAGGCATAGCTAAACGTGAAGACAAGATTTATCACATTCTTTCAATTTCATATGAGGTTTACCTGAGAATGGGAGTTATGGAGTAGGTAAGATAAAATGCAAAATAGATGAGCCGGCCATGAGCCTCGATGGCATGGTAGTTAGAGTACAGTACTGCAGGCTACTTCTGCTGACTGTCGGCTGCCTGAAATTTGGCAACTCAAATCTCACCAGGCTCAAGGTTGACTCAGCCTTCCATCCTTCTGAGGTGGGTAAAATGAGGACCCAAAATTTTGGGGGCAATACAGTGGCTCTGTAAACCATTTAGAGAGGGCTGTAAAGCACTATGAAGTGGTATATAAGTCTAAGTGCGATTGTCATTGTTATCATGGTTTCACCTTCAGTGCTTTTCAACAATATTGACATCTTTTGGGCCGATTTTAAGGGGTATAAGAAACTGCAGGTAAAGAGAAATTTCTCTTTTCTCCTGTTCAGCCAATTCTGAATGAGATTCATTCCATGAACAGAAGAGCAATTAAATCCATCGGAAGGAGATGACTGCTTCTATTTCCTTGTTTTGCCAGTTCACCCTTGCCATAAACAATGACCCCTATTAGAAGTTATTTTCCTTCAATTGTTTACACATTCTGATTCTGTACAAGTGATTGGACAATAATCAGCTTTAAAAGTAAACAAAACAGGGGGATGTAGGAGTCTTCCAGCAAGAATGTAATACAAATTCTTACATTCAATTACACTGATGTCTTTTAGATGTGTTACTTGAATATGTAAAAATAGTCTGAAATAGAGTTTCTGCACAGCATTACTATAAGATTTAAGTTAGTGCAATTACAAGTTAGTGTAATTCATGAATACTTTTTATGAAAATCCTATAGCTTCTTTGAAGTCAGAGAATCTGTAATATATATTCATATATTAATCAATTTAATCAATTTAACTATAATCCACCATGAAGCTTCATGGGGTTTTGTTTGAATTTTGCACTTTTTTCAAACCATCTTGGCTGCAATTTTATACAAAATCATATGTATATAAATTCTGCTGCTTTCTCTGATTCTTGGCTTTACATGGTTGTGTCATCTTGCAGCATTTAATTGATTATATATAGCAGGACTTTCTTATCTGGAATTTTTCTAGAATTGTCCCTTCCTCTTATCCAAGAGGAATGTAGACTTTTTTTCCTTATACATCAGTATGCAAGATTTGTAGTCTTGCACAATTTTACTTAGCCCCTTTATCTCAATTCCCTGGTAGATTTAGCATTTATTGGAAATTCACTCTACAGAAGTCTTGCTGCAATCAAGAACTTTGTATTATACTGGAATCATGTATTTTATTAAATCCATGTGTTAACTGAATTTTACCCAATTTTCTTTCTATGTTAAATTTTATTTCAAAGAAAACCTTTGGCTTACCTAAGACTGCCAGATGTCCATTATTTTAAAGGTATCCCTTATTTTAAAAGACTGTCCTTTATACAGAATATAGCACTTTGTAAATTATGATAGGTGCCTATTTAAAAAAAAACAAAAACCAAAGCTTCTCTCATGCTTTATAAAACAAATGTTGCATGTTGTTCTTTCAGTCTCCTTTGAAATGTTTATTTGGCAACACACATCTCACCAGGCATTCATTTTCAAATGAAAAATATTAAACTCAGTTGGATTTCTTGGCATTCAGTCAAAACTTTATGGTTAGAGAACATAGCTAAAGTCTTCAGCCTACATAAACCATCAGCTTCAGAACAGTTTAACAGAACACATGGAATTACCCAGAAGAAATATTTTGATAGTCTGTTGCCATAATTTTTGTCTTTTGCTTCATATTTGGAAATGATGAAAAGTATTGTGCATGATCTTTATATTATAATTAAATTAATAGGGTTCCCCACCAATAATGTGATAGAAGGAAATATTCAATAGGATCTTTCTACCAAAGGAATAATATCCATCAACAGAATAGATTTTCTTCTCCCTGCAGCCCTCTGTGTTCTCCCAAATGAAATCCATATGTTTGGATGATCTTCCAGAGCACTTTTTGAAGGGGAAATAAAAGGGAAAATTCCATTGCCTAAGCAGAAGTCTAGTCATGTAACATTAGATGTCATTGTTAACTATATTAAATGTAATAGTTGCCATTTCCTTTAACAAGTTTCATTATGTAGTATCATATAATGAATTCTGAACTTATTAATAGTTAATTATTTAATTAATTATTATTAAGCTTTATTTAATCATTTTTTAAAAAACAAATACTTGGAATTTTGTAGCATGGTAGCATAAGAAAAGAAGAAGATACCAAAAGCCTAACTAGTCCAACATTTTAGACCAATATTATGTCCTGGAAGGTCACAAGCTGGCACTGAGATTAAAAGCTTTCTTCCATTATATCTCTCTCACAACTATTATGATAGTTGCCTTTTTGTTAAAAGGAAGCTTCTCTCACACTCTATAACCAAATTTTGCAGGTTGTCCTTTCAGTCTCTTTTTAAATGTTGATTTGGCAACACAAGAATCACCAAGCCAAACTGACTTTGTATATGTAGATCGTATATAGCCATCAAGACTTGGAGTACTGGTTGCCTTCTGATAGAATCATCCTTCATGATTATTCCTAGTCTTGCTAGTCAAAATGAAATTGGAGGTGCTGTTGAAATTCACAATTGTATTTTACTTCCAATGTATTTGATTTGATTCTATTGATGTTGGTTTCCAGCAGTATCAGCAAACATTGTGATAATGTTAAAAACTCTGACAAATCTAGGTGAAAACGTTTTTGGTAAGGTTTAGTGTAACCAATGAAATTATTCTAAACTATATTTTTAAGGTGTCTCAGGATTTTGTAATTTTAAATCCCTGCATCCCTGATATCTGAAGTAATAGTTCCAAATATTGTAGATGCAACTTTGTTTATAATTTTTACTAATCCACAATTCACATTCAATTACGAAGCTTTTTAAATAAATAGTAAGGCATCAAATTACAACAAACCACAAGGAAAAAAAATACAAGAAGAAAAGTAGGAATCTATCCTACTTAAATCTGTTAAAACAAATGAAATATTACAGTTAATCTGCTTTGAATTTGTTAATAGAAGGATGACAGAATATGTATTAATTTTTAAGTGTAAGAAATTTTTAAAAATGCTGTGCATGCTATGTTGCTGCTCTTGAAGCACTTTGAAATTACAGAAAAACTGGTTTGCATTGGATTTCGTTCAGTTTGAGTATCAGAGCAGAATTTGTTTAGACCTGTCCTTCATGTCCCAGGGAAATGAAAATCTGAACTAAATATTCCCAGACCAGATCATCTTGACTATGACCAAATCTAATTCACATTTGAACTCTATTCTATATATTTAGCTCATGGATATATTGAATAAATCTTGGATACATTGATTTTCTAAACTTGCTGTTGTGTCTACATTTTGAACTGCTAAGATATTTCCATATGTTAAATGCATTCATTTTACTGGAATAATTGCATACTGAAGATTTACCTTATTTCCTTTTATTCAGTTATGGATTTATGTATCAGTTGCAGTGAGCTTCCCTAGAAACTATTTGCCTCTATATGCAAACAAAAGCAAAACCAAGAAGTATTACTATTTAAACTTCTAGGTTTGTTTGTTTGTTTGTTTGTTTGTTTGTTTGTTTCAGATATAACTTGCCATCTCAAATATATAACTGGGCTGCTCACAATTAAAAAAAAATTAAAACACAAAACAATACATTTATTTAAGAACTACAAAAAACATATGAAAACCATACAACAAAATGTATGGCTAAGAAAGCCAAGGCACACTTGAACAACAGTTAGATTTATATGACTTATTTGTACTATAGAGTGTAGTTCAAATGATAGCGCTGATTTCAGGAAAAATTATCGAGTTGGATAACTGAAATTACACAAGAAAATTGTTAATTATATTTTCATCAGTTTACTATTTCATTTATGTTCTAGTATATTGGGTTATAATGCTGTTCCTAAAACCAAATTCATGCAAAATCATTGAGAAATTAGTAGCAGCATTTTGACTCAGTTATGAATTATTGTCTTTTTTTCCTGACATGGCTGCGACCTTTAAAAAGCTAGAAATCTAGTTAATATTTCTACTGTTTCATAAAGTAGATAAGCAGCATGGTTGTTTCAAAGCCAAAGAGATCAAGGTTTCTTAAAAATGAACAATTATGTCTTAGGCTGTGATTCAGTCTCCAAAACAGTCACTACCAAATGGTTAGTTGAGCTTTCAACCAATGACCAACTTCATTAATAATTAAGCAAACATAAAGGATAAATTGAATTTGCCCTTAAATATACCATAGAGTATTTTTCACATTCTTTTCTGGTATTTAAATATAAACAATGAACTTTCAGTTACAATACTTGTAATTTTAGATCTTAAGTAGGCTCAAACTTCACAAAGGGCCATGCTGACTACTAATTAACCATACTAGAAGAAGAAGGTTACTACCTGCCAAGACGTAACATAAAATCAAATTCAAATCAAATCAAAACTTTATTGTCAATGCCCAACATGTGTACAATGAAATTAAATGAGCCTCCCTTGGTGCAGCTCACCCACCGAAACACAAAATACAACTCAATAACTCAACAAATGAAAGAAATAGAATCCCTAAACGCAAATAAGTAATAACTAACACACATTCCCATATACCTATATGCATATAACATATTATATTACACCAGTATGAACATGTTGCACGTTGCAAGTCTATCATATTAAACTTAATTGTGGTGTTATGATGCATTCAGAAGTCTGACAGCCCATGGATAAAAGCTATTTTCCAGCCTATTCATTCAGCTGGCTATGCTTCTATATCTCCTGCCTGATGGTAAGAGAGTAAAGAATTGCTGACCAGGGTGTGAATCATTCCTGAGGATTTTCCTCACTCACTTTTTCAACATGTCTGCAATATTAGTGTACCGTGTAGCTAGCTGTAACAATGCTGGCAATTCCCTTTTGCCATCTTTTATGTCACCTAAACAGAAGTAAGAAAGCAACAACTTGCCTATTCAAGTTGGTATATGGGCAAGCAGTGAACTCAACTAGAATGATTGCCTTTAAGTAAATGCAACATTCTGGCATTCTTAGCCATCACAGTTTACTTGCCTTGACAGAATGTACAGGTGAAACTCAAAAAATTAGAATATCATGCAAAAGTTCATTTATTTCAGTAATGCAACTTAAAAGGTTCAATATTCTAGACTCAAAAGTGTCCCAGTCTAATCAGCTAATTAAGCCATAACACCTGCAAAGGGTTCCTGAGCCTTTAAATGGTCTCTCAGTCTGGTTCAGTAGGAAGCACAATCATGGGACAGACTGCTGACCTGACAGTTGTGCAAAAAAACTATCATTGACACACTCCATAAGGAGGGAAATCCTCAAAAGATAATTGCAAACCAAGCTAGATGTTCCCAAAGTGCTGTATCAAAGCAAATTAACAGAAAATTATGTGGAAGGGGAAAGTGTGGAAGAAAAAGGTGCACAAACAGCAGGGATGACCAGAGCCTGGAGAGGATTGTCAGGAAAAGGCCATTCAAAAGTGTTGGGGACTTTTACAATGAGTGGACCAAGGTTGTACTCAGTGCATCAAGAAGCCACCACACATCGACGGATCCTGGACATGGGCTTCAAATGTTGTATTCCTTTTGTCAAGCTGCTCCTGAACAACAAACAACATCAGAAGCGTCTTACCTGGGCTAAAGAAAAACAGAACTGGTCTGTTGCTCAGTGGTCCAAAGTAATTTTTTCTGATAAGAGCAACTTTTGCATCTCATTTGGAAACCAAGGACCCAGAGTCTGGAGGAAGAATGGAGAGGCACACACTGCAAGATGCTTGAAGTCCAGTGTGAAGTTTCCACAGTCTGTGTTGATTTGGGAGCCATGTCATCTGCTGGTGTTGGTCCACTGTGCTTCATTAAGTCCAGGGTCAGCACAGCCATCTACCAGGAAATTTTAGAGCACTTCATGCTTCCTTCTGCAGATGAGCTTTATGGGGATGCTGCCTTCATTTTCCAGCAGGACTTGGCACCTTCCCACAGTGCCAAAAGCACCAAAACCTGGTTCAATGACTGTGGGATTCCTGTGCTTGATTGGCCACCAAACTCACCTGACCTGAACCCCGTAGAGAATCTATGGGGCATTGCCAAGAGAAAGATGAGAGACAAGAGACCGAACAATGCAGAAGAGCTGAAGGCCGCTATTGAAGCATCCTGTCTTCCATAACACCTCAGCAGTGCCACAGGCTGATAGCTTCCATGCCCCGCTGCATTGAGGCAGTAATTGCTGCAAAATGGGCCCAAACCAAGTACTGAGTACATATCCATGCTTACACTTTTCAGAGGTCCAATATTGTTCTATGTACAATCCTTGTTTTACTGATTGCATGTAATATTCTGATTTTCTGAGATTGTGGATTTGGGGTTTTCATGAGCTGTAAGCCATAATCATCACAATTATGACAAATCATGGCTTGAACTATCTTGGTTTGCATGTAATGAGTCTATCTCATATATTAGTTTCACTTTTTAAGTTGCATTACTGAAATAAATGGACTTTTGCATGATATTCTAATTTTTCGAGTTTCAGATCTAGATGACTAGCTGGAAAAAAGTTTACCCAGCAACTTACACTGATTTGAAATAGGATCCCAATAAATTCTGATATTGTCATTCATTGATTGTAGGGAGAGGTATTGTATTCTACAGATCCAAGAGATTTTTGGGTATATATTACAGTGTATCATCATCCCATAATTTGGCAAGAAGTTTACCAAAGTAATAAAAAATATTATAATTTTGCTGTGGAATGTTATTTATTACCTAAACTATCACTGCTATTTTGGCATAAATGCCAAGTAGTGAAGTTTTTGTTGTTAAAAAATTGACCAAAAATTGACCAAAATACAAAAAGCTCGTCTACCAAGCAGGACATATTTATATTCCCTTCTAAATATATTGTTGTATATTTTTGACATTAGATGTACAGACATTTTGAGTGGGAAAGTCACAAAAGGTTCTAAATGTATGTAAAACTTCATTGAATGATAACTACAGTGGGGAGAGTGCTTTATTGGCTTGGACTTTCATTTCCTGTTTCATTGTTTCATTTTGAGTTGGTTGAATAAAGCATTTTTCAGAACTTTGACAATGTTACACTTTCTACTGCTACTGATTATACATTACAACTCGGGCCTGCTGATTTATCCCAACCTTGTAAGAAGATTGCCTTATTTTCTGAGATTTTATTTAAAATATGTTTGTGGGCACGTGTGTGTGTGTGCACATGCGTGCATGCGCGCGCACACACACACACACATATGAGATATTTAATTAGCCATGTATTTCCAAATTTACCTTATCTTCTGATATCACTTCTGTGAGTTAAATGCACACTAGCCTTTTGAATAGCAAACTTCCTTGAAACATTTTTAAAAAGCAATAAAGTTTGAATAAGGATAGAATAGATTCACACACTAGCCTTTTGCCTCTTAAGAATTGTTTTTAAGTCTAGCACTGTTTTGAACTGAAACAAAAAATCAGCTTAATGAATTCTTGATCTTAAAAAACCTGCTATAAAATATCTCCTTAATGAATTTTTGATCTTAAAAAAGCATCAAAATCCTGTTGTTTTATTTTTAGACTCAGTGTGCTACAAATAATAACAATACATGATTTTACTGAAAATTTTTATCCAGTTTTTATAGCAGGCAAACCCTTTGTTTTTATTTTAAAAAGATTCTTTATATTTTATAGTTCCAGAATAAATTGTTAACATTTGTTTTTTAATTTCTTCATAAATTATGAGGCTTTTTTCAAATTTCCTCATGTTTTAATACATCTCCCAACCTTGTTCCTTTCAAATATATTAAGCTGCAGTTCCAATAGCTTTCTGCCTTTATCACTTGGGAATTAATAGAGTTATAATGCAGCATATCTGAAAAGTACCAGGCTAGGAAAGGTTGTGCTGATCCAATCAAGCAATTACTGATATAGCTACAACTATATCTTATATAAATAGCTTGAAAAACTGGGTTAAAAATAGTAAATTATTATTACAAACCTTGGTTGTGCTTTGAATTAAGGTGTGTGTCTTAAGGTGAGTTTTTTTCAGTTTTAGCACATCGTTTCCTTTGGAAATGAAAGTTTGAAATTATAATTCCAGTAAGATAAGACACATGAACTCTTTAATTCTTGAATTCATCAATTAATATCATTGATTAATATTAATATTTAGAATGAGCTTAGAGTTCTCTTTGATGGACTTCTTCACAGTCCAACAGAGGCTACAATTGCCACCTGGCCTTGGACCAGCCCAGACTAATGGAGACTCTTTCCACTATCATTACCCTTCTTGATGGAGGAATTTAGATAGATGGAGTGACTGTAAAGTTGTCTAGAGCACCCCTGGAAATCAAATAGCAGTGCACCAGGAGGCTCTTTACATAGCTGTGTGTTGTACAGCAGTTGTGCTCTTTCCTGAGCCAAAAAGTTCTACTTTCTGTCACTCCTGACCAAGTTACCTCCTAAATAGGTTACTATATAAGACTATATGGGGCTGTCCTTGAGCATTAGGAAGCCTTGGTGAATATAAAATGCAGTGGTATGTGAACTCCTTGAACAGAGCACAGTACATGTCTCTTCCATAAGTCCCATTGGCTATCAATGCTTCTGGGTACAAATCAAGGTATTAGTAATGATCTATAAAGTTCAACATGGCTTGGGACCAGAGAGATTGCCTCTCCCCAGTTATATCTGTCCATCCCATCAGGTCTAGTGGCAGAGACGTGTTATATATAGGTCCTGTCTATTAAGGAATTATTTATTTATTTATTTATTTACAGAAAACTATTGGCCATCCATCTTATCACAAAGTAATTCTGGATGGCTTACAATCATATGCCATATAATGGGATCCAGGGAAAATATTTTCTGTCATTATACCTACCATTTGGGAAACCATTTCCCAAAAAAATTAAATTGGCACCTAACCTTCTGACATTTGGGAGGGCTTGAAGACTGGGCTCTGCCATCATGCCTGAGGGTCTGGCAGTAGTGGTGACCCTTGGCAATGGCTGTATCAAACAGGTGTATGATTTATATTCACTAGCTGACTGTGATTATGTTTTATGAATGCTTAATCTAAGTTTTAGGATAGCCACATGCTATTGTGTTAATTTTTTTTACTGTTTTTTCTGTTGTTCTTTGTTATGAACCACCCAAGGTCACAGTTATGAGATGGGTAATAACATACATAAACAAACAAGCAAGCAAGCAAGCAAGCAAACAGCTACCTTCTATCAAATGTGATTAATTTTCAGAGGTTTTGCTTAATTTTCAATGAGCCAAAGAGGAATACTAATCTCAGATATGGGTGGGATTTGTTTGGCTACCTTCCAAATGGTGACATTTTGTCACAAATTGTTTTAAGTGCACCACTTGATAGTTTTTAAAAATCCTTTTGGATTTTGAATTGCTTTAATTTTTGCCTCTTTGTGAGATGGTGGAGATATGTTAAAATTGTCTGCATTTATAAAATATTTATAAATACACTTTTAAATGTGAGAAATAGAAAAAGGCATACTACAAATATTCACAGTAGCTTATTTTTTGTTTTGTAAAAGAAACAAAGTAGCTTATTCTTTATTTTCCAAAATTATTTATATGTTGATCTTCGAAAAATAATACCTTTTCCAGCAATAACCATGTTCAGTGTACACTTCTGATAATTTATTTCAAGTTCTACCAATATCTGTTGAGGCAAAAGTATATTGGTTTTCTGTGACTTGACTAGGAAAGAATTGGAAATGCATTCCTTTTAGCACTAATAACTCTTTCTGGAGTAACAATATAGTATAAATTGATACTGTATCATATAAATAACTTTTTGTAAAGAAAACTTTCTCTTTTTCTCCCTTACCTACATAATATATCCTTTATTTGTGGTGCAAATAAAATAAAGCAATCCATTCTATCTACACCCATAGCAATGGTAAAAGTACCAAATGTAAAAAGTTATTTCTTAAATTCAGCCATAGAATGTGTTATCACTTACCTATGTTCTGAAATGTACTCCCTGTTGCATTCAATGAATGCCCTGTCTTCTGATGTTAAATAAGAATCAAAGATGATTTGTGGGACAGTCTTTTGACAAAAGCTGTAATCTAAGATGCTGCAACTTTTACTGTTTTACTGATCATTATTTCTTGGTATGACAGAAGTATTGCTTTTAGTCAGCTAAATTCTGTGGAATTCTTCATTCCCTATAACCATTATTCCACTTATAATAAAGTTTCCTATCAGTCTGCTATAAGAGAAATATTGACACTCACTAAATTACAGCATTGTGTCCTTTTTGTTACATATGAAGTTATACCAACTTAGAAATATGAATGAAACTTGCCTGTCTTTCTCTATAGAAAAATTAAAAGAGGCAGGGTGAATAATGTTAAAAACACAGTTTTTCTAATTCAGAGATTTAATATTTAAGAAAGGGAGAGAGATAAGAACAGACAGAAAGAAAGAGAAGGCACTAAATAATATATCAAAAAGACATCTGGCCTCCCCTATGACTGATTAGTTTAACATGTTTGCTATTTGAGGTGGAAGCACTGAATTGCTCTTCACCCCTTCCCCTATGTATGCCTAAAAATTGTGATATTCTATTCAGACAACAAAATTCCCTACTCAGACAGCTAAAAGCTGACACTTAGCTATCTTTGTGGCTTAGTGGCACTCTTGAGTACTGCTACACATAAGACCTGGCTTGGGAGTGACCTCAGGGCACTCGTTTTATAAGACTTTGATGCTACAATAAGTCACAAAGGTGATGTGCTTTGACTCCAGACAGCCATGAAGACTGATGGCTCTTCATTCTCTAAGCACCATCTGATGGCTGAGTTATGAAGAAGTGTCTACAGGGAACTTCTTGGAAGGGTAATATGTAGACATGAAGCAGTGCACTAAAGAAAAGGCACAGGAACACATTCTTTTTTAAGTATCACTAAAAGCCATAAGACAATATATAGACCATATAAGATTTAACCTCAGCTGCATTCACTAGCTTTTTGATATGACATTGGACCATTTTCTCTGAATCAAAATAATATAAATTTAGTTGTGATTACATAAGATGCTGAATGGTTAAATTAATTATTAAACTACTCCCAATAAAATTGGATCCTTAGAGAATAGAGTCAGGTTTCATAATTTTACATAATATCACATAGTTTTAGAAGCCACAATTGACTGGTGGTTGTTATGACATGAATACTAAGTTGGAGTAGAATGTAATAAATTGTTTGGGAATATGCAACCTTTCAAAACCCTTTTTCTCTTTGCCTTTATAACAGTCTGGTCTTTAAGCTTCTTTAGATCTGTCTCTAGGACTATCAACTAACTTAATGCACAAAAGCTATCATACTTTAACATTTCTGAAAGTAAAACATTGCATTGAATGTAAGAATATACAAGTGAAAATATAGTTAGTGTAGGAAGTAGATATATACTGATTGAGTGATAAAATAGAGTCAGAGGATGACTGGTTAAGCCAGTAGGTAACAGGAAGTACTTGTCACACAGCTGTATTATCTTGTTATAAATATATCATTTTTGAAGCTTCAATATTTGTCACAGCAGGTGGCAGAAATTACCCAACTTTACCTAATTTCAAAACAACTATTTGATTAGTACTTGAATAGGACTCCACCAGGAAATCCTAGAATTGTAGAGTAGACTGGGTAGTTTAACTGGGTAGTTTTAAAAAAAGCCTGTAAAAGAGTGGCAACAACATGGTTTTAACATCATCATAAAATATAAAGATTGAAATAAACCTTGGAGATCATGTAGTCCATCCCTTGCACACTGCAGGAATCTACTACTACAGCATTCCTGTTAAGTTACTTCTAACTTCCTGGGAAGGGGATTCTCCCCTCCCCTCCTCAATGAAGTCTTTTATTGTTGAACAGATCTTAGTGTTAGGAAAATTTTCCTAGTTTAAAATTAAAATATGCCTCTTCCTCCTTTTGTTATTTTTGTCTTCTATTTCATTTTGGACCTCTTTTCATCCTGATAATTCTGTTCTAAACCCACACCATTTCATTAATGCCCTTCCTAAGATATAGTGTCCAAAAATACATGCAATATTTTAAGTGCAGTCTTAACAAATTCGAATAGAGAGAAACAATGACTTTTCTTGATCTTAGTACCATAACAGTATTCCTGTTGATGTATCCTAGAATTAGATTTTTATGCAATCACATTGCACTGTTGACTGAAGCTCACCTTGTGATTCACCAAGAAATTCTGATACTCAACTAGTATGGACTCCCATATTCTATAGTCATGTCTTTTGACCTAGGGATCAGATTATCAAAGAACATGGATTTAAAACAGTAGGTCTATCTGTAATAAGGTAGAGTCCATTCACAATCTGGTAGTAAATAAATAGGCAGATTTGACGTGTATTGTGAAAGCTTGTCAGTAATCACAGTCAGTAATCCCAGGTAATCATTGATTTATATGTAGATCTTGTTCTTACTTTAGATCAGTTGTCATGTGATCTGGATATGGCTGATATTGCAGCAATTCCTTTGCCATAGTTACACTGTTTTCTCTTTCAGATTGAGTCTACCACTTGGGCCTTCCATAAGGCCCTATTCCGAGTCAGATTGTCCATCCCACTTTATGGATCTTCATAGTTTGGGGAATGTCTTGATCTGACAGCTGAATCAGGAACTGGCATTATTATAAGTCCCATGCAATTGAGAAAATGGCCCCTTAGTGGCCTTTATCTGGTAGCCAATCCCAAGTGGTTCTTTAGTTTACTGAGGCCTCAGAGAGATGAAGTTACAAAAATAATGTTCAGAGAAATGATTGCAAAACAAAAAATTAATCTGATTGAGTTCTGTTAAGTGCCTATGTTTTGGCCTATTCTATGACAATAAGAGAAGTAAAGCTTCTTAGTAGTCAGGGAAGTTATCATGTACCTGTCATCTTTAGAGTTTTGCAATGAAGGTGTCAGCAAAAACTCATGTTTGGCTGTTCTGACCAATTGCACAACTTTTTACTGGTGAAGTCAGATCTTGATTCAACATAATCAAGTCTAGAATGCTGCCTGGAACATCATCTTGCCCCCTTATATGGGATTATTTTTGGTGTGGAACTTCTAAGGAAGGGAATAGAATGTTTTCTAGGATATCCATGGCCATCTGTGGTTCCAAACCTAACAATTTTGAAACCTTAGTGTAGGATGGAGAGTTGTCAAAAACCCTCAAGATAGGTGCATTTTGCATGTCTACCTCTGGACAGATCTCAAACACATCAGGGAATAAACTACACGGCTTTTAAAATAGATGATCTAAAACTCATAATTTAGGGTTGAAGCACAGGCATCTACAGAATATAAATACTGATTATGTTAGCAGATAATCTTTTTGGGACATGGATTGAGTTAGTCCATCTCTTTGGCCTTTGTCGAAGGTTTAATCTGATTGAGCATGGTATCCAACTAGTTCATCTGTGAGGGTTAGGCTTAGAAGCACAGTTCTATAGTGGTTTCAGTCCTTTCATGATAGACAGCTTTTGTTGGAGCAAGGGGAGAAAATGTCAGGCTTTGGCTGGTTGATCAGCTACAGCTCTTTCTGTTCGGGGACCTATGACAATTAAGTCTTGTCCTATTCAAACACTATACTCTGATGCATTTAAAAACCACATAGTTACTGCAACTGGTTCAAAGTGCAGTGATCTGGTATCTTCTGATAGAAATACATTGCATATGTATGTAATGTAAGGGCTCTGCACTGATTGCCAGTTGGCTTCCAGGAATATCAGCCCTATAGGATTAACCAAACTAAGGAACAAGGCATGTATAGTCTACCCTCCCAGGTGCCACACCTAGGGCCCTTTTTTATCAATAACAATGTAAGCATTGATCCACACATTTGAACACAAACACAACTCTTTATTAAACACCCTGTTCATTGTAGGCCCACCCAACATACATGGCCCAATCTCATCCACGTGATGAGACAGGCTGAAGGAAGCATCCATTAAGCATCTACCATCCTGTCTTGCCACTCCACCGCTACAGCTGGGGAGTTGCACCAGTGTTTCAGGAGGTTGCGCTGCTTCTTCCCTTCCAGTGAGGCTCTGTTGTGGCCTTGCACATCCTCAGTGTTGATCAGGTTTCGCCCTTGCCTCCATTCCCCAGGCTCCATGTCCCCATTGCCTTGTTGACGGTCCACGAGCCTGTTCTGCAAGACCGGGTAGCGGGTGCGCATAAGATTGTGCATGATGCAGCAAGCTTCCATGATCCTCCTCACGGTCTCTGGGCGATGCTGCATGGTGGTGAGAAGTACCTGGAACCTTTGGCCAGGATGCCAAAGGCGTTGTCCACCACCCGCCTTGCACTGGACAGCCTGTAGTTGAAGATCCTCTCTTCACGGGTCAGGAGTCTGGAAATGTATGGCTTCATGAGGTAGGTTGTGAGGGAGAAGGCGTTATCCCCCACGATGAAGTAGGGCACATCTTGCGTGTCATTGGGCAAGGGGTCTGGATCTGGGAAGCCCACGATGAGGTTGCGTTCCAGCCCCTCCTTGAGGTGACTGGCGTTGTATACCTGGGCATCTGAAGATGAGTCGTAGCCTGAAGCATCGATGTACATGAATTTGTAGTCAGCATCGACCATGGCGAAGAGGACGATGCTGAAGAAGCCCTTGTAGTTGAAATAAGTGGACTCCAACTTGGCTGGAGCTTTGCAGGCCACGTGCTTGCCATCTATGGCTCCAACGGTGTGGGGGAAGTTCCACCTCTGATACCACTGCGCTGCAACTTTCTTCCATCCTTCTTCAGTGGAGGGGCACTGGAGGAGCTCCTCCTTGTATTCTTCGATGATGGCCTGCACCACTTCTCTGACCACAATGCTGATGGTGTTGTGTGGCACCCTCCAGCCGTACTGCATGCTCCTGTAGGTGGTCCCTGAGGCCAGGTGGTGCAGAGTGAGTGCCACCTTGAGCCCAGGTTCCAGGCTGGGCCGGCAGTTGGTGTTTGCCTTGGTCAACCTGGGTGTCAGGCGCTGCACAACTTCGTCAAACATGGCTGGAGGCATCTTCATGAAGTTCTGGAACGCCCAAGTGTCTTCGTTCCTGAGCTCCACCACCAGCTTGTTGTACAGTCCCTACTCTGCTCTTCTCCCGATCCATTTTCGGACCCAGACGCTTCTTGGCCGCCTGTTTTTCTTCCCGTAGGAGAGTTCACAGAGCCTGTAGATGGCTTCGCACTGTTGCAGAAGGATGGTGGCTGCCAAAAGGACTGTGGTATGATCCACGGTGGACATGACTGGATGCTGTGGAAGAGGAAGAGTCAGATGAAGGCTGCAGAGGTCTGCACAGGTGGGCTGCTGGTCTGAAAGTGAGATGCAGATGAGTTGCTCCCCCTTTTTATAGGCAGTATAGGTGTCCCTTTGCATTCTCTAGGCATCCTCTAGGCATCCTTAATATCCGAGATAGGTCCCCTCTGCGAACGTTTTTTCCGCTTTAAATGCTTTGTTTCCATGCTGCATCCGTTCTGCATCCGTTCTGAATCCATTCCGCGTCCGTTCCGCTTCCTCCCTGCATTCGGGCGGATGCGAGTTGCGCGGATGCGCAGCGGACGCCAAGAGGATATAGCGGATGCATAACGGATGCGTAATGGATGCGTAGCGGATGCAGAACAGACGAACTGGATACATTTTCCGCGCAAAAGTTTTAGGCAGCCCAAAACTTTAGGAGCGGATGAAACATCAATAAATGGATGCTGGACGGATAGAGAGGAAGCAAAACGGAGGTAGTGAGTACATCGCGTTTTCGAACGGATGGCAAGGTTTTTTGTCCATTTTACATCCTCTTTGCATCCGTTGGTTCAGTGTGACATGGGCTTAAGATATTACTCAACCCACAACATTTTGATAGTTATATCATGGTTCATGATTTATAGTATCTTTATGTAAAATTTTAGAAGCACTTATTGAGAGAAAGGCTGATGCTCTCTTGATACAGTTTTTTTCTGATAGTTCATATACATTGTATCAGTAGAATTATTATAAACATTTGGTTTGAAGTCTTATCCTTTTAATTATATATGTGAGAAATAAAAAAGTTAGAGCAAACATATGTTTACATGAGTGTTATGAAGAGACTTATTGCTTCTATTGTCAGTTTTTTATTGTGTTGTTGCTTGCCAAAAAATCCTCACAAAGCTAGAGCATAATAGCTGTGAAGAAACATAATGTCAAACAAATTTTTGTTCTTTATATGTACTGCTTCCAACGTGTCCCAGGACAACAAAAAGTCATGGAACAAAGGTTTTACAAAATTATTAAGCATTAAATAAAGCACTACTTTCTAAACACCAGCTGAAATATCTGATTGTCTTGATTTATATTCCCAAGCACATAAAGAGAAGAACACTGACATCCCCTAAACTCTGCTGAAGATGTTATCTAGCCTGATAACAAAACATTTGGAAACCAACCCACAAGCTCAGAAAACACCTTTATAATTTTTTCTTTGCAAAATACCATTGCTGGCTTGTAACATTCATGTAGACTTTCTTTTTCTGGTCTCTTTGCCATTTATCTCTTTGTCAGTCAGTGGCATGGTGCCTATTTGCAAAATTCTGTTTACATTTTTAATTTTTTATTTATTTTTCATGCTTATGCCAGATTACAAGATGATGATATGTTAAAATCACAATTAAAATCTCACCATTTATATCCCCCTAATTGGGATTCTCTGTACCAACACTTTTAGATGAGCCTAGTTTTGTAAATTTTCAAATTCCATTTTCAGGATGGTGGCCATTCTGATTTCTGAGAAAATTCCAAGTCCGCTAATCTCAGAGAATGGTTACCCATGGCTCTTTCTTTCAGTTGAGATATACTAGAGGGAAGGGAGTGTCCCTTTGAAGCAGATAGGCCCAAAAGTAATAAACATCTGAGAGATAAAGCATTTTATATATAACAACCAGAAGTATGAGTCAGTGTATCTCCCATAATACCCGTGTTTCTCACAAAATAAGGCTAGGCCTTATTTTTTTTGACCTCCGAAAAAACAGCTAGGCTGTCTTTTCAGGGATGACTTAATTCCCCCTCTTGCATCCTCGGGTGGGCAGGCAGTGACAGCTTGGATGTTGACCTCGGCATTGGTGGGACACTTCGTATTGGTAGACCTTCCGTCACCGTTGCTTTCCTTTCTCCCTTGCTGCTGCAGTGTTTAGAGCAACACCGTGGTGTTTGGTGCAGCCATGTGCGGCCAGCCAGGGCTCTTCCCTGCAACCAGAGCCCAGCGGAGACACTTGGCTTCAGGCGCTCCTGTCACCACCTTCCCTTTGCCTTCGAAGGTAAAGCCAATTATTTTAAAAATGATGCCCTACGACAACAAAGCCTCCCCTGCCTGAGAGGGCAGCCCAACCCCACATGGGGAGGCGAATCTCCCAGGGTCGCAGTGCGGGATCGGCCCACCTCGGGAGAAGCGCCCAGCCTGCCTGGCGCCGTGCAGAGTGCAAAGAGCTTTGCCTGGGGTGCCCAGCGCAGCTGACAGGCGGGCCCTCCTGCCCAGCAGCAGAGCTCTCACCAAGGTAGCAAGCGCCTCCCCACTGGACCCTCCAGTCATCTTGCTAGGGCCACGTCAGAGCCATGCGGGCTGGTCAGAGCCAGGAAAGCAAGCCACGCGTGCACACCTGCCTGCCAAGCAAAAGAGCCAGGCCAACCTGAGCTTGGCTTCCTTCCCAAGTCACTCCAGTGCTAACCCAAAGGGGTCATTGGGACAGGCTGCCCAAGGCAGTGATAGCACCCACTCGTCCGTGAACAGGGAGGTGACAGCAGCGCTGCTTCCCTGCCCGGTAGAGACAGCCCGAAGCTGCCCATCCTTTCCATCCCTCACCCAGCCCATCCCCATCTCCATGCATCTCCAAATGCATTGGCAGCTCCAAATGCTGCAGTGGAATGGGCATCAGCCAGAGGTGCTGACTCGGCAGGGCTCAGCTTGGAGGAGGACGCAGCGCAGGCCATCGCCTTGCCTCTCTGTCCACAGATGGGTGGGCGCTATCATTGCCTCGGGCAGCCTCTCCCAGTGGCCCCTTCAGGTTCAGGCTGGAGGACTTGGGAAGGAAGCCAAGCTTGGGTTGGCCCAGCTCTTTCGCTTCACAGCCGGGTGCGCACCCACGGCTTGCTTTCCCGGCTCTGCCCAGCCCACATGGCTCTGGTGTGGCCCTAATGGGATGAGCAGAGGGCCCAGCGGGGAGGCGCTCCTGCCTTGGCGAGAGCTCTGCCACCAGGCAGGAGCGCCCGCCTGTCAGCTGAGCCAGGCACCCCAGGTGAAGCTCTTCCCACTCTGCCTGGTGCCAGGCAAGGATGGAGGCTGGGTGCTCCTCCCAGGGTGGGCCGATCCAGTGCTGCGGCCCTTTGAGATTTGCCTCCCCACGTGGGGTTGGTTTGCCCTCTCGGGCAGGGGTGGTTTTGTCATAGCGGTAGTAAGGTATCATTCTTAAAAGAATTGGCTTTGCTTTTGAAGGCAAAGGGAAGGTGGTGACAGGAGCACCTGAAGCCAAGTGTCTCCGCTGGGCTCCAGTTGCAGGGAGGAGCCCTGGCTGGCTGCACGTGGCTGTGCCAAATGCCGCGGTATTTCTCTAAATGCTACGGCAGCAAGGGAGAAGGAAAAGCAATGGTAAAGGAAGGTCTCCTGATACGAAGTGCCCCACCAATGCCAAAGTCAATGCAGGCAACACCATATCCAGATATGCAACAAAAGTACTTCCTAACAGCAAGACACCCCCACACCATTCCCCCCATTTCACATGTTTAATATAGGCCTTAATTTGGGGGGAAGGGCTTAATTTGATTTTATGCCGATAAAACATGCTGGGCCTTCCTATTGGTGGAGGCCGTATTGTTGGCGAAACATGGTATAGTTTTATTAACCACTTTTATAAACCAATTAGAATCTCTTAGCAATAGGGCAGAAGCATTCTATACCAGCTCTTGGTTTGTCTTTAAGGGCAAGCCATCTAGAACAAATTTAGAGAATATGACTAAAAAAAAATTACCATATTTTCAATTTGTTACTTTACAAATAAAGAGGCAGATCTAAAATGAATCATAGAGGTTGCAATATGCAACAGAGATTGTTGGTAAATAGAGGGCCAGGAATATTTAAACTTTCTTCAGTTCATGCTGTGGATTCCTTAAAACAACAAAAAGCAAGAAATTGTATCTTGGAAAAGAAGGAATTGCAAGATATGGTGTCAAATTTTGTAAATATATTTATATTTTATGAACAAATTTATCATATAAGAATAAGAATAGAGCCTTATTCTTAATTACTACATTGCTCAAACATATTTTTTTCTTATGTTCTGTGTGCAGTGAAAGCATTTTCTCTATCTTTTTTTTTAAACTGGATTTCTAATATGCATTGTTACAAGGGGTGACAAAGAGATAAAATGCATCAGGGCAATAATAATTTTATGAGCATTCTTTGTTGTGCACATATCATCATTTTTGTGCTATTCTTTGTTATGTTTCTCAAACTAGATTCATCCTGGTAAAAACTTGCCCTAGAATTAAGAACCATTCAGCAGCTTCAATGTGACATCATATTTCAAACTTTGTTTCTACTGTTATCGTGGTCCTTCCTTTCCTTTTTCACTTTGGATAAGGATTGAACAAGATGTTGGGTGCACATAGTAACTGGTAGTTATTGCAGCTATGAAAGCAAGTGGGACCCAACTAGAACAATTGTACCAGATAGTGGCAAATGCAAGAATAAGGAAGGAAAGAAAGAGGGAATATTCAAGTGATTTTGGCAAGGGAAAAATATTGGCATGTTTCCAGATCTTTGGTACAAACTAACTTTGCTGGCACAAAGTACATAATAGCATTTTTCCTCCAATAAAGTATCTGTGGATTTTATGCTGAGCTGTACCACATCCTAAGCAAAAACTTGGAGAAACTGACCAACCCCAAGGGCAAAGAGAAGCCATCCATGTACTAACAGGGAAAAATGCATTCAAGGGCAAACAGGCAAGGGATGTTATATAGGTCATGGTATCTTTGTGCTAATAACACAATTGGCCAGAATCTGTGACTGCCATTCCTTGCAGGGAGAGTTCATTGTACTTTTTCTGTCTTTTTTGGAGGGTGTTGGGCGAATATAAAAATACAGGATTAAAAAGAGATTTGAAATATTTAGAACCCAGAAGGAGGTAGATGTCTAGGAAAGAAGCAAATAGTGTAACAAAATAAAATGTTTCAATTGATCAATCACCGAGAGCTGTGGAACCTGTGTGTATGTTATGCAGAGACGGTAATGAAGGAAAACAATGAAAGAACTTGATAACATTAATATGAATGTTTAAAATAATTGTGATACAATTAATAAATACAATTAATAATAAAAATAAGACTGATATAAAATGGTTAATACCAGCTATAAAGGCTTAAACATTATTGAATGCATCCAAGTAAATAGTTTTACAATACATTAAAGTGAAAAAGGTCTGTGGGATACATCTAAAGGAAAACAGGGAGAGAGATAGGTACTGTATCTCTGTCCAGAGAGAAAACTGAATGAGTGTTCTACAAATTTTTAATTCTTCTTATGATGAATAGACACATAGTTTTGCTTTATCTGATGTTAATGTCTAGCCATTTAATGTAAGCTTAGAGTTCTTTCAAGTAATTTGTTGAACCAAATGTAGCATACTTATTGAATATATTATCACAGGAACAGAGTAGCAGAAGTTTTTATAATACAAGTTTTAGGTTTATAAAACAGTTTAAAATATTTTGGTTAAAAAAGAAAGAAAATCAGAAATGAAAGAAGGGCAATAGGAAATAACTAAGAGGTGTACTCATTCAATTTTGTTTGAAATTGGACTATTTTACACACACTAGATTTCTGTTCTAATACAACATTTTACCTCTTTCAAAAAGATGAATTATATTACCATTGTCAAATATGAATTATTACAATAATTAATGCATTTTTCACATTTTGGTGGATAGCAATATGTAGCTTCAAAAGAAAAAAAAAACAAATGGGGTTCTTAATCTACATTTCATGACTTATTTGCAAAATCAACAAAGATATTTGTTTTCATGCCAAATAATATTTTGTAACAAATATCCCTGGTTTTTGGTTTCTGTTAACTCACATAAGGGAAAAATTAAATAGGTTTAACTCTGGGTAAATACATGAACTATCAATGCAGTTTTGGGGGAAAACAATATAGAAAAGTCTGCCATCACCTTTTTCTGAGATTTTTAAAAAAATTCTTGTCATATTTCACACCACTGCTACAACAAATTTCAAATTTCCAGAAATTCAATTTTATATTCATTAATTAACTACCAGCAAAAGCAATGAAAGGTAAAATGGGGGACTGACAAACTTTATCCAGTGATGCAAGTACTACAACTATGAATGTTACCATGCACATATCATCATTTTTGTGCTATTCTGCTTGTTATGGATGTCAGTGATTTCTCAGATTCAACGGACAAGTCAACAGTTAAGCTATATGTAAGTGTGTGTCTAAATCTCAGATCTTTTTCAGTTTGTTCATTTGAGTCAGTGGAGTTTGGACTGTTATTTTCCCCATCTTGAAATCATAGCACTTAACATTTAGATTAATATACTGTCCAGCGGTGGGATTCAATTTTTTTTACGACCGGATATGTGGGTGTGGCTTGGTGAGCGTGGCAGGGGAAGGATACTGTAAAATCTCCAGTCAGAGATGGCATTTGCCGTTTCTCTGAACTACTCAAAATTTCCACTACCGGTTCTCCAGAACTGGTCAGAACCTGCTGAATACCACCTCTGATACTGTCCCTTAGTGCTTTATAGCATCCTGTGGAGCCGGGCAGTTAACAACATATTGTCTCCAGCAATCTAGGTCCTCATTTTACCAACCTCAGAAGGATGGAAGGCTGAGTCAACCTTGAACCCTGTCAGCATCAAACTCAGGCTGTGGGCAGAGTTTGCCTGAAATACTGTATTCTAACTGTGCTACTTCAGTTTCATACTTATCTAAGCATTCTGTTATTGGCTAGGGAATCAGTTATTTTGCTAGCTTCAGCCATTCTACTTTCCAATCTATTTTATAAAGGAATTTGTTGGTTGTTTGCCTGCAAGTAGTCACCAGACCCAATCTACTTAGTTTCCAAATCCAAAGAAAGTTGGCCATCTACTGCAATCTACTGAGACTCCTTAAAACCCGTCATAAATAAAAGTCAAGAATCAATTATTTAATTTGTAATTTAATTTAGAGTTGAACATGCTTAAATATTACAATTAAACTGTGTCAATTATATTATTAAACCAGAGGCAGCCAAAAAGAAAAAAGAAATGGTGGCCAATTGATTGTATATTAGAATTTATACTTTGTAGATTCAAAGATTACACATGTATTCAATTGAGACATTAACCATCTAGTTCTGATTTGCAAAGCATGCTACTGTTGTATTGTCTGTACTGTACTGTATGCATATATGGGACAGGAAATAATGTCTGTCCAGCATGTAGTTAATGAGCCAGTAAATATTCTAGGTTCCAATTTCTATCTTGTCAGTAATGAATCTTGTACAGATCTAATTCAGGCATATCTGTGGAGGAAATAATTTGTTCTAATCTATTCCTTCTTCCAAAAACTCAGGGTAGTTAATGTGTGAGATAAAATTAAAAATACATTGTCAAGGAATGTTCTTCTCCAGTATCCTCACTTCGCTTCTAAATAGCTGAATGCCTATTGTGTCACATGTGTAAATCTAATTTTCTAAACAATATTTTATTAACTTCAAGTTATATCTAAAAAAGAAACACCAAAAGGTTTTATTGTATAAGTTATGGACGACCTTAAAGAATACTAGGAATCATAGTCTGCAACCACTGAGGAACTATAGTTTTCCACTTCAGCTCATATTAATATTGAAATTTGTGATTATTCAGTAATCATTTACCTTAAAAAAGACAAGGAGTATCATGGAAAAATGAGAATAAAATTATTAAAAAAACATTTTTATAATCAAAACATGATGTTAAAGTAGAAAACAAGGAGTAGAAAATAATATAGATCAAAATATATATAAATGTTTACAATATATAGATATAGAATACAGCTTATTATGAGGTAGTTCTGATATTCTGCTTCAAAATTATTAAAAGTTAGTTTCTTCAGTTCTAAAAATTTTAATTTTTGATGAAAGTGGTAGTGCAAAGTCACATGATAGTGGCATATTTCCCTATTGATGATCAATCTGTTGAATTCTGAATATTTTTCAACTTTGAATATTTTTCAAAACTTAAAGAATTTATGCTAATCAAGACTTGTGATCAATATTATATTCTCCATGCCAAATCAATATTTTTATGGAATTATTATGGTTGGTATTTGTTTGGTCACAACTGAAAAATTCATGTAGTTTCAGGGCTGACATCAGGTTTAGTGCATCACATCCCAAACTACCAGCTTGTATTTAGAAGGAGCATTTTCTGTCAGAAGCAGTTTGAATTCTACTCTATTTCCCAGTTTATTAAAAATGTGTTGTCTATATCTTGTCTGGCTTTATTTCAATTCATTTTTAATTAGATTTATATGCTGCCTTTCATTCAAAGTAAGATATGGAGATAACTAGATCGATGGATGGATAGATCAATGGATGGATAGATGATAGATAGATGACAGGCAGGCAGGCAGATACAGTAGATGGATATGGTAGATAGATGATGATAGATTTTTGCCTACTTTCCACAGAACCACTGTCTATTAGCCTGGTTGATAACATTAGCAACATCATTTACTCACACATCAGAGTTCAGGGAATGTCTTAATCAATGCCCTTCATTTCATAACAAATGTTTTGGAACAGTCAATCAATTGGCAGCTGCAAACATACTTTGAGGGTGTCATGCTTTAATGCTTTGTCATTCTTGGTATGATATCAAAAATAAACATTGCAACTGGTTAACTATGAATAGAAAAGGAAATGTGAACTCTATATTTGACAGTGTTCACACACACACACACACACACACACACACACACACACACACAATCTATATCCAAACTATTCAAATATATATTGTAACCCAAACATCAATGCCATAATAAAAAATATAAATTATTTATATATAGTTAAGAATTATTCAGTAGAATAACTGGAATTAGAAATTAAAAAATGAAAGAATTTGGAAAACTCATCTATTGAAATTCTGAAAAAAATGTGGTTTGTTTTTTTTAATTGGAATGATGTACTGAACAGTTTGAACGCAAATGAATTCTATAAATGTCACTCTCCAAAGCAAATTTGATAAAGGTACAAATGCTGTCAAAATATCTTAACTTTGTAGGCGTGGATAATATTGTGGCTGAATGGCCTTGAGGATTACTTAACATACAATATTTGCAAAGATTGTCTCAAAAATGCAATAAAGGATATAGATCTCAAAATTAATGTATGAAAGAAGACAAGATATTCAAAAGAGAAATTCAATGAACATATTCAAAATTTCCATATATAGCAAAAAAATCACCCTAGTACAAGTATTTTGTATATTTTGTTAGCTGGATGTGCAAATGGTAGTAGAAAGGTAGTAAACATAATTTGTTCTATTTTGTTGTGAGGAATGAATACTTGTTTAGAAGAGCTAAAACGGCCATGTAGAAGAGTAGTCTAATTGCAATAACAAATGAATTACCAAAACAGAAGGCCATATAAGTCTAACAAGTGTGTCTGCAAACTGTATTAAGGACACTTCCTCCTGCAGTTCTAACTGGCAAGGTAGATTTAGGAGATAACTGATCCCACACATAGTGGATTTCTAATTCATGTAGGACTTTAAAATCAATAACAAAAATTGAATCTACAAAACTATTCACAATCAGTGATCTACACTGATCACATAAGTATTATGTGATCATAATGCTATGCACCTATTGCTACCCTAAAGACAATATTTTTCAACAATTGACATTTTTATATAAATTATTGCCAAGTTGTTGAGGTAAGGCTATAACAGGGTCACTAAATATAATAGTGAACTCAATCCTGTCCAGAGATGGTATTCCCAAATTATGAATCTTCTCTTTTCGAGGGAATGCACTCCCACTCTATAATAAGTTGAACCTTATTCCCAGTTCTGATTTTATACTCTTCAGCAATATCTCCATCATACCATGATTTTACTTGTTTGCTAATTGACATTTAGCCATAAAATGAAATAGTATTCAAGATATTAATTCTCCATAAGGGCAATTTTCATGCAGAAAGGATTGTGCATGGACAATTCTCATTAGAGGAAAAGAATCAATTTTCTGGATAAAAATTATGTATCTAGAATTTGGGTCTATGATTGCAAGCCCTCTTGTTGGAATGTGGTTGTATTCTAGCATTGAATAGATATTGCCTAGTTTCAAGATGCAAAGTAAACAAATGATTCAATTTCTTTAACTTCCTTTTAGTTCCATCAAGTGATCATTGTTTCAAACCTGACATATTTTTTTAAAGGGAAGATACCTATTCTCTAAATTAAAAATTGTCAATAAAATTGGATTTAGAATAATATCATTAATTCAGATATTTACAAATAACTTCTACTTTGCACTGTGCATTTTGGATTTACTTCTCCAATGTGAACAGCTGTTGCTTGAAAGGCTTGAAATTCCCATTTTGGAAAAATAGTCATTTTTAAAAAACAGAATTATGATCATTAATACTTAGTTTCATGGAATTTATGAGAAACTGTTCTAAACTCTGTATAAAAAATACTGTATCCAGCCATTTCAGTATCTGCCTATTAATTTGTTTATCTTTCTATCTGCCTACCTATCAGTTGAAATTTAAAACATGGTAATAACTTTGAGCCTACTGACACTAATGCAGCATTAGATTAAAAGAATGTTACTTTATATAGGCATAAAAGTAATTTAGAGGCACTTAGAGAAAGCTATATACTTAACATGATTCTTGGCTAGTAAAGACAGGTTGATCCCACTCATTTTGGGATTGCTAATTTGCAGTTAATTAGGAAGATTGATTCTGTTCTGTGATGCATAGTTTCAGCCCCAAATGCATTTTTCTGCTATCTGTGACACAAGACTAGTTATCACCATCGTGATACAAATATTACTGAGCAACATAGATCCTCGTAAAACTGCAGCAGCTTCTGGCTTTGGAGAATAAATCTGGTAAACATTAATATTTATCAGATTACAGATAATCAGAGTTGGAAGGGATCTTGTAGGTCATCTAATTCAACCCCCTGCCCAAACAGGAGACCCTACACCATTTCTAACAAATGGCAGTCCAATCTCTTCTTGAAAGTCTCAACTGGTGGCGCTCCCACAACTTCCGAGGGCAAGCTGTTCCATTGGTTGATTGTTCTCACTGTCAGAAAGTTTCTCCTTATTTCCAGGTTAAATATCCTTGTTCAGTTTCCATTCATTATTTCTTGTCTGGCTTTAGGAGCTTTAGAAAATAGCTTGACCCCTTCCTCCCTGTGGCAGCCCCTCAAATATTGGAAGACCACTATCATGTCTCCCCTAGTCCTTCTCTTTACTAGACAAGCCCAATTCCTGCAACCGTTCATTGTATGTTTTAACCTCCAGTCTCCTAATCATCCTGGTTGCTCTTCTCTGTACTATTTCTAGTCTCAACATCTTTTTTATAAAGTGGTGACCAAAACTGGATGCAGTACTCTAGGTGTGGTCTTACTAAGAATTTATAGAGTGGTATTAGTACTTCCCTTGATCTTGACTGTATCCCTCTATTAATACAATTTAGGATTGCATTAGCTTTTTTGGCGGCGGCTGCACACTGCTTGCTCATATTTAGCTGGTTGTTTACTAAGACTCCAAGATCTCTCTCACAGTTATTGCTATTGAGCCTGGTTTCACCCAGTCTTTATGTGTACTTTTGGTTTTTCTTGCCTAAGTGTAGGACTTTACTTTTCTCTATATTGAATTTCATTTTATTAGATATGGCCCAGTGTTCCAGTTTGTCAAGATCCATCTGGATCTTGAGCTATCTTCTTGGGTGTTAGCTATTCCTGCCAGCTTAGTATAATTTGCAAATTTGGTAAGTTCCCCTTCTATTCCCTCAACTAAGTCATTTATGAAGATATTGAAGAGCACTGGGCCTAAGACAGAACCTTGTGGCACCCTACTGCTTACTTCTCTCCATGTAGACTTAGACCCATTAAGGACTACTCATTGAGTACAGTGTGCCAGCCAGTTGTGAATCCATCTCGTGGTGGTGCTATCTATTCTACTTTTTTCTAGCTTACTAAAAGAAGTAGGTTGTGGTCTACTTTGTCAAATGCCTTGCTGAAATCTAAATATATTATGTCTACAGTATTTTGCTGGTCTACTAATTTAGTCACTGTGTTGAAGAATGAAATAAGATTGGTTTGGCATGATCTGTTTATAACAAACCCGTGCTCACTGCTAGTTATTACTTTTCTTGTTTCTAGATGTTGGCAGATCTGTTTTTTTATTATCTTTTCCAGTATCTTCCCGGGTATTGATGTTAGGCTGATTGGTCTATAGTTTCCTGGATCTGTTTTTTTTCCTTTTTTGAAGATCGGAACCACTTCAGCTCTTTTCCAGTCCTCTGGTAGTTCCCCGGTGCTCCAGGATTTTTGAAAGATATGGTGCAGTGGTTCTGAGATGACCTTTGCCAGCTCCTTTAAAACTCTGGGATGTAATGTATCTCTCAATCCCTATGGTGAGAAGATATCATTTGTATTTAAAACAATTTTTCATTTGCATTCCACATGAATACATTGCAACAAGAATTTTGTTTAAGAAAAAAAATAAGGAAATTCTGCCAAACTTGTTAAAAAGCTGTTGTTGCTCTACAGTGATAATAAGCAGCAGCCCTGATTCCAAGCTCCATGCAGTAGACACACCACATTGGTTCAAAAGCCAAAAAAAAGCCTGAATACTCAAGAGAATATCTATTCATCTCGCTTCTTACTCATTTTATTACATGTAAGAAGTTCCTGTTATACATACAGCTATATGAATTAAGCCAACCACTTTCAGACATTCACAGATACATCTAGATTCCTAGAGGTCTTTTATGTCATGTATGTAATACAAAGCAAAGTTATTTATTTGAAATGTCCTCTTTAAAATAGCACAATAGAATTACAGTATGCTGGAGATAGAATCTATAAAGTCTCCATTTGTTGCAAGTTTGTTAGAAAATTACTTGCATCAAGTGCAAGAAGTCAGCATCAAATGATATTGTGAGTAAATTTAACAAATAAAGTATCAGGTTAATCTTCCTATTACTTATGGTATATATACATCACACTCACACACACACTGTACTACTTTTCTCTCCATTCACAGTCCAAATGGGTTGTAAATAAAAAGCACTCTCTGGCTGCACAATGGTTTATTATGGAAGACCCCCAAAATGTATGTATAGAGGTAAGCATGTATGAGAAAGAAATAGTTCATTAATCACATGTGCTTTCATTTTGAACATATTTCACTAAAAGTAGTTATAAAATGTATTAAAATTTTGTTTTTAATTAGTCCTTATGTAGGATTTGTCTTTGTTTGGTAATACTTGTAGCTAGTTTTTATTGAAACCACAGCTGCCTTTATTATTATAACTATCAAATTGGAATGACCCATGATTTTGGTTTTTGCTCAGAAGATTTCTCCTGACTTGCAGATGTACTTCAATATTCCTACTAGCCAATTGGTTTCTATTAGGATTGCATGTTTATTTTAAAAAAAAACCTTCTGACCTCAATATGCTATTATATTGTTCACAATCATATTATGGGTGCTACTTAATTTGGAAATCTCTATGGGATTTCTATCAGCCTGCTGAATTCAAATCTCATGCTTCAAGAAATCCCTAGGTCAAACTTACTTCAGCATGAATGTAACCTGGGGAAGCCCTGAAGCATAAGAGATATGAAGGGAGGATCAGTTCAAGCTTGGGAGGAAGAAAAACAATCATGTTCAGACGAAGTGTTACCTTTCCCAAACTAGTTTTTCCACCTTATAGCTATCAATTACCCAAACCATACTTTTCCAGATATTTAGCCTTTTACCGTATCTGTCTGTGTCTAAGGAAAATTACTACTTCAATCTGAAATGCTTTTAAGTTGCAACTGTAAATATTAATCATGAACAGCAATAAAAAAATACTAAAAGGAGGAGTGGATAGCAAAGTTGTGAGGTGAGTAGTAGGTGAAACATAACACTGTTAGCCAGTGCTTAAAATGGAAATTTATACGTCTATAATGATTGATTGATATTTGCTATGTGTTTTTATTTATATCATTCTATGAATGTTAAAACATGTGGTATAATAATTGAGAATAGTCTATTGTTAAAGAGCAAATTCAACACTGCTGGATTTTAACTAATCATCATCAGGTCTGAGCATAATTAACTGAAAACAGATACTGTGGACATATAGTTTTATTGGATGAGATTTGTGACTTTCAGTTATGTTAAAGTTGTTTTGACATTTATTGAGAAATCAAGGCAGTATAAGAAACCTGCACTATTTTCTGCATGCAAACTATTTGTATTTGTGTAGCACAAGCACATGTAAATCTTTAAAATGACAGTTAAAACTATTGGGTAATACACAGTCAATTCTTGGAAAGAAAGAAGCTTTATGTCTGTAATATGATTGATCCCCTTCTACTGGTTATATAATATACCATGTAAAAATACATCTGTCTTAATGTTGAATTGCTGAGATTCTAGAATCTGGAAACAACCTTGCAGTAGGAGCAAAGTGACATTTTGAGAATAAAAAGGGAAAAATAAATGAAATGTAACATATTTTCATTTTGAAAGTAAAAAATTGACAATCAGAAAGAACATAAGCAAATGTATCTTTTTATTTGAAGATAAAAAGGAGCAGAAACTCAATAGAGAAAGAAAAAACCTGTGGCAAAAAAAAACAGATGATGCAGTTTTTACGAATAAGCAGCTTAATGTATCTTGGCACTCACAGTAAGCCTTGTAGGAGCTCAAAGTGCCTTAGGCAATCTGTGAGCAGAATAGCAATTTTATTACTTTGTCATTAAACCAATTTCACAGCAGTATTGTTTGTTAATGAGCAGCGGCAAACGAGAGAAGATGTCACACACTGGAATAGCAGTGAGATTTGTGGCCCCAGCTCAGAGCACTAGGATGGAAAGACCATGGCTATAAAAAAGGAAATACTTTGGGATAAAATGCAAAGTCTATACAGCAGAACTGGTGTTTATGAGCTACCATTTTGCTAAGAGCTGTGAGAGAAATAAAGGCCTGGAAATATGCAGTTAAAACAGGGCCTATAAAATTAAAACCAAATTAAAGCATAGCAGAGGATTACTGCAGAGGTTGTACTCTACAACATATATCTTAAATGATGAAGTAAAATTTAAATCTGTTTTGTTTCAGTTTCACTGGTATTTTTGAAATTAAATAATACAATAACAAATTCCCAAACAAAATCAGCTGATTCTCATAATTCTGTGAGTTCTTGTTCATAAAATTTCAAGCATTCTGCTTCTCCGAATGTTTATAATTAGAAATGCACCTTTGGTCTACAAACAGAATTTATATTTAAACATGTTTACATGTGAATATTGGGCACAAAGCAGCAGCCAGGGCCTGCTTCTAAACAGTGAATGAAAATCACACGGCACAGATAGATTGTGTGAATCTGAGTGCTGCATCATTTGATGGGTTGTGGGTTTGTTTGTTTATTGTTTTGAGCCAGCATGTTGGTCTTACAAAGAGACTGGGAGACAGCCTTGAGGCTGATACAAGAAACAATGCCAAGGAGGCATATTACTGAATCCCTGCAAGGCATCCTGAGGTGAGTTTGCTGCTTGAGCTATCTTTCCATGTTAATAAATAAGGAAAACTTGTGCAAGCAGTGAAATAAATGGATCATCATATCTGACTTGGTAAGGAAGAAGGTGTAAGAGACTGGGAAGGGGATTAGCACACCATTTTGCTTACTTGCTATATTAAGAAGAAATTTTTTTTGCTGTTTGAGCTTGCTTCCAAACAATCTCATTTCTTTACTGTAATAAAACTCCACCGAATAGGTTGTAATTAAGTTTCTTAATTCTTAGCCTGTGAAAATATAGCTATGTATCAAATACTGTACTTCACTTTGTATAGCTATTTTAGTTCTCCTACATTCCAAACCTCTACATTTCTAAGTATACCCCAACTAATAATGTATTGTATAGCAGATTTGCTTTGGTACAAATCGTTTGAGTACAAATCGTTTGCAAGGAATGCATAAGGCATGTTGGGAAGAGATTGGGAGATATAAGGGAGTTAGAAGAAACAAAGAATATAGATAAACCAAACCTGCAAGACTCTCTACTTCACAAGAACCATTGATATATCCTACCAACCATTAACATTCTGGGACACACATTTTTAAACTTTGCGAAGTCATACATATTTTCAGCTATTTAAACTTAACTTGACAAAAGAAAATATGACAGGAAGTGCTTACTGCTGAGTAGTCAACAGTGCTCACAGAGCTGGGGGGTTGTTTTAATACTGTTTGCTGCTTGACAGGCCAAGACCCTAGACAAATCACTGGCTGGGTCTATGATAGTTGGCAGCCATTCAGAGCTGGTCCTTTGCCAACAGTATTACTAGATAGCCAGACAGATCAGTTCACTTTTACATTCCTGCCATTATTTATAGTACACTGTATATCTGCTCTTGCTTATGAACTAATGATTAGCAAATAGAGTGCTCATAAAACATAAGGATTTTATTTGGAAAAGGACTTTCTGCTGCTGATATTTCAGATAGTTTTACAGGTTAGAGAGCCACAAGAAGGATTTAAAGGGCATGATTTGTGAAGCATTTCTTCCTTTGAAAAAGATGTACGTGTCAAGGTACAAAAAAGTTGAATGGTATGTTTGAAAAGTATGAATTTTTGCATCTGCTTTTTCGCATTTTAAGGATTTCAACAAAAAACATAAATGTTTATGAAACATCTTTTATTTAGTTTCCACAATACTAATCAACATATTGACAAGGGTTTTTTTGTTTCCTTTAAACTACAAGGCTTCTGGATTTTGGATTTAAAATTTTGTATTACAGAATAAAAAAAAACTCTAACATAAACTGGCTAGTTCAGTTGCCAAATATATAAATCTATTAAAGAAAAATATTAAAAACAGTTGATCTGTTATAGAATATTAAAAACCAATAGGAAAAACAGGTGTTATTTATTACTAACCATATTTAATTGGGTTGACATTGTGCATAATATTTCGTACCTTCATGCATAAAATTACACTAAAATTTGAGGAAGTTTATAATTTTTAACAGACTTCAATAATTGAACAAATAATAGTCAAGACCATTTAGCTGTTTAATCTTGTCATACTCAATATATCACAGTATATCCTCTGCCTTTCCTGTGTGCTTACCAAATGTGTGTTTCAAATGGCCAAAGATAATCAGTTTCTAATCTTACAAACATCTGTAAAAGCAGAGTAGCAATTCTCTGATCTTGTACTGGTCTTCAGATGGAATAAGATGCAATGAGAAATTTTCTTGTTTCCAAATGCCTGTGGAGGTAAGCACAGCTGCAGGGAATAACCATCACCCTTTGAGACTAAACATGAGAATTTACAGATGTTTTCCCATGTATAAAGTACTAATCTCATGCTGCTTCAGAATCCCTCCATTATGAAATATAAATTAGACCATGATCTCTCCCTTGTCTAAGCTGGGGGAGGGGCAAGTTGATGATAACTACAGACTTTGCTTAACTACCATGAATTATGACTTGACATGCATTCTTCTTGTGGCTTTAAATTCAGCTTACTAAATCAGAAGAAGCAGTCAATGTTGACCCATTGAGACAAGGATATCTTTCAAGAACATCTGAATATCAGGAGGAAAATCAATAGAGATTTATAAATTTAAATGGTTATACATGTGCTTATATCCTTTTCAGATTTCAAGGCAGTGTAGAGTAAACAATCATAACAAAAATATAGTAAGAAAATCCATTAAAATTATCTTTCAACAAATTTAAATGTCCAAGTGTAATACAATAGATAGGTAAAAGGTAAAGGTTTCCCAGTCCAGTTCTCCAGTTCCAGGGCACTCATCTCTGTTTCTTGGCTGAAGGAGCCAGAATTGTTTGAAGACTTTTTACAGCATGGCTATATGCCAAAGGTGCATGGAATGCTATTATCTTCCCACTGAAATGGTACCTAATAGTTTACTTTATTGTCATTGCACTTAGTACAACGAAATGAAACACCATCTTCGGTGCACATCATGACCATGAAAATAAACACAAACAAACATCCTTCACCCTTCACATATTGAACCGGAAACCCTGACACTGCACTACACAGCAGAATTCAAAAAAGTTACTGCCCTGGGATGGAAGTTGTTTTTCAGCTATTTATCATTTCATTAATAATATTTATTTATATAATACATACATATAATTCATATGTATGGTATTCAGCTTAGTTTGGGTATTTTCCCACGTCATTATAGTTGTGCTTTTAAAGTTGTGGCAACATTTTGGCAGAATCTCATCTGCCATTATCAGGCTTCTGTATAGTGTTCATCTGTGAGTCAGAGTTTCACAGCCGTTTCTGTTTTAAATTTGGTGCTAGCCTACTTCTGTGCCAGAATGTTTTTTTTCTTCATCCTGATTGGTTGGGAGTCTTGGTCTATGTTTATTGGTCTTGGAGTTAGCTGTGTTCTGCTTGATTGGTGTTTCTAATATCTTCTGTCTGTTTTGTGGCTTTTTTTGTCTTGATTGGATGGTAACATCGTGTTTCCTGTGTTGGAGGCTTTTAGTGCAGCTTGACTCTGAGTAAGCAGACAGCTATCATTTATTAGGAAGCTAGGTTTCATCTGGGTGCCTGGTTGGGGTGTGTTTCAGCTGGAGGTATCGGGGGGGGGGGATCTGTTTGTGCCCAGGTGTTTGCATGGCTTGTGATGTGGAGATTTTTTTGTTTGAGAGTGCAGACTTCCAGATAATTGACAGTCTGGTGGAATCATCTCTTCTATTCATGCTCTCAGGTCTTTTTTCAATCTTTATGGCTTCTCTGATGATTCTGTGGCTGGAGTTTTCTATAGTGGCTAGGGTTTTGGTGCCATTGAAGTCGATGCTATGACCTGTAGCTTTCATGTGTTGGACTAGTAAGGAAGTGTGTTCCAGCTTTTTTACTGCATTTTTGTGTTCATCTAGGCGGGTGCTTATTTTTCTGTTGGTCTGTCCAATGTACGTGAGAGGACATGATGTACAGGGGACTTCATATATGCCTTGGTTTTCCAGGTCAATTTTATCTTTGAGGTTTCTTAGGATGGCTGCTATTTTTCTGTCTGTGCAGAGAGAAGTGGCTAACTCCACTGCTGTTGCTGCCTCCACGGCCTGCCTGCTGCTCTAACAATGAAATTTAGCATGCTTCACAATGGGGAAGACAGGGTGCTGTCCTTCTCCTGGAGCCCATTATGATGCGGAGCCACAATGTGACCCTGCCCCACTTACCCCTGGCAACAGCAGCGGCATTGGCCGTGGTGTGGTGTGGGCCAATGACTTGGGGCAGAAAGCAAGTTGCACATCCAGTACCAACAAAGGCCGGAAGTAGCCACCTGCCATTTCCTGCTGCAGTCTGTTGGGCAGAGAGACAGAGACTGTGAGAGAGAGAGATTTGGCTTGATGGGAGCTCCATCTGCTCCCCTATCTCTGCCTTTGCCCAGCCTTGCAAGGATTCAGCAGATGCTGCCTTGGTGATGGGGGTGGGTGTCATCCTGTGTTTTACCTGCCAAGCATCTTTGGGGGAGCCCTGGGATTATAATTTCTGGTCACTTCAGACTGTGTTGCAGGATGTGTATGCATGCCTGTATGAGTGTGCTGCTGTTTGGGATGATGCTTCTCTTAGGTGCATGTAGTGATCTAAAGTGGCAACCTCACAGCACTGTGATGTAACAACCTGACAGTTACTCCTTTTGCAACACAAGATTTATTTTTATATCTTTCCAAAGACAGAGAGAATGTGGCCAAACTTCCTGTATATCAGACTTATTCCCTGGGGGTGGGGGTGGGGAAGTGGGGGTGGGGAATGGAGGAAAGGAAGAGAGGGAGGGAGAGAGAGCAGGAGAGAGGGAGGGAGGGAGAGATGGAGAGACAGAGAGAGAGATGAATAACACTTGAGGCTGGGTGTGGCAAGAAGTGAGGTGGGGTCAGACATGGTAAATAATTTAACAACTGTTTCTCTGCCCTAATACCGACTGGATAGGCATGGCTGTGAGTGGGTGATGTTGAGTTGGCCAATCCCACCTAGTCACACCAATTGTTAAATTATTGGTTCCTGGTGTTTTGAGTGGGAAATGGGTCCAAATGGCTCTTTGAGTGTTTAAGTTTGCAGACCCCTGTCCTAGTCAATAAATTGCAGGAGACAGTGGGGCAAGATTATCAGCAAGTCTTTTCTTGATGGCCTTGCTGGATGAGCAGAATCTATTTGATAAGGTGGCTGTTGATATCCCAGCAACTATATAAAGCATTATAGATATTAAACAGCACTTTGCATGAAAACCTGCTATCAGAAAGTATAATAATAAGTTTAATTCTGCAGCAGCTTAACCACCATATTCTGAACCAGTTTTAGCTTCTGAGTCATCTTTAAAGGCAGCTCCACAGAGTAGTCCAATCATATGAGTCCAAGAGATTCTAAAATCATGGAACACTTCCTGTGGCCAAGAAGAAAAAAAACAAGAGTCACATACAACATGCAGAATAAGAATTGTAACAGCCAGTATGTAGAAAAGACAGAGGAGAGGAGAGACTAGCAGAATGCATCCATGTAAACTAAGGGTGTCAAATTTGCATAGAAATAAATAGGAATTAACATCAGAAAAATGATCAAGTAGAAAACGATATCCTAATCAAGGAACTGCCAAGAAGAATATTCAACCCCACCAACTCTGGCAGGGCAGGCTACTGTATGTTATCTAGTTGGATAATAAAATGTCTTCAAGCAAGCAACCAAACTCAGAAAGTATGAGGTATGCCACAGTAAATCTCTAATATATCATAAATTGATTTGTGCCATCAGTGATACTTCTTTTTTGTTGAACTCATTTTTAAGAACTTTCTATTATTGCAGTTTTAAATAATGCTTGGTTTTAAGCTTTAAAACTTTTCTATTTATATTTCAGTATTTCAAAACAAAGAAATATTCTTTACTCATCCAAACATTTCAATGCTTTAATATATTTTCAGCATATTAGTTGGGAAAGAGGCATAACAATGTTTTACTTGTTGCTGCTGTTTGCAAAAAGTGCTGGTTTTCCACTGAAGCAGAAAAAGATTGTGTTAGCTGCTGTAAATGCAAATTCTGGACCAAGCAAAACTGGAATTTCAGCAGGCTGTGCAAACAATGAAAAGGCCAGCATTGTTCAGCTTATTTTGTTGATAAAGATGTTAGCACAAAAGGGGCTGGAAGAATCTGTATAAATTTCTGGAAAACCTTCTATTTTAGAAGCTTTTAGCCTAAAATACTGCGCAACTTAAAGTTCAGCCAAGCTAAACACTGTGGTAACAAACATTCTGTTTACATATTAACCAGGAGTAAACTACCATTAAAAAGATGAGCAAGAAAGAAATCTGTCACTCTTTTCAATCTTGGACTTTATCTTACTTTAACCTGATGCTGCAGGTTAATTTTCTGTTTTTAAAATACAATATTGTTTTAGTATTTTTATAATATAAAACACTTCTTTTTATAATATAAAAGCTTATAGGGACATGACCAGTCATTATCAAGAGTCAAGCATGACTCTACTCTAGATCTTTTTTATAATGTAAAATATTTAAATACCAAATAAGTGCATGAATTAACAGATCTTAAATTGTCCCTATACTTTGAGTTGCAAAGTGACACCTTTAACACTCAAATCAACAATAGCCATGCAATTCTCATTACATTTTGGGATAGTTCTCCTTGTAACAAGATTATGATTAGATTATATCATTGAAAAGGGGAAAAGCTTGTATGGGTTGACAGAACAGTTTAACTCACTGTTAATATTTATTTGAGATTAATGGAATTTATGAACATGACAGAATAAAGGAGAAAACAGAATTAAGAAAAAGTGTGAGGAAAGTAAGGTAGTAAAAAAGGAAAGGGATTGTCCCATGGAAAAGAAGAACTATATTATTTCACAATTTAGTAACAAAAATTTATTAGAGACAAAATCACCTAAACTGTAAAATTTGATATGAAGTCACAAAACTAATATTTGTAGGAGACTAATGCAAAATAGTTAAAATGAGCAGAAATTTTATATGTCTGATATATAGAATTTAGCTTTTGGTAGTTTAAACCGATTTTAAGACCTTCCTAAATTCTTCATCCTCATAAGGCCTCTGCCACTGAGAATTTGTAGATAACTTGGAATGCACCACATGCAAATTACCTCGCCAGCTCTTTTAATGGATTTGCAAAAGCTGCCTGGAGAGCAAGCTGTTGGGTAACTAAGTCCCTAGAGACTGTATAAATCTGGCCTTCAGTAGCTAGCCCCAAGGCAGATAGGAAGTCTCTGCCAAAGTCTAAGCCAGTCTCCTGATTCTGTCTCCTGATTCCCTGTCTAGTGTATTAAACACAATGCAGTACTTCCATTCTTACAGTTACCTTTTCTGAAGTCAGTCCAGCAAGTAGTAATATTTAGTGGCATCCATATACAAAAAGAATAATACTTTGCATTTGCCAACTGTTGTTAAAACATCACCTAATTAAACATTGTAACCACAGTGTGGAAGTTCTTAACTGTAAAAACTGTGAGTTTGGCGCATATGCTGATATTCACTTTTAATATACAGTACATATAAAAATGTATAGAATATATCATAAAATATGATAGGTATTGTTCCATATTAGCATTCTTGGAATACCCTCACCTGATTGGTCAAAACAAACTGCACTGTGATTGGACGGAAGAACAATGGTGATTGGTCAGTAAAGAATCTACCGCGATTGGCCGAGCTGATCGCGGCAGATTCAGAAGGCTGTCATTGGGTAAGATCCGCCGGCAAGCTCTATAAGAAGAGCTGCCGCGGCTCGCAGATCCAGCACAGATCTATACCTTTTAATAAAGAGCTGAAGTTACGCTAGTCTCGAGTCTCATTTTTCCCGCGCAATGAGGATGAGGAAGAGACAAAGATACCAGTCGGGCACGTGGCAACCGAGATGAACAACCGACGAGATGGCTGGCAGCAACTCGTCACCCGCATCATTCGACCAGGCAACTGAGGACTGGGAATCATACATCAATCGATTCCTCATGTTCCTCGAGAGTAACAACTTGAAAGATGCGAACGACCACAGGAAGAGAGCTGCGTTCCTGACCCACTGCGGGCCAGCCATATTCAAGATGGCCAAAGCGTTGGCTTTGGCCAGACCTAGACCGGATACTCCAAAACCACTACCCCCCGGCTGTTCCAAACCTGATCCGGAGACATGAATTCTACCATCGGGATCAGAAGGACGGAGAGAGCATCGGGGATTTTGTGGCAGCACTTAGAAACATCGGAGGTGCGTTGCGGTTTCTCTAACATGGACGAGGCTCTGAGAGACCGCGTGTCCTCGGTCTCAGAGATCCCATACTCCAGAGCAGACTAATGGCTCAGCCGGACATTACGGTTACCGAAGCCATTGCTGAAGCCACAGCAGCCGAGGCCATGAAGAAATCAGCAGCCAAGATGCAGCAAATGAATGCAAGGGACCAGCAAATAACGTCGGAGACCAACACATCTCCTGAGAAAAGAACTGAGGCTGGTCACAAAGCCACAACAGCACAAGGACGTCAAACTTTCCCCCAATACTGAAGACGAGGAGGAGGAGATCCACAGATTGCAAGCAGAGCGAGACCGATGGAGAGGTCGTAAGTCGGGTTTCCAGTGTGCCGGATGCAGCGGTGACCATCCCCGTTCAGAGTGCCGGTCCTTAGATGCCTTTGCCAGTATTGTGAGAAATGGGGGCACATCACTAAGGTCTGCAGAAACAAAACTACAGCCCAAGGTGACGTGAAAACATTCCCCCCAGGAACCAAGATAAATTTTCAGAGACCCATTGGAGCCACGAGATTCGAAGCAAGTGGCTCAGCGAAACTCGACGACATGAAGAAACCCACCAAATGGTTACCATCGGCCACTCAGACAACTCCAACGCAAAAAAGTGCACATGCAGGTCAGCATCGAAGGCAGGCCGTGCAGAATGGAAGTGGATTCTGGATCCTACCTCCATGGTATCCTGGGACACAATTAAGCGGTTAGTGCCCAGCTTACAAAAATGAGAGCTGGAGAACCAGAAACTAACTATTAAGGACTACCAGGGAAACAGAATTCCCATAATAGGATTGGACACTTCCATGTTACATTCAAAAAGCATGGAAAAGTACTCCCACTAACAATTGTGGACAGAGACCGTCCAAGCCTGCTGGGACTGGAATGGTTCATGTCATTAGGAATAGAGGTGACGGGCATCAACTATGTTGAGGAAACTGACTAAGAGGAGGAACTCATGAAGGAATTCCAAGAAGTGTTCGATGGACAATTAGGCAAGTACTGAGGGTCCCCAATATCATTTAATGTGAACCCCAAAATTACCCCAATCCATCTTAAACCAAGACGAGTTCCTTTCACGCTCAAGCCAAAAATAGATGAGCAACTAGACAAGCTCATCGCACATGGGGTCCTGGAACCAATAGATCATGCACGCTGGGAGACCCCCATAGTCACCTCAATAAAACCAGATGGGTCAGTAAGAATTTGTGGGGACTACAAAGCGACCCTAAATAATGCACTGCAACAGAGTGCATACCCAGTTCCGGTGGTACAGCACCTCCTACACTCACTCGGGGGAGGAAAAGTCTTCGTGAAGCTTGACCTGGCACAAGCATACCAACAGCTGCCAGTCGACGCCAAGACTGCAGAAGTGCAAACCATCGTGACCCACAGGGGGCTTTCCTGTGCAAAAGACTCCCAATTCGGAGTCAGCGTGACACCAGGAGTGTTCCAGAGCTTAATGGAATGGTTACTGCAAGGCATTAAAGGAGTCGTGCCATATTTCGATGATGTCTTGGTAGCCGCCAAAGACAAAAGACAATTGGGAAGCAGACTCAGGGAAGTCCTGCAGAAATTTAAAAATGCACAACTAAAAGTTAAAAAAAGAAAAGTGCCAGCTATGCACTGAAAAAGTTGAGTTCCTGGGGTACTTAGTGGATAAAGACGGAATTCAGCCCACCCCAAAAAAGATTAAAGCAATAAAGGAAGCCCCAAGACCTCAAAGTAAAGCAGAATTACAAGCGTTTCTACTAATTAATTTTTACAATGTCTTTTTGCCACAAGAGGCAACAATAGCGGAACCTCTGCATAGGTTACTTGACAAGACCTCCGCCTGGTCCTGGGGCAAGCGGGAAGAGGCCACCTTCCAGAAAATAAAAGATCTCCTCACATCAGAATCAGTCCTCATCCAGTACAGCGAAACCCTGCCACTAACTGTGACCTGCGACGCCTCTCCATTCAGCATTGGAGCTATACTGAGCCATACGCTGCCAGACAGGAGAGAAGCACCAATTGCATACTTCTCTAAGACATTATCAAAGGCAGAAAGAAATTATAGCCAGCTCGACAAGGAGGCACTAGCAGCGGTTACCGGCGTGAAGCGATTTCATGAATACCTGTACAGTAGGGACTTCATTCTCATCACCGATCACAAACCACTCCTGGGGATCCTGGCACCCTGCACCCACCACATCCACCCTGAAAATAGAGACACTGCCCAACCTGCCAATGATCGCGTCAGACATTGCTAGAGAGACAATCAAAGACGGGAAACTGGCGCGGGTTTTGAGCTGGGTGGAAAAAGGGTGGCCGGAAACAGAGAGCAGTGACCAGTTTAAACCCTTCCGGAACCGGCAGACTGAACTATTTTCCCAAAAGGGATGTATATTATGGAGCGACAGAGTAGTAATTCCAGACACCTTACAAACAAAAATATTGCACATGTTGCACGAAGGACACCTGGGCATCATAAAGATGAAATCCCAAGGCAGAAGCTACGTGTGGTGGCCAGGGATAGACAAAACCATAGAAACATGGGTGGCGACATGTGACAAATGTCAAAGGTACAGACCAAACACTCCCGCAGCACCAATCCTCAAGTGGGAAACACCAAGGGGCCCATGGTCAGGGGTCCACATAGACTTTGTGGGACCCACAAAAGGGCACACCTTTTTAATTGCAGTAGACGCTTACTCCAACTGGTTGGAGGTAAGCCTAATGCAATCCACCACGACAGAAGCGGTTATAAAGAAACTAAACAGACTTTTTGCCACCCATGGCCTATCAGACTTGATAGTATCTGACAATGGGCCACAATTCACGGCATTGGCATTTGAACAATTCCTCGCTGAACAGGACATACGCCATGCATTGACAGCACCCGTTCATCCAGCGGCGAACAGGCGGGTAGAATGAATGGTCAGATACACCAAAGACGCTTTGGAAAAAATGGACGCAGGGAGCATACATGAGAAAATAAATAAACTATTAACAATACAACATATAACTCCAAGTGCTAAAACCAATAAAAGCCCAGCTGAGCTCCTGATGGGAAGAAAACTCCGATCCCATCTAGACAGACTGCACCCGACATACAACCCCCAAAAACCACCAGAGTCATCCAGCCGGTGATACATTTAATCCGGGGGACACTGTCTACGCCAAAAACTTTTCAGGGGACCCACTGTGGGTACCTGCAATAATAACCCAAGTAACAGGTCCCCGGTCATACTGGCTGGAAACAGTAGATGGAAGGAATGGGAAACAACATGTCTATCAACCAAGATCACAAATAACTTCAAGCAATGCCGAAAACACACAAACTCCACAGAAAGACATTAATAAAAAAACTAGAGGGGGGGGAGAAACCCTAAACAATTATCAAAAAGAAGGAGAAAATCCTCCTACGACACAGCGGCAAACCGAACACACCCAACCAACACAAACCGAGCAGTCAGTCCAAACACTAATAAATAGAAAAAGAAACCATCAATACTTACCAGCAAATGAGAGCAGCAGAAGGGTACCAGCAGAGGACAACCCACACGGAACCTTGCCTGGAAGAAACAGCCAAGCCAGTTCAACCAGCCCGGAAAGACCGGCTGGGAACAGAGAAGCCGACAACTCAACCAAGCCCAGTAGACCGGGTGGGAGTTGCGGCGAAAGACCTGACTCACCCTTCCAGGCGGTTCCATGCAGAAGAGCCGGAGCGACAAAGATCCCATCCGAACCGTCTGAAGACCACGCAGCAACTGAGCTGCGCAGGTCAAGTAGGCAGATTAAAAGCCCCGCCTACCTACACGACTACATCACGTAGGATGGACCAAACCAAGAGGGGAGGGGTGTTCCATATTAGCATTCTTGGAATACCCTCACCTGATTGGTCAAAATGAACTGCACTGTGATTGGACGGAAGAACAACGGTGATTGGTCAGTAAAAAATCTACCACAATTGGCTGAGCTGATCGTGGGAGATTCAGAAGGCTGTCTTTGGGTAAGAGCCACCGGCAAGCTTTATAAGAAGAGCTGCCGTGGCTCGCAGGTCCAGCACAGATCTATACCTTTTAATAAAGAGCTGAAGTTATGCTGGTCTCGAGTCTCATTTTTCCCGCGCTTCTACAGGTATGAAAACCTAAAAATAGTGTAAAAGACATTATGCTTCAATTTATTTTTTATAAATAAAGAATTGTGTTGTTTCACTTTGCGATTTTCCTGAAAAGTCATGCAGAGTAAAATACTGAATTATTGAAAACTGGCATTTAATGTTGTCATCCAGGTTTGGATAGTTTCTATCATGCCAGCTTAATTTCTTTCTGTGAATGTAATATGTGCAAATGAAGTAATTTATTTGGAATCTGTTTCATCAGAATTGATTACAGTTGCCTTTGGACTGCAGATAGTCCTCAACTTATGACCATTCATTCAGTGACAATTCGAAGTTACAGTACTTTTGACAATCACCAAAGATATTGCAGTGCCCCCATGGTCTTGTGATCAAAATGTGGGTACTTGGAAGACTGCCTACACATCTGACTGCAGGCACTTTTTAACTCCCTCCACTCACTTTTTAGTCTTCCATTGATGGCTTTTTCGGTCCTACACTCCTCAAACCCTGGTGTCCAAACTGATCTTTGCCATCCCTCTACTGATCAGGCATGTTCCATCTGCTCCTTTGTGAGGCAGCTGCTGGCTGAATGAAATATTCTTCCCAAAGGCTCGCACTGTGGTTTCCTTACAAAGCCTTAGGAAGATGGTCTCACATGACCAGCAGCTACGTAGTGAAGAGCCAGGGCAGGCACATCTTGTTATCAGTGGGAGAAGCAGAAGGAAGAAGATAATGAAGTTCAAATGGGGTGACAGAATGTAGAGAGGCAGAGGCCTCAAAATGCAGCTTGGTGAAGATGATTGCAGCTGTGATTGTTATGGATATACACCATTCTGCTGAGTTGGGCTGGAATGGTATTATGAATTGTCTTTATGATTTACTTATAAATTAAATGTATAGGCTACCCAACTCATAGCAGTTCTTTAGAAGTTTAGAGGATAGATTGCAGAATATGAATTGTGTTCCCATTGAAGTTCATGCAATTATCATTTTTTGAACTTGTTCTAATGTTCAGTACTATGATATGTACAGAAATGGATGATCTTGACTGTAAACATAATTCTGATATAGATCTAACATATGGAAGGTTGTTAATTAGATTCAGCTAGCCATGCCTGTCCATACTTGAAGGTGAATTATTATCTTTTGGCCAGATAGGAAGCAACAGGTGAAGCCAGGAAAAATTACATTTAATAACCAAGCAATTAGCAAGGTACCCCTCAGGGCTGTGTTCTCTCTCCATTGCTTTTCTCTCCATATACCAATGATTGGACCTCAAGGAACACTCTGATAAAGTACTGAAGTTTGCAAATAATACAACAGTCACTGAGACAGTGGTGAGTCTGTATAGGCAGGATATTGAACAGTTAGCCCTATGGATCAGCCAGAACAATCTGGGACTGAACATGCTTAAAACTGTAGAGATGAAATGGATTTTAGACCACTTCTTTTCTTCCACCTCTTACTATATTCAACAGCACAGTATAAGCAGTAGAATCCTTCAAGTCCTCCAATAATCATTTTATTGGAGCACTAGAAGACCTCCAAGATCCCTTCCAGGTCTATTCTGACTGTATTGTAAAAAGCAAAACAAAGAATGTTTTTCCTGCATCAACTGAGGAAGTTCAAATTGCCCCTGGAACTAGTGATACAGTTTTACAGAGGAATTAATGAGTCTGTCATTTGTATTTCAATAACTGTCTGATTTGGTACAGAGTCCAACAGATCATGTAAAAAGAACAATTGCAATCAGCCTGCTTCCATAGAAAATCTGTATATTGCACAGGTAAGGAGGGCTGAGAAAATATCAACAGACACTTCACATCTTGGACATAAACTGTCCCAACTCCTCCCCTCAGGATGCCTCTATAGGGCATTGCATGCCAAAACAATTAGAAACAGGGACAGTTTCTTCCTTCATGCCATCACTATGCTGAACACCTTAATCTTCCAATACTATATAATGTTTATGTACATTTGTCCATGTTGTATGGCAGTGGAATTATTACTATACTTATTATCTCCTCTTATTGGTGGTATGTTTATTATTACTCTGTTGCTTTACATGTAGACTGAAAGCTTTTTCACTAGAGACAAATTCCTTGAGTGTCTAATCACACTTAACCAATAAAGTCTTCCCTTCCCTGTTTTTGTTGCATGTAAGACTTCTTACATTCTTGGGGACAATGAAAGTGTATTGAACAAAGTTATAATTTAAAGCTATTTCTAAATATGTATTATAAATATGTAGTATATGATAAGTACTGATATCTTCACTCTTAAAAAATGAAGGTCGATCATGGGTTTCTCATTTCCATAATGAGAAATGTCCACTACATCATTGTTATCTGAAAGATTTACTCAATATTATTTCACCGCTTTAAAACAACAACAACAACCTATAGGGAGTCCTTAGTTAAAAACCAATCATTCAGTGACCATTTGAAGTTACCATAGTGCTGAATGAATGGTGGTTATATTTGATCATGAACATTCCACTTATCCAGCACCCCAGGTGTCACATAACAGCAATCTGGGTGCTTGATAACCAGCTTGCATCTAAATGTTTGCAGCATCCCATATCGATATATATATTATTACAAGTAATGCAAGGTGACAAACATATCCAACACACATTCCTCTTCTTATTTGCCAAACAACAATCCTGTGAGATGAGATGGGTTGGGAGATAGAGCAACTGGCCCAAAGTCACCCAGCTGACTGTCATGCTAGAACTCGCAGTCTCCCAGTTTCTGGCTTGATGCCTTAACCACAAAACCAAATTAGCTTCCATGTCATGTGATCGCAATTCACAATCTTTCTTGACAGCTTCCCATAAGTAAAGACACTTAGGAAGCCAACAGGTTGCTCACATAAGTCTCCCCTGCTCAGAAACTCTCCCTGAGTTTGAGGTGCTTATCCCATACTGTGCTGTTCACTCAAACATCATCCCTAAGCCTCTCTTCCTTCACCCTGTCTTTCCCAATCACTCGCACACCCTTCCTGAGACACACAACACATCTGCCCTCACAACACATCTTCCACTCTTGCACCCTCACACAGCCTCTCCCACTTGGTAGCAGCCAGTTAACTGCCTGCCAGCCTGCTTGCAAATTACTTGCGATTCCTAACTTTAACTTCCCCTAAATTCCGCTGAAGATGTTACCTAGTTTGGTAACAAATGTTTGGAAACCAACCCACAAGCTCAGAGAATAAACATTCACCTTCACTTCTAACTTCTTTCTATCCTCCCCACTGTTTTTCGGAAGATAGCAGAAAGTTACAAGTAGTGCTTGCTTAACAACTCACAATTTCTACTTAGTAACAGCAAGGACCTCAGGGATTTCCATTACTAAGTGATGCAGCTGTGACATCACACTTTATGCCACATCTTTTAGCGATTGAGATTCCTATCCCAACTGCCGTTGTAACTTGAGGATTACTTGTTTAAAATTTTGTAGCACAGTTCTCTATATACTTATTCAGGAGCAACCTTAGCCCCCAAAAAATAAATCATAGGATTTCAGCTTTTGATTAATAGAAAGTAGGTTGATTAGAAATGCAGGACAAGTCACCTATTTTACCATGGTACATAAACAGACTAAATACTTGCTTCCCAATCATAATACTCCAGAGTATCTCACTATACTTTGTAGATTTAATGTTCTTTTCTTCCATTTTACAAGATCTGTTACGATAGCCTGTATATCTTCCTATAATTATTTCTTAATTAAAATGTAATGGGGTCAGAATGAAGAACAAAGCCTCTATAGTACTGTTTTTCCATACTTAAGCATTTATTATTTTTAAATTATGTAATTCTGTATGCTGCTGTCTGACTGCATGATAATCCTTTTCTATAGTGATATTTTAAGTAAGGGTGAGACAGTAAAATACCTATCATGGCCACTAACAATTATAATATTTATCTTTGATCCTTGTTGACATTATTGGCAATCATAAAATAAGCACTTACATATAATCTTTAATGGACAATCCTAAAAAATCCAGGACTTATTTTTATTTTTGTTTCCTTCAATATAAGAATCTACAACTATCATGTATATTACAACATTTCCCTGTTTTGTTTTCTGGAAATAGATCTGGGAATTTATATGTTTCACTTTTATTTTTAACAGTTTATGCTTCTTGCTGAACAAATAATCAGTATATTTTTTGTTGTGTGTATTTGTGAAATTCAGGTTTCTCTTTTAGAATTTTAAAGATGTTTTTCTTAATTATAATGTGACAAAAGATGAGTGTAACCATATAAATATTTTTAAATTTTTCAATTATTAAAATGGCGAAACTTTAAAATCACTACTATGATTTAAAGCAGTTTTTAAAAATGCCATTTCATCCTAATGTTAAAAATATAATGGCAAATGGTAAATTAATTGCTTAATTAGGAACTTAGCAAGCTACAGAATGCTAGATCAGAATACTTATTTAAACTTATTCAGCCTACTTTAATTTGACTTTGACCAAAATGTCGACCAGAGATCTTGCACATCATTTGATCTTTTTCCCTTTAACCTGGAACCTTTTTCATACAAACAAGAGCTATCAGTCCTAATCTGCAAAAATGCAGGTAGCCATTTTATGGCAGCAAAGATATTTTGAACAAAATTATTTGCTGCCTTCTAATGGCGGTTAGGATTTTTGCAGCCCTGATCTAGTAGCCTAACCTAAAATATACCCTCTAAAATTGAGGTTCTGTTCCTTCAATACTTTAAGCTATTGTCATCAAAATAATAAAACATTCAAATGCACATTTAAAGTATATATAAACACTTTAGATAAACTAGAAAATTTAGTTCTCTTCCCTTTAAAACAAAGACATTCTTTTTTATGAAATATTCATGCCACATTTTTTTTTCTGTCACTTGCAAATGTTGTCGACTGAACTATTAATTAGCTAAGATGACAGCCCCAAGAAAACACAACATATAACACATGTTATGAATGTGTTGGTGGAGTGATTAAGTTATCGGGCTAGAAACTGTGAGACAGTGATCTCTAGTCCTGCCTTAGTTTCAAAGTCAGCTGGGCGACCTTGGGACAGTTATGTTCTCTTAGCCTAGAAAGGAGGCAATAGCAAATACTTCTGAACAACCTTGTCAAGACAATTGCATCGACTTGTCCAAGCAGCCTCTGAGAATCAGGCACGATTGAACAGAAGGAACAAAAAAATGAACTTATATGGATTTCTTAAATTTGTAATAATAAGTTTACTTTTCCCCCTCAAGATTATCTCTGCAAGGAAAGCAGAGGTTAAGAAAGTTACAAACTTAACCTGTAATCAAATATAGCCCTTTATTTTATTAGCATATTATTTTATGAAAGGGATTTTACAACAAAATGCTTACATTCTACAAATAAAATCACATAATAAATAGGTTAACTGTATTTTAATTAAACATTGCATATGACAGCTTGATCCTAATTTCCTGGTAATGTTATTGGTCAAGAAAAAAAAATAGAATAAATCAGTGGTCTTTCTTGGACATTTTTGCAATGAAAAATTTTTTTCTGGACCATAACAAAGAAAAGTGTGCAGTTAAAATGCACAACTTAAAGGTGAAGAAGGAGGTGAGGGGAAGCAATCCCAAACACTGAGTAAACTCAGCTCTATACCCTAAGGGATGTAATATGACATAACAGCACCAGTATTGACTTTTCATTTGCAGCCTCTTGACAGCTATAGCTTTTGAAAGGAAGGGTTTTCAAAGACAATAAGCAAACTTGGACAAGAAAAATAACATTTGCATTCCTTTTTATTTAGATCTGACACATAAAATGCAAGACATATAATAATCATTGCTGTTTAAATCTATAAGCAACGTGACACAACCCCAGATATCTTGGATGCTGTCTGATTTTGAAGCCTCATTTCAATAGGAAACAAATTCTGATGTGTTTGTTTGCTTTATCTTTCTAAATACCAGTGCAGGGTAACATTTCTTCTATACTTTTATCCATCCTTTTCTTTATTGGGTAGTTTGTTAAATTTAAAAGTATTTTAATTTTCATTTACTGAATTATTTGAGGTATAAATTATATAGAAGAAAATCCTTTGTAGGGATTTTCTTCTATATAATTTCCTAATATTTTTCAAATATTATCATTATGCATGATAATCATGCAACAATGGAAAGCGTATATCTAAACCAAGAAATAATTATAAGAAAGTTGGTATCTTATTAAATAAATTTAATATTTATAGAAAATAGCCTCCCTAAAATGTCCTGCAATCTGCACAAATTCTCCTATAGGTACAGTCCCTTTTAAATATGTATTGTGTAGTTTTACACTGTATGTATTATGTTGACCAGGTTGAACATGTTTGGGTTGAATATTGCTTTCTTCTTAATAAAGAGGCAGTTGTGATAACATTACCTAATGAAATGCACTTTTTTTCTGTAGGCTATCTAGTCAGTTAATATGTTAATAAAGGCAACTAAACAAAAAAAGTAATGAGTGGGTCAGACTCAAAAAGAATCATATACCGCTCACTCCTGCTTAGAGAAAAAGAAAAGCTTCTGACAGAGCTTCTCCTTCTTTTACCCCATCATTTCAAGAATTGCTTTGCCAATTCTTCACAGCAAATAGTAATTTTAGGTGGACCAACATAGAGCTCAGGTTGTGAGCACTCTATGGTAATAATAGAGTAGCTGCCCTCCCTGGAGTCAATAAATCCAACAATAGAGCCATTTTTACCCTCCTGTGAATGAATCACTGCTGTTAGTCGGAATGACAGTATTGCTTATAGAAACCAAACCTTTCACCCACGCTGACCTCTTGTAGAGAATTTGGGGGCCAAGTAATGTTTAAAACTGTTACGAGTAAACATCGGTTTTGTCTAAATGAAAGAAAAGAAAATTGTTGAAATACAGAAGTGTGTATATATATTAAATATTTTGTGCTGTGAAATTTCTAACACATTGTAGATTATTTTTTTAAATCCTATCAGGTTTTCCATCTATATGGACATGTGTTTGTGCATTAATTCTCTTTTTCCACCCTATTCCCTTTGTATGTTAAAGGTAAATTATTTAAAATAGCCTCCCCTAACTTAATGCCTCCAAGCAGAGTCAAACTTCAAGTTTCAAAGTGCTCAGCCAGTATTATTGATGGCTATATTGCTTGGGAATTAGTGGAGTTGAAGTTTGACACATCAGGAAACATCAGATTAGGAAGAGCTAATCAAAAACCTTTCCAAACAATTTATCCACACACACTTCTTATCAGATTTTAACATTCAACCACTATATTTTCTTCTACAGATCCAAATGCATTGTAGACAGTTCATCACTGTTATGCATCGAGATGTCTCCATCAGTTTTAAGAATGTTATTCATTCATTGATGAGCTGACAGTAAATTATGTTCAAATTTTCACTTCCCCATACTATATGATTATTCCTCTATCAGAAGGCTGATCAAACAAATGGCATTAAACAAGCAAAACATTAGGCGTCATAGATTTGTGCTACAAATTACCATTTTGCATGTATAGTGGCATTCCAGAAAAGATTAATTTGTCCTTGAAAAGATATTTCCAGGTATAGATGATGAATTGGGAAATTGAACTGAATGGCAGTGCCATACTGCTGCTGGAAGAAAAGCAACTGCACTGATAATAAATTTAAGTAAATAAATACCAACAGCAGCAACAAGGCAAAGAAAATGACAATAGATTTGAGAAAGGAAAGAGAGAATAAGACCCTACATGCATTTAAAATGAAAGCTTCTAATTGCAGATGCTGTTCGTATATATAGAGGGCACCATGCTCTAGTTCTTGGTCTATTAAAAATGTTGCACAGTAAAGAAACATTTAGTCTTTAAAAATTATAAGTAAAGCTTTACAAATAAAATAATTCAGGGCCTTCAGAAGACATGTGGATCAATTTATATAATTTATAGGAAATGAGGTATGATACACCAGACTACAATAGTAGCAGATTTATTTATTTATTTAAGTTGTTTTAAGCTATTTCCTTTGCTGAAGCATATATTCACATTCAATATACAAACTACAGTTGTAGTGGATATGCACTTATGGGATATGATGGAAAATTCAGGATTTGAATTGTCATCTTGAGAAATATCAAGGACTTGCAACTAGTTAGCATTTATGTTATGAAAAAAGTCACTTTGTAAAAAGTGATCATTTAACAATTGTAATAACGATACATTGGAGGTGATGAGAGCTGTATGCAATGAAATTTCATTTTAATGTATGCCAATTTGTGTGTATTCAAAGTAAAAATAAAATTATTATAAGTCTATTTTAGGTCTAATAGGCATGTGTAATTTAGTGGTGAAGATAATTTTGGAGTCAAAAATTGGTGTTATTATTTTATGATTTTATTTTATTATTTTAAAACAATCTGAAACTCTCCATACCCTTTTGCTTTTATACTGCTTTCTTAGTTTGTGTCTATTATTTAACATAATGGTAAATTATTGTCATATTAAAATCTATAAAGTATTATAGATTTTAATATGACAATAATTTACCATTATGTTAAATAATGCAAGACCATTTTATTAAAGATAACCCAAAATGTAAATACTCAACAAACATACATGGTCTTGTCAACTTTATTTTAAAAGATACCTACCAACCAGTTCAGAGGTTTGGGAACCAATTATATGAAGTTGCTATGTGGAACTTCTGCTGTGAAAGGCTAGGTCACACTGGATGATGGATGCAAAACGTATGTAAAAAGGACACAGCGGACGAGCAAATTTTCCATCCGTTATTCGCTCTCAAAAGGGGCAAAAATTTGCATAAACAGACGGACAACAACGGAAAGGAACAGGCGGGGAGAGGACGTAGCGAGGATAGCGGATGCTCAACAGAAGCCTCGTGGATGGAAGTGGATGGCACGTCCGCAGGGCTTCCGGGGGAGAACAGCAAAGCGGACGCATAGTGGAAGGGACGGATGCGTAGCGGATAACACGGATGCATCACGGATGCCTAGCGGATGCCTAGTGGATGCGTAGCAGATGCAAAGCGTTCACTGCGCATGCAGGGAGGATACATTGCATCAGCCCCGTGGATATAAAAGGAAGCAGCTCGCATGCAGCCAGCATTCAGAGAAAAGACCTGCTGCCAGAGACATCTTCATCAGAGACCATGGGGAAGAAGAGGAAGCCTGTGCCTAATCCTGCCAGCCCTGCAAAGAAGGACAGAACCACCATCCCATCCCCTGGCGCTGACTCTGCTGCTGCTGGTGCAGCTGGTGCTTCTCCTGCTGCTGGTGCTACTGCTGCTGGTGCTGCTGGTGTGGTGGACCAGTCCCAAGGCCCTCAAAGCCCTGCTGATGAGGGCCCAGAAGGCCCTGCCAGAGGGAGGAAGAGGCAATCGAAGGAGAAGGAGAAGGGGGAGAGGAAACAGTACTCCTTTGCAGAGGACCATGAGGAGGAGGTGCTCGAATGCTATGGGAGAACAAGTACCTGTGGAGGAAGGGCCACAGGCTATATCGAGACACCAAGCGGAAGCAGGCGGCTTGGAGAGAGAAGGCGGAGAGCCTGGGGTACACTTCTGATGTCCTCCTGGTGTGGTGGAAACATATGCACACCTGGTATGGCAAGCTGCACCTGAAGTGATCCAGCCAGGCCACTGTCAAGCTCACAGACTGGGACACCTACGTCATGGCCAAGTGCAGCTTCCTGCAGGGTGAGATCCACCACCAAGGAGCAGCCCCTCTGTCAACCCTCTCCCTCAGACAGCCCACAGAGAGGCACTCCTCTTCCAGCCAGAAAACAGCCAGTGTGTCCAGGCAGGTGTCTGCAGAAAGCCCCATGACAGAGACCCCCCCGACAGCTTCACACCCCATGCCGGAGGACGTGGAGGATCCCCTGACGCAGATGGAGCAAGAGGAGGCCGCAGCCACCAGAGACCAACCCACCCCCACCCCCAGCTCCACCTCCACAGAAAGCAGGCAGAGAGGCAGACGGGAGGGACAGAGCTACACTGTCCTCTTGGAGATCAGGGACACAATCAAGAACAGCACAGATCTCCTCTCTCAGCTGGTACACTTCGAGATTCCATCCTCAAACCGCAAGCCCTTCCACACCTATGTGACCCAGACCCTCATGGACATTCCCGAGCCCCAGTACTAGGTGATGAAGGAGAAGATCACTGCACTTCTGCACCACCCTCCAGGCCCAGCTGAACCTGCTCCCACCCACTCCAGGTCTGCTCCTCCAACCCAGGCGATGTCACAGCCCTTCCAAAGCTTTCAACAGCCCCTCTCCAACCAAGGCTATGGCTACCAGGACTTCCCTCAACAGAGGCAGCCCTTCCCAGTCCAGGCACAGGTTCATCGCCTGCCACCGATGCCACCGATGTCACAGATGCCACCGACACCACAGATGCCACTGATGCCACAGATGCCACTGACGCCACAGATGCCACCGACGCCTCACCTCACCCAGCTGCAGACCAGACAGCCCCACTACACTTCTCCTTCCTCCACCCCACAGCCAAGCCCGGCCTCAGAACATCTGTCATCGGTCCTGTGCCTGACATCCCAGGTCCTGGATGAAGGGCCTGTCAACCTCACGAGCCTGAGCCAGCTCTCTGAAAGCTTCCTGCACACACCATCTCCTGTTGTCCTCTCGGGGCCAGGCACCCCAATGGCGCCTCAGACCAGCACTCCAGCCACTGTCACCTCCACGGTCCCTGGACCCTTTACACCTGAGACCATGGGCATGCCTCAGAGTGACTGAGAACAGTGCCAGAGACTGAGTTGTTACCTGTTGACTTTATCTTTGCTTGAGACACTTTACTTGGGTCATTTTGCTTACAGTTTGTTGTTAATAAAGGTTACCTTTGCTTCACATACTTGGTTCATTTCTTTTATTTAATAAAGTCTTGGTGGAAACTTTTAGAAAATGGTTAAGCCTTTACATGCTTGTGGGATGGGCAAGGATAGCTGTGGGATGGGTAATAGCTGTGGGATGGGCAAGGATAGCTGTGGGATGGAAAACCTCCAATGCAAGCATAGTGGGACTGTATGGTCCACCCTCCCAGCTGCCACACGTGTGGCCCTTTTTTATCAATAACAATTCATTCATTGATCAACACATTTAACATAAACACAACTCTTTATTAAATGCCCTGTTCATTGTAGAGCCACTCAACATACATGGCACAATCTCACCAGTGTTATGAGACAGTCTCAAGGAAGCATCCATGAAGCATCTGCCATCCTATCTTGCCTCTCCACTGCTCCAGCTGGGGAGTTGCACCAGTGTTTCAGGAGGTTGCGCTGCTTCTTCCATTCACGTCCACAGTGTCTATCAGGTTTTGTCCTTGCCTCCATTCCTCAGGCTCCATGTCCCCATTGCCTTGTTGACGGTCCACAAGCCTGTACTGCAACACTGGGTAGCAGCTGCGCATGAGATTATGCAGGATACAGCAAGCTTCCACGATGCTCCTCACGGTCTGTGGGCAATGCTGCATGGTGGTGAGAAGTACCTGGAACCTGTTGGCCAGGATGCCAAAGGTGTTCTCCACCACCCGTCTTGCCCTGGACAGCCTATAGTTGAAGATCCTCTCTTCATGGGTGAGGCATCTGGAAGTGTAGGGCTTCATAGGTAGGTTCTGAGGGAGAAGGCGTCATCCCCCACAATGAAGTAGGGCACATCTTGTGTGCTGTTGGGCAGGGGGTCTGGATCTGGGAAACCCATGATGAGGTTGCATTCCAGCCCCTTCTTGAGGTGACTGGCGTTGTATACCTGGGCATCTGAAGATGACCCATTGCCTGAAGCATCGATGTACATGAAATTGTACATGAACAACCATGGCAAAGAGGATGATGCTGAAGAAGCCCTTATAGTTGTGATAAGTGGACCCTGAGTTGGCTGGAGCTTTGCAGGCCACGTGCTTCCCATCTATGGCTCCAACGGTGTGGGGGAAGTTCCACTTCTGATACCACTGCTCTGCAACTTTCTTCCAGCCTTCTTCAGTGGTGGGACAATGGAGGAGCTCCTCCAGGTATTCTTAGATGATGGCCTGCACCACTTCTCTGACCACAATGCTGATGGTGTTGTGTGGCACCCTCCAGGCATACTGCATGTTTCTGTATGTGGTCCCTGAGGCCAGGTGGTGCAGAGTCAGTGCCACCTTCAGCCCAGGGTCCAGGCTGGGACAGAAGTTGGTGCTCAGCTTGGTCAACTTGGGTCTCAGACACTCCACACCTTCGTCAAACATGGCTGGTGGCATCCTCATGAAGTGCTGGAATGCACGAGGGTCTTCATTCCTCAGCTCCACCATCAGCTTGTCATAGAGTCCAGACTCCACTCTTCTCCCAATCCATCTTCGGACCCAGACAGCTCTTGGACGTCTCCTTCTCCTTGTGTAGAAAAGGTGAAACAGTCTGAAGAGGGCTTGGTTCTGGTGTTGAATGATGGCGGCTACCCAAAGGAGTGTGCGATGATCCATGGTGGAGATCAATGGATGATGTTGAAGAGGAAGATCAAGGCTGAAGAGGTCTGCACACCAGGGCTGCTGGACTGAAAGTGAGATCCAGGTGATTTCCTCCCCCTTTTTATAGGAAATATCGGTTTTCCACTAGGTGTCCTTCCACATACTCTAGATATCCTCCAGACATCCTAAATATCTGAGATATGTCCCATATACAAGCGTTTTTTCCATTTTAATGCTTTATGTCTGAGGTGCATCCACTTTCATCCTTTCTATGTCCATGCTACTAACGCTATGTGGACATTCCGCGTCCGTTTCGCTTCCTCCTTCTTTCCATTTTCCGCTGGAGCGGATGCGAGTTGCGCGGATGCGCAGAGGATGCCAAGTGGATACAGTGGACGTTTAATGAATGATGACAGACGTAGAACATTTGTTCCTTGTATGTGTCGCGGATGTAGAACGGACGCAGCGGAAAGTTCATCCGCTCAAAAAGTTTTGTGCAGTTCAAAACTTTTTGAGCGGATGAAATCTCAGTAGACGGATGCTGGACAGATAGAACGTATGAATCATGCACGCAGTGAGTACAGAATGGATGCATCGTGTTAACCAATGGATGACAAGTGTTTCTCTCCGTTTTACATCCTCTTTGCATCCGTTGGTGCAGTGTGACATGGGCTTAATATTATGTAGTTTGTTCTTGCAAGCATTTCCAATAAATAGTTGCACTTATGAAAATTTTATCCTGGAGGAATCCTTAGAAAATACGTTCAGATGTTGGGAAACCCTTACATAAAAATTATTATATCTATACCCCCCACTGCTTGTTGTTTCCCAGAGATCTCATGCTCCCTTTCCCATCCTTAGTGATCTGCAAAAAGGGCAGTTTCAGGACATTTTGGGGATTTATGGATCTTAAAAACAAGTGTGTAGCAATTCACCTTTGCAGGTCTTTCCTGTTCCTAACCTTAATCCTCCCCAAACCACCTGAAAACAGACTAAAACATGTAAACCGCATGTTCTAGTGACATCAATGTCATGTCCAGTGCAGTGGTGGCATTCTGTGGTTGTGGCTTGGTAGGCATAGCAGAGGAAGGATACTGTAAAATCTCCATTCCCTCCCCACTCCTAGGGGAAGGTTACTGCAAAATTCCATTCCCTCCCTACCCCACTAACCTGCTTTCCAGCTCCATTCTCCTGTGCAGGAAAACAAAAGAAGACCCAACTGATCAGCTGTGACTTGGGAGGCCTGCTTTCCAGCTCCGTTCTCCTATGCAGGGCAACAAAAGAAGACCCAGCCGATTAGCTGTGACTTGGGAGGCAGAGAATAGATGGGGGCAGGGCCAGTCAGAGGTGGTATTTACCGGTTCTTCAAACTACTCCAAATTTCTATTACCAGTTCTCCAGAACTGGTCAAAACCTGCTGAATATTACCTCTGGTCCAGTGGTATTTGTAAGGCTGGGACAGTGAATTGCAACACTGATTCCCCAGAGGTCACCATCTATAATATGGAACTCTGTAGATTGTAAAATTGTAGATTTTGGAAGGTTTGCTTTTCTTTCCCTGTTTATGTTTTCATTTTTATTTTGTGCACATATTTTGTGCTGAATTTTGTGATGACAGTTTGACTATAGGTAGTCCTCAACTTATTACCACAACTGAGCTCAATATTCACATTGCTAAGTGGGACAGTTGTTAAGTGAGTATTGCCCCATTTTATGACCTTTCTTGCCACAGTTGTTTAATGAATCACTGCTATTGTTAAGTTAGTAACACGATTGTTAGGTGAATCTGACTTCCCCATTGACTTTACTTGTCTGAAGTTTGCAAAATCTCATGATCCCACGAAACTGCAACCATCATATATATGAATCAGTTGCCAAGTGTCTGAATTTTGACCACGTGGCCATGAGGATGCGGCAATGGTCATAAAGTGTGAAAAATTGTCATAAAGCAAGTTACTGAATGAACTGTTGTAAGTCAAGAATTACTTGTATTTGCTAAGTTTTATTTATAAAATTCAGTTTGAAAGCCCATGCCACACAGCACCAACGGATGCAAAGAGGATGTAAAATGGAGAGAAACACTTGCCATCCGTTGGTTAGCGCGATGCATCCATTCTGTACTCACTGCGTCCGTTTTTCATACTCTCTATCCGTCCAGCATCCGTCTACTGAGATTTCATCCACTCAAAAAGTTTTGAGCTGCACAAAACTTTTTGAGCGGATAAAGTATCCAATGCATCCGTTATACATCCGCTATGCATATGGGGAATATCCGTTATATGTCCGTCGTCATCTGTTACGCGTCTGCTATATCCTCTAGGCATCCGCTGCGCATCTGCGCAACTCACATCCGCTCCAGCGGAAAACGGACACAGGGAGGAAGTGAAACGGACACGGAACGGACACGCAGTGTTAGTAGCACGGACGTAGAAATGATGAAAGCGGATACAGCTCGCATATAAAGCATTAAAATGGAAAAAACGTTCATATAGGGGACGTATCTCAGATATTTAGGATGTCTGCAGGATGTCTAGAGGATGCAAAAGGACACCTAGCGGAAAACCTATATTTCCTCGAAAAAGGGGGAGAAATCACCTGGATCTCACTTTCAGTCCAGCAGCGCTGCTGTGCAGACCTCTTCAGCCTTGATCTTGCTCTTGCTCTTCCACAGCATCCAGTCATCTCCACCATGGATTGTCGCACACTCCTTTTGGTAGCTGCCATTGTTCTACAACAGTGCAAAGCCCTCTACAGGCTCTTTCACCTGTTCTACGCGAAGAAAAGGAGGCGGCCAAGAAGTGTCTGGGTCCAAAGATGGATCACGAGAAGAGCTGAGTACAGACTGGAAACAAGCTGATGGTGGAGCTGAGGAACGAAGACACTAGTGCATTCTAGAACTTCATGAGGATGCCACCAGCCATGTTTGATGAAGTTGTGGAGTGGCTGAGACCCAGGTTGACCAAGGCAAACACCAACTTCCGGCCCAGCCTGGACCCTGGGCTGAAGGTGGCACTGACTCTGCGCCACCTGGCCTCAGGGACCACGTACAGGAGCATGCAGTACGGCTGGAGGGTGCCACACAACACCATCAGCATTGTGGTCAGAGAAGTGGTGCAGGCCATCATCGAAGAATACCTGGAGGAGTCCTCCAGTGCCCCTCCACTGAAGAAGGATGGAAGAAAGTTGCAGAGCAGTGGTATCAGAAGTGGAACTTCCCCCACACCGTTGGAGCCATAGATGGGAAGCACGTGACCTGCAAAGCTCCAGCCAACTCAGGGTTCACTTATCACAACTACAAGGGCTTCTTCAGCATCATCCCCTTCGCCATGGTTGATGCTGACTACAAGTTCATGTACATCGATGCTTCAGGCAACGGGTCATCTTCAGATGCCCAGGTATACAACGCCAGTCACTTCAAGGAGGGTCTGGAACGCAACCTCATCATGGGTTTCCCAGATCTAGACCCGCTACCCAGTGTTGCAGAACCAGCTCGTGGACCACCAACAAGGCAATGGGGACATGGAGCCTGGTGAATGGAGGCATGGGCGAAACCTGATAGACACCATGGATGTGCAAGGCCCCAACAGAGCTTCACATGAAGGGAAGAATCAGCACAACCTCCTGAAACACTGGTGCAACTCCCCAGCTGGAGCAGTGGAGTGGCAAGATAGGATGGCAGATGCTTAATGGATGCTTCCTTGAGACTGTCTCATCACACTGATAAGATTGTGCCATGTATGTTGAGTGGCCCTACAATGAACAGGGCATTTAATAAAGAGTTGTGTTTATGTTGAAATCTGTTGATGAATGATTAAATTGTTATTGATAATAAAGGGCCATAGGTGTGGCACCTGGGAGGGTGGACCATACAGTCCCACCATGCTTGTACGGTAGGTTTATCTATCCCACTGCTATCCTAACCCATCCCACAGCTATTACCCATCCACAGGTATCGCTGCCCATCCCACTGCTATCCTTACCCATCCCACAGCTATTATCCATCCCACAGGTATCCCTGCCCATCCCACTGCTATCCTTACCCATCCCACAAGCATGCATAGGCTTAAACCATTTCTAAAAATTCCACCAAGACTTTATTTACTGAAAAAAATGAACCAAGTGTGTGAAGCAAAGATAATCTTTATTAATAACAAACTGTAAAAGAAAATGACCCAAGTAAAGTGTCCCAAGCAAAGATAAAGTCATCAGGTAGCAATCCAGTCTCTGGCACCCTTCTCAGTCACTCTGAGGCGTGCCCATAGTTTCAGGGGTGAAGGGTCCAGATGCTGTGGAAGGGGCTGCTGCTGGAGTGCTTGTCTGAGGTGCCATTGGATTGCTTGGCCCTGAGAGGACAATAGGGGATGGTTTGTGGAGGAAGCTCTCAGAGAGCTTGCTCAGTCCTGTGATGTTGAAAGCCCCTTCCTCCATGACACGTCCCAAGACCGATGACAGATGTTCTGAGGCCGGGCTTGGCTGTGGGGTGGAGGAAGGAGGAGTGTAGTGGGGCTGTCTGGTCTGCAGGTGAGCGAGGTGAGGCGTTGGTGGCATCTGTGGCGTTGGTGGCATCTGTGGCATTGGTGATATCTGTGGCGTCGGTGGCATTGGTGGCACCAGTGGCATGCAATGAACCTGTGCCTGGACTGGGAAGGTCTGCCTGTGCTGCTGGAACTCCTGGTAGCCGTAGCCTTGGGAGGGGAGGGCCTGTGGAAAGCCTTGGAAGGGCTGTGACATCACCTGGGGTGGAGGAGCAGACCAGGACTGGGTCGGAGCAGGTTCAGCTGGGCCTGGAGGGTTGTGAAGAAGACCGGTGATCCTGTCCTTGATCACCTGGTACTGTGATTTGGACATGTCCAGGAGGGTCTGGTTGATGTAGGTGAGGAAGGGCTTGCAGTTTGAGGATGGTATGTTGGTGTGTACCAGCTGAGAGAGGAGATCTGTGCTGCTTTTGATGGGGTCCCTGATCTCTAGCAGGACAGGGTGGCTCTGTCCTTCCGGTCTGCCTCTCTGCCTGCTTTCTGTGGAGGTGGAGCTGGGGGTGGGTGTTGGTTGGTCTCTGGTGTCAGCGCCCTCTCCTTGCTCCAACTGCGTCAGGGGGTCCTCCACGCGCTTCACCATGAGGAGTGCAGCTGTCGGGGGGTCTCCATCCTGGGGCGCTCCACAGATACCTGCCTGAACACAGGAGCTGACTCTTGGCCAGAAGAGGACTGGCTCTCTGTGGGCTGCCTGAGAGAGAGGGTAGACAGAGGGGCTGCTCCTCGGTGGCAGACCTCACCCTCCAAGAAGCTGCACTTGGCCATCACGTAGGTCTTCCGGTTGGTGAGCTTGACCGTGGCCTGGCCAGACTTCTCGAGGGGCATCTTCCCATACCAGGTGTGCATGTGCAGCCGAGGAGCACCTCCGAAGTGTAGCCCAGGCTCTCCGCCTTCTCTCTCCAAGCCGCCTGCTTCCGCTTGGTGTTTCGATAGAGCCTGTGTCCCTTCCACCAGAGGTACTCGTTCTCCCTCAGCCATTCGAGCACCTCATCTTCATGTTCCTCTTCGATGGAGTACTGTCTCCTCTCCCTATCGTGCGATTGCCTCTTCCTCCCTCTGGCAGGGCCTTCTGGGCCCTCATCAGAAGGGCTTTGAGGTTCTAGGGGCTGGTCCACCACACCACCACCAGCAGCAGCAGCAGCAGCAGCAGCAAAAGCAGGACCAGCAGCACCAGCAGCACCAGCAGCACCGGGAGCTCTAGCAGCACCAGGAGCTCTAGCAGCACCAGCAGCAGCACCAGGAGCACCAGCAGGACCAGGAGCAGCACCAGCAGAGTAAGCACCAGCAGAAGCACCAGCACCAGGAGCAGCACCAGCAGAGTAAGCACCAGTAGAAGCCCCAGCACCAGCAGAGTCAGCCTGAGCAGCAGAAGCCCCAGCAGAAGCAGAATCAGCACCAGGGGGTGGGATGGTGACCCTGTCCTTCTTGTCAGGGCTGGCAGGAGTAGGCACGGGCTTCCTCTTCTTCCCCATGGTTGTTGGCTGGAGATGTGTCTGGCAGCAGGTCTTTCCTCTGAATGGTGACCTGCTTGCAAGCTGCATCCTTTTATATCCACGGGGCTAACGCAATGCATCCTCCCCGCATGCGCAGTGAATGCTTTGTATCCGCTAGGCATCCGCTAGGCATCTGTGATGCATCCGCTCTGCATCCGCTCCTTCCGCTGTGCGTCCGCTTCGCTGTGCTCCCCCGGAAGCCCTGTGGATGTGCCATCCGCTTCCATCCGCTAGGCTTCTGTGGAGCATCCGCTTTACATCCTCGCTACGTCCTCTCCCCATCCATTCCTTTCTGTTGTTGTCCACTCTGTTTATGCAAATTTGGGGCACTTTTTGAAAGCGGATAACAACGGATAGAACATTTCTTGTCCACTGTGTCCTTTTTACATACTTTTTGCATCCGTCGGCTGTCATCCATCGTGACAGGGCCTGTAATGCATTAAGCAAACAGTGCATGATTTCAGAAGAATAGTGTCTAATGGCAAATTAGGAAAAAATATTTTTTTAAAAAGACTATTTGGTATATATTGGCATAGTGAGAGCCAGTTTAGTGTAGGGATTAAGGCACCAAGCTAGAAATCAGCAGGCTGTGAGTTCAAGTTCTGCCTTAGCCATGAAAACCAGCTGGGTGGACCTTGGATCAGTCAGTTACTCAACCCAACTCACCTCACACGATTGCTATTGAGGGGGAAATAGGAGGAGAAAGATATGTTGGAAATGTTCACAGTACTAAGTTATTTGTAAAAATAAAAAATAAATAACAATAGTTAGAACTCTGGAAATTCGAGGATGTGAGAGCTGGTGGTATATGGAATTTCAGGTTTGCTTATAAGAACAAAGGGGAATAGACAACGTCAAAGAACAACTTAGACACTAATTGAAGACTTTAAATATGCATATAGTTTTACTTTCCCCAGTAAGCAAAGGAGGGCACTTTCCAAGTGTAAGAGTTCTTTACAAGCATGTCATATCATCTGTGACCGTTTGTTAAGGCTAGGACACACTTATCTCAGTTACACATTAAATACCTGTGAACATGACAAGTTGTACTAAATTATCTTTGCATTTATCCCAGAACTATGATTATATTATCTTTTGCCTTTCTAAAAGAATGAATAGTATTCCAAAGGATGATATAGCCAATACCATATCTATAAGCTAATTCAGTACTTACTATAGCTGCACATTTTCTTTGTTCATCCAGTCACTCATTTTAAGCTTTTCATTGCTGTTAATGCAGTCTTAAGGAAAATAAATAAGAAGAGCTTACATTTCTCAATCATTAAAAATAGTTCCTTAGTTTTAACAATATATAATGATTTTTCTCAGTGGCATTGTAAAACAAAAGAGTCAGATAAGGTTATTAAGTCCAATCTCTAAGAAAAACAGAAAGAGATGCCTTAAAAAGGTACTGTTCTTTAAAATATTACTAAGAAATCAGATTTTTTTTTAAAAAAACTACCAAATTCCCTTTATATAATCCTTAATAAACCAGTATAGTGTCATTCCCTGATTGTGATTGTCAGTATGGCAAACGTGGCTGAAAAATTGACACCATTGATCCTTAAGGTGTTTGCAGTAGTTTAGGTACATTTGCTATATTGGCAGTTGTATTATTTATGTTGACTATGAATTTTAAAATCTCAAGGCTGTTCATAACAAATTTTCTAAAGTCCATAAAGTTGACAGACAGCTTGTAAGGGTGGGTGTGTTTTGTGTATCTTAATCCTTTTGTTTTGGGATTTCAAGATTTTAATAGCTGTGAGAAAATATACAAGCATAGTGAAAATAGGACAGTGGATTAAAAAAAAAAAATCCTGTTGGGAAAATGGAGCATAGTTTCTGAACTCAAGAGCCAGTAGTGTTACGTGGAGGTTGGTTGCTACAATAAGGCTTCTTTCATACAGGTGTGTTTATGCCCCAGGCTTGCTGGCCACAGTCCATTCCATTTACAGAAGCTGAATTAAACAATAACTATCACATTGCAAAAGGAAGGAGGTGGGTGGGAAAGGTGAGCGTCAAAGGAGATGCCTAAGAGCTTTGTTAGGGCCAAGAAAAACCCTGTTGCAGTTGTCAGAGCTTGTTGATGTTGCAGAGAAGGGCACATTTTTTTTTCTACTGGATTTTGTGGTTCTGCCTTAGGAAAGAAAGTAAAATAGAACGGAAGAACAAAGTCCTCCTCTATAAATCAGCAGCTGCTCCTTGCCAGATCAAAGGAGTGACATTTTTGCTCCTGGACTACTTGTCCACTTTAGGTGCTTGACAGACAGCTAACAGCTGGTCTGCTATATAACATAGGAAAATCAGGCTACATCTTCTTCAGAGTAGATGACAGACTAATCAGATATACCCATAGTATATTGTTATACTATGATATACCCATAGTACATGGTCACGTTGATTGGTCCAAATATATTTAGCAAATTATTTCAAAACATCCTTCTGCATTTGAGAAAGCTAGTTTTAAACATAGTTACCATCAAAGTAGTGTATAACCTCATCAAATAATGTCATAATAATCAGAAAACAAACTGACAGCTGTGCAAATGAATAGTCATTTCTATTTGTTCATATAAAACAGTCAGAATCCTAATGTGGTTGGGTGGAAAGTAAGCATAGCTGACAGTTGCTGATAAAGTTTATTTCAGTATATATTTTTGATGAATTACTGAAGTCTAATCAAATTCAATGAGGCTCATTTCCAAAAACTGCTTAGAAAGAGAAGCTTTGTCTCAGTGGGTGACCAGCAAAATGTTATTTATGTGTAGCCTACATGCTTCAAAAATTCACAAATTAAAAAACAAAACTAACAGTCTGCATTATGCACATAGCAGTTACTTAACTTCAAGACTTTTAGAAGCTGTATTTAGTGGCTGTATAAAATATATACATACCTGGAATTTTAATATAGGCAATAAAATTTTCAAAGTAATTTGGCTTTTGCAATAAAACAGGTTTGGGATGAGGTAATATATTACACATATCTATTGGCTTATCATTTTATGTTTAAGATAGGAACAGCTAATGAAGTCTGTATTTCCTGTGTTCCTCTCATATATCTATCTATAAAAGATCTGTTACAGTATATCAAATAACTTCATATGAATAATCTTCTAGCATTAGAAAAATACAAGTGACATTACTCTGAAAATCATAACCTACTGAAATGTTTTGTCCCATGGCAATAGATGTAATTACATTCACAGATTATTAGCATGCAGAATTTTAGGGAAAAATTAAATTTAAACATGTATAGGTTAAAAACTTTGAAAGCTTGTAATACAAATCAGTGTGTTATTATTTTCTGTAGCAGTAATTCTTTATTACATTTTATATTAGGATATTTACTTATCTAGTAATTGTTGGGATTCACAATAAGTTTATAATCATATCCATTATAATGTAAAATGGCTACTATTCTGTTTATAGCTGTCTAAGGCTACATTCCTAAGTTTATTTTTCTGGGAGTAAAAGTGTTGAATACAGTATTTTGGTTTTGGGTTTTTTTTGGACTAAGTAAACTTGTTCAGGATAGCTCTATTCTATTTTAAGACAAATAAAATAAGCCATAATAATGATAGATAGATAGATAGATAGATAGATAGATAGATAGATAGATAGAT
>BLBF01000005.1:41035415-41051351 GCA_015471245.1 Laticauda colubrina | reverse complement strand
ACAGACAGACAGACAGACAGACAGACAGACAGACAGACAGACAGACATTAGAATTATTTTTGTTTCACAGAATATTGATTTGAACAACACATATATTGTACTCCCAAAAGATCTGGAAAATCAGGCTGCTATATCAATTTCTTGGAATTAAATAGTATTGAATGATGGTTTTAGGTCTAATATGCCCTGGACTGCACTGCACACCAGGAGTAGCTTTGTCTGCCTCCAGTGATTACTGCAATCAGAATACTATGGTTTGGCTCCATCTCATGGCTTTCTAGTATATATATTGGTAAAGGTCACTAACAACTTTTTAATCAGGTGTTACATGAAGTACTGATACAAGCTATGATGGGAAAGGCATATGAAACTGTAATCCAAATACAGTTTGTTATTTCTTATTTAAATTAAAATGTGCATGTTTAAATACTTTACATGTTTAAGTACATTTTATACTGGCATGAATGTTCATTTCTGAGTATGCCTTTCAAATATCTACCGTACTATATGTTACTCAGAATGCAGTCAGATGTGACAAACATGCAAATGTTCAAATATTAATGATACAATCGAAAATTCAGCTGAAAAACACTGGTGTTATGATTTCATTTTTTCTGCATTTAACCAAGATCAGTTCTTCCATTCTCTGATTTGATTTTGTTATATGAAAATAATTAGTTTGTTTTCTTGAGATGTATGTACAATATTTTAGTACATTTTAGTAAATTGTTGCTAGTTTTTTTAAACTATTAAATGCAAAACAGTATCTTAAGCCCCTGTCACACTGCACCAATGGATGCAAAGAGGATGTAAAATGGACAAAAAAGCTTGCCATCCGTTGGTTAACGTGATGTATCCATTCTGTACTCATGTCCTCCGTTTTGCTTCCTCTCTATCCATCCAGCATCCGTTTATGGACGTTTCATCTTCTCAGAAAGTTTTGAGCTGCTCAAAACTTTTGCGCAGAAAATGTATCCAATTCGTCCGTTCTGCATCTGCTAGGCATCCGCTAGGCATCCGTTCTGCATCTGTTACGCATCCACGCAACTCGCATCCGCTCAGAGGCAGGGAGGAAGCGGAACGGACGTGGAACGGATGCAGAACGGATGCCTAGCGGATGCAGCACGGAAACAAAGCATTTAAAACGGAAAAAACCTTCGCAGAGGGGACCTATCTCGGATATTAAGGATGTCTAGAGGATGACTAGAGGATGACTAGAGGATGCAAAGGGACACCTATACTGCCTATAAAAAGGGGGAGCAACTCATCTGGATCTCACTTTCAGAACATCAGCCCTGCGGTGCAGACCTCTGCAGCCTTCATCTGACTCTTCCTCTTCCACAGCATCCAGTCATGTCCACCGTGGATCGTAACAAAGTCCTTTTGGCAGCCACCATCCTTCTGCAACAGTGCGAAGCCATCTACAGGCTCTGTGAACTCTACTACGGGAAGAAAAACAGGCGGCCAAGAAGCGTCTGGGTACAAAGATGGTTCGCCAGAAGAGCAGAGGACGGACTGTACAACAAGCTGAAGGTGGAGCTCAGGAACGAAGACACCCAGGCATTCCAGAACTTCATGAGGATGCCTCCAGCCATGTTTGACAAAGTTGTGCAGCGGCTGACACCCAGGTTGACCAAGGCAAACACCAACTTCCAGCCCAGCCTGGAACCTGGGCTCAAGGTGGCACTCACTCTGCGCCACCTGGCCTCAGGGACCACCTACAGGAGCATGCAGTACGGCTGGAGGGTGCCACACAACACCATCAGCACTGTGGTCAGAGAAGTGGTGCAGGCCATCATCGAAGAATACAAGGAGGAGCTCCTCCAGTGCCCCTCCACTGAAGAAGGATGGAAGAAAGTTGCAGAGCAGTGGTATCATAGGTGGAACTTCCCCCACACTGTTGGAGCCATCGATGGCAAGCACGTGGCCTGCAAATCTCCAGCCAACTCAGGGTCCTCTTATCACAACTACAAGCGTTTCTTCAGCATCATCCTCTTTGCCATGGTCGATGCTGACTACAAGTTCATGTACCTCGATGCTTCAGGCAACGGCTCATCTTCAGATGCCCAGGTATACAACGCCAGTCACCTCAAGGAGGGGCTGGAATGCAACCTCATCGTGGGCTTCCCAGATCCAGACCCCCTGCCCAACGACATGCAAGATGTGCCCTACTTCATCGTGGGGGATAATGCCTTCTCCCTCACAACCTACCTCATGAAACCCTACACCTCCAGTTGCCTCACCCGTGAAGAGAGGATCTTCAACTACAGGCTGTCCAGGGCAAGGCGGGTGGTGGAGAACACCTTTGGCATCCTGGCCAACAGGTTCCAGGTACTTCTCACCACCATGCAGCATCGCCTAGAGACCGTGAGGAGGATCATGGAAACTTGCTGCATCCTGCACAATCTCATGCGCACCCGCTACCCAGTCTTGCAGAACAAGCTTGTGGACCTCCAGCAAGGCAATGGGGACATGGAGCCTAGGGAATGGAGGCAAGGGCGAAACCTGTTTGACACTCAGGATGTGCAAGGCCCCAACAGAGCCTCACGTGAAGGGAAGAAGCAGCGCAACCTCCTGAAACACTGGTGCAACTCCCCAGCTGGAGCAGTGGAGTGGCAAGATAGGATGATAGATGATTAATGGATGCTTCCTTGAGGCTGTCTCATCACACGGATGAGATTAGGCCATGTATGTTGGGTGGGCCTACAATGAACAGGGCATTTAATAAAGAGTTGTGTTTATGTTGACATGTGTGGATGATTGATTACATTGTTATTGAGGGTGGACCATCCAGTCCCACTATGCTTGCACTGGACGTTTATCTATCCCACAGCTATTAGCCATCCCAAAGGTATCGCTGCCCATCTCACTGCTATCTCAACCCATCCCACTTCTGTCTTAACCCATCCCACTGCTATCTTAACCCATCCCACAAGCATGCAAAGGCTTAAACCATTTCTAAAAGTTTCCACCAAGACTTTATTAAAAAAAAGAAATGAAGCAAGTGTGTGAATCAAAAATAGACTTTATTAACAACAAGCTATAAAACAAAAATGAGTCTCTGGCACTCCTCTTGGTCACTCAGTCTCAGGGGTGAAGGGTCCAGGTGCTGTGGAGATGGCTGGTGCTGGAGTGCTTGTCATCAGCTCCTCCAGAAGCAGAAGCAGCAGAAGCCCCAGCCCCAGAAGAGCAAGCCCGTGCTGCAGAAGCCCCAGCAGAACCAGAGTGAGGGCCAGGGGGCAGGATGGTAGCCCTCTCCCTCTTGCAAGGGCTGGCAGCAGATGGCTGAGGCTTGCTGTGCTTCCACATGGTTGTGGGGTTGCTGGCTGGCAGGGAGGCTGGCAGGAACCAAGGCTGGCAGGAACCAAGGCTGGCAGGAAGGCTGGCAGGGAGGCAGGCACCAAGGCTGGCAGGAAGGCTGGCAGGCAAGCAGGCACCAAGGCTGGCAGGCAGGCAGGCACCAAGGCTTGCAGGCAGGCTGGCAGGCAGGCAGGCAGCAAGGCTTGCAGGAAGACTGGCACCAAGGCTGGCAGGAAGGCTGGCAGGCAGGCAGCAAGGCTGGCAGGCAGACATGAACCAAGGCTGGCAGGAAGGCAGGCAGCAAGGCTGGCAAGGAGACTGGCTGGCAGCAAGACTGGCAGGGAGGCTGGCAGCAAGGCTTGCAGCAAGGCTGGCAGCAAGGCTGGCAGGCAGGCATGCAGGCAGGGCAGGCAAGGCTGTCAATCCGTCCGGCAGCAGGTCTTTCCTCTGAATGGTGACCTGCTTCCGAGCTGCTTCCCTTATATCCGCGGGACTTACGCAATGCATCCTCCCCACATGCGCAATTAACGCTAGGCATCCGTTAGGCTTCCGCTGTGCATCCGCTGTGCATCCGCTGTGCATCCGCTTCATCCGCTCGGCGTCTGCTCTGCATCCGCTGTATCCATTCCGTGTCCGCTTTGCTGAGGTCCCCTGGAAGCCTAGCGGATGTGCCATCCGCTCATTTGCTTCCATCTGCTGGGCTTCCGTTCCGCATCCGCTTTCCATCCACTCTGTGTCCTCCCCGCATCCGTTCCTTTCCGTGTTATCCACTCCAGTTATGCAAATTTTTGCCCCTTTTGAGAGCGGATAACAACGGATGGAACATTTTGCTCGTCCGTTGTGTCCTTTTTACTAACGTTTTACATCCGTTGGGCAGTGTGACAGGGCCTTTACTCTGTGTGTATGAGAAGGAAAGATATTACCACAAAACTATTATAAATATGTTATAGTTTTGTGGTAATTTATCTCTCCCCCTTTCTTTCTTTCTTTCTTTCTTTCTTTCTTTCTTTCTTTCTTTCTTTCTTTCTTTCTTTTCTTTTCTTTCTTTCTCTCTCTCTCTCTCTTCCTCTTCTTCTCTCTCTGTCTCTCACACACACAGCGACCCAAAATCATATATACATAACGTTTCTAATAATCACATTCTCAAGCAGAAACAAAATAATTGCAAAACCAGAACTAAATTACTAAATAAAAATCCTAGAAAAATGTTTGCAATGATTTAGTCATGCAAGATTCAATATTTGCAATGCAAGATTCAATAGAATATTCAATTCTGTATTATAAGTGATTATAGCAAATATTGTGGGAGGCACTTGATAGTTACCAAAATTGAACTTATCATATTATGGCATAGTCATGACATTTTTAAAGTTATTTTTTGTTGCAGGTAGACATGAATCCAAGATGATCCTAATAAATACAATCAGTTTCACCACTGTCTCCTCATAAGTAACAATACATATTGATAGAAGTAAAACTCAACTTCTATGTAATAATAGTGATGTGATAGAGACTAAGATTTGGCAAAAATATTGTTAAAAGAGGAAAATGTATTACTGAACAATCAAACCATCTGCAAACCAATTACAGAGGGGTGCCTTTTTTTGTTAGCTGAATAGTGACTGCCTCAAAAAATGCATCCTCTATAAAAATTAAAACTTACTGGCAATGTGGAAGGCCAATGGCGATGCTTTCAACAACAATTTCTATTGTACTCATGAGTAATTGACTACCATGAAGAAGAGGATGTACATAAAATAGCACTCTTCCTGAAATGGCCAGAGGAGATGCCTTTGGTGTGCAGAATACATGTATTCCTGATGAAGAAAGAAATAACTAAATCTGTATTGCTAAAATAAAGTAAGGTCTATCATGTGTTCCAAGGAAGAAAATATGAAAGATTTATCATCATATCAGGTACAAAACAAAAGTGGGACAGTTACATTTGTAATAGGTGTGAAACTAGAAAATAAGTCTTATGACTGATATATTGAATCTTCCATGAATTATGAAGTTGTTTTCAGAATAAAATATAAAGGTGTACAAGTCTGTTTACTTAGTCAGATGAATTTGTCCTTAAAGCACTAGTGAGATAATTCATTCACAATACTGGTGCTTTATCTTGAACACACCACACAAATCCATAGTGCATATCAGAAAGGTCTATGATTTTGAAATTCATACAGCCATCCATTGAGATATGGCATGTGTCAACAAATTGGAGGCCATTAAAGAAGATGAATTTCTTGAGAAGGCTCGTGAAATAATCATATACATAGGAACATATACTACTACCATATCTAGGTGCTTTCAGTTTCAGAATGTAAAGATCTGCTTCTTCAAGATCAATGCATCCTCATACTTTACGAACTATATAATTTTATGGAATTCTCATAATTTAGGTCACTTACACGGAGGCCACAGGGATTAAGAAATCCAAGAGACATGCTACAACTGTCTTACCTCCAACACCAAATAGATTATTCAGTCTATAGGTTGTCAAACATTTCTCTGCTTCCCAGTGGAAACCTTCAGAGATGGGAAGTTTCTTCCTGACTGTATGGAAACAGGCAGGCAGTGACTTGTTCATATTACATGATAGACTTTGTTGTTTGTTTGATAATAAACCACTTTTAGAATTATCCAGAAGTAGCTCAACTGTAGGATTTATTAACACAACTATTTGCTAAATACAACCTATCACAACTTCTGATAATAGATCATAGTCTATAATCTGCAGATGTTGAGATGGAATTGTAGAATCTAATATTCATCACTCCTGAAAAAGGCTACAGAGTCTGAAGGAGATCATTATCTTCTTCTTATGAACTAAACTGTATATTCTTTGTAATGTGAGAAATCCCTGGCTAAGATATTTAGTGAATTCAAAGTTACACACACAAACACAAATCTTGCCACAATGATACAGCCTTGCCTCTTTATCCAATCTCATTAGATGAAAGTGTCAGACTAAATGTCCAAAAAATTTAAGGATTCAAAGCAAAGTGATGCTACAAAGTTCACAATTTGAAATAGGATTTCAAAGTACAGATTTTTCTATATAAATTAAGAGGTTTTCTTCTAGTTCCCTCTGAAAACAAAAATATGCAACAGTCTAGAATTATCAGCAGAATGCTAAGAATAATCAGTATCAACTGAAGGTGACAAAATATACAGATGCCATTATATTGGCATCTGTATATTTTGTCACCTTCAGTTGATACTGATTCCACAGAGCAGACATATATTCAAAAAGAAAAGCAGACTAATTAAACCATGTTGAATTTTGGAGGTTATATTATTATAGAAATAAAGAAGCACGTCAGGAAGTTCCTTTTTCTGTCAGATCACAGTTGAACCTAAAGGCCCTGTCACACTTCCCAACAGATGCAAAACGTTTGTAAAAAGGACACAGCGGACGAGAAAAATGTTCCATCCATTGTTATCCGCTCTCAAAAGGGGCAAAAATTTGCATAACCAGAGTGGACAACACGGAAAGGAACGGATGGGGGGAGGACGCAGAGCAGATGGAAAGTGGATGCGGAACGGAAGCCTAGCGGATGGGAGCAGATAGGTCCCCTCTGCGAACGTTTTTTCCATTTTAAATGCTTTCTTTGCATGCTGCATCCGCTTTCATTCTTTCTCCGTCCGTGCTACTAACGCTGCACGTCCGTTCCACATCCGTTCCACTTCCTCCCTGCGTCCATTTACCGCTGGAACGGATGCGAGTTGCGCGGATGCACAGCGGATGCCTAGCGGATATCGCGGATGCATAATGGATGACAACGGATGCAGAACGGATGTCCCCCGTATGCCTAGCGGATGCAGAATGGATGTGTTGGATACATTTTCCGTGCAAAAGTTTTGAGCAGCTCAAAACCTTTTGAGCGGATGAAATGTCAATAGACGGATGCTGGATGGATAGAGAGGAAGCAAAACGGAGGCAGTGAGTACAGAACGGAAGCATTGCGTTAACCAACGGATGGTAAGTGTTTTTCTCCGTTTTACATCCTCTTTCCATCCGTTGGTGCAGTGTGACAGGGGCTTTAGCTGTAAATCTAAATCAATTCACCTCTTGTAACATTATCTCTTCATAAATAGAACATATACTTTGATCCATGAGTAATCATTATTAAGAACCTCTAACTTTGGAATTCCTAGTTTTAGGAATTAGCTGTTTTATCTACTATTCTTTATTCAATATCCTTTTGGTCTCTAGTGTATTTAAATGACAAACCACTTTGAAACATAGTAAAAATGTGTTTCAAAATTAGTTACCCAAGTCATCAAAGACAATTTAAAATATATTTTGTTTTTCTTATATATTGCTCAAAATGATGTTGCCCAAAACATCAAAGTTAGTTTAAACTTGGTAAAATAGACATATTTAGTGAAAAGGATGAAAGAAAAAATTATGTTAACAGATTTGAAATAAGTATTTTATAATCAAGATCTGAGATATTTTAGGCAATAAAAGAATGTTCACTACTTGTTAAGGAAACCCAACTTCCCAATTCACTTTGCCTGCCAGAATCCAACTGGAAGGTAACAAATGGTGATCACATAGCCCTGGGCACTGCAATTTTTTTTATCACATGATCATGCAGATGTGAGGATTGTAAGCATGAGCACCTGTTGTACATCACTTCTTTTCAGTGCCATTGTAACTTCAATTGGTTGCTTAAATAAATGGTTATAGGTCAAAGACTATCTGTACCTCCTGCCTTCTGAAACAAAAGGAAATAGATGATGTTCTTCTTCCGTGCATACTTTGTATTTTGTTGGAAGACTGCTCTGAATTATCTCATTATAAGAATAAATATACTATGTCCTTCAATCTCTCTTTAGTTTATAGTAATCTAGTCATCCTCAATGCTTTTTCAAAATCTTTTTAATTTCTATGAATCATTCTTAAAGGATTACATCTGAAGAGGAAATCTGACTAAAGCTGAATAAAGAAGAATGATTATTTCTCATGATTTAGAAATTACACTTTGGTTGATGGAACCTAGTACTTTAATTTGCTTTTTAAAGAAACATATAATGGACTTGATTCACATTCAGTTTGCAATCCACTGTTACTTCAGGACTTTTTCACAAGTACCACTGTCAATCAGGTATCCACTGTCATATACAGTGCTTTTTGATTTTATTTCTTGGATCTATTAAATATCATTCTCTTTACTTTGGGCTCATTTTTCTGTTTTATTAAGATCAATTTAATATTTCTTTATTTCTGAGTATTAGCAATACCATCCAGTTTTTATTATCTGGAAATCTGATAAGCATGCCTTTATTTCTTTATCCAAATAGCAATAGTACGTAGACTTATATACCGCTTTATAGTGCCTTACAGCCCTCTCGAAGTAGTTTACAGAGTCAGCATTTCCCCCAACAATCTGTGTCCTCATTTTACTGACCTTGGAAGGATGGAAGGCCGAGTCAACCTTGAGCCAGTGAGACCTGAACTGCCAAACAGCTAACAGTGAGTGATCAACAGAAGTAGCCTGAAGTACTACATTGTAATCACTGCGCCACCATGGCTCTTAAAAAATTATGATTTTGAAGGACCAAACTTAGTAGCATCCCATTTGATGTCTCTGTCCAGTTTTATGGACAGAGGAACCATTAATGATTTGTAGTATAGTAAATATTCTGCTCTTTAATCACTTATTATTTTTCCTCTTCTTTCTCATTAAAACTTACATTTTTTTTTCACTACTGCAGAGAGGTCAGGAATCCCAGTGTGATATTCTTTTGATCATCTGGTCATCTATATAGTATTATGCTGAATTCTGTCCTTTCTACAAATTTTCTTAAAAATTGACACTTGTGCAATAATTGCAATAATTTCATGGAAAGGTTGTGATAGTAAATGAAGATATCTATAATTTCAAAAACCACTGAGACCATGCAGTGTATTCTGTATGGATTATAGATGTTGAATCATTGCTTATTATTACATTGCGAGTTACATTCAGGACTATTAGTTCATTTATATAAATATCTGCTTTAAATATGAAGAAACCCATTTAACAAATTGCAGGTTCTATATGTCAAGTGGTTTTCGTATTTTTTTCATAATCCCTTCTTAAATTTAAAATAAAGAGTTTATAAGGAAAGCAAAGAAGGATTATCAGATAGATTTACTTGATCAGGATTCCAGCATGTACGTGTATGTGTCTATAATTGCAGAATTATCAGATCCTGTAATCTAACAATTTAATTCATTTCTTTGAAAGATGTTGTATTTCTTTTTAAAGGAAATGATTAGCACACAAATGACTGAGATATTTGTTTGACCAGGCTACCATACCCTAAAGGCTAATATATCTTAAACATGTAAGTTAACCCTTTCCTTTAGTTGGAACCACGTTTTGGCACCTTTATAAATTTCATTGAAGTATCAGTTTTCTTTGTCTTTAACTGGCTTGTTGATCACCCAGTTGCATTCATAAAGGATAATGTTTTTAAAGAATTCAGAAACTTTAATTCATTCCTATCTGCATGAGGATTTGAAACACAAGGCTACCTTCTGACACTGTCATTCAAAAAGGCCTTTAACATAGTATAACCAGCTAGAACAGAAGAAAGAAGTATTATGACCCATGTTTTGAACATGTTCTTTGTCACTTCATGGTTTCATAGTCTTCGCCATTTTGTTGGCTGATACATAAAAGCTCTTATGTTTAAAAAAAGAAATATCCCCAGTTTGGCCTGCTATGGGATCATCTTTCATAAAATTTTGTACTCTCCCTTTCAGATGATGTTCACCCTGATCCTCACTCAGGGGTGAAGAATGGTTTGCCCAAATTTAAGAACCACTGACCTAGGTCTTCTATTGTTTCCTCACAAAATATATGTGGAATCAATTAACAGCTCACAGAGAGATACATCTTGTGCTAGATTTCTAAGCTTATAGACAAATAACTTGATACATTCAAGTATATACAGATTTTATGTATGTTAGGTACACATGCATTTACTAGATTCAGAAACTTTCCCTTAATTTTCATGTCACCATGACCTGTTCCGTTTGTTAATATTAAAGTGAGAATCAGCTTATTAATTGTAAATGTTCATAAAAGCCAGTTCTGTATCTCTTTGGTGAAAGGATTATGAATTGCCTCAGTGTTCTGTATTGTGTAAATGCCCTTTTTTAAAGGGTGGGGGGAACTTGGGAGATTGCCTTCTTTTTAAATTAATGTATACATTCTGACCAGTTTCTAAAGATATGACCTCCGTGTAACCTCCTTTAACCTTCCCCTTAATTATTTGTTTGAAGACAGAGAAGTGTTCTCTTTCTGAGAATGAAGAACCATAATGCATTGCAGTTTTGTGAGTAAGAGAGAGTTGCAAGGAAGTGGAAGGGGACATAAACAAGAAGATATAAATTTAAAAAATGGTTGGAAATGAAATAAAAACTGAAAAAACAATTTTACCTTATGAATTACCTTATGAATGAAAGTTGAAGAAGCAAAGGTTGGCAAGGCTCTAAAGTAGAGGAGAATCTGTTGTGTGTTACCAGTCCCAGTACAGTATGCTCTTTAGTTCTGTAAACCTTGCCATCTGCATACATCATTAAAAGCTCATTGAAAAGAAAACAGTCTTATCAGGCTTTTCTGCTAATCTCTTGGCATTAAGTTCAGCTGATAAAAGGCATGCTGGATGCAGAAGCTCAGGTCAATTGCAATTTGGTCAGTGTGGCAAGTTATTGGAAAGGAGCTAAGGAAAATAGTAGCAAAGATTTTTGTCTTGAAGCAATATAGAAATATGGAAGTCAGAATATTTTGTTTAACTAGATTGGCAGAATTATTCTCTATAAAAATGAACTATTTTTATAAGCAGACTTTATTCATGGAAAATTGCCTTTGACTAATTATAATATTTTTTCCCACAATTGAGGTAGAGGATATTTACCTTTTCCATATCATGTCTCAGCTGTCATATACAAACACATAGAAGAGGTAGAGTTGTCTGGAAGTTGAATCATGGCAACTACTTATACAAGTAGCTTCTTCAGTCTGAGATAAGCAGCAAAAAGTTTTGAACCAAAAAGAAAGAAGTCCAGTTGCCATGGCTCAACTTCCAGACAGGGCTACCTGATGACTGAAAATCTTCATCAACCAAGAGGTAGAGTTGTATGCACTGCCCTGACTCAGTTTTTCTGTTCATATTCCTTCTAGATTGAACAACAAGGCTGAAGGGGAATTCTGCTTCCATAAACTTGAATATGGGTATAACTTTTAATTGTGATTGGAAATCTTAAGGTATACCCAGACTTAAAGCTGATCCTGTTCTGTGCTCCTTCCAGCTTGTCTATAAACCACCCTAAGAAAATCCTGTCCTGACTGAGACACTTTGGCAACAACTTCCAAGGTATTCAGTCCAGTCAGCAGGTTACCACATAGATAGTTCTCCTTTCTATTTCAGGAAAGCAATTGCCCTCATTTTCCTTTCCATGGGTAGAGATAAATGGACAGATTATTTTACATGCATGTTTGTGTATCTACATATATAATATGTAGATATAGGCATACATACCTATAAAAAGTTAAATAGAATTTACATATACAAAGATAAAATACCAAAATATCCAACAACAACAACATTGCTACTGCCCTTTTCCTTTCTATTATCTTTTAGGGCAACTGTACACCAACAGTGTTATAATAGCACAATGATTAAAACCTTTGCCTGGCAAATAAAAGTGTTTTGGTTCACACCCAAGCAGAAATATGTGGAATTAGCCTTTTTTTTTTTCCTTTCCTGGGTTTATTTATTACATGCTTTTTAAAAAGAGATAAGTCCAGCAGTGTATCATTTCAAATTCTTTTTTAATAATTCAAGATAGAAATTTATCACCCTCAATTCCTAAAGAGCCCCAATAATCTAGGAACTATATGGGAGTGGTATGAAACGCTTTTACTTCTGTTACATAGAAAATTGATGAAAACATGCACCACTATATTTTAAAAGAGAGAGAGAGAGAGAATAAATAGGAAGCTTGGGGAGCAATAACATAAAAAAGCTGGATTTCAAACTAGGAACCTCCTACTTAGAAAACAAATGTAATAGCCATTTGGACTATTTTAAAGCAATTTTAAAGGTAGATCTGAAAGATGTTGGAGACTATGAGTACTGATGAATTTGAAGAACATCCTTGCCTCAGTGAAGTAGCTAATGAATTCCAGGTGTCAGCTTGTAAGAAATTGAAGTACTTTATCCCAAATGGACAGGAACACTCAAGGTGATATAGCATGAAAAAGTATACTTCAGAAGTGGAGCAGAAAAAAAGGGCCCTGCGGTCCCTTTGATGATAAATGTGGGATTAATAGAGGGCAGCATCTCTCTAGAAATGTGTGCTGACTCATTCTGACAATAGGGCAGATGTGCAGTTAGATAAATCCTTGCTTTATCAATGCTCCTAATTATCTAATAATTCTGTTTTCATTCAAGTAAGATAGAAGCCCTCTTCAAGCCTTGCTGCAGAAAGTTTGGAATTGAAGCAGTCCTGTTTCACTTGGAGACCTTGAGAGTAGGGCCAGTGAAGACCCTTTAATATTGTAGATTAATATACTTTGGAATATAATAAATGATTGTATTTATGGGAGTGTGTATATTAATATTTAATATGTGCTACATATATTTCAGGAAAGTGGATTTGAAATTGTGGAAGAAATTTGGTATTTGCAGTCCAAGTACTTATTGTTAAAGCAGACTGATTTGATAAATGAGTTTATCTGTATTAAATGCTGGCCTTATTTAAAGCTTGTTGAACATTTCTGTAAACTTGTGTGTGGTATGCGCTAATTCTTACCCAAGTTCTGTTAGACAATGGACCTGTTTAGTATTCACCAGTGGGTTACACAGACCCTAAAGTTCATGCTTAATTGCATTTCTAATACTGGATGAAGCTTAAAATACTAACATTAGTCCTTCCATTACAGAGTGAGGTAAATGCCTCAGACAGCTGATTCTCAGTATCTTGAAGGGTAGGATTTTACTGCCAGAGGATACAGGGCTGTATGAAACAATCCTAAGGTCTTGGATGCAGTTTTTTCTAAGGACCACATAATTATAACAATGTGACATAACACAGAGGAACTATATGTTATAATCATATTAATTATGTTTAGTGTTGTTTAATAAAAATATTTTGGCACTTGGATTCATTATCTTTTTACCTTAAGCAATGCTAGGAATTTTTTTTTCTTTTGGGGGGGGGGTCCTTTTGAGTCAGTGTTGACTATCCCCTGCAATTTTCTTGGCAAGGTGTTTGGCAATAGTTACCATCATCTTTTTCTTTGGGCTGAGACAGAGTAGCAGGCCCAAGGTTTTTCTTTTGTCTTTGTATCTAAGGTGAGACTAGAACTCACAGTTTTAAAGTTTCTAGCCTGGTGTTTTAACCACTGCACAAAATTGGCTCTCAGGCATATGGGTTAAAATTCTGTCTCACTTTTGTTTTTATAAAATGGTGACACTGGAAAATACAATATATTGGGCATATGGCATATCCTCCAGAATGGCTTCTCTTGTGGAATACAAAATGTAGCTGTCAGATCAGGGCTGCCAAACCCTAGAGATGCCATCTTATGGTCATCCTGAGTTTTGCAGTCCAGATCTGGTAAGCCTATCCCACAAACCAGTGAAGGAGAACATCTTAAACCAAAAAAACCTACAAATGGATATGGGATGAAGAAGCTAAGAAATTATTTGTTTAGTTATTTAGTTTTTACTTACTTGTAGAATGTATTTTATAAGTGTCAAAATAAACTGGCAATACTGGGGCCTGTGTTCATTGTCTTGAGGAGAAAAACTTGTTGAACATCACCATTAAAGTGCTGTGAAAGGCAAAGAAAATGCATAAAAACAATAGAAAGTAAAATAAATATACTTTGCAAATAATGCATCAAACAACCTACTCAATTTATTTTTGGAAGTGAAGAATAATTGTCTCAGGGTTAACTTAAACCAAGATTAACTGATGTGGGTTGTTACACATTAACTTAATGGGGAAATATGCAAGCATTTATTTTTGAATTATCCCCCAAATTAAATCCAGGCTTCCCTTCCTAAATAATGGGTTTGCCTGATGTTCAGATGACTTCAGTGCTGCTTTAGTTATGGCACCTGATTGGAGAAGAAGTTATTTCAAGACTAATATTAAACATATGTACCTGCAACTCCCTCTTTCTGTCAAGTTGAAAGGTGCTGGAGTTTATGGTTGGGAGGTGCCCTATGCTCTCTGTCCCAGGTGCTCCACCCTTGCTGGAAAGGTTGCCCCCAGCTGGCACTGACCTCCAAATGACCCTTGACTTGACTGGCTGAAACTGCAGGAGTGGCAGAAGAGCTGGGGTTCTGCCTGCCCTTACTGCTGCCTGCACTGGTGATAAAACTTCAGACAGCCTAATTGATGGCTTTGCTGACCTAACAATATCTTGTGAAAGCACAGAATAGTAAAGTCTGGTCCTCATTTATGGACAGCTGCAATGGTGGCTGAATTGCTAGGACTGAAAAATAAATATGTCTTCTGGAGCCTTGGCCAGATTTCTGGCTGATTGAATAATTTTGCATTTAGAAATAGTGGCCGAAGTCAAGTATTCTATTGCACCCTTTAAAAATAATATATGCTTCAAAAATCTGGCAAGTTATATGATAGTCTTTTCTCAGGGTTTTTTTTTTTTTGTTTGTTTCTCTGCACTGCTGTTCTTCAGCTTTTTAAAAGGTTCTAATTATTTAAAAAATATATGAACACTAAGTGAACAAATAGACTTCTATACTTTTGTGTTTTGTTTCAGGTTTATTAATGCCAGAAGAAGAATAGTACAGCCTATGATTGACCAGTCAAATCGAGCAGGCAAGTTTCAAATAGTATCTGTATTCAAGTCCCACAGGCACAAATTCTCATCAAGTTATTCTTTGGGAGTCCCTTCACCTGGTAAATAAATGCTTCAATAGGCATTCTGGGATTTTTTTTTTCCTTGTGTCCCCAGAATTCTGCTATAGGAAGCAACTTCGCTAATTGGTGCTAATTGGAGATTTCCCACCCTGACTCTACTGAAACGGTTTTTTATTTTCTCTCTGAATCAGTAATTGGGTACAAGTACTAGTGCCACAAGCAGTTTGTTTGACTGGGAGCACTTGAATTGCTCATTGCTTTTTTTACATCCAATCAGCAGGACAATCTCATTTTCTTGCTACCCATAACTCCTCAGTGCACGTATCACTCTCCCTGCTGTAAGGCTAGCTGTAAAACTCATTGTATCCATTCATTTGCTTTGACTATTCACAATATGCTACTAATTAACACCAGGCATGCTACAATAGTGGCAAAAATAAATTTTATTTCCTTTGGTTACCAATGTACCAGATATTTTACCAAGAAATTTTTGGCAGCATATTTTCCCACAGCAGTGATTATATAAGTTTAAAACTATAAGGATCTTTCAGTTTCTGAGAGTTGTCATTTCTACAATTAAGTTATTGAATAAAACAGTTCTTCATGTGGTAATAACTAGGATGCAACTTGGTGGGATTTGCCTGCTGCTTCACTTTAAGGGTCTGGAGAGGTTATTAATCCAATGGGAAAACCCTTTATGAGTAGCACTAGCAGTTAATTTCTTTTCCATAACT
>BLBF01000005.1:40982915-41030415 GCA_015471245.1 Laticauda colubrina | reverse complement strand
AATGTTGGTGGACAACTTATGGACATTCATGCCCAAATAGTATAAAGGAACTCAAGGAAAAATATTTTAAAACTTGCAAACTTTGACCAGATGTTGACACTTCATACGTAATTCCAGACAGCTGTGATTATTTTTTACTTTTATCATTTTTCATTAACAACAGAGGACCAATGGAAACAAGAACAGAAATATGAATTCATGGGCACACTGAAAAGAATTTATGTCCATGTAAAGATCCTCTGGGAAAAAAAAGACTCCAAGAGTTATAACTACTGTAGTATATAAACATAGGAATTAAGTTAACTTGTATATTTCTGTTGATCACTCCGTTATGTTGCCTCTAATAGTTTTAGAAGGAAAAAAATATCCTTGTTTTCCACACTATGTGTGTTGTTCCCAAAAGAATGACTGTTTCGGTTCAGCAGTGAAGTCGCTATCCCTGAAAGAAAACAATATATTTCAGACCTCTTTGGCCAGTGAGAAAAGAACTAACCTGGAGATGAAGACAGAATTTTGCTGGATCTTCCATCATTCAGAAGATAGTTCCGTAAAGGCCTTGCCATCCCCTGGTTCTGTTCCTTCATAAATGTGTCCTTTAGTTTCAAACAGATCTTTATAGTTTGTGCTTCGTAAGCCCAAGATATTTTTGGACTCTTTTTTCAAAGAGCCTGCTAGTGAAGATTTAAAAAACAGAGCAGGAGCTTCTTTTAGTAATTCTGAGTCTTGGCTTTGGACAAGATAAATCTGAAGGTTGGGCAGCTTTCCTAAAGAAAAAAGATATTAATGGTCTTTGTACCAAACCTAGAACTCTATGATGAACTCAAAGCTTGAGAAAAAGCAAGAGAATACTGTAACAAACTTCATACAGAGTTCAGTCTATTAATTGTTTCATGTTAGATATTCTATGTGTTTACCTCAACTGAAAAAAAAAGAATGTTTTTGCTAGTATCAGATCTGCTGTGGAATTGGTATTGTATGTCCATGAATTCTTCCTTTCTCAGCACGTGTTCCTCACTAGAAAAAAAATACTGTTACCTTTAAGCTTTGTCAAAATTTACATTAAAATACTTGTATGAGGACTGTGACGTTATGTTTAAAAAAAAAGTGTTAAGTCACAAAATGCGGTAATAAATATTTCATTTTTTGATTTTTTTTGTTAGACATTTGCATTTTTAATCATGATTAGAATAATGTATTTTCTAGCGATAGCAAGAGCTATTATCTTGCATTTGTTGCATATAATAACTAAAATAAAACTTATCTAAATTTATAGGGATTTATAATAGCAAATGAGGTTATAAATCCTTTAATGTGATATAATAGTATTATTAGAATTATGTGTAACCTTTATATCTAGAACAAAACCATATATCTATTTCCATATACGTGATAAAAAGTACATGAATAGAGTCTTTTTCCCCAGTTTATCTCCATTTCTATCCTTACCCTTAGCTGAACAACCCATAACTGACTGTAATACAAGGCTTATGGACTGTCATGTAGGATGAAATTATTAATGTTAGTTCATGAATAGGTTTAATGTCTGATACAATTAATCAGGAGAACTTGCCTCTGGAACTTGTGGATGGTCCAACACTGGAAGTTTTTAAGAAGAGATTGGACAACCATTTGTCTGAAATGGTGTAGGGTAGGGGTCTTCAAACCTGACAGATTTAAGACTTGTGGACTTCAACTCCCAGAATTCTTCCTCCTGTCATGTTAGCTCAGGAATTCTGGGAGTTGAAGTCCACAAGTCTTAAACTTCCCAAGTTTTTGGTATAAGGTTTCCTGCCAGAGCAGGTGGTTAGACTAGGAGATTCCAAGGTCCCTTCCAACTCTGTCATCCTATCCTAATCCTGTTAATTTCAGTTCCAAACCATTTTGTTTTATTTATGTAAATATATAACAAATATATCAAAATTAATCCTCTTTATATGAATAAGAATGGGCTGAACAATGCTTATCACTCATAATTATTAGGACTGTGAAAATATTTCAAAAGTATTGTTACATATTTCTACATGTTGCAAAGCACTTTTCCAGGGTTTGTACAACTCTAATAATTAGTCTGCAATTCTATATATATATTTACACAGAAATATTGTGTACAACTTTCTTTTAAATATGTGTGCATATAGGAATTCAGGCATAGATATCTAAAATAAATGTTAGAGTACTCAAATACAAATACTTCATATACCACATAAAGTGGGATACAAATATCAGGTGGTTGCATTTCAGCTTATTAAGGTAAGATATGTGTGAACCTTTTGTTTCCTTCACAGGATACAGAAATCAAAATAGGAAGTCTCTAATTCACATGGTTTATGTTTTGTCCATACTAAGAAATAATGGTTCCTGGTTTTAGAATTAATATACTAAATTATTAATATTACTTTTAAAATAATGTAACACAGATAACAATAGTTTTTCATTGGGACAAAATGGGAAACTTTCCTGACCTAAAGAAATAGGCTGTGCTCATGGCAGAAAAGCTGATACATTGGCTTAAAAATAAGACCTAACTGCCAGAAGAAGAATAAGCAGGTTTTGGTTTGTACCCATGCACGCAGGGCCATATAGCCTGCTCTCACTTTGTTACTTTTTAACATGACATCAATCATATGATAGAATTTATTGAGACTAAGACTGCAGTAGGTTCATAAGAGCTGAGTGTTACTGAATTCCTGAGTGTTAGGGAATTCAGTGAGCTGGAAACAAAACAGTCACATGGGTCTGGAGAGGAGGAACAATCTTCCATGTTTAAAGTAGGCACGCCATTAAGTGTCTGGTAGAGGGACTTCATAATATAACCTCTTTTCATTGTAGGTAGATTTGCTGCAGAAAGGAATTTTTGCTGTAGCATATCTAATATGAAACAGAAAGACTACAATTCAATTAACAGAATAAGTATTACAGTTAAGGAGTTCAATGATGGCCCAGAATTCTTGCAAAAGTATCAGTCAGTTGCCCGATAACTCATAGGAAATTTGATGCAATGGGCTTCAAGTAATAGGGCACAGGAAACAGGCATTCATGAACTGCTACTTTGAGAAGGAAATGAGGCACCATTTGTGTTCTGCTGCTGCACACAGGTATTTTTCCTCAACTTGATTGGTAAATATTTTCATTTGTTTCTTTAACATATTAAATCAATTACAAAACAAGCTTTCAGTCTTAAAATGCTACACAACTGAAAAGGAATATGAAGTCCTACTCGGCTGAGAAGACACATTCTATATTAGATGTTAAATTTAACTTCCATTATGATTCTCAGTTCTGTTATCCAGTTCTTACATTCTTGGAAATATAAACTAAGCATTAGATTATTAGAGCAATACAAAAACATTTTTCTTTTCTTTTTTTCTTTAAATGAAACTGAAACCAAATGGTATTTTAAATCAGATGTTGTGACTTGGCAAAGGGTTTTCAGTGAAGATTTTCCCAGTAAACTTACCCTTTTCTTGTTTTTGTAATGAACTAAAATCTTTTTATTCCTGCAGCATCTTTTCTCTCCCTAGGTTGTAATCTGCATGAGCTATGTTTGTAGAATCTGAGTTGCACTATAATAGGAAAAGATTGTGCCATCTGAGGTTTACTATTTAGCATGGAGAGTTCTGATTTGGGTATATTTAAGAAATGTTCAGCTGTCAAAAGTGAAAGAAAATGGGAATAGTGTTTTGACAGCGGTACAGTGTTAAAGGAAATACTTTAGTCTGACTAAAATTGCTTACGTTCTGGGAAAGGAAAGGTAATAGAAAAATAGAAAACACCTCTTGTTTGTTGGGAGGATATCTAATTTTCCATTTCCCTAAACAAGCCAAAGACACGATAATCCTAGAAAATAAACGTTTGAAATTGATCCATTCTTTGTTATGGAAGATGGAAGGAATCTTGACAAGGAAAACAGGAGTTTTAACTTCTAGCTGTTTTTGGTAGATTTCCAACATAAAAGGGAGAAATGAAATTGGTTTGGGAACACATTTTTTCCTAGGCAAAATTGTATATTCAATTCATGTACAAAGCAAAATGCATATGTGGTGAATGATGCAGTGTCATCTAAAAGTTTCACCAAATATTTTAAATTTTAACATTATTTCTCTGCAGGACCCAAATTCTGCCTTCAGATCTGATGCCAGGGCTGCAATGCAATTTACATCTAAGTAGGTATGTTTGAAATAGGACTATGAGGTTGCAATTTCCATATGTGGGCTAAAGAGAACAAAAACTTAGTAAAATTTGTATATAGGATGTACAGGAAAGGGCTATTCTGAGCCTCTAAAATCTTTTGTGCCATGTGTAAGCACTACTAAAAGCACAAATCACGACAACATAATTCACATACAGCATCATACGTAGTGCATACATATATAAATAGTAATGAATAAATAAGTCTAAATCCAATTAAGGGGATGGCAAGAAGAAAAAAGCCCATGATAGAAAGATCACAGTGCCTGTGAGTAATGGTAGGACACATTATTTTGCCTTCCCCCCCTCCGCCACCTTTGCAAGAAGGGGAAAACCCAGTGGATCCAAGAAGAAAGATGTTTCAAGATTCCTCTTTTGTTAGGAAGACAGCCTTGGCCTTTCTTTACCTCTATATCAGTGCAGGAGTAGGATCCAGGAGCTCTAATTCCTTATACAAATTGTGGCTTTTTAAAGTGTTGCTATTCTTTGCTTCTCCTCTACCCCATATCCTTCTTGCATGTTCACTCCAAAGTAAACCTTGTCAAATTAAGTGGGTATCATTCTCAAGGCAGGAGAGTTATTAGAGTTATAAACTGAGAAACAGACACAATTGAAGGGTGTGGGGAAAGCTTTGAGAGTGTTTTTGGCCAAGTCAAGTAGGGGGAGAAAACCCCCACAGAGAGAATAGGAGGGGACTGGGTGGAGATGTTATAAAGCAGATTTTCATATTAATAGTTTAGGAGAAGTGAGGCAGAAGGGAGGTGGATCTTCTGGGCAGGGTCCCTGCCGCAGTCATGATGGATGACCCAGGAGGAGACCTTCCCCTTCCTCAGCAGCTTTAGGAACCGAATAAACAAACACCTCCACTCTCTTTGCAGCTTCTCCATTATGAATCAATTACCCGGCGCCGCATTTTTTTTATTTGCTTAAATAAAGCACTCAGAGGATTAAAGGGCTTTCTTTTTGTGTCTTACTTAGGCAATAAATACCCCCCCCCCCAAAAAAAAAGTCCTTGTCGGCGGTGGTAATAATAATGGTGATGATGATTTCAGGTTGAGGCACTTCGCAAAGAGCTTCGCCCGCTGAGTTATTTGCTGGATTGGAAGACGCCGCACATTGTGCCACGGCGCAACTTAAAAGAACGCCTCTCTCGAACTAATGGGTTTTGCATTACACGCAATTACTTAGAGAAAAAGCCACGTCGGCCTCGAGTGCAGGCAACCTCGTTATTTAACTCCTTGAGGACAAAGCCGGCGGGCGACGTTTCCCTCAATAGCTGGGACTCCGGTGGCTGCTTCGGAGATGCTGAAGTGGGTGAGCGAGAGAAGCCGAACAAGAGAGCGGCCCCGAACAATGCTCGCACCCAGAAGTTTCGTTTCGGATACAGGCGTGGAAGTTGGGTCTTGGCGGCGGGGCGGGCCGCCTTTTCCCACTCGTAGCCAGGGCGTTGGAGGCGCTCAAGGTGTTTCTATGGCTACCTCGTGCATGTGGGAGGGTTAGATGTGAGGGTGCCCAAGAGAAAAGGCAGCTCTTGGGTGATCATTTATCAATGTCACCCACATAATGATTCTCTCTGCAGCCCTCTATTGATGAGGATAATTACATTAGCTCGGAGTGACTGATCAATGAAAACCCACCAAACAAAAACTTCTTTGCTCTCGCTTACAATGCAAAAGAGAGAAGCGGAGAATGACACCCCCCCCCCCCCCCCCCCCATCCCCGCTCACCATCACCACAACCAACCTCACCCCTTTCCTCTCGGCCAATGGATTTCGGATAAAATAAGAAAGAAGGAAGGGGGAAAAAAAAAAATCACCCGATCAACTCAACGGCGAGGGCTAGTTGTTTGTTTTGACTTAAGTTACCGTTTTTGTGAAAACGGTGGGTGCAGAAGGGGTGACCTCCATTGTTTACCGGGCAAAGTGTCTTCTCGCGTCGAAGGACCTGGAGTTTGAACCTCTTTGCTCCGAGGTCTGCCTTTGTTGGGCTTGTACTTTTAAAAAAAACGAGGTGCCTGCGCCTCTGTCTCTTGCTGTGGGTGGATATCGGGACGGGGAAGAGGCAGTTAGAGAAGGAAGTTGGAAAGATTCAGCTCCCCCAGCGCTCGCCTTTGTTTTGCTTCGAATCGTTCGAGGGTAGGAACCCCCTTTGCTCTCGGATTCTCCCCCCTCTTTTTGCTCAAGATCCGGTTATGAGTTTACAGATGAATTACGCTCCAGCGGCCGGCTGGGTCTGGGGGCCGGGGAAGGAGAGAATCGATATTTCTTTCATTAGATTCGAAAGTGACGACGCTGTACTCGTGAGTTGTTAAAGGCGTCGGGACTGTTTAACAGTAACTAAGCGCCCCCATCCGCTGCTTCAGCTTGGGAGCTTACCTGAGGCGGGACGGGGCTTCCCTTGGAAACCCGCGAATTTGCTCCTGCGTCCCAGAGAGGGTCTTGTGGGCCGCCTTTAAGCAGCTGCCTGCCCCTTCGCTCAGATTTCCCAACCGCCCGGATTGTGGAAGCACTGGGTCTATTTGCCGAGGAAACGTCGAAAGAATAGATGAGGGAAGACGTGGGTTTCCTGTCGGGTGCAAAACAACACGTGTCCCCAAGGCTCCCTGCACACCCCAAAGCTTGCTTTGCACAAACGTGCTCGTTTCTGCTATGGTCTCGGGTTCTGGTGGTATATTCCAGAACGAAAGCTACCTTCCTTTTGCCAAGAGCGCCCGCGACCGCCAGGAAGCTTTAAGTCAACCATTTGAAGGCCGCCGGCTGGGCTGCACTATCACGTGGGAAGGAGCGCGGTTTGTGAAAGTTCGTAAGGTGCTGACTGCGCCCCTTCGCTTTGAAGGGCAGCCAGGTCAACGTGTCCTCGGATAAGTCGGGGCCGGATTGAGCTTCGCCCCGGATGGGAACGGCCAACCCCATCCGCTCCTTTAATCGGTTATTTCCTCCGGCTTCGCCCCTGCAAAGGATCTCGGACTGGATCTGCGAAGGGGTCCGGAGGAAAGGGTCCCACCGCTAGCCTGCAAGGCGGGGGTAAAGCGCCACTGGCCCGACGGAAGTTTGTTCCTGGGTAAAACGTGTAGGAAAGGTTGCATTGGTAAAAAGAGGTAGGGATTGGTGGTGATGGGAGTCCGGTTTGTGATTTAATTGAATTTATGTGCTGCTGAGTATCAGAGGAGAGAGATGTTCTGTACTTTAAACATATACCCACCGGTGTGGAAAGAAGGATATTTATCTTATTGAGGAAATGCCACTCTCCGCCCCCCCCCCCAACTTTTACAGGCCTCTTTCTCTGCATCTTCCATCTGCTGCTGGACAAGGCCCAGACCTTCTTGGCGTCTCTGCTGAGGCGCGCACGCGCACACGCACATTTTCAGCAAAGTAACTCTTTCCTAATTTCCTTAAGAATCCCACTGACAGAGGTTTATACCCACTTTCTCAAAAGGAAATTAGTTGGTTTCTATGTGACTACCCCAAATAAGCCCGCTTTGCCTGAGAACCAGCCTCTTTCCTCTTCTTCTTAAAAGGTGCGCAAATAGACTCCGTTTGGTTGGGCAGAAATGACCAAGAAAGAAAAGAAAGAAAGAAAAGAAAGAAAGAAGGCTCTTCTCTGCTTTAAAAGAAACAAAAGCTTGATCGAGTTCACCCAGCAAAATAGGTTTTAAACTTTAATAAAAATGGGAAGCGAAGTGGAGAGACTGTTCTTTCACCCCTGTTTCCCTCCCCCTCCTCAAACAAATAGAGGCGTCTAAATTAAGGGGTGGGGACCGCTCCTCCCTAGCCGACTTTTTTTCCTGCGGGTCTGGTTCCTTTCCTCACATAGAAACATTTTCAAATCTGTGAGCCTTGAATAGACAAATACTGGCTATCAATATGGGACATAGGCCAGTAGCAAAAAAGCTTGAATGGGAACTCTGCTGAGGCGGTGGGAGAAACTAACGATGTACCGCGGGTTTGCCATTACTGGGCAAGGGAGAAAAAGAAAGAGACCCTTTCTGATTAATAACTAGCAGGGTAATGTTGAGGGCTTTTTCTGCCCGATTGCCTTTTTGAATTAGAGCCGATTTCTTCACACTTCAATAGGGCCTGTCTCCTTTAAAATGACTGACAGATCTCTCTCTTTCTTTCTCTCTTCCCTCCCTTTCGCTTTCCCTGAGACTTAATGATGTAAATTTTCTAATTAGCTAAATCACGTTGCTTAGAGGCCTTAATATTTACTGGGCCAAAAAAAAGTGATAATAATTCCTGACCGAATGTCTTCAAATAGCCAAGAAATAATGTCAGGCTTTTTTTTTTTTTTTTTTTAGGGACAAGCGAGGGAAAAAAAAGGAGAAAGGATTAAAGTGGTTGCGGAGGGGCGTTAAAATATGAGTAAAAACGTGGCTAAACTTAAGCCTCAAGCATGTTCCCCCCCTCTCTTTCCTTAGAAAGAAAGAAACCCTGGCTTTTATTTTTCAATCAACTAAGATTTAATTAGGAGCCCCCAGGCCGGACGATCTGATATTTTCTCATTAGTTTCCCATCAGTAATCTTGAGTGTTAGATTGGCTTAAAGGTTGTCAACATTTGACCAATTTTATTTAAGGAAAAGAAATCGCGCATTATTATAGCTAGCTCCGGGACCTTAGATCTGAAAATAAATCCTGCCTGGATCAGCGGAACTAACAGGCGCAAAAAATAAATAAATGTGGACAATTTATCCTTGGATTTATTAAGTTGCATAATGCCTAGTTGTTCAAAGGGCGGGAAAATGGGAAGCCCCGCGTCCGTTCGGCGCTGCAGAAGTTCGCAGCAGCTGCAGCCGGGCGCGATCGGGAGCCGCCTCTACCTGTCGCCCCCGGGTGCGAGCAAGAGAGGGCGGAGGCGAGCTCGACTTACAAGACCCGCAACCCTCGGAGGGCTTGGGAACCCCGGGAGTCTCCCGCCCTCCCCGCGCCGCTCTGTCCTTCCCTCTCTGTTTCCAGGACAAGAAAACCGAAGCGTTTCCCCTCGACTCTGGCCAATGAGACACAACGTCAGAGCGCCCCCTGCTGGTACAGGGTTTGGAGGGTCACGGGCGAACGCTTCAGACTAAATAACACGCAAATACACTCGTTCCCCCACGGACTCCTCTTTCCCCCCCCCCCCCCCCAAAAAAAAAACAAAACACAAACACTAGGAGATTTCTTGTCTTGGCTGTTGTTGCTCGAGAGAAAGCAAGCAAGCAGTCTGTCTATCTGGCTCGCCGAGCACTGAGCTTCCCCCTCGGCACTGGAGGATTACAATGCTGGACAAATCCTTCCAAATCTCCGGATTACGCTGCCTAACTACACTCCCACCCACTCACCCCACCCAAACATCCCCTGCCAGATCTAACGGGGGAAAGGGTCAAACGCAAATAGGAGAGACTTGGTTAGAGGTTTTTTTTTTTTTTTTTTAAGGCGTCTGTCTGAAAACGGGGGCGGGAGAGGTCAGATAATGAAAGAAATTAAGACTTGCAAATAAATTAATAAAAATCTCCATTCAGCGGGAAGCCTTCCCAAATGCCTTTGTGAAGCCTCACTTTTTCTCAGAGTTGAACGGAGATCGGCCTGCTCCTAATTGTTACCTGCTCCTGGCCCTGAGTAAAGAAACGCCAAGGTGGGAAACGCGGCGTCCCTCCGAAGCGTCCCTTGTTTGGTCGCAACAGAGGGAAAGCCTTGTATTTTTTTTTGCGACAGGTTTTTTTTTTTTTTAATAAGAGGTCGTCTCTGGTAAAAAGGCTCTGCATTTATTTTTGAGGGCTCCGTATTTTATATCATTTTATACTGCTACTACGAAATGCGATTTTAAAAACTCGGGGACCAAGAAATGTGCCAGCGTGAAGCTAGCTCTCCATGTATTCATTATGTGTTGGATATCCGTTAGCTGTATGGTCTTATTGTAGGCAGCTACTTGGAAGCCCCATTATGACCTCTCTCCTTGCCCCCAGCCCAACACAAAACAAATATCGAAAAGAGGGAAGGAAAGTACTTGCATTCCTCAACGCTCATCGTACTGAAAAGGAAGTAGCCCTCTTAGCTGCTCAAGGACGCACTCAGCAGTGCAGGAAGCCTAGAATGAAATAATTCTGAATAATGTCAAACGGGGTCTGTGTAGAAACCTGCCTTTGCAGCAGCTAGAGGGATTTCAGCGGGGGACCCTTCCTCGTGGCACTCGCGTCCTCACTACTTGCCACAACTCTAGGATGTTAGATTTTCAGATTAGATCTGACTGTTGCTGTTCCTTCGGGGCTGAAAGCCTTGTCTCAGAGCCCTCTCCCCAAGCACCCTTCTTCCAAAAAAAGCCCTTGCATGTAGACTCGATTCGAATAAATGTAATTCCAAATTTAAAAAAAGTTAGCGCTTGTGAAGTTTCAGAGGACGGGGGCAAATCCTCAAACCTGGGTTTTCAGATGCAAGGCAATAGCAGGCCAAACCCTGGCTCTTTCTGAAAGAGGCAACCTACGACTTGGAGCCCACCTGCTTTCTTGGTCCAGCGATGCTGGAGAGTCCCCCATCTTTGTGGGCTTAGAGACGGATGATCTCTGGGTGGCTCTGAGCGGCAGAGGCGTTTCCTCAAATGCCTATTTTCGAGGGGCTGAGTTGCCCCCTTTCTGGAGATGCTGCAGCTAAAAAGGGAGAGATAGCGGGCTACAACGGTTCACGTTGGAAAGCCGAGGGAAGGCAGCCAAACAGTTTAACTGCACAAATAAAAGCATAAATCACCTTCCTTTAAAGAGACACTGGGGCCACTGAATAAACGAAGGTACAGTTAAATATTTATAGTTTAAAGGGTTACTTTGTCTGCTTTAGGAGCAGAACCGGCAGGTTTAGTAGGTTTCAGGGTATAAAAGCGAAAGACAGACACAACAAAGCGAAGCAAAAGAGATCTTCCTTTCTTCTTTTTTGGTGGTGGCGAAAAAGGACAAAAAGTGTGGGCATTATTTATTTATTTTTATGAAGTGCAGATGGGAGGAGCGGAGGAATTTATTCTAGCGGCAAAGAGACTTTCTTCCCCTTGAAACAAAGGCATTTCCATTGCAAATCCCCCTCCCGTCACAGAGAGCAGGGGAGGAAGCGCAAATAACAATATTTATGAGAAAGACGCTCATAAAATTAATGTACCTTACTTTTTAAAAAATCAAACGCTCCCTGCCTTTTGCCACTGCTTGTCTTAACAACAGCAACAACAACAATAATGATGATGATGATGATGATATGATGATGATGATGATGATAAAGTAAGCTTCGTGACAGTCTTGTCAACATCTTAAGTAAATTATCCCAGCGATGGTCTTTAAAGAAGCAATTCCTTTGCTTCCTAGGACACCTCCTGGTATTAATCTCAGGCCAGTTGAAGATTATGAGGGAAAGGCGGGGGGGGGGGGTTGTGTACGTGGGGGAAGGGAAAATACAAGCCGCCTTCGTTTCTGCCTTTGCTTGCCTTTTCCTGAACGCGCGGCCCAGCCGAGGGGGTGGAAGGCCGAGTTAGAGGGGGGTCGCCGGGCTCAGCTATCCGGCCTGCTTCCTCGGGGAGGGGGAGACGGCTTCGTCTCGGACACGAGTGGGAGGATTGTGAGCAGGAAAAGGGAGAACGGGGGCTTCATTTGCAGACAGAAATCGGGAGGATTCGAGGTGAACATAGCCCGAATTGGCGTCAGTAAAAGGCCGCCTTCCCTTTTGCATCAAACTAATTTGTTTGGTACATCTTTTCACTTAAAAAACAAAAAGATTCATCATGCTCTTGAGTACAGTTGTGCAATAAACAAGAGGATACGATCAATACGGTTAGCATTGTCGGGCCACGAACATCACACAAAATAAAGTGCGTCGGGGAATTCTTGTTAGAATGTCTTGTTTTGCTTCCTAAAAAAAATAATAAAAAAAAAAAGATCCCACGATAGCTCTCTTTCTTTAATTTAATTTCAAATAGCCGGAAGATAAACTATTATTTCAGCTAGATATTTCCCAGCCACTTGGCTTTTGCACTGTCAACGGGATCCGGAATTCGGTGACCATTTCATGCTTGAATCAAAGTTCTAAGTATGTTTACCGGAGAGTCAACCTTACTGGTTAGCCAGATCAACTTCCGAGTAAAGGTCCGGGGCTAAAATAAGACCGGGTATGTCCAAAGGGGCTGATTTCTTTGGGAACCTCCGCCGAGGACAGCAACTGCCGACTGAGGAAGAGAAGCCGCCCAACTCCTGGGATGCGGGATAGGGCCGAGAAGGAGGGGTGTTGAGGGCAGACTCCCGCTTTGGAGTGGGCGCCTTGCGGGGATTGAAGACCTGGGCGACTTCCTGGAACCAGTTCCGATCTCTAGGCGGGATGCGGCACACCCGCACGAAGAGGAGCCAGAGCGAAAAACAAAGCCCCGCGGCCAGGTAAGGACGGTGCAGCGGATTGAGCAGGCAGCCCCTCCCTCCTCCGTCGCCGCCTTGCCCTCGCGTTGACCTTAGCCAGGAGTGAGTGGAAAGCGCCTTGGCCTGGGAAGCCCCGCTAGCTGGAACTAGGCCACGTCTCTCCCGAGAGGGCAGTCTCTTTCGGAAGAGGCAGGTTCCGCTCGCACCCAGCGAGAACAGGAGGAAGTCCCGGTCCTTGGATGTGAAGGCCGCGCTCAGTGCAAAGGTCGCGCGTCCCTCATTCTCACGAGGCTGTAGCGAGTGTGCTCTCCCCCCTCCCTTCTTTGGATGGTAATTTGAGTGTAGTGGCCCTGCAAAAGCATCGAGGGCCCCGCAAGCAACCCTCAAACCTCTTTCTCAGAATCTGGGAAGCCCACTCTGGACATGCTCAGAGACAACCATTCGGAAATGCCCCGCAGCCTGCTGACTTTGGGGGTGGAAAGTAGAGCGGAGTCGTTTTGGAAATAAACGCAGGGAGGGTTTTGAATCCATTAATATACCCAGAAGCAGCACCGGGCAGGTGGCATCCAAAGCACCCATATATTTGCCGACAGTATTTTGCCTTGTGTGCTGTAAGGAGCCTTATTGACGAGCCTCCTCTTTCTACTTGCGTCGGAAGAAACTGCTGGGGTTCATCCCTTTTCCCAACTTCTGCCGGCTCAATAAAGGGCACAGCGCAGTTTCCATTCATTTAAATGGGACCCCGTAATGTCCGGTGTGCGTGGGTTTGCGTTCTGCTACTTCCGAAACAACCTTTTCGCAAACGGGGTCTATTAAACCCGGGGTTTGAGATTTTTCTGATTCTTGAGCAAAACTGAAGAATTTGGCGATAATTCAATTTAATCCCATTGGAAAGTTTCAAACGGTCGCTTACAACCAAAGGTTAGATGACCGTGGTTACCTCGATAAACTGGCTTTAAAAACTAACAGCTTTGGCTCAGTTACTTAAAAAAAAAAAAAAAAAACCAGAATGGACGTGGCCCGGGTTGCCTTTTGCGGCTAGCCGCTTTGCCTTTAACGTCCGAAAGCGAGCAAATGAGCCAAAAAGCGGAAGGCGAAACCAACTGCGCTGATCTAATTATGTAAGGCTCGTTGCTTTCAGGGCATCTGACCGCTGGGTTTTATTACTCATTTACTCGGAAGTAAGCTCCGGAGCACTGAAAAGAGGCTAATTCCTAGATCAGGGTGTGCGGCATTGGCAGCCTGCGTTAGGATCGGGCTCAACAGGAGAGCGCATCCCCAAGGACCCAAACTGTTGACTCGCGCTTTTTATTTCAGGCGCCGTCGGCTCAGTGAGGAAGAAATCCCTCATTCCGTCCCCTGCGCCGCGTTTGCGAGAGAAGGAAAGGCAGGGAGTCCCCGCACCTCAGGGAAGCGTTGGCGGGAACCTCTTTTTACGGGCCAAAGAAAGGGGCAACCACCTGACGTCAGAAAGCTAAGCTCTTATCTGGTCAAGCTGCTTTTTTTTTTTTATTAAAAAACAAAAAGTAAAGCGACAGCTGACGTGCTCCGGAGCCTCTTCATCTTTGCCTGGCGATGTTTAGGGTTTTTCGAGCAGAAAGAGGGAAGGAAGAATTATTATTGTTATCATTATTATTATCGTTATTATTCCTCGCGGCCAATCCTGAGCTCCCCTCGGGGATCGCGCTAGCCTCCCTTCCAAGAAAAACAAGCAACACACGGGTGGGAAGAAAGAGTTAAAGGGCTCCTTTTCCCACGAGACGTGGCGGGGGATGACAGGCGAGGTCAGATGCCGCTTGGCTAAAAACCCTGTTGAGCAGCCTCTGCCTGTAGGGCGGCAGCGAGGAAAGAAACCCTCGGCTTTTGTTGCAGAAGTAGCGCCGGTTTAAACTCGGGAGTGCAAAAACCGCCTCCTGCTTTCACCCTTCCCTGGCGAGCGACGCGCGTCCATAGGCCAGCCGGCCCAGAGTTTCCCGCGCCCTCGCCCGTCCGCCTGCCGCCTCGCTCACCGGCGATATTCGGGCGCCTGCGTCATCTGCAGAGCAGCCGGGGAGATCCCAGGCCAGGTCGCTGGCTTATTCCCCGCTGGTGAGAGGAGCAAAGGGTCGACCCCGGCACGAGTTTCGCGGGGAGTCGACAATTTGGAGCAGCGCCTCCTTTGTGGAGGCCTGTTTGCTTCAAATCGACCTCCCAGCTTTGCTGGGGTTTGGACTCTGCTTTTTTTTGTGTGTGTGTGGTTTTTTTTTTTTTTTTTTTGGTTTTTTTTTTAATGAAGCAACCTTTCTATTGTGGTACAGAGTAGCAAAAAAAAAAAAAAAAAAATACAACCAAAAGCCAAAGGCTGGAGTTTTGAGGTTGGGGTTACAAGGTTCTGCCTGCCAACCATGTGAGCAGAGGCACCCTGGAGCGCTAACCAAATTAACAAGGTGGCAATTAGAGATAATGGTGAGGCAGAAAACCCACATCCTCATAGCTGCTGGAGTAGTGAACATAAATCAAATGGAAACATGCCATGACCTTAGGAAGGTTTGCTGGGGTTGGGGTGGTGAATGTCTCTGCACGCACAGTGTGGATAAGGCTCTAATGGGAAACCTGAAACCCCTGGGCAGCTGGCTCTCATTCTGGGTTTAGAGAGAAGAAACTGGTCAAGCCAGAGTGACCCACCCCCAAGGCTACCCACTGAGATGATCAGCAAAGCTCTTTGCTCATGGTTGACTGGGGATGGTGGGTTTGTGTGTGTGAGAAAAGGCACCATGGATGCCTGTTATCATGCTTGCTTTGTGTGTGTAAACTTCTAGTCAGTTTTTGAGTCCTTGCTAACATTGACTTTCCTTGGGGTGGTTTTTCAGGAGTTCACCATTGTCACTTTCCTAGACCTAGAAAGAGACTGGCTGAAGGTCACGCACCTGGTTTTATGCTGAAAGTGGGAGATTAGAAATCACCATCTCCCCCCCCCCTTTTTAAAAAAAAAAAAAAAAATCTGTGTGCCTTAACCACTACAGTACACCAAAATGGATTTTTTAGATTTGTACCCAGTTTCAAATCCCTTTTGAGTCACAAAAACACTCTTAAGTAGTAGAAGAAAGTTCCTTTGAGATAATTAGGATTTACTCTCAACCAAATAAGTGGATGAGGGGCTACTTCTTACTGTGATTGAATGATGTTTGTGGAACTCCTGCAACAATCAGGAAAGCCACTAGTTGTCAAACAAAAGGTGGGATTTTTTTCTTGATACATTCTAGACTTTTGCAGGCAAGATTGCAGTTGGCCTTCTATCTCATTTCTTCACCTGTAAAATAGGAATTTTGAATCTCTGGGTGACCTGAAAAGTGCATGAGAAGAATGGAGTTTTTGTGGCATATAAAGTAGGACTGTCAATCTAACCTGTAGAATGCCAGGCAACTATTAGATGGTTTTTGGTACTGCTTTTCTGCCATAGTTACAGTTTGGACTTTTTGCTACCCAGACCTTCTAGGTGAATGAATGAATGAATAAATTCTTTATTGGCCAATTGTGATTAGACACACAAGGAATTTGTCTTGGTGCATATGCTCTCAGTGTACATAAAAAGAAAAGACTCTCAATAATCATAAGATACAACACTTAATGATAGCTCTAATAGAAGATGCAAAGTTGGTCATTTTCAAAGCTTTTTTATGGTGCAGTGTTCTGTGTGAACCTTTAGTTGGGGGGAAAGGAATATAATCTTTGCAAGGAATAGCCAGCTATACAGTATCTTGTAATTCACGGATGCTTTTATCATACTTGCCTTGCCTTGCCTCCATTTCCGTTGGTGTCTAGTGAGGAACTGTTCTACAACACTTGAAGATAAGCTATTTCCGCCTGTCTTGTGCTTAGATCTTTCTGTCTTGACTGTCTCTCATAGATTGTCATTTGATCATAGCTGCGGTTTAGGGGTTATTTTGGTGAATACATAAAAAAGCAATCAATCACTTAAATGGGTATAAAAATATATAAAAATGGGTAAATCTGGGGAGGGGAGCAAAGTTGCTGCTTCTTTAATCAAGCCAATATTTTTGGCTGATGCATCAAGAATTCCAAGACCAACGGAGCATCAAGGGCCAGTTTGTTGCATTCTTTCGTCCACTTTATGTGGAAGCAGACTGAGCTTTCTCTTTTTAACCCAAATGTGCGAAAGGTTGCTGTAGAGTAGAGGTGTCAAACTTGCATCATCAAGGCATCATCACATGACATATCATGACTTTTTTCCCCTCTGCTAAACTGGACATAGGCATGGCCAGTGTGTGATGCACCCGGTCCATGAGCTGCAAGTTTGACAGCCCTGCTGTAGAATTTAGATTTTGGGATAACTAACTAGTCTGTCTAATTGTTTCATGGTAACCTTTTAATGAGCTAAAGTAGCTCCTGTTAATGAGAGGTAATATAAATATTTATCAGCAAGTTTTCATTACCTGGCATGATGCAATGAAATACCGGTAGTGAATTTAGTATTCAAGTAGGTGGTTGCACTTCTGATATAGATTTTGCTTATGATATTTGGTGCCTTTTTCTCCAATAAATTAAAACAAACATAACATAAAATAATAAACAGTATGTCTCATACGAGACAATATGCCTTTTTTTTTACAAGTTCTCCAAATTTGCTATTTGAGACAGGCTCATTTTTTTCTAACGAAAAGGAGACCTTTTCTCCCCTTCCTCAGTCACAGAGGGAGATACAGTGGATAATAAATTACACTTTCAGGGAAGAAATGGGTTGGAGCTGTGGAACCCAATTCCTTTCATGGTGCTTTTGCACCTTTCAAAGGTGAGAGGAGACTCCTCTGGTTCTCCTTCTGGTCAAATATCCAGCTTGCTTAAAGATGAGTAATATGTCTAGGGTACCATTTTAGCTGATGCCTAACTGTTTAATTTTCCACAGAACCATCTACTTCATAGAAGTGTGATTCAGCTGATACATTTTAAAAATGTTTTACCTTCAGTGCTAACACATTTATTTGAAAGTAAACTTATTGAAGTCATTTTTATTTGTGTACTGTAAAAGGAGCGTGATGTAAAGTTCTTAACTAGTCTTCATTTACCGTTGGTATGCATATACTGTATAGTGAGAAATAGGTAAAAAAGGATGCACTTCTTTATAAGTATACTACCTTGAAAGTTAATAACTTGTATATTTTGTAGTTGCTATTTATCAGAGTCTATTTAGAGATAAAATTTTCTCTTTAAAATATATTTAGTTTAAAAAGGAAGATTAGAAACTAATACAAGCTAGATGCAAAGTAAGAAGGAGAAAAGAAAAAGGAAATTAAAGAAAAAGCTAAAAGTGCAAGAAAGGGGGGGAAGTAAAAGAAAATAAAGAAGTGGCTTTTGATCTTCTTTACACAGTTATAAATACAATTATAAATTTGCTTCTTACTCCAAGGTTATAACATGACTCTTTTCCTTCTATAATTTATCCTTTTAATAATCAAACCCATAAATCATAAGTACATTTTCCTGTTTTATACAAAAATCCACAAGGAGTTTCCAGTCAACAATAAATATACCCTGTTTCTCCAACAAAACGGCTTCCCCCAATAGGAAGTCCCAGCAAGTTTTATAGACATGAAATAAAATTAAGCTCCTTCCCCCCAAATTAAGGCCTATATTAAAACATGCGAAATGGGGGGGAATGATGGGGGGAGCTTGCCATTAGGAAGTACTTTTGTTGCACACCCGGATATAGTGCTGCCTGCATTGACCCCGATACGAAGTGCCCCACCAACGCCAAGGCCAACATCCAAGCCGCCGCCGCCCACCCGCCTGAAGATGCAAGGGGGGGGAATTAAGTCACCCCTGAAAAGATGGCCTAGTCATTTTTTCGGGGCTCAAAAAAAAGTAAGACCCAGCCTTATTATATGAGAAACATGGTATACTTTTTTTCTGACCAAATAAGTCATTTTGGCCAAGGTATGATTTTCTTAAAGATGCAACCGTATTACTTTTAGGAACAAGCCTGATTTTAGTAGTTAACAATTAAAAATTGATTATAGGGGATTATACAGACAAGGGTAATTATAAGTATGTGCTTCTTTATCAAGCTTTTAGACAAATCTCAGCCATTTTGTTAGTGACAGAATGGAGAAGGCTTCAGGTTGACATCTAATCTCTTAGGAAACTTAGTTCCAGGGGTGGGATTCTACCGGTTTGGACTGGTTCTATAGAACTGGTTGTTGTGATTCTGCAGTTTGGAGAACCGGCAGCTCATGCCCCTGGCTGGCCCGGCCCCTCTCTGCCTGCCTCTTCCCTCTCTACCCAGTCAGTCCTTATTGCGCACGCGTGACATCGTGTACGTGCCTGACATTCTTCCCCACCCAGTCACTCCTTAAAGTATTTCTTTTTTTCCCTCCCAACGATCAGCTGTTCCAATGATCAGCCATGCCAGGATCCCCTCTTGTTATCTTACTGCTTTACCCACGAAGGTTTCCTTGAGGCCCAGGACCCCAAAAATGGAGCGTAGGGAGGTGCTGTGCAGCCCCCTACACTCCATTTTTTGTCTTCCTGGGCCCCCTGGGAAGCTTCCTAGAAACAAAAACATCCCCGGGGGCTTCCCTGAGACCCAGGAGGCCAAAAAAAAAAATGGTGCTGCAAAAAAGAAGAAACCATGTCCACACAGTCACATGGCTATGCCCACCTGGCCACACCCACAGAACTTGTTGTTAATTTGAATCCCACCCTTGCTTAGTTCTCACATTTAGTGTGAAATATACAGGTAGACCTTGACTTATGACCACAATTGGGACATTAACTTCTGTTGTGAAGAGAGTCATGACCAATTTTATGACTTTTTGCTGCAGCTGTTAAGTGAATCATATGGGTTGTTAAGTGAGTCTGATTTTCCCATTTACTTTGTTGGAACCCAGCTTAAAAAATTGTAAAATGATAATCACATGATCCTGGGACACTGCAACTCTCATAAACATGGGCCAGTGGCCAAACGGCCAATTTTGATCATGTGACCACAGGAATGCTACAATAATTATAAGTGTAAGGACCAGTTGTAAGTCATTTTTTTAGCACCATTGGAACTTTGAACAGTTGCCAAACAAATGGTTTTAAGTCAAGAACTACCTGTATACAAAATGATGGTATTGGAGGCTTTCAATAGACATGTTAAGATCAGATTAGAATTTAGCACCACCGTGACAACTCTGGTCTGTCCTCGTATGTCATTGATCTATTATGCATATGTACTGGGGATAATTTTGTTGGTAAAAGATTTTACATCTATTTCCTTCCTATAGCTGGATTTGCAATACTTAATTTTTCTACATTAAGCAAGGGGGTATGAATTGACTTGTGAAAGCCCTAAGATTTTCTGCCTGATGACAGAAAGCTCGAGTTGCTTTCTGGATTGGAGGGTTAATTTGGCGACTGACATGAGATCTCCAAAGTAATTGTCATGTTAACCATAGCTAATGTGGCTTTTTAAGTATTAATAGGGGAGGGGACAGTAAAACAAGCTGGAAGATACTTGGAAGTTAGAGGACTGGACTTAATTGATTGTTATCCAGCTTTTTCTATGGCAGTAAGAAAAGAAAATAAGTAATTATTTTCCTGCAAAAGAGACTTCTTGTAGTCTGGTCAAGACATGTAAAATGCTTGATATATTCACAAAATACTGTAAGAATAACATCAGTCACTGACAGTCATCATGACTTGTATCTTGAAATTAATGTGCTGTTATTATCAAAATTGTGAAGACTTTGGTCCAGTTTTGATTAATGATATTTAGTTGTTGAGACATGAAGAAGGTCCATAGAAGAGTTTGACCAGTCATTGCTATACTTAACTATGGTTTTTCCATGCCTTATTAAATCTAGTAAGGAAGGTCTAGCTTTGTCACTGGCTGAGAAGAGGAGTGGCGACAGGTTCTGTTAAAGGAATGATCACCTAACTGCTTTTGAAAAAACTTAGCCTAGACCTGGGAGATTTCAGTAAATAAAAGACTGGTGGCAGATACAAACTTTTTGGATAAGCTGACTGAGAGAGTTGGCTATCCCATTTAAGTCATTCTTAGTTAAACTTGGTTTCAAAGATTCATTTTGACATGACTTGAAACAAGCTGCATTCTGAAAAGAAAAAAAGGTAGGTTGATGGATGGGCCATCCACCTCACTGAATATTCAGTTCATACCAAAGACATCACTACTAGATCCAATTAGAAATCTAGAGGTGCATATAAACCCCATTGTATCCCAAAAGGCCCTACATTTGAAACATATTTTGGCTTGTATTTCTGTTACAGTCATATTAGGCCCATGTGCTTCAGATTTGCAAGCAAAAATATGCTTTGTAGCATGATGGGGTGTACAGGTATGACCTGCTTGCAATTCTTTAAATAAAATGTATTTTTTAGGAATTCTACTGCTTCAAGTAGAAAGATGCTGTTACTTTATGGAATTGCATACAAATGCTACATCCTTGCCCTGTATAGTCCAAAGCACCTTTTTATCCTCTGTTCTGAAACACTGAACAGTCTTAAACCTGTAAGAAAATAACTAAAGACTGACCCAAGTCCATTCCATAAATTCCATATCAAAGTGGAGGTTTGTTCCTGGCTCACTCTCTTGATCATTTTTCATATTACTACATATCTACTTTTCTATATTTCTCTCCACTCCTTCAAATATCAACAAGTTATGAAATTCAGGAATGTTTGAAAACCATTACACTTCTGAGATTGTGCACATTGTGCAATATAGCATTAAAAATTAGAGATGCAGTAATTATATACATAAAGGCCTAAGGTATATTAATTGCAATGTTTTCTCACTATACAAATGTACTCAAATTCATTAAAGAATAGTAATATTTTTATTTCTTCTGTTCAGTTGTGTCCAATTCTCAGAGACTGCCTAGAGATGTCCCTGCAGTTCTCTTGGCAAGCTTTTCAGAAAAGTTTTGCCATTGTCTCCTTAGGGCTGAGAGAAAGTGAATGGCCCAAGATCACACAGCTGATTTCATCCCTAAGGAGGAACTAGAACTCATAGGCTCTCAGGTTTTATTCTGATGCCTTAACCACTACACCAAACAGACTCTCACCAGCCACAGGTATCATTTTAAATTGTATATATTTATACTGTCAAAAGTTTGGATTTTTCAAAAAAGAAAATAGAAATGGACACAGTTTTGTACAAATGGATCTCCCCACCACCACCACCTTGGATAAATGCCAATAACAATACTTTATAATAAAGCATTCTTGATCCTAAAAAACAAAATTAAATTGTGTTTGGTGGAAAATGGTTTAATAAGGAATTTGAAGTGGCAATACAAATATGTGATTTTGAATAATATTCATTTTTTTTAAAATGGACAATTATCATGTTTTTCATTCTTTGTATGTTTTTTTTAAATTTACGCAACCATTTGGTTTTTTCTTTTGAAAAGCTGTAAAATGATATCTCCTGATATCTTACATAATTTCTACTTGACAATGAGGTGAAGATGGTAGACTGTATCCTTTTTAAAATTTAAACAATTGACCAGCTGGAAAATTTCTTCTGAGATGTAGAAAGTAGAAATGTTGAGAATGCAAAATAGCATTTCTAAGTGTATATTGGATGAGAACCATGCTTCAATGGAAATGGAAGTTTCCTCTCACAAATGGAAGTTTTCCTCTAAGATATTATTTTTTCCCTGAATCAGATGTTTTTGTTTATTTGAAAAAAGCAACATAAAATAGTATACTAGTGAGGCTTAAATGTAACACAGTGCAATATTTTATATAAATATAACTGATTTCAAGATTTAGATTAGTTTCTATCTGGTCTACCGTACTGGCTCCTTTCAAAAACTAAGGCCCAAAAAACTTGTTGCACTATTTAAAAATCTTTGAGGTTAATTCAGTACGATTCTTTCGCTCTTGCTTAAGTGTTGCCTTGATATACAACTTTTCATCTCAATTGCCTAATCTCTTGTCTTCTTTGCCTAACTGACTTTTTCCTGTGCATAACCATCTTCTCCAATAACTATTTTGTCCCACACTGCTATCTGTAAAACAGTATCTCCATAGCCACTATAGTGTTCAGATTGGTACAAATGTCATCATTTGTTTTCTGCCTGGTCTCGATAACTTGCAGTGGTTTTCTCATTTAGACTCTGAATACTTTGTACCTATATCATTTTTCCTCTTGGTTCTCAGTGAAGAATTTGCTTATTTAATTTCTAACCAGAAGTTAGACTGAAAATTTATTGATAGACTTGTGATCAGTGATGGAATTCATTTTTTTTTTTTACTGCTGGTTCTGTAGGCATGGCTTGCTGGGCATGGCAGGGGAAGCATATTGTAAAATCTCCAGTCAGAGGTGGTATTTGCCAGTTCTCCAGACTACGCAAAATTTCTGCTACTGGTTCTCCAGAATTGATCAGAACCTGCTGAGTACCACCTCTGCTTGTGATCATTGAAATGATTTGTTGGAAAGTGGCAGTAATTTCTGACTACCAATTGATGAACAAAGGGTACAACAAAAACATGTCTACCTGGAGTGAATAATTTTCTTAAATGAAAACAAAATGATGTAGGGGAAGAAATGTAACCAGAAATAGATATTTGTGTGGTACATTTGTGATTTCTGATATTTAGTAAAAGTAACAGAAATCCATGGTCTCAATATTCTTGAATTCTGGAACCAGCTGGATCTTTGGATTCTATAAAAAAAAATACAGCAATTCTTTAAACCAGAAATTTTTCTCATACCAATACTCTATTCTGCATTTATTTATTTTTATTTATATCCTACTTTTATTATTTTTACAAAGAACTCAATATGGCAAAATATCCAGCACACCTTCCTTCTATTTTCTCTACAACAAGACCCCTGTGAGGTGAGTTGGATTGTGGAGATTGAGAGTGACCAGATGAGTTTCATGGCTAAGGCAAGACTTGAACTCACTATCTCCTGCTTTTAGCCTGGTGCTTTAAACAGACTAGAAAGTACTCCAGAGATTTAGAGAAAAAACTCCAGAGATTCAGCTGCGTGGTCTACAATAACCTGATATACATTAATGTCAATGGTGGGATTCAAATTTTTGTGCTACTGCTTCTGTGAGCGTGGCTTGGTGAGCATGGCAGGGGAAGGACACTGTAAAATCTCCATTCCCTCCCCACCCCACAAACCTGCTTTCCAGGTCCGTTCTCCTGTGCAGAGCAACAAAAGAAGACCCAGCCTGGGATTAGCTGGGACTCGAGAGGCAGAGAATAGATGGAGGCGGGGCCAGTCAGAAGTGGTATTTGCCGGTTCTCCAAACTACTCAAAATTTCCGCTACCAGTTCTCCAAAACTGGTCAGAACGTGCTGAATACCACCTCTGATTAATGCTACATTCTCTTCATTAACTCAGACAGCCTTCTTGCCTCTCTTCCCTTGAATTTCTTAGTTTGTGAGCAAACTTACTGTTGAACATACTAGGGACTTTTCTATTTTACACATTGTCACATGTCCTTATGAAATGTGAAAGTCAGGCAGTCACGTCAGTCAAAGTATTATGGAAAACACTGTGGTTGATTGCCTGGGATAGGTCTTTATGACTCAACTTACCCAGACATATCCTGTTGTAATGATAAAATTTGTTTAGGCATTAGAGGACTTACAAAGGTCCTCCAATTTTTCTCGGAAGAAGATCTAAAAAAGACTCCTTTGTGATTGCTTTTGTTCCATGGCCATACTCAGGTAATCAGTTCAAGATTTGCAGTCTATGTATCTGTGTACCTTGCAAGGATATAATCCGTTTTCTGAGTTAGCCCACTTCTTAATACAACTCAGACTTTGGGGCCCAATATAGGAACAATATTTAAGCATAGGCTGATTTATAATTCTTCTTTTCCTGCCTCCTTTGCATCTTAAAGTTTAACTGAAGTATAACTAAAAAGAGGTCACAGGTGACTGACAAATTCAAGCAAATTAGCTCAATTATTGAATACTTTCATTTCCAAATTATGTTCAAGTCTGACTTTCCTGCTTTACCAGATATCATCTGAAGGAGAATATTGAATGCAATTGAACAACTTATGTCCATGTGACTATGCCATTTTTTACTTACAGAAATATTTTTGTGGTGTATGCTCTCTTTAATGATTATACTAGCAACATTTAGATAAGTTATTTTCAAAGAGAAATTATTAGATATTATATTAAATAGTTTTTTTTAAAAAAGAACCTTGGTTTTAAACTGGCGATGTTTCTGAATGCACTTTTTGTATATTTTATTTATACAGTAGCAGTAGTTGTTGTTGCTGTAAGAGGATAAAATTCAGTAAGTACAGAATATGCAATAATTCACGTACTTCCTCCTGTAAAAATAGACAATATTAATTTCCAAATAGGCACAGAATAGTATCTCAGTTTTTAAAAATATTTCTGGGCTAGCAATCCAAACAGTAGAGTCCATAAATTTTATTTCTTTTATTTTTCTAATCTCTGTCATTGTTGTTGCTGCTATTGTTGAGTTTTTTAGAACTATAATTGTGGATGACTTTTCATAAGCCAATGGCTTTGCAATTCTCCATCCTCTCTCCAATTTACTGCTGTTTTTTCCTCTTCCTCTGTCTAAAATGGTCTCCTTAGTTATCTTAATCAATCAGAAATCACATAAATAATATTATGGTTCCATTGTTCTAAGTTTCTGCACCAGACACACACAAAAAGCTCTCTTAGGTCAACTAAAAAATTCTCTTGGTTGAAGTCTCTGTGTCAAATGATGAGTGACTTAATATGGTTTCCACTTATATTTTGACTTAATATATCACACAAAAAGTAAATCTACACATTGTTAAGAATGTCTCATTTCTCTTGGGTTCTATTTTCTACAGTATGCTTTGCTTAGGAGACATTTCCAGCTTCCTTGTGCAAAACATTGGTTTACTTGATAGGGGTTCTCCAACCTTGGGGGAGACAAAAAGGAATAGATTCTGACAAGATTAGAAACTGTAGATCCAAAGTTATCTCAGTTTACAGGGATATCTTGGTATGGCCCAAGTTCTTTCTCTTCAGAAACCATAAAAGGGAAATCAAACCTAAAGAAACCTGGAGAAAGGAACAGAGGAAAATCTTACCAAGCTGTTGTGATTCGCTGGCTGAAGAGCGGGCTGAAGTCTTGAAGAGCGAGGACTCAGATGAGGGGCCTGTGTGTGATGCAGGGATGAGGCCAGGACCACCAGGAAGTGGAATGCTGCCTTCGGAGTTTGTGGAGGCTGGCAGCAGTGATGAAGAGGTCCCTGAGCAGCCTAGTGCCCAGTGTGCATGCATGCAGGGCTTCTCAAAGGAAAGAGCAGTTGCAGCAGCATGGGAGACTTGGGAGTAAGGCTGCAAGGTAATGGCCCCTCCCTTAAGAAATAAAAGCCAGCTGAGAAACTGGAGTTCTTTGCAGGAAGCAAGGAAGTTTTTGCACTCAAGTCTTGTGGACATTCGGAATATCTAGGTTGGTGTTTGGAGACTCTTTGTGTTTGAAATATTTCTTAGTAACTTTTTCTAGTGTTCTTGGCAGATTTGCATAACCTTGGTAAGGCTCGTTCTTATTAGAGACGATTAGTTTGAAACAGCCTTTTAACCGTGAAGAAATGGAATTCATAAAGAATCATTAAAAGGTTTTGCTGTTACCTCTGTTTCATGTTTGTTTTCTTGGAACAAGGTTTGGGTCAGAACACAAGCTGGCTTCCTAGATTAGCCTGGGTCTTATGTTACTATTGTTAAATTTATTTTAAATTTCTCTTTTTTTACTCTCATGGATGCAGAAAAAGCTGGTTGCAAAAAATATAATCCCATTTAATATAAATATCCATTGGCATTTATATACTTATATACTAGATCTACACCTGCAGAAATTTTTCAGCTTTCAGAATAGGAAAAAGGCACAATTTTCATCATGTGTGTATAGTTTAATTATGTTCTTCGATTCAATTCAGTTGGATGCAGAATTAAAGTTGTCATATGACCTCAGTGGTGTAAAACTCACGGTCCGCAGGCCAGATGTGTCATGTGCTGGCCAGGCCCATCCCCGCTTTAGTGAAGGAGAAAAGAGTCGTGATACATCATGTGATGACAATGTGACATCAGGAGTTTGACACCTGTGACGTGATGCATCCTCAAGGAGGCGTTCATAGATACTTTTCTCAGTCTTTATCAGGTTTGCTGCTTCATTTGATTTTAAAACAATTGTCAATAGAAGAGAATATTTGTAACTCAGAGATGAACTATGGGTACCTTGGTGCTCTCTGAGCTTCCTTGCAGGCATTTCATTACTGAAAGAGATAACATCATCAGTGCTCAAAATAATTTTAAGAAAAACATTATTTCTATCTAATACTGCAAAATAAGAAGTAAACTTTCCTAGAATGGTGGATGGCTGCCATTCAATAATTTCATCTGGAAATGTGTCCATAAAACAAAGGTAAAAGACAGGTGGCTAGAGAGAAGAGGGCTAGAGAAATACATGGAAAACAATTTTTATTTTATTATTTGTTTGTTTGTCAAACGTGTACAAGATAACGAGTATAGCTATGAACATAAACATAAACAAAGGAAGTAAATACGGATAAACAGGGACAGTAAGACAACTATGGTAGGCATGCTGGTGCGCTTATGCATGCCCCCTTTAAGGACCTCTTAAGAATGGGGTGAGCTCCACAGTAGACAGTTTGATATTGAAGCTCTGATGGTTTGAGGCTGTAACAACAGAGTCAGGTAGGGTGTCCCAGATGTTGACCACTATGTTGCTGAAGTCATATTTTCTGAAATACAGTATGAAGCAGTTTGCCTTGAGTTTGTATCAATTGTTTGCCCATGTATTCTAGATGGCACAGTTCCAGATTGTCCAAGCGCAAAATTTCAAGCCTGGAGGCATAGGGAATTCTATTGTGACTAGAGAAGTAGAGTACTCTTCTCGAGAAATACCTCTGAACCCGTTCAATTGTGTTAATGTCTGATACACAGTGTGGGTTACAGTTTATCCACTTGATTTCTGGTTAATTGGTATTTTGAAACTGGGCTCATATCTTGTGGTAGTCATTTGATGCAAGCAGTCATAAAAGGTACCAAAAATCTCAGATTGGCCTACTGGGACAAATGATTTGATAGTCTTTGATATTTAACAAAATATCTATGGAGTCAACAATGTATTCTTAAATTTCTGAAGTAATGCTTTGCTTATAAAAATGTATAGTACATACATAACAATGCATGCTGCAGTTCAACTCAGAAAATGCTAAATTTCCCTCTGAATTTCCATTTCAGCTTAAGATTGAAAAGGAACCAATGTTTAACCTACTTGTTAAGAGGTTGTTAATAAGTAGGAGGCTTATATCTAATTGTACATGCCAGAAAATGGTTAGTATGGTGTAAAAAAGGCAGCAAACTATATAAAAAAACTGAAATGATGTTGAAATGCATTAAATGCTCACCACTTTAAGGTTGCTCACAAGATAAATATGTGGAAAAGAGCAACAGAAAGTTTATAAAAGGAAAACATAGGTTCTATTGGACATAAGGAAATATCTATCTTGAAATAGTGGTATATACATAAGTCCATTTGTCTTTCAGACCCATTTTTCTTGATTGGAAATCTAAAGCCACTGGAGGAGATTACATTTTTTATAGAATTTCTGGATATCAATTATGCTGTGATGGGGGTCATTCTTTCTAGTAATAAGGTAGCTTGTAGCCCCTGGGAGTGAGGGAAAACACTTGAAAAAAGAAACAGATCTTGAACTCTGGAGTAAGTTTTTGGCAGAATACCAACTCTTTTTTCATCACATTTGTCATGGCAGAAATGGAAAAAAAATAGTGACAATTGTCCAGGCATTTAAAAAAATAGACTGCAGCACAGGAAAGATGACAACAGAAGCAAAAGATCTTGATATTCTGAAATTATATGCTACAGCAATTTGAAATTTTTCAATTTCCAGTGAGAGTTCATATGCTAAAGATGTGGATTCCATTAGGCAGAAATCTGTTGCTCATGATTAGCAAATAAGCAAACTGCAAAACATTCTTTAATGAGAAGTGAAGTCATTTGACTTCAAAACATCTGCCTTCACTGAAGTCCAAAGATTTGATTGCCAAATAAGACAAACCAAATAAGACTCAGTCTCTGGTAAGCAGAATTGAATGTTGGAGGCCATACCACCAAAAGAGGGAGGCTTTCCTTAGGGAGCCATTCAGAAAATTTCCTTTCCAAGCAAGGATAAAACAAAGTTCTAAGACCCCATCAGGTTGGTCTTATAAGTTTTGTTTGACCTGTTGCATTATATTATTCCACAGCATGGAAATTCAGAGAGTGGAAAATGTCTGAAATCTACGATTGGTTTCCCCTACCCCACAGAAGAGGTAACCTGAAGAAATTTCAGAAACCTGACATTATTTCAGAATGCAAAGCAGTAAGCTGTATCTCTTCATTACATTTTAAAGTTGCATACGGTAAACTAATCTCGCCTAAAGCAAACTACACTTCCAAAGTTCCAAATGACATTTCAGATTGTCTGATATTATAAGTGATTAGCTTATCAAGATCTCTTATCTTCAGACAGTGACAGCATCTAGGCAGGTTGCTTCATCCATCTTCCTTCAAGATAGTTTGCAAACATTAATGAAAAGTGCACTGCAATCTGTCTCCTTTTACAATTTCTCTTTTGCAGAAAGAAAAGTAAAACGTTACTGAGGAATGGCAGCTGGTTTTAACTAGTTTCTCAGCAAGGGAATCCACTAAATATATCAGCTGGATTTTATACCATTTAATATTACTGGCTCTGATAAAGATAATTAGAAGCAGTTCCTTAGAAATCAGTAAAAGAAGGTAATTATAACTAGTTTGCTTCCCATTCATTAAATAAACAGACATGACTAACTGCTAGGCTGGCTTAATCTCAGGACTGTAGGAAGAGCTTCTCAAGAACATTTTTACTTCACAGAAAAAAATTATCTGTTTTTATATAATTGATTTAAAGTGAGATTATTGAGGGAAAGAAGATACACTTTTCCTCAAAAAGTTCAAGATATCTTAACTTCTAATATTTATGCTCATATTAACCATGCCAGGTAGGTTAGGTTGAGAGGCAATTATGAGTCAGAAAACTCATGTTGAAGTGGTAATTTGAGTCTTGCTTTTATAACCTTAGTTTAGTACAGTAACCACTCTTCTATATTATTTAAATTCTGCAATCATATTACACAATATACAGTCATTTCTAAAGGTTATGCTATTTGGGAACCAAAACTTTCATCTTTGGACACATATCAATCTATTTAGAGAGAAAGAGAATGTACACAACTATTAAGTATTGGCTGACGGTCCACTCCTATAAGAATAGGTAATGATGGCCAGCGTTCTTGTGATTGCCTCCTCTTTTGCAGCAGAAGGTAAGCTGTTCTAGTTCAAATGTTCATCTCAATTTATAATCTTTGGATAGTCTTGAATGCTAAATTCAGGTCCTTTGATATAGGTATTTATGGTTGGGATGCACTGTTTGTGCCTGTGGAGCACAACCATCTGCAAATGCATCAAGTTGGATGAGATCTTCCTCTCTCTAGAAAGGGATTGACCATTGCAATATTCTCATTTTCATTGGAGTTTGCATAAATTTCTAGCTGCGGAAGCACAAGAAAAAATTTAAGGTATATTCATGTTTTATTATTATCTCTTAAGTGAAGGAAGCTGAAATTCTAAAGAAGTGTATGTGAATATTGAGGGGGGGAGGGAGAAAAGAGAATAAAGACCTTCACTGAAATCTCTTGAGAAAGTATAGTTGTAAGTTAACTATGGGCAGAGTGCTCTCTTCTAACAATACAGAATTTAATTCCATTTTTCTCAATCTGAATTTCAGAATCACTTTTAAAACTATTGTGTTGAAGAACATTTACAGATTTATATGGCCACCTACCTCATGTAATAGCTCTAGTTTCTAATCCAGAAAAACGGGGTTGAAAACAAAAGTATCCTCCTCTCCTCAGGCACCAGGCTAAACATCTTCCCAGCTCAAACCCCAGCCCCACCTTAGCCCCATGTTTGGGGAAAGAGCCAGGTCTTCAAGACTAGAGATCCCTCAGATATTAGCTGGCAGGCTGTTCCTAAGGGCTCATTTTAATTAAAAAAAAAATAATTTTAAACATCAACTTTATATATCTTGTTTTTCCAGATATTCAAGTACTTTTAAAGAGCCTATGAAATAATATTGTACAGTATTTCCAATAGAAGTGAATATATGTAAGTCAGACTAGAACTAGTTTCAGAATTTAATATAAAAATTAAAAAAATTCCATTGCTGCAGTATAATAAATACATATTTGCTTAATGTAAGTGCGTTTTAAATCCTGATGATCTTTTTTATTTTTCTGAAGAAGTGTATATATAGCACATGTGAATGTAGCAAATTGATAAGAAATGCTTGTTGTGACATATTAAAGCAAATCTGGCATTTTGATAGAACATGAAATTTGATTTCATAGACTACATAGCTGACTAAAGTTTATTAGAAATTAAAGTGCTTAAAGCAATCAGGGATAAAATAGAAAAAATATCAAAGAACAGCAATTATTTCCCAATTATTTCTAGGGATCTTTTTTAAAATATGTAGTTTAGACATATAGTAAAGTGGGATTGCATCAATTTGCCCTGCTATGCTGCCCACAGACCAATTGAATATTGATGTAGGTATTATTATTATGTGATAGAGAATTCACAGAACAAGCCAAGCTCCTATCGTGTACAGTCAAATAGATAAAGAAACAGCTGTTCTCCAAATGGTACATAAAGCAGATTGAATATTTAGGATTCTGTATATGAAATATTGAAATCACATAACTAATTTCAGAATTGTACTGTACAGTATGAAATGATACAAAAGGATGTTCTTTCCCAATCTGAAACTCTCAATATGTTTTGAACTACAAAACTCATTTCCCTTAATGTTATTGCTGATGAATATGATTTATCCTTCATAACACATTGATTCATATATGACTTTGCTTTCATGCAAAGGGAGCACTTCTTATAAATACCCTGGTGCAGCCATGTGGCAAGCACAATTACTTAACAATTTTATGGAGACTACCTTGTAAGTGTAATGCTTTATACGAAACAGAAGTTATTTAATTAAAATGCCAGGGTAAGAGCTGGGACCTAATGACATGTAGCCTTGATGGAAACATACAAAGCAACTCAAGTTCAATGTTCTCTGGAAAATGAATGAAAAATATTCTAGCTCAATGAAGGGGAAGGTATTTGATATGACAATCAAGAATACAGCAGGTAAAATCTGGATTGCTTCAAAGATTGAATGTTTCCTGGCTTACATGGTCTGTAGCTACTCTGTTCTTAGTTTTCTGACACTGGATTGGATCTTTATACTCTTTAGCATTTGAGATTGGATCCTGTAGGACAGTGGCCCTCAACCTTTCTGGTTCTACAGTGTGGTAGTGGTGGCAGTGGCAGTGGTGGGAGGGAAAAGGAATGGTTTTGCATGCATGGCAGAGGTGGTATTCAGCAGGTTCTGACCAGTTCTGGAGAACTGGTAGTGGAAATTTTGATTAGTTTGGAGAACCAGCAAATACCACCTCTGATTGGAGATTTTACAGTATCCTTCCCCTGCCACGCCCAGCAAGCCATGCCCACAGAACCGGTAGTAAAAAAATTTGAATCCCATCACTGATGCATGGATGCTGCTTATATAATCTGGTTACCAATGGGTGGTATCAGGTACCAGGGTGGGGAGTTGGGCATCTGTACTGTAGGGTGACCTTTCCACTTTGTGTTTATCTGGATAGGTAGAACAAAAGGCCACATTTTGACACTTGGCACATAGCTTAAAGCAAAGACTTTTAAAAGTCAGCCTCAACTCTAAGTTACTGTCCCACTGCTGTGTGTTTGACAGTATCCAGTGACTATTTTGTCTTACTTCCAGAGATGTTGCATTTTGATTTGTCTGGGGTACCAAATATGCACAACACACAAGACAGCAACAACTTTAACAGAGTTCATTTCTCTCTCTAATAAAGCAGCTATTCCATGCAATCAGACTGAACATTTATATTTGAACATAACATATCGTTATCGTAAATATAACACTAAATATATAATAGCTCCTGTGAGCACAGCCGTTTTCAATTATAGCAGATATGGTAACAATGATTCTGCAATCCCTATCAATCAGTGTTACATACCAATATCAGGCAAGGCAAGCAAAGCAACAAGAAGGTGAAAAGTTCAGGCATAAATACATTTCCATCATAAGCATCTAATGCCAGATTTAAACATGGGCTCAAGCTTATATCTGGCTAAGGTTAATAACAGCTGTAGTCTAAAGCACCTGAAGATTTTGCAATCAAAGCTGGCTGAGGAATTCTGTGAATTGAAGTCCACAAGTTTTAAAGTTGCCAAGTTTGGGGACCCTGATTAAGTCTTAGGTGCAAAACAGTCTGGAGTCAGTGGCAAGAGCAGCTCAGCGTGGAGAAAAGTTATGCATCTTCCCATATTCCTTTCTCCGCAAGCAGCCTTGTCCCCTCCTCATTTGTGAAGCGCACTAAGTTTAAAGGTGCTGCGAGACAGACAGAGGAGTATGGGGAGACCTGCAACTTTTCTCCATACCAAGAGGGCTGCTCTTTCTCTTGCCTCCACTCTTGACACGGAAAAGAGTCAGTGGGAGCAGCAGTTAAGACAGTCGGTCACCCGTCCTGGGGCTCATGCTCACCATACCTCCGGGGGGGGGGATGCAGTAGCAGTGAGGTGGCAGGGGTGATTCTGGTGGCACTGGGGCTTCTGGGACCACTCCCCCCACCATCCATGCGGCCACACATGTGGTACATTGGGGCTTCCAGGCTCTGCTCCCCTCAGCCGCCATCATCTCTCCCAGACTCAATCAAGGGATGCCTTGCTGATATGAGCCTCTCCATGTGTTCTTTACTGCTGCTGTTTTTGGGAGACCAAGAGTTTCCCAGCACAGCGGAAAGCTTCCAAGCCCCCCCATTGGCTCCCGGCAAGCAGAGAGAAATAGGATTCAACCTTGCTTGCTTTTCTGTTTGCCTGAGAACCATTTCTTATGGACTTGAAAGCTTTCCACTGTGCTGGGAAACTCTTGCTCTCCCACAAACAGCAACAGGAAGGAACATGTGGAGAGGCTCGTGTAGGCTCCAGCCCGGTTAGTGGCTGCTTCTATCACCTGCTGCTTCTATCACCAACAGCAGCAGGTGATAGAAGAGAGCAAGAGCAAGAGTTTCCCAGCACAGCAGAAAGCACAGCTCCTGGGCAAGCAGAGAGAAGCAGGATATAATCTGACTTCTCTGCTTGCCCGGGAGCTGTTCCTAATGGGAGGGGGACTTGGAAGCTTTCTGCTGTGGAGCAGCAGGTGAGAGAAGCAGCCACTGACCTGGCTGAAGCCTATATGAGCCTCTCCACATGTTCCCCAGCAGAAGGCAAGTGGTGGGGGAAAAGCGACCAATGGCGGTGGCAAAAGGCAAGTTGTGGGAGAAGGCAACCAGTGGCAGCAGCAAAAGGCAAGTGGGGAGAAGGTGACCAGAGCTTGCAGAGCCTCACTCACCCAGGGAGTTCAATAAAGACAGGACTGCAGCGGAAGGCAGACAGCAATGGCTGGCCTGGCAGTTGTGCAAGAGCAGGCTGCAGGCAGCAGTATTTCATATGCGTGCAATGTTGCACATACATGATAAGGACTGATGGGCAGGCAGCAGAGAAATGAGTGGAGAGGGGCAGGGCCAGCCAAGAGGCCTGATTTATTGGTTTTCTGAACTACAAAGAATCATAACAACTGATTCTACTGATCCAGTCCGAACTGGTAGAGTCCCACCCCTGGTAACAGCACTCTGCAATGTCATGTTGGCCACATGACTATGGAAATGTCTTCAGATAGCACTGGCTCAATGGCCTTGAAATGGAAATAAGTACCACTCCTTATAATTGGCTTTGACCACCAGAGTAAAAACCACAGGGGACTCCTAGTCAGCGTAGTCATTGCTTGGAATTTGGAATAGCAGAGCCCTTCTACCGTTTCTCCTACAATTATGATAAATGACCTGCTGCCATTGCAGCATGTTCTGACATAGGATTGACAAAATCACGAAGCAGACTCCTCATCCTGACAAAACCCCTTTTATTGAATTCCTCTTTGCAAAGTCCCAGCAAACAGTCCTTCAAGAGTGATTTACAGCTACAGAGCTTATCAGGCTTGGAGAGTTGCCAGGCCGATAGCCTCCAAGCGCAATACTATAGCAGAAAATACTTGGCAAAGAGTCAGAAACAAATCTTCACTCTAATTAAAAGAACCTATTGTCTCCTGCAAACACCACTCCCCCTTCACTCCCTTTTATTCCCTATGGGAGAGGCCATTCACTGTCCACCCATGCCTTTACTCCCAAGGGGATCCTTGTTCATTAACTGTTCCCTTCTCCTGGCAGTTCTTCACATGCGTGCACTGGCAAGAGGCTCCAGCTGTTTTTCTGCCCCACTGATCTCCAAATCTGAAGGCAGCTGATAACTGTCAGAAGGTCCTGGCCCCATCTCTGCCTCGGATGCAAATCACTTGTCAGAGCCTTCCCCATACTCCAGGATTGGCCCATGTTTCTCCCCAACCTCCTCACTGTCTGATTCTGCCACCAGCTCCGCTGGCCACTGGCGGGCCACAACACAGCCTGTAAAGAAAGGTATTCAGAGAACTAGCCACAAGATAGGATGAGGTGGTGTAGGGTATGACTTCCAGATTCTCAAATTTGACTGTAAACATGTTATGGTCTCAGATATAACAAACAGATAATAACTATAATCTCATACTCACCAAGGAGCAACAATCCAATCCATATCCCCAAATAAAAAACTATGTGGAATTTAGTTACATTCCCCAAAAGTTGTTTAGTAGTCAGATTTTGATAGATTTAAATCATAGTGAAATTTTAATACTATGTTCTGTTCTGTTAAATACTATTATTGGATGATACATACACATCTTCTCAGCAAAATAGTCTCAAATCAAGAACATAAGGGCCAAAGTAGAAGTTTACTTAAGCAATCATGACTATTTTTCCTTCTTATTATATAATATTTTGCTAATATTTTTCAATATAAGAGTGGGTAGTTAACTTTTTTTTCAGTTTCACCAATAAAGCCAGGATTAGATATAATTTCTCTTTTATTTTATTAGCTCGCTAACAGGTTAAGTTTGTGTTTCTTGAATAGATTTGTTGAATGCGGCTCCCCAATTGTGTTTTGTTCTTCTCTGACACCAGCACGTCATCGAAGTAGGGCACCACCCCTTTTATTCCCTGCAATAATCATTCCATTAGACTCTGGAACACCCCTGGTGCCATGCTGACTCCAAACTGGAGCCTCTTGCACAGGAATGCCCCCCGGTAGGTCACGATGGTTTGCGCCTCAGCAGTCTCAGCATCGACTGGCAGCTGCTGGTATGCGAAGCTTTTGCGAAGACTTTTCCTCCCCCCAGTGAGTGTAGGAGGTCCTGTACCACTGGGATGGGGTAAGCACTCTGCTGCAGCGCATGTTGACGGTGGCCTTGTAGTCACTGCAGATTCTCACTGACCCATCCGGTTTTATCATGGTGACTATTGGGGTTTCCCACTGTGTGTGGTCTATCGGTTCCAGGATGCCTTGGGTGATGAGCTTGTCTAATTGCTCATCGATTTTAGGCTTGAGGGCAAATGGGACTCGCCTCGGTTTTAGGCGGATCGGGGCAATATTGGGGTTCAAGTTGAACAACATTGGGGACCCCCGGTACTTGCCTAGTTTGCCATTGAAGACCTCCTGGAAGTCTTTCATGAGGTTCTCCTCCCAGTCCGTTTCATCGATGTGGTTAATGCCAGTCACCTCGATCCCTAATGGTGCAAACCATTCCAGTCCCAGCAGGCTTGGCCGGTCTCTATCCACGATGGTCAGTGGGAGTACATCTGCGTGTTCTTTGAAATTTATGTGAAAATGTCCGATTCCGACCACGGGGATCCGGTTCCCCTGGTAATCTTTCAGGTTCAGTCTCTGGCTTTCCAACTCCCATCTGCATATGCTGGGTACCAGATGCTTGATTGTTTTCCAGGAGACCATGGAGAGGTAGGATCCAGAATCCACCTCCATGTTGCACTGCTGGCCTTCAATTTTGACCTGCACGTGCACTTTTCGGGCATCGGTTGTGTTCGAGTGCCCAATGGTGACCGTCTGGTAGGTCTCCTCCTTCCGGAGGTTTTCGTTGAGCCGCTTGTTCCTGCCTTCACGGCTCCACCAGTTCTCTGCGTGCCAGTCTCTGATTCTGGGGTGGTGGTGGTGCTGTTGTGTCGCCTCGGGCTGTAAGTCCTCTTGTTTTGGCAGACTTTTGCAATGTGCCCTCTTTTGTCACAGTGCCAGCACATGGCATCTAGGAACAGGCAATCTGAATGGGGGTGGTTCCCTCTGCACTCGGTGCACTTTAACCCTGACTTACAACCTCTCCGCTCCCGTCAATCCCGTTCCGACTGAAGTCTGTGGATCTCTTCCTCATCCTCATCTTTGGTCTCGGAAGGGGAATTGATGTTCCGGTGGTGCGTGGTCGTGGTCTTCTGGCTCGCCTCTGTCCAGGGCTGGGTTGGCTTCCATGGGTAGTTGTTGGTCTTGTATGTTCATCTGCTGCATTTTTGCCGCTGACTTTTTCGCGGCCTCGGCTGCGGTAGCTTCGGCGATGGCTTCAATGACTGTGATGTCCGTTTGCGCCATCAGTCGGCTCTGGAACACGGGGTATCTTAATCTGAGAACCACACGGTCTCTCATAGCCTCGTCCATGTCGGAGGACCCTCTCACACCCCCAATGTTCCTTAGGGCCGCCACAAAGTCTCTGATACTTTCGCCTTCCTTCTGATCCCTCCTATAAAACTGATGCCTCCTGATGAGGTTGGCTACGGCCGGTGTGTAATGGTTCCTGAGCAGCTGTTCCAAGTCTGTCCATGCCATCTCCTTCACGTCTTGGGGTCTGGCCAGCGCCTTGGCCATCTTGAACACTGCGGGCCTGCAGCGTGTCAGGAACACAGCTCTCTTCCTATGATCGTTGGCATCCTTCTGGTTGTTGCTCTCAAGGAACATGAGGAATCGATTGATGTACGATTCCCAGTCCTCAGCCGCCTGATCAAATGGTGTGGGTGATGAGTTGCTGCTGGCCATCTTGTCGGTTGTTCAGCTCTGGTTGCCATGTGCTCAACTGGTCTCTTTGTCTCAGGATCCCACCTTCATCACCAGTGTTGAATCGTGGGAAAGAGACTCGAGACTAGTGTGACTTTTCAGCTCTTTATTTGTTGTATCGATCTGTGCTAGACCTCGGAGCCACGGCAACCCTTTATATAGGGATTGCTCACGGCTTGCCAGCCAATGACGGCTCTCTGAATCTCCCGTGCTCGGCCCGGCCAATCACGGTTGATTCAGAGTGAGCCAATCACAGCGCTTCCTTCAACCAATCAGTTCGTAGTATTTCTGGACCAATCGGATTGGGGTATTTCGAGTATGCTAATATAGAACAAGATTCATCAATAATGATTTTACTGGTGAATTCTCTCATTGGGACAGGACTTTCCTCAATTGGTTATAGTGTGATCTCAAGAAACTTTCTGCCTTTCCTACAAAAGTTTTACTAAGACCAGAGGTGAGATAATAATTTTCCCAAGGGGCCACATGAGAAACTGGAATTGTTGTGGAGAGCTGAACCAATGGCTGTGAAGTCAGGCATGCACATACATAAATTGAAAAAAAAAAAACCTTTAAAAGCAATGCAATTGTATTGTGTTCATAGCATAAACTTATTTACATTTAATTTCTAATTGACATCATGTGGGCCAGGTAAGGACAACCAAAGGGCCAGATGTGGCCCATGGCCATAAAATGCCCAGGTCAGACAGTCAACCTGCTAGGATTAACTTCCCAGTATTTCATTGATAAGAGCACTTGACAAGAGCACTTTATTGATATTAAATTTTACTGTTAATGAGCAAGTATATAAATAAGAAATTAAAGTCTTCATTTCTTTGGAATGATTATATAAAATAATGGAATAATGACATATCAAACGAAGAAAGAGAATGCAGTACGTAAAAGTACAGTATTAAATTATTTAGCATTATGACATCACATTCATTTTAGAAGGTAGACTAGATCCATCCCTTGAAATCCAGGACTGCAAGACATACAAGATAAGTATCCGATAAAGTTAGTTTTGGTCATTCTGTTGTTTACTATACAACACGTGAAAAGTGTAAAGAAGAAACAGTGAAGTATCTTCTAAGCATGAAAGATTAACAACAGAAGAGTTAATATTTAATTTAGGGGAAAAGAAGTAACTTTAGAGAATTTGTATATCTTTATTCAAATATTTTAAAAAGTGCCACAAAGAAGTTAGAGAACAATTGTTATCTATTAGGAAAAGGACAAGATACAGTTGGTTTAAAGAGCAGGAATGTGGGCTAAGATTAGATACCAGTCAGAATTCTTTGCTGTAATAATAGCTGTCTAAGGAAGCAGTGGAATCAATCTCCTTGCAGATGTTTAAGAGGAAAAGTAAACACTTGTTAGGGGTCATGTGAGTACAGTAAATTCAGTACATGAAGATTGGTCTAGATCTGGTAACTGATAGGATCTATTGGTTTGGGAGTTATTTGCTGTAGATCTGCACAAAGTTCTGATTCTTAATAGTGTAAAAATGCATCCAGGCTTTTTAAATTAGATTGCTGAAATAAAGAAAACTTTGGCTAGATTTCTGTATGTGAAACAAAGAGGCATCTAGTTCTGATACTTAAAATTGATCCCTGTTGTTAACTTTAACTTTAAAATAAAAGTTAATAAGTTTTATAGACAATAAAAGCAATGTGCAGGGTCTAACATCTAAAGTTTAGATGGCTCTATTTGAAAAGCATTTCAAATATAAATGCTTTTGTAGAATTTGTGGTGTACTAGGATTTGTACAATAACCTGCCCTGGAATAAACATTTTACTATTATCTCCATTATTATAAAATCATTGCATTGGGAAAGTGGTTGCAGTAGAGTTAAGATTATCACTAGGTGTTGCTAGTGATTTCATTGTAAAGTATGCGACAAAACTGTCACTTAAGGGCCTGTCACATAGGCCGACGGATGCAAAACATATGTAAAAAGGACACAGCGGACGAGAAAATGTTCCATCCGTTATCCGCTCTCAAAAGTGCCCCGAATTTGCATAAGCAGAGCGGACAACAACGGAAAGGAATGGACGGGGGGAGGATGTAGCCAGGATGTAAAGCGGATGCTCCACGGAAGCCTAGCGGATGGAAGCGGATGGCACATCCGCAGGGCTTCCGGGGGAGCACAGCGAAGCAGACGCGCAATGGAAGGAACAGATGCCGAGCAGATACCAAGCGGATGAAGCGGATGCAGAGCGGAAGCCTAGCGGATGTCTAGCGGATGTCTAGTAGATGCCTAGCGGATGCAAAGCATTCACTGCGCATGCGGGGAGGATGCATTGCGTCAGCCCCGCGGATATAAAGGGAAGCAGCTCGCAAGCAGGTCACCATTCAGAGGAAAGACCTGCTGCCAGACACAGCTCCAGCCAGCCAACAACCATGGGGAAAAAGAGGAAGCCTCTGCCATCTGCTGCCAGCCCTGACAAGAAGGACAGGGCCACCATCCCACCCCCTGGCCCTGACTCTGCTTCTGCTGGGGCTTCTGCTGCTCGGGCTGACTCTTCTGGTGCTGGAGCTTCTGCTGGCGCTGCTCCTGGGGCTAGTGCTTCTGCTGGTGCTTACTCTGCTGGTGCTGCTCCTGGTGCTGGTGCTTCTGCTGGTGCTTACTCTGCTGGCACTGCTCCTGGTGCTGGTGCTTCTGCTTACTCTGCTGGCACTGCTCCTGGTCCTGCTGGTCTTGCTGGTGCTCCTGGTCCTGCTGGTCCTGCTGGTGCTCCTGGTGCTGCTGGTGCTGCTGGTGCTTACTCTGCTGCTGATGATCCTGGTGCTGCTGGTCCTGCTTTTGCTGCTACTGTTGTTGCTGCTGCTGGTGGTGATGGTGTGGTGGAGCAGCCCCTACAACCTCGAAGCCCCTCTGATGAGGGCCCAGATGGCCCTGCCAGAGGGAGGAAGAGGCATACGCAAGAACGGGAGAGGAGGCAATACTCCATCGAAGAGGAACATGAGGATGAGGTGCTGGAATTGCTGAGGGAGAACGAGTATCTATGGCGGAAGGGACACAGGCTCTATCAAGACACCAAAAGGAATCAGGCTGCTTGGAGAGAGAAGTCAGAGAGCCTGGGCTACACTTTGGAGGCGCTCCTCGGTTGGTGGAAGCACATGCACACCTGGTACGGGAAGCTGCACCTCAAGAAATCTGTCCAAGCCACGGTCAAGCTGACGGACTGAGAGACCTACGTGATGGCCAAGTGCAGGTTCTTGGAGTGTGAGATCCCCCACCGAGGAGCAGCCCCTCTGACAACCCTCTCTCTCAGGCAGCCCGCAGAGAGCCAGTCCTCTTCTGGCCAGGAGTCAGCTCCTGTGTCCAGGCAGGTATCTGGAACGTGCCATGACGGAGAACCCCCTGACAGCTGCACTCCCCGTGGCGGAGCGCGTGGAGGACCCCCTGACGCAGTGGGAGCAAGGACAGAGCACTTCCACCAGAGACCAACCCACATCCACCCCCAACTCCACCTCCACAGAAAGCAGGCAGAGAGCCGACCGGAGGGGCAGAGCTACACTGTCCTGCTGGAGATCAGGGACACCATCAGAAGCAGTGTAGAACTCCTCTCTCAGCTGGTACACAGCAACATACCATCCTCCAACCGCAAGCCCTTCCTCACCTATGTCAACCAGACCCTCCTGGACATGTCCAAATCACAGTACCAGGTGATCAAGGACAGGATCACCGGTCTTCTTCACAACCCTCCAGACCCAGCTGAACCTGCTCCCACCCAGTCCAGGTCTGCTCCTCCACCCCAGATGATGTCACTGCCCTTCCAAGGCTTTCCACAGGCCCTCACCTACCAAGGATACGGCTACCAGGAGCTCCAGCAGCACAGGCAGCCCTTCCCAGTCCAGGCACAGGTACATTGAATGCCACCGGTGCCACCGATGCCACCCACACCACAGATGCCACCGACGCCTCACCTCGCTCACCTGCAGACCAGACATCCCCACTACACTCCTCCTTCCTCCACCCCACAGCCAAGCCCGGCCTCAGAACTTCTGTCATCGGTCTTGGGACTGACATCCCATGTCCTGGAAGAAGGGGCTCTCAACATCACAGGACTGAGCCAGCTGTCTGAGAGCTTCCTCCACACAACGTCCCCTGTTGTCCTCTCGGAGCCAGGCACCCCAATGGCGCCTCAGTCCAGCACTCCAGCAGCAGCCACCTCCACAGCACCTGGACCCTTCACCCCTGAGTCTATGGGCATGCCTCAGAGTGACTGAGAAGAGTGCCAGAGACTGGGTTGCTACCTGATGACTTTATCTTTGCTTGGGACACTTGAGTCATTTTCTTTTACAGTTTGTTATTAATAAAGATTATCTTTGCTTCGCACACTTGCTTCAGTTCTTTTAGTCAATAAAGTCTTGGTGGAAACTTTTAGAAATGGTTTAAGCCTTTGCATGCTTGTGGGATGGGTTAAGATAGCAGTGGGAAGGGCAGGGATACCTTTGGGATGGGTAATAGCTGTTGGATGGGCAGGGATACCTTTGGGATGGGTAATAGCTGTGGGATGGGCAGGGATACCTGTGGGATGGGTAATAGCTGTGGGATGGGTTAAGATACCTGTGGGATGGGTAATAGCTGTGGGATAGATAAACCTCCAGTGCAAGCATAGTGGGACTGTATGGTCCACCCTCCCAGGTGCCACGCCTTTGGCCCTTTATTATCAATAACAATTTAATCATTGATCCACACATTTCAGCATAAACACAACTCTTTATTAAATGCCCTGTTCATTGTCGGGCCACTCAACATACATGGCATAATCTCATCAGTGTGATGAGACAGGCTCAAGGAAGCATCCATTAAGCATCTATCATCCTGTCTTGCCACTCCACTGCTCCAGCTGGGGAGTTGCACCAGTGTTTCAAGAGTTTGCGCTGCTTCTTCCCTTCACGTGAAGCTCTGTTGGGGGCTTGCACATCCACAATGTCTATCAGGTTTCGGCCTTGCCTCCATTCACCAGGCTCCATGTCCCCATTGCCTTATTGACGGTCCACAAGCCTGTTCTTCAACACTGGGTAGCGGGTGTGCATGAGATTGTGCAGGATGCAGCAAACTTCTACGATGTTCCTCACTGTCTGTGGGCGATGCTGCATGGTGGTGAGAAGTACCTGGAACCTGTTGGCCAGGATGCCAAGGCCTTCCCCTGGACAGCCTGTAGTTGAAGATCCTCTCTTCACGGGTGAGGCATCTGGAAATGTAGGGCTTCATGAGGTAGGTTCTGAGGGAGAAGGCGTCATCCCCCACGCTGAAGTAGGGCACATCTTGTGTGTTGTTGGGCAGGGGGTCTGGATCTGGGAAGCCCATGATGAGGTTGCATTCCAGCCTCTCCTTGAGGTGACTGGCGTTGTATACCTGGGCATCTGAAGATGAGCCGTTGCCTGAAGCATCGATGTACATGAACCTGTAGTCAGCATCGACCATGGTGAAGAGGATGATGCTAAAGGAGCCCTTGTAGTTGTGATAAGTGGACCCTGACTTGGCTGGAGCTTTGCAGGCCACGTGCTTGCCATCGATAGCTCCAACGGTGTGGGGGAAGTTCCACTTCTGATACCACTGCTCTGCAACTTTCTTCTAGCCTTGTTCAGTGGAGGGGCACTGGAGGAGCTCCTCCAGGTATTCTTCGATGATGGCCTGCACCACTTCTCTGACCACAATGCTGATGGTGTTGTGTGGCCGTATTGCATGCTCCTGTACGTGGTACCTGAGGCCAGGTGGCGCAGAATCAGTGTCACCTTGAGCCCAGGGTCCAGACTGGGCCAGAAGTTGGTGCTTTGCTTGGTCAACCTGGGTCTCAGCTGCTCCACAACTTCATCAAAAATGGCTGACGGCATCCTCATGAAGTTCTGGAATGCACGAGGGTCTTCGTTCCTCAGCTCCACCATCAGCTTGTTTACAGTCCGTACTCGGCTCTTCTGGCGATCCATCTTCGGACCCAGACACTTCTTGGGTCCTTTTCTTCGCGTAGAACAGGTGAAAGAGCCTGTAGATGGCTTCGCACTGTTGTAGAACGATGGTGGCTACCAAAAGGAGTGTGTGACGATCCATGATGGAGATGACTGGATGCTGTGGAAGAGCAAGAGCCAGATGAAGGCTGAAGAGGTCTGCACAGCAGGGCTGCTGGACCGAAAGTGAGATCCAGGTGAGTTCCTCCCCCTTTTTATAGGAAATATAGGTTTTCCGCTAGGTGTCCTTTTGCATCCTCCAGACATCCTGCAGACATCCTAAATATCTGAGATACGTCCCCTATGCAAACATTTTTTCCGTTTTAATGCTTTGTATGCGAGCTGCATCCACTTTCATCCTTTCTCCGTCCGTGCTACTAATGCTGTGTGTCAGTTCCACGTCTGTTTCGCTTCCTCCCTGTGTCCATTTTCAGCTGGAGCGGATGTGAGTTGCGCGGATGCGCAGTGGATGCCTAGCGGATATAGCGGACGCGTAACGGATGATGACGGACGTATAACGGATGTTCCCCATATGTGTAGCGAATGTAGAATGGACACGTTGGATACATTTTCCACTCAAAAAGTTTTGTGCAGCTCAAAACATTTGAGCAGATGAAATGTCAGTAGATGGATGCTGGATGGATAGAGAGGATGAAAAATGGAGGCAGTGAGTACAGAACAGAAGCGTCGCGTTAACCAAGGGATGGCAAGTGTTTCTCTCCGTTTTACATCCTCTTTCCATCCATTGGTGCTGTGTGACAGGGCCTTTAAATTTAAATAAGTATTTTTAATGCCCAATCACCAAAAAGATGCTCCTTCCACTTTCCTTCCTTCCCCCTCCTATCAGTGGTTGCCTTTTTTGGAATTTCAACCTTGTGTACCAATAATTTTCAATGATCTTAAACAACTAACCTGATACATACAATATATTGATTTATTGGTTGTTAGTGCAGGTAAGCCTGACCATCTGTAGCTAATGACATAACTGAAGAATATAAATTTTGACACAGAGTTTGCTTCTGAAAGCTTTTCAGGAATGCCTTCCATTAATTTGATTTGATTTAATTGTTTGACACCTTTGTTTCTTTTGATCATGACAATTTAATTTGTTTTTGAGAGAACTTTATTTAGAATACATTAAAATGTTTTTATATTGCCTCCATCAGTACCAGCAAATATAAACCTTAGTAGTTACTTTTTGTATGTAGTAGCTAGAGGACTGTCGCATACATGATTCAGTACATCAGTTTTCCCCATATTTTTTTCCAAGTTATACCCAGTTGCAGACCCCGAAGCATATTACACCAAGACCTGTCTTTTCATGGCAGCAGGAAAGAAATCTGTGTAAACATGAACTGCAGGCAGAACATAACATTTTCCATTACTGAAAAAGTATTCTTGATGGACTCCTTTCTTTGTTACTTTAAGACATTCTGTATTTCTCAAAAGAAACCTTTATGTCAGACATCTCCAGTACTTTTTAATAATTTATTATGCAAATAGCTGTTGGTATCAGAATTAACCCAGGCAAATTATTTTTCCTACAATAATTATTCAGATATGTTAAAAGGTTTGATACAGATGTATAAAATTATTTTTCTACCAGTGATCCTTAGATACAGCCATAATGTGTATTGCTCAAGAACTCTCTCTCTATATATTCACGTATATATATATATTCATATATATTCATATATATATATATATATGTGTGTGTGTGTGTGTGTGTGTGTGTGTGTGTGTGTGTGTGTGTGTTTTTAAATTTTCGCAGGTACTTACATGTGTGCTGTTCAGCTTCCTTCGGGTATTATCCCATATCATTGTAGTGCTTTTAAAGTTGTAGCAACGTTTCAGCAGAATCTCATCTGCCATCATCAGGCTTCTGTATAGAGTTTGTATGTGGGTCAGAGTCTTACAGTCTTTGGTTTCAAATTTGAGGCAAGCCTATGCTGTGCCAGGATGGTTTTTTTCTTTATCCTGATTGGTTGGGAGTCTTGGTCTGTGTTTATTGGACTTGGAGTTTGATTGATTGGTGTTTCTGGTTTCTTCTGTCTGTTTTGTGGCTTTGATTGGCTGGCCACATTCTGCTCCTGCACTGGAGGCTTTCAGTGCAGCTTGGCTTCATGTGAAAGGACGGCTGTTATCTATCAGGAAGCCAGGTTTCATCTGGGTGCCTGGTGGGGGGGGTGTTTGAGCTGGAGGTATCAGATGGAGTCTGTTTTTGCCCAGGTGTTTGCCTGGCTTGTGGTGTGGAGATCTTTCTATTTGAGAGTGCAGGCTTCCAAATGATTGACAGTCTGCTGGAATCATCTCTTCTATTCATGTTTTCAGGTCTTTTTTCAATCTCTATGGCTTCTCTGATGATTCTGTGGCTGGGGTTTTCTATAGTGGCCAGGGTTTTGGTGCCATTGAAGTTGATGTTGTGACCTGTGGCTTTCATGGGTTGGACTAGTGAGGAGGTGTGTTCCAGCTTTTTTACTGCATTTTTGTGTTCATCCAGGCGGGTACTTATTCTTCTATTGGTCTGTCCAATGTATGTGGCCGGGCATGATGTACAGGGAACTTCGTATATGCCTTGGTTTTCCAGGTCAATTTTGTCTTTGGGGTTTTTAAGGATGGCTGCTATTTTTTTGTCTGTTTTGAAGGCAGTCTTGATGTGATGCCTGTGTAGTATCTTATTGATTTTGTCTGTAGTATCTCTTATGTAGGGCAGGACAGCTGTTCCATAGGTCTGATGATCTTCTAGGTCTCTGTTATGTCTTGGTGTGTTTTTGTGGATCAAGCTGGTGATTTTGTTTTTGTGGAAGCCGTTGGCTGTCAATACTTTAGTCAGGGTGCATAGTTCAGTCTTTATATGTGTCTTATCTGCCAGGCGTTTGGTTCTGGTAATTAGTGTTTTAGCCACAGAATTTATCTATGCTGGGTGGTGGTGGGATTGGGCATTGAGGTAGCGGTTGGTGTGTGTTTTCTTCTGGTATACGGTGTGTGCCATCTGTTCTTTTGTAGATTAGTACATCTAGGAATGGTAGTTGTTTGTTTATTTCCGTTTCCATGGTGAACTTGATTTTGGGGTGTGTGTTGTTTAGGTGTGTTAGGAAATTGTTTAGGTTTTCTTTTCCATGGGGCCAAATCACAAATGTGTCATCGATGTATCTTAGCCATATTTTGGGTTTGTGGGTGGCATTAGCCAGGGCTCTGGATTCGAATTCTTCCATGAACAGGTTTGCAATGACGGGTGACAGTGGTGATCCCATAGGGGCTCCTTCAATTTGCTTGTATATTTGTCCTTTGTATATGAAATATGTGTTGGTTAGGCAGTGTTCTGTTAGTTCCATGAGGTCTTTAGCTGGTTGTATTTATTTCTGATGATTTCAAGAGTTTCTTTTATCGGGACTTGAGTGAATAGTGAAACCACGTCAAAACTTACAAGCAGATCTTCTTGTTCCACGTGTAGATTTTTGATCATTTCTAAGAAGTGGTATGAGTTTTGTACATATGAAGCTGTGGTTTCAGCAAGGGGCTGTAGTTGTTTTGCTAAGTGTTTAGCTAGGTTTTGTAATGGTGCTCCTTTGGAGCTGACTATGGGTCTGAGAGGTATGCCTTCTTTGTGTATTTTTGGGAGGCCATATAATTTGGGGCATCTAGAAGATTTTTCTCTTGGGATGATCGTCTGTTGGATTTCTTTGCTTATGTGGCTGGTTGGTTAAGTATATATATACTTGCAGTATATATATATATGTGTGTGTGTGTATATGTGTATATGTGTATATATGTATATATGTATATATGTACATATGTACATATGTACATATGTACATATGTACATATGTA
>BLBF01000005.1:40969603-40982905 GCA_015471245.1 Laticauda colubrina | reverse complement strand
ATATGTACATATGTACATATGTACATATGTACATATGTACATATGTATATATATTTCACATTGGAATTCCTTTTATTTTGTGTGACTGATTAGCTGCTCTATGATCCAAATTAATTGGAAATAGCTCTTCATCCTCTTTATCATTTCTGTGCATTTGCTAAAACAGATGTCAGGAAGTAGATGTTCTGGTGTAAGAGAAACACTCATAATTAAAGCCAGAGGTCCTTTTATGACTAAAACTTGAACTTGATGATTTTTTAATTGCAATCTTCATATCACAGTGTAACAAGTAACAAAAAAATACATGCCATTAACAAAACAAAGTAGGAGAACCACACCCTCACCCCAATTCTCCTTTAGATTCATGGCAATTCTAGAGATTAGAAGAAGACTGAAATTCCTAAACATAAAATCCATATGAAATGACCAGCAATCATGCCTAACATGTGGTCAGAGCAACAGGACAGTTGCTGTCATATAATTATAATTTGTTTTGTGTTTTTAGCCCAGAGTTGTTGTGTACTAGGGCTTACTCTTAGCAACTGCTTGGACTAATCCCTGCAATTTTTTTCACAAAAGTTTGGGAAGTGGTTTGACATTGTTCTCTTCCTAGGATTGAGAGAGAATGGCTTAAGACCACTCAGCTAGCTTTGTGCCTAATGTGACACTAGAACTCACAATCTCCTAGTTTCTAGATTAGTGTCTTAACCACTGCACCAAAATGGCTTGCAATTATATATTAACAGCATACAAATCTCCTCCCAGCACTGACTGACAGTATTGTCCAACTTTGCACTGTGGCATAATTGTGGATGAAAAAAGACAGGTTTTCAAAGCAATGATATAGAGACATGTGCATAAGTAACAGAGTAGGTAACATTTATCCCTGGATGCTGCACACATTCAAGCTCCTTTCAAGATCTATCTGAAGACTGTTCACTACGTTACTGTTCACTACTGTTCACTAAAGGCCAACTTCTTCCAGTCTTGATTCATGCCTGTTTGGTTGCTTAACTTAATAGCCAATATAGACAAGAAAATAGCAAGGCTACTTTTTATGCAAGGCTAATAATGGTCTTTCAGAGAAGCCATTTTTTTCATCTAGCATTTGATTGGAGATGCAAGAGGGGTCAGCAAGTGTCTGTACCTATATTAAGACCATGTCACACTGCCCAACAGATGCAAAAAGGACACAGCGGATGAGCAAAATGTTCCATCCGTTGTTATCCGCTCTCAAAAGGGGCAAAAATTTGCATAACTGGAGCAGATAACACGGACGCATGGAGGACGCAGGGCAGATGCAAAGCGGATGCTGAACGGAAGCCAAGCGGATGGAAGCGGATGGGAGTGGATGGCACATCCGCAGGGCTTCCGGGGGGTCTCAGCAAAGCGGATGCGGAACGGAAAGAGCGGATGCAGAGCGGAAGCCTAGCGGATGAAGTGGATGCACAGCAGATGCACAGCGGATGCCTAATGGATGTCTGGCATTAATTGCGCATGCGGGGAGGATGCATTGCGTCAGCCCCGTGGACATAACGGAAGCAGCTCGGAAGCAGGTCGCCATTCAGAGAAAGACCTGCTGCTGGACGGATTGGCTGCCTTGCCTGCCCTGCCTGCATGTCTGCCTGCAAGCCTTGCTGCCAGCCTTGCTGCCACCCTCCCTGCCAGTCTCCCTACCAGCCTTGGTTCCTGCCAGCCTCCCTGCCAGCCAGCAAAACCACAACCATGCTGAAGCACAGCAAGCCTCAGCCATCTGCTGCCAGCCCTGGCAAGAGGGACAGGGCTACCATCCTGCCCCCTGGCCCTCACTCTGGTTCTCCTAGGGCTTCTGCAGCACGGGCTCGCTCTTCTGGGGCTGGAGCTTCTGCTGCTTCTGCTTCTGGAGGAGCTGATGACAAGCACTCCAGCACCAGCCACCTCCACAGCACCTGCACCCTTCACCCCTGAGACTGAGCGACCAAGAGGAGTGCCAGAGACTCATTTTTGTCTTATAGCTTGTTGTTAATAAAGTCTATTTATGATTCACACACTGGTTTCATTTCTTTTTTTTAATAAAGTCTTGGTGGAAACTTTTAGAAATGGTTTAAGCCTTTGCTTGCTTGTGGGATGGGTAAGGATAGCTTTGGAATGGGTTAGGATACCTGTGGGATGGGTAATAGCTGTGGGATGGGTTAGGATAGCAGTGGGATAGATAAACCTCCAGTGCAAGCATAGTGGGACTGTATGGTCCACCCTCCCAGGTGCCACACCTATGGCCTTTATTATCAATAACAATATAATCAATCATCCACACATGTCAACATAAACACAACTCTTTATTAAATGCCCTGTTCATTGTAGGCCAACCAAACATACATGGCCCAATCTCATCCGTGTGATGAGACAGGCTGAAGGAAGCATCCATTAAGCATCTACCATCCTGTCTTGCCACTCAACTGCTCCAGCTGGGGAGTTGCACCAGTGTTTCAGGAGGTTGCGCTGCTTCTTCACCTCACGTGAGGCTCTGTTGGGGCCTTGCACATCCTCAGTGTCGATCAGGTTTTGCCCTTGCCTCCATTCGCCAGGCTCCATCTCCCCATTGCCTTGTTGATGGTCCACAAGCCTGTTCTTCAAGACTGGGTAGCGGGTGCGCATGAGATTGTGCAGGATGCAGCAAGCTTCCATAATCCTCCTCATGGTCTCTGGGCTATGCTGCATGTTGGTGAAAAATACCTGGAAGTTTTTGGCCAGGATGCCAAAGGCGTTCTCCACCACCCGCCTTGCCCTGAACAGCCTGTAGTTGAAGATCCTCTCTTCACGGGTGAGGTATTTGGAGGTGTAGGGCTTCATGAGGTAGGTTGTGAGGGAGAAGGCGTCATCCCCCACGATGAAGTAGGGCACATCTTGCTTGTTGTTGGGCAGCGGGTCTGGATCTGGGAAGCCTACCATGAGGTTGCATTCCAGCCCCTCCTTGAGGTGACTGGCATTGTATACCTAGGCATCTGAAGATGAGCCATTGCCTGAAGCATCGATGTACATGAACTTGTAGTCAGCATCGACCATGGCGAAGAGGATGATGCTGAAGAAGCCCTTGGAGTTGAAATAAGTGGAGCCCGACTTGGCTGGAGCTTTGCAGGCCACGTGCTTGCCATCTATGGCTCCAACGGTGTGTGGGAAGTTCCACTTCTGATACCACTGCTCTGCAACTTTCTTCCATCCTTCTTCAGTGGAAGGGTACTGGAGGAGCTCCTCCTTGTATTCTTCGATGATGGCCTGCACCACTTCTCTGACCACAATGCTGATGGTGTTGGATGGCACCCTCCAGCCGTACTACATGCTCCTGTAGGAGGTCCCTGAGGCCAGGTGGTGCAGAGTGAGTGCCACCTTGAGCCCAGGTTCCAGGCTGGGGCGGAAGCTGGTGCTCTGCTTGGTCAACCTGGGTGTCAGCCGCTGCACAACTTTGTCAAACATGGCTGGAGGCATCCTCATGAAGTTCTGGAATGCCCGAGTGTCTTCATTCCTAAGCTCCACAATCAGCTTGTTGTACAGTCCATCCTCTGCTCTTCTGGCGAACCATCTTTGGACCCAGACTTTTTGGGTGCCTCCTTTTCTTCCCGTAGTAGAGTTCACAGAGCCTGTACATGGTTTCGCACTGTTGCAGAAGGATGGTGGCTGCCGAAAGGACTTTGTCACAATCCACGGTGGACATGACTGGATGCTGTGGAAGAGGAAGAGTCAGATGAAGGCTGCAGAGGTCTGCACAGCTTGGCTGCTGTTCCAAAAGTGAGATGCAGGCAAGTTGCTCCCCCTTTTTATAGGCAGTATAGGTGTCCCTTTACATCCTCTAGACATCCTCTAGGCATCCTCTAGACATCCTTAATATCCAAGATAGGTCCCCTCTGCGGACGTTTTTTCCATTTTAAATGCTTTGTTTCCATGCTGCATCTGTTCTGCATCCGTTCTGCGTCCGTTCCGCTTCCTCCCTGCGTCTGAGCGGATGCGAGTTGTGCGGATGCGGAACGGATGCCTAGCGATATTGCGGATGTTTAACGGATGCGTAGCGGATGCAGAACGGACGAACTGGATACATTTTCCGCACAAAAGTTTTGGGCAGCCCAAAACTTTTGGAGCGGATGAAACATCCATAAACGGATGCTGGACGGATAGAGAGGAAGCCAAACGGAGGCCGTGAGTACATTGCGTTTTCCAATGGATGGCAAGCTTTTTTGTCCGTTGGTTCGGTGTGACATGGGCTTTAGTCACTCTTTCTGTAATGTTTGTCCCTGCTACAACATGCCCTCCTCTTGCTTATACACCAATATTAATTTTAGAGGCACGGAAAGTAATCCATTGCTGATGGGTTGGCATTCCCAGACACATTTGATAGCAAATATGCCAGGGATGTTAGGGAGGAAATCTTATAGCTCAAATGATGCCCAAACATCAAAAGGTTTAGGCCCATCCCCCATTGAAGCTCCTGGATAACAATGACAGGAGGTGTCTGTGCACCAGAAGGAAAAGCTTACCAAGAGTTTCTGCCTTTGGAAAGAGAAGTCCCTGTTAGCTGCCGGAAGCATTGGTGCTGAAAGCAATCACTGGTGTCAAGAACTTTCTGAGCTGAGCGCTGCAGCTGGTGGCAATAAATAGCATTCTAATAAAGGGGGATGTTCAACTCATGACATAAGCGAATACTGTTTCAACCACAAAAAGTAATTTATGAAGCTGCATGTGCCTGAAATGGATTTTCTTCCCAGTCTCACATGTTCACATTTGCTTGTTAAAAAATAGCTAAGATTTTAAAGGCTGGAAAGACCCAAATTTTAAATGAAATAAAAAAGGGAAATGTGTCCTTTTTTAATACCTAGTGTCTTTAGAGCTTCAGCCCTAAAAATAAAAAAATAAAAAAACCCAGACAGGTGCTGTTCTCATTGTTGGTTAATATTTTACACATTGTACAACAGTAATTCCAGGGGTGGGATTCAATCGGTGGTATTACTGGTTTGGTGACTACGTTTTGCGTAAAAAGCAAGCTGTGCCACCTGGACAGCTGAAAAGCACTGCACGCAGATATGCAGCGTTTGAAAAGCCTCTTTTTTCCTGCTTTCTCAACCTCAGCTGTGCCGCACAAAGCAGTTGAGGTTGAAAAAGCAGGAGATAAAGGACAGGTAAGAGCCCAGGTGGGCGGGTGGGCTAAACCGCAGGAGACACAGAACTGGTTCGGTGTCTGCTGCTTTTCAGAGCTATCAGTTCTATAGAGCTGGGCAGAACCGGTAGCATCCCACCCCTGAGTAATTCCTTTTTTTTTTTTACTTTTTCCCACAGGATTTTTAAAAACCCTCCTGGCTCACCAACCATCTTGTCTGTCTGCCTGTTTTCCTTCCTTCCTTCCCTTCTCTAGCAATAACTTTCATACCATGCATATTAAAGCATTTCCACTCAAAACTGGCCATTTGATGCAAAGAAGGCAATGATCTGCAGCAGAAGCACTGCAAGAGAAAGCAGGCAACTGACAACATAATTTCATTCATTCACAGCACCGGCCAATATATATTTACTTAGCAGGAAATCCCGCTGAGTTAACTTGAGCTCACTACTGAGTTCAGTGGGGCTTACAAATAAATAGGCCTTGGATTGCAAGCACAGCACATTTATGGAAGGGAACTACAATCCTCACTAGCCTCTGTCAGCAAGGCCAAAGGATGGAGAGTCCCAAGCTGCAGTCCCAAGCTTTTGAGGTCTCCTCATTGATATTCTTCCTTCCTTTCTTCTGCCATGGAAATCAAGGAGGTTCCTAGGCCCAGGCTGCTCCTATTTGGACATTGGCTAGACTCACACCTGCTTAGCTTTAGCCAAGTGGTTTAATCATATACTCTTAGACCAGAATCTAAATGCAGGCAAAGCCAAACCCGTTTGACCTATTAACTCATTGACTTCTCCACAGTAAACAAGTTACTAGTTTTGACAGAGTCAGTGGTTGACTTAAACTTATACTGCTGTTTTTTATTACGCCTTATATTTATTCCATATGTTTGTTCTCTTTCATAATTATTGTCAAATACAGCCATTTCATATACTGTATCATACCCACTGGGATAAACATTGTGAACAGGCTACCAAAGGAATTTTCCTTGGATTTAAAATTTTAACCTACTGCTGAAAATGAGGATGGGGGAGAGCTTTTCCATTCAGCCATGGAACAACCCCCCTCTCTACTTAACTGAGCATAGAACCCTTTCGAATCACAGTACAGAGAAAGAGCAATTTAGTTTCTGCTGGGTGATCTGGAAATCCAAATCAGTAACAATCTGAGCGTTAAGTCTGTATTTGAGATGCTGTTCTACCATCTTCAAAAGCCAAGCATGGGCTCACCATATATTTGAATTGGATTAGAGCAGGGGAGTCAAACTTGTGACAACACGTCATCATGTGATGTATTGCAACTTTTTTTCTGTTCTCTAAACTGGGGGGGTGGGCATAGCCAGCACACGACACATCTGGCCTACAGGCCACAAGTTTGACACCCCTGGATTAGAGGAAGGATCCTTGCATGCTTCTGTGATACTTCAAACTAAAATCCAATAAAGTTTATAAATAAAGAAGTAGTATTTCCCAGTAACATAATGGAATTCCAAATGAAGCTTTCAATAATTTTCACTTTAATATACTAAATACTGTGTATAGTATTGCATGTCAAAATTCCAGAGAATTTTGTCTGGAATAGACCCATTGGAAAACATTAAATGATAGTAAGTCTTCCCTAATCTGATATCATCAAGAAGTCTATGGGCTTCCAGAATGTAGGATGGATGCATTTACATGTTGGAAGGATGAGGGCTACTTGGAAGAGGTAATACTGCTACAAAGTGGGATGGACAAAGAATATCTTGTATAGGGTGTATTTTTCTGCTAGAACTTTACGTGGGGGCAGTTTTAATGGATGTCTTATACCATGTTATTTTGGGCTTATGCCACAGTGTTCATATATTTTGGTCTCAATAACGCAGGGAGCAATGATCAGAAATTTCATTAAGAGGGAGCTTGGGAGCTTCAAGAAAGTTTGGGTGGGTAACCCTGGAGTCAAAAGTTGTGGTTTTGTGATGTCAACTAACATGCCTTGTTAGGAATAATAAAGAATGTGCACAGAAGTGTGTGCAGATTAGGGAATAGATTGTAGATAGACAGTATGTGTCAGATACTCTAGTTTGGGTTTTTCCTGAAAAACTACAATAGAGTGCTGGCCTGACTTTTGGAGAGTGGGCAGGGTAGGTCACATATCTTCTCAGCCATCACTAGTTCTTTGGGGATATCAGTCTTCATATTCTTGGGAAGGAGTTCATTCTTCTCAATTATCCTGATTACTATATGAATATAAGTCACTTCCCCCTTCTCCTCCTCACAGAAGATTAATTGAATATTTTGCACAAAATAATCTAGAAGCTCAAAAAGGTGTACAGTAATTTCACCCAGGCAGAGGCCAGTAGTATACCAAATGGGTACAGTCAGGCATGCTAAAGGTAGTAGCATTGAGCAAAGGAGAGTGATTGCTGTGGAGAGACCATCTGCTTATCTATCTATCTTGGTGAAGGCTACAGCTGCCAACTCCTTTACTACATCAGGTTGAAACCAACGTAACTGGATAAAGTCTACCAGTTTCCCATGAGGTTCTTTTTAGGGTTTAGGCTTTCCCTTCAGATCTTAATTTAGTTGCAGTTTTGCAGTTTTAATAAAGTTATTCCACCCCACTTCTGATGTCTGCAACTTTATCCTTGACAAATGAACACTCATTGTCCAATTAAGAAACTCAATCCAACAAACGATTGTCAATTTAGTTGGTCCTACTTGTCTCCAAGCCAATGGCTGATGAAGATTACACCAATTTATTTGGCCTAATTTGTTCGGAATAGAGAGCTTGGGACTAAGACCATGAAATATAAGCATTTTCTAAAGCACTGTGGTTGCAATTCTGCATTCACGTATGCTCTCTTTTTTTCCAGTAACTGATTGGGACTATTTTGTTTCATTAAATTTTCAGTGTATTCTAATTTTATCACATTCTTTTATTATGCTGTTTAAGCCATCTAACTTGTTGCTGGTGGAAACATAATTCCCCAAAGTCATGCATACTTCCTAATACTCTTCTGTTTGGCCACCAAGGAAATAGAATCTGGACCAGATAGAGTTTTACTCTGATCCAGCAGGATTCCCCTTATGTTTAGAAATTGCAGCTGCAAACAGTATTAAATTCCAGTGTTAACTGTTGATAGCTTTTCTTATTATAATGGTAAATTCATTGTCTGAGGGTGACTTCTGAAGTCAAAAAAGGCACTGCTCACAAACAAGAGAAATCCTGGTGGTATCCTGAGCTGTCAACTTGTTTGTGGGAGTGATGGAATATAGCAAGGTTTCTGAACCTTGGGAATTTTAAGATGTCTGGACTTCAATTCCCAGAATTCTCCAGCCAGCCATGCTGGAGTTGAAGTCCAGACTTCTTAAAGTTTGCGAAGGTTGAAAGACATGGAATAGAATATTCTGGCAAGGATCCTGCATGACCAAGCGGCAACAGTGATGAGGAACACTCCATATCTTTTTTTCCATGCACCATTTGTATATCATGAAATGCATAAGCACATTTCAGTTAAAACCAAGTTAATTTCCATAAAAGAAGCCTGAATGCCATATTTGCCAAGGAATATTGCTTTAAATTATAGCAACAGAGGGGGAAAAAGTAACATAAAGGGCAAAATACTAGAAGGGAATAATTGAAAGGAACTGCACAAATGTAGTGCTGAACATTTTCTGTTGCTACAGTCTTTGATTCTAAAATTGTTTAAGAAGAGAATGGGGGCCATTGGAAAATCTGAATTCAGATCTTAACTTACTTTAAGATTGTTGTCATCAGAGCCTTTTCCTTTTATTATTTGATCTCATCTTTAACATAAATTCCTATGTTTTAAGGTAACTCCAATCAGATGTTCGTAAGATCCAAAGCAAGACCAATTTAGTAAAAGATGAAATAAAATATGTATGGGAACAGAGTTTAATAAGATTCTGCAAGTGATGTAACCATAATTCATCAGGCACTGTTGTATGTAAGTGTGTGTGGCGTATCTGTGTGTGTGTGTACCAAAATTGTAAGCAAAGCCAATTAAAAGGAATAAAAGATCTGCCGGAGCTGTAATTGTTGAATTACAACCAGAATTAATACATAATATGTTCTAATTGCCTTTTATTATAAGCATCTCTCCTCCATTTCTAAACCTGACTCTCTTCCCTTTCACTGTTATTGTTTAAAAATGCCTGCCCTCCAGAAAAACCACATCTTAGCTTACGGGAATGGTTTTCAGACCCTTTTCTTTTTTTTAATAGCAACTGGTTTTCTGACCTACCCTTAACAGTTTGCAAATTCAGTATCAATTAAAATTGAATTCATTTCACCTGTAACCAAGTGATGGATTGTTTTGCTGCTTAGATTTGTTGTTTCTTTTAAAGAAAACTATTTTATATTCTTTTAAACTTGTGCATTATATTTTTGTCCCTTTATATACTATAAATAAAAATAATATTTTTTCTCATCCCACCTTAGCCAAGTAATGTGTTATATGTTCTGCACGCCTTTCCAAAAATCAACAGTGTCATTTTGCACTTGAATACATGAAGTAAATATAATGTGCATATAGCAAGGCTATCAAACTCCCAGCCCATGGGCCAGATGCGTCATGTGCTGGCCATGCCCACACCCTGTTTAGTGAAGAGGGGAAAAGTCCCAATATGTCATGTGATGCAACTGTGACAGTGTGAGTTTGACACCCGTGGGGAATAGTAATGAAATCCCAGCTCTGACTTAACAATGGCTTGTTTGTGCAATAAGGGCATTGCTACATTTGCTACATTGCTCTAGCAAAGGAGCACTGAAATGTCTACTAGTACTCTGATTTTAAATACCAAAGTTTGATCAGTAAAGTTGCTGGACATTCAAGAGCTATTTGATTGCCTGATTTGTTTCCATGAACTCTGCTCCTTACTACTCCCATGGAGCGCTTAAATGAATCAAATTGCTATTAGTAGTGGCGAATGATTGCAGTTTATGGCATCACTGCATGAAATGCCATTATAGTATCAGTGCTGGAAGAATGGCCACTGTGGGTTGATCTGTCACATTACATTCCTTCTGCAGCAGTCCACTCACCAACCTTCGCCTTATATCAAATTTATGCCAACATTTTAAGAGGGTTTTTTTACTTCTCTTAATAACTATAGATCAATGAGAAAGGGGTCGAAGACTTTAAATTCTTATTAATGAAATTCTAAAAATGGTCTTGTTCATAAAGTTAAATATATCTTGAGAAAGCAGTGAATTTCACCCTAATTTTAGCTAGAAATGTAAGTCACATTTTCTTGCATGGCATCCTTTATTGATCGACTTCTCCTAACTTTGAGTCAAGGCTTCAAGGTTCCCAATGTGAAAAGCAAGCATGGCAACATCTTGAAGACTTGACAGATTTCAAATGGCTCAGCTGATTATACATCAAATATGAGCTTCTGATAAAGAATTCTAAAAAGATGTTTAAGCTAAGAGGTTAATATCATGCCATCTGGAGAAGCACTGGCACTGACAAAAGTAGCTCTACAACTCAACTACCCTTTCTAGGAGACCACTAACACTCTCTCGCATACATGTACACATGGGATGCTTTCAATGCAAAATGTTACACAGCTCAGAGCAACAGTTCAATGCCTAACCAGTCATGACTGGCAGCTCCAATATAGCCAAAAAACAGCCCAATAAAAGCGGGTCTTCTAATCCTATTTTGCTGCTTCCTGAGATTACATTTTGACAAATGATCATTTATGTTGGTCTGACAATTGCAGAATTTATGAATGAGCGCTATTTGACTAAAATGAGCTGAGTTATAAAAGAACCATTTGTCACAATGACACCATTTGAGAACTGTTCTTAAGAAACTAGTTTTAGTTTTACCTTCTTTTCAGAAAGGAGCAAACATAGAAGCCAAACAACATTTATTTCAGTGTAACAAGCTTCTGACAGCCTTCACCAAGAGAGCTTGCTGAAACCCACGCTATAGACTGCTATTTCTTTCCCACCTGTCCCTTGCTTCCATTTCAGCTGAACATGATTTCCCAAAAAGAAGCATAACACAAAGTCATATTTTCCAGTTGAAAGAAAAGCGTCCAACTGGATACTGAGATGAAGCAGAACAGAATTTCCATTTGATTCCAAAACAATTCTTGTATCTTACTAGCAATACTTTAAAAAGTGCACATATTAATTTTATTCCAAAAAGTGTACTTGAATGTAAAAGTATAGTTTTTCAAACTAAATTTTATCAGAGCTTGTGACAGCCACATTCTTAAAATAAATGTATACACACATGCATCCTCCTTTGATTTAGATCAGTTATTTTATATATTATATATACCTTAAATATACTTTATATAAAGTATATATATATATATATATATATATATATAATATATATTATATATATATATAAAGTACAAGGATATACTATGTTAAAATTGGAGGGAAAGTTCAAGCAAGCCAAACTCACAGTTATGTGGGTCCAGAATTTTCAACAAGCATGGGCAATAGGAATTCTGGGGAATGTAATCTGGACATACGTAGAAAGAACCAGGATGCTGCAGGTTGCTCTAGTTTTACTGTTTCCTATTAATTAGTGATGCTGTTTCCTGTTAATTATAGCTCTCCTACCCCTATGGTCAGAAACATGCTACTTGGTAGTTTGAGGACTTCACCAGGACAGACCTCAAATTGATAGGTGTGTGATTTCCCTTTCTGAAGATGGGGATGAATTTTGCTTTCCTCCCATGTTCTGAAGCCTCACCCATCCTCCAGGAATTCCAAAAGATTACTAGAGTGGGAATGAGAAAGTGTTCCTTTTCAAATGGAACATGATTATGACTTCTGTTTTGGCCAGTCATATGGATTCTTAAGGAAAAGGTTATCTAATTTATGCAATGTTCTCCCCAAAGCAAAGTGAATTTTCATTTTTCTGTTTTCTGTCGTCTTTCCCTTCTGCACATGCCCCTACCCCCGCACATGCCCTGATGATGATTTTAAGAAAAGCCTTTTTGTCTTATTTCAAAATAGTTAGGAAAGTAATATAACTGCTTCAGGGGACTGGTGTATCATTGCTAATGAATGAGGATCAGATACTTGGGAATCATTCAATACTTCTCATAACATGAGCTGTACAATTTTGGCTGTCTTTTTCTACTATATCACAAATTTGAAAACAATGGGAAAAAAATGTCACAATACACTGAGCAAGTAATATTTCTGAACTATTTATTGGTCTGTCAGTCTAATGATCTACCAGTCATTTATCTTCGCTCTGGGTTCATTTATCAGAGAACTAATTCTATCTGCCACTCTATTGTATTAAATCTTACCATAATTTCATTGTGCCTATAGCATATATTTATGGCAATTCATGAACAATCTAAAGAAGCATCTTAAGAGCTTTATGCAGTGAGCAAAATTAAGCTACATATATAGAGCAGATCTGCTCTTGGTATAAATCAGTGTTAAACTCCATTGCAGTAAATCAGGAAACTTTGATTTACACGAGTGAGGAGATCTTGCTCAATATCCCCACAGGGAATCAAAGCATATTTAACCCTAGATGTGATAGAGTGTTGCTTGCATTTTTAAAAATTGTTTTGTCTGGTAAGTACAGATTTCAAATAAAAATATAGCAAAGTATTTTAAAATAGCAAAAACAAGAAAACATTTTTTTAAAATGTTCCTTATAATGCCCTGGCAAGCCGACTACAGTTTGCCACTGTGCACGATTTACAAGCTGCCCTTCAATCTGGACCCCTGGAGAGGATTCCAAAAGTGGGGGAGGATAAAACAAAGAACAATAAAAATTTAGAAAAGGGAAGCAGTCATGGAATGTTTCCAGCATGCTTTCACGGGAAGTATTCTCAAGCAATTTTAAACAACTCAAAATCATATCCTAAACCAGAGCATGAGAAATCTGTTAACAGATTGATTAAAAGCAGATAGCACATGGTAGATTTGTTTCAAACCATCAGATTTCCATGAGGCATAAATGATACAGCCTCTGTGCAGCCTTCTTCACCAGATTTTCAATATTAGGACAACAGCAGCCTTGGAATCAGTATTTTGAGCTACTAATATAGATAATATCATACCTATACTAGCCATTTGGAAAGATATTCAGCTTCAGTTAGACCAATTATCATGTTTGCAAACCTGTTATTTGAAAAATTCCTTCCTTCCTTCCTTCCTTCCTTCCTTCCTTCCTTCCTTCCTTC
>BLBF01000005.1:40941446-40960008 GCA_015471245.1 Laticauda colubrina | reverse complement strand
CACTTATATATACATATATATATGTATATATATACATATATATACATGTATATATATATATGTATATGTATGTGTATATGTATACATTTAAGACAAATCAATCATCAATTGAAAATATAAGAGCTTCTATTCAAAATAAATTTTATGGAAACCATTCATACTATGCCTCCATCAGGCAAATATGCACTTTCTAATCTAGTTAGGGTAATGAAATGTCTACAAGAAAACAAGTTCAGAGAGCACCAAGGACCCCTCATTTCAACTCTGAGCTACAAATATTCTCCTTTATTGGTACTTTCTAATCTTTTAAAAATCTTTTTACATTTTCCAACATCAAGAATCACTAAACCTGGTTTAATTGAGCAAATCATGGTATATGAGTCTCTAAAATGAAATCTCAGGGATAGAGTTCATTTGATATATTAAAGTCAATAATGCAGCTCATTATTTTATTTATAATTTATTGCATAATATATTCTCAAATACTAACAGATTTTTTTTATTTTTATTGTTAAGATTTAAGAAAGTTTATAGTTATTAATTAATGGTTAATCAATGCTTAGACTGTTAAGAGAGTCAAAGAGATCAGGGATTGCTTTTAAGTGAATATTGAAGTTTCTATTACCATAACACATTTCTATAATATGCCTGAGATATTCATCCATTAATTCCAAATATCATAGGAGACCAGAAGGCATTGATGTATTACCATCCTATCTGTACACATTGCCTAAAAATAGAATTAGCACATGATCATTTTATTTTTTATTTTTTTGTTTTATATAAAGCAATATAGAAAGATATAGAAACATTAGCGCCTCAGGATGCAATTCACAAGCAGTTAGGCATACATATGATTTTCATAGTTGTAACTGTGATTGTGAAATATGAACCATAACAAAGACTGAACTAAGAAAAATTGATACCCCTGAAAAATGGTGCTTGAGGAAATTATTGAGAACATCTTACCATAAGAAGAAGAGATCTCTCAATATTAGACGAAGTAAAATGGCATACATCACTAAAACATTAATAATGAAGCCAAAATTTAAATATTTTAAAAATGTAATAAGAACACAAGAGAGGGAGAGAACCTATTGTTTGGAATAACTGAATGCAACCAGAAGGAAGCTGAGAGTATGCAATACAATTAGAAAATAGCATGAATGATCCAAGGATGAGCCATAAGTTTCCAAAAATTCACATAAGGAGTAATTAATAGACAGTCCTCACAAAATGATGTCCATCAAATTAAAAAGAGTTGAAAAAATTGTGAAACACAACTTGTTAATTGCAATAGGATATTTATTTGCCTATAGAAAAGCAGTCTAAATAATTCAGATAGAACAAATGGACTTTAACTATTTTACACTGTTAATTTTATGTGATAGTTGGGTTGGCCTGCATTTGGATATTCTTATTTACTATTCTTATTTACTTTTCTTATTGAACTGATGGGTCTGAAAACATTGAACCAGACATTGGGAATGATGCAGTTGGAAAGTCTCACAGATGAAAGACAAATCAATTAAATTCCATTTCAAATTCTGATGAAGATGAGATCATCAAAGAAAAAAGATTAGAAAAATTATTGCACACTCTGAAGGACTTGTAGCTAAGAACAATATAACTAAAGCTGCTGTCTTAGGAACCATGGGAATGGACACAGCTATCTAGCCTTCCCATCCTCTAATTTCGGTGCCCTTGGAATTATGTTATTGATCCTTGAATGGGGGTCAAAATGCAAATTGAACATTCTTGGATTGGATCTGGAAACATTTAACCATTCTGGACTGGGCAGAAATCACAGCTCCATAGCTGGCATTTCTCCCCCCCCCCCCAACAATTCTTCTATCACCTTTTACCTTACTGAAAGGATTTAGTGGTCTTTCCACCTGGTTTATCCCTCTACTATATTCCTTGGGTTGCTACTATCCCATACACAGACAAATAGACAGTTTAAACTAAAAATAAGTTACTAACCAAATGAAAAACTCTCTGCCTACACCTAATTTCAGTGGGAAGAACACACAGTTGAAAGCAGTGTGAGCAGCTGTACATTAGAAGCAAATTCACTCTGGGTAATACAAATTGTAAAAACTAGAAGATACATTTAAGACTATCTTATCTTCACTATGGAAAACTGAGTATGAAAAATTGCAATACATCCTGATCACATTGCAATATGTTGCTATATTAACCCAAATCATAGAGTTGAAAGCCTTGGAACAAATTGGTAGACTTTGCTCTTTTGCGGTTATTAACTGCTCTAAACATTGATTAACCATTTATTAATGGCATTAAACATTGCTAAATCTTAATAATAAAAATATAAGAGGTTTTATTAGAGTTTGGGAATATATATATATAATAAATATAAATAAAACAAAGACCCATGTAATTGTTGTCTTCATGCACTATATCCCTGGGCTTAAAAGGGTTTTCATTTTAAAACTGTTATGTACACAACTAGAAAAAATCAATACTTTGATCTCTTTTCTCCCCATTTATTGTTTGGATAAATGGAATTTTGTAAGAAAGCATAAAGCAATTTTCATTTCCCCCCCTTTTTGCTATCCCAGAGTACAGGTCTGATAATGCATAGACAAGTATGAGCTGATCAAAATTGTTTATCACCTGCTCATAAGCATATTCAGGTTGTAAAACCTATACTGGGGAAACTTTACTGCAATTAAATATGGTTGGTCCAGGTAGTGACAAATTGTTTCGTTATATCTTTTTCAGCGGCCCGCTCTAATGTGGAAATATGGAAAATATCCTGAGAAGAGAGAAATGTTTTATGAGGCTGCACCACATTGATGTCCAGAAGATAGTAACAATCCTTCAGTAAATCCTGTTGGTTGTAATTTTGAATAGAGGCCAGAGTGGATCCTATTGGCAGGTGGATCCTGTTGGCAGATCTATCTTTCACATTACTTTGTTGATATTGCTGCATTTTTCTCTTTAAAATGGACTCTGTTTCTATATCGTTGTACATTTAGAATTTGTGACAAAGTCATTTCTAACATTGATAATTTTCATGAGCAACATTCGTGATCCAATTTTAAATTGTATACCTTTAAAACAGAATTCTATAAAGAGACTCATATTTCTGAGTCTGAAACTTAGTACTAAACATTACTTTAAAGTAAAAAATACACACCTAATTGCATGAAAAAATGTACACTGTACAAAAATTATTTCCTGTAAATATCTGTATGGTGAGAAGGTAAAATGTTAAACTGTAATTCTCAACTTCTATTTTTCTAGCCAACTAGGCAAAGACCTTTTTGTTGATTTCTATGCAATTCTCACTTTGTTGGTTTCTTTGGAAGAAGGATAGTTCACCTGCACATCTCCAGTACTTTTGTGCTGTTTCTTGTCCCTGGAGCATTGGTTCTGAAACAAATTCCCACAGTGCTACCCCACTCAGCTCAATTTGTAATGAACCTGTATCTCTGCTGAGACAAAAGGCTAGTGAAACAGATGGGAGATTGGCTTTATTATAATGATCAGGGGGAAAAAAGTCCTTCAGATTTATTTATTTGATTCCCCCCCCCCCCACTTTTCATGTGTCATCTCTCTAAAGGAGCTCAGCCTTGTCATATGTTCTTGCAGGGTCTCCTGAGACTAAGCTAATTATTTTAAGACGTAACACTCTTAGTGTGGCATATTAACTTCAGCTAACAAAGTAGAGTGGATTTTAACCCTACTTGTACCTTTCATTGCAGAGTTCATTGACAAGGCTTACAGTATAGCTCTTTTACATTAATGTCATTTGTATAGTAGAAATAATATTCCCCAAATCTCAGTAATTTCCCTTTAATGAATTTCTTTTTGTATATGAAAGTTCTGTGAGTCTGACAAAAGTTTTGTTTCATGCCCATGGACTCTGCTGGAGTAACATTTTTCCAACAAAAAATGATCTGATTGCTTCCACATCCTTCTTTCTGAAGAGAGCCTGGGGTTTAAAATGTACACTAAGAAATCTATTTTATCTCCCAGTCCACATGCAAATAGAGATAGCAAATTCCTGCAACATAAAACTGATTCAAATATACACTTTTTCACAGCTATGTCTTTATTCTGCGAACATCTTATTGTCTTAAAATACTTTTGGAGGAGGGGGTAATACAATATTTGTTTTCCAGATTTTTGGTTAAATTATATGAAGTGAAATGTTCCATCCAAACTCAGTGAAACAAATTGTTGCAGGATCCAATCTGAGTCAGTCACTAGGACCAGAGGTTTTGTCTTCCAAGCTTTTGGACTCATACTGGAGCCCATTTGTGGCAGGATCAAATCTGGGCCGCTCATATTCAGGGACTCCTACTGAAGCCCATATTTAGGAAACATCTCTCTGGATGGGCTCCAGCACAAGTCTGAAAGCTCAGAAGACAAAACCTTTGGTCCTGGTGACCGAACCAAATTGGATCCTGCAACATTATCCTGGGACATTCATTCATGAAACAAATTGTATTCAGACCTACAAACAGAATTCTCACAGGATGGAATGGGACTTTAGAAAGTAGACTTAAGTTTTAGTTTTAAGCTTTGAGGTACCCGAAAGGAAGCATTTTCTTTGGTTAATTTTTTTGGTTGATTAGCCAATCCAATTGTTCACACTACTCATCTTATTGAAGTTTGTTTGATTTGCACTTTTCTTAATGATTTTAGCATATAACCCAGGATTTAAGGACCTTCCTGACATATATCATTGTTGCTATTAGAATTTATTTTACAGCATGAACATACGGTACCAATCCTGTTGCATGTTCATTTTATTAGAAAAGTTTTCAGTTAGAAGTCATCTAAAGTAATTTAAATGTTAAATGTTTATTAAAGTGCATCGAGTAATAGATTTTTGTCTTAGTACAGGCATAGTTCTAATGCATCCTTCAATAATATGAATTGAAAATATGGTATGATTGGCCAAGTGAATTAATATTTTGGTATAGCTGAGAATGGCATGCAGTCTGCTTTCTAATCAACATTATTTCATGCCCTTTTAGCACAAGAGGTAAGTATCAAAATGATTTTTTGATATGAATAAATTGTTTAAACTGCATTATCAGTCAAAATAATGATTTTGCAAATTAAAGCCAACTGGGGTTAATGATCATTTCACTCAGGCTCTCAATTAAATATTAAACCTTAGTTAGTATTTCTTAATTTATTTTGGCCTTAACATTTTAAAACAGCTTGACTTGAATCTTCTATCTGTTGCACAGTAAAGAGAGCAGCAATGGTAATATGTCGAAGTTGAAAACAGCCAAAAGAAGTAATCTAAGGGATTAGATAAAATTGAAGTGTATCTGTTCATGGCTGGTTAATCTTGATAGCTGTTACCTCCAGAATCAAAGACAGTACTTCTTAAATAGTAGTTACCGGGGAAAGCAAAGGTAGGTGGAAGCTAAAGTGTCTCCAGTACATTTATTTAATGAATTTTCTCCTTTTCCTTTCCTTTCCTTTCCTTTCCTTTCCTTTCCTCTCCTCCCCTCCTCTCCTTTCCTTTCCTTCCTTTCCCTCTTCCCCCCCCCCCCCTCCCTTCCCCCCCCCCCCCTCCATTCCATTTCTGTATCACCTGATACAGTGTTTCTGGGAGATTTACAGTACAACTAGCAATAAAAACTACTCGAAAACAAAAATATAAAAATTGAATAGAAAAGCTAAAAACCATGAAGATGGGTGGCCTGGTGGGTGGGATCTTCTCTACCTGGTCAGCCACTCCCAACATAGCAGGCTTGTGGCTCCAGGCCAAGCAGCAGAAGTAAGTTTTTAGGAAAATCAGGAATGCAGGTTGGAACTCATCTCTGATGAGTCAATACAAAATGCTTGCATCAACATCTGTTCGTCTTTTGACTGTATTGTTTACATTTTGATGTTTCTTGCGATCCTCATTTTTAATTCATCTTTAGCTTCATCTTCTCTTATATAGTTTCTATAGTTTCTGGACATTACATTGTATTCTTCTTTGGTTATATTCAATTCCCCAGGTTTCCTTGGTAACTCTAAGCAGCGGTCTTCCAAGTCATTCAATAATTTAAAACTTTAAAGAGCTTGCTCCCAGGTCTCAGTATTTTGGCTCTGAAGAACAAGCATTTGATCATTTATTTTAATTCTGTATATTTAGCAATTCTTGGAGATGCAGCCAAGAAGACCTGTTCCAAATATACAATTTGTGTACAGGATACAAAATTTCTGGCTTGCAGGACTGTGTTAGCTTTTGATTATACTTTCTTAAATTGGTCAGTTAATAAACAAGTAGATTTTACAAAACCGTTGCTTATTATGAAAAATATTATCCTTATAATTTGAATTATTCTTATTTCATACTAGAGAAGAATTTCATTCTAAAGTTATTTAGAATGTCAAGGATATAGGCTATTGCAGTCTATGTACATTTAGTAAAAAACATCTGAGAAGTCTCATCCTCTACTTATTTCCTAATACTCCCAAATAGGTTGCCTTGTAGGCATTTCAATGTGTGATCTTAAAAGTTGACTTTAGAACTTCTCTTTGATATTACTTATAACCACATTATAACCACATATTATATGTACAGACTGGTATAAATGACAAGAAAGCTTTCTTTTCAACTGCCTTTAAATAAATCGATACTAAGTTTTTTCAGATTAAAAAAGGGCTTTCTATCTTGGTTTCATGTTATTCGAATTTCACCCCAAACTCTTGGGCTACACTGACTCCATTAAAATTGGAAAAAGAGGCTCTTCCTCTAATATATTAAAGTTGAGGGGAGGAAACATGTTGAGTTGCTTTGATCAGATTTTGAAATTTTACTGGATTACCATTGTATTCAAAACATAATTTATAGTAGCTGACATAAGCTGTTCTTTGTATAAGAGTCGTATATATAACAATAACAGGAAAATAAAAAAATGCAAGAGGAACTAAATCTGCTTTATTTATTATTTAGTTCATAAATGCATCCAATTTAATCTTTTGAATCCTGACATGCTTTTAATAGTAAATGTTCAAATAATATTTAGTATACCCAGGAGAAATAGCTTTGAATATTTCCTCTGACCTGAGAATTTTTTGGTAAAATGTGACCTTTCTATAACCCAAATAGTGTATTTTATGCAGACTGGACTACATGGAATATATTCTATTATCTAGTAGTATGTCTGCCAAGTAATGACTGAATGATGCATTTTCAGCCTGCAAAGCAATTTTAGTCTTGTTTGGTAACTTTAAAAATTAATGTTAGTCTGTTTACTATTTACTATCAACTTATAGGCACATCAACTGGAAATGACAATCAGCAGTATAAATTGTAGGAAGTGTAAAATATTAAATGAAATACTATTTGTCAATTTAAAACTGATTGATCTCCAAGTCTAGCCTTTCCAATCTGACACCTTTTAGGTGGACTGGAATCTTATCTCCAAGAATTCAATTGGCCTAACTTTGGTAGATCATAATGCGCTTTGGTGTGTGTGTGTTTAGCACATTGCTTGAATCCAGCCTTTGTAGCTTGTAAACTTCTCTTTATAGTTGTGTAGGTCAATTAAAACTATGGTGAAATAGATTGTGTAACTGGGCAATGCACCACTAGAAAATGCAGAATTAAATTCTGTAGTCTTTATGACATGTTTTATTCTATTTTAAAAAGATTCCAAAAGCATTTATGTAAAGTCAAAAACTAAGACAATTAGGCAGATTTTGAACTCGACATGCTATGTATATACCAAATTAAAGGCATCTTGTTTTATTTATCTTTCCAAAATTAAAATTAATATTAAATCCCCAAACATCCCACAAAGATTAGATGAGGTTTGAGGAGTGTTTTCAACGTATTGTGTATATATTTAATTTCACTTATTTTACTGAGGCTTGTTGCAGTTTTAGTGAGAAGCTTGTTGTAGCTTCCAACAAAACAAAGCCTTTTAAGTCATCATTTATTTATTTATTTATTTATTTTGTCAAGTGATTATAAGATAACAGGTATAAGTATAAGCATGGTTATGAATACATGAAATGGATACGAATAAAAAAGAAACAATCGGACAGGGACGGTAAGCATGTTGGTGCGCTTATGCACGCCTCCTACAGACCTCTGAGGAAAGGGGTGAGGTCAATAGTAGACAGTCTAAAGTGAAAATTTTGGGGGTTTGGGGAAGAAACCACAGTCGGAGTATTCCAGACATTGCCCACTCTGGGTGAAGTCGTATTTGCTGCAATCAAGTTTGGTGTGGTTTACCTTGAGTTTGTATCTATTGTGTATTATCATTGACAGGTAGGACATTGCAATGTATAATTATATGTACTATACTTAGATCAGACTGAAGGCATCGTAGTTCTAGGTTGTTTAGATCTACAATTTCAAGTCTGGTGGCATAAGGTATTCTGCAATGACATTCTACAAAACTGTCTCATTCTTTCCCCAATTGCATGCCATTAAAACAACCCAAATGTTGCTTTCTTTGCTTCTTCAATAAGTTACACACTGAAAATTTCTTCTGTCATTTTTAAGTATGTTCCGTCCGGAAAAACGCGAGGTAGACCGGGTTCCAACAACAAAGTCTTTATTAGTTAACAGCAGTTGAAAAACAGAACATTGGCTCAAGCTGCGGCAGCCTTTATATAGGGTTTCACCTGCTGGCTTGTAGCCAATGTCAGGTATTTAGTTTTGCCGCCTTTGAGCAGCTTCGTGGATTGATTCCTATTGAACCAATCCCAATTCAGGTTTTTTAGCCAATCAGAATCCTGTATTAGGAGTCTACTATTCTTTATACAGAACAAAGTACCAGTAAATCAAGTAGCCCATTGAATCATGTTGAATACAAATAACTTGTTGACCTGCAGCTGTTTGAAATAAGGCCCTGATGAAAAGTTTGATCTTCCAAAAAGAAATGGCAAAAAATGCAGGGTTATCTCTGCCAAGTAGTCAAGATATAGTGGGGTAGTATTGCTGGGTGGGAAAGAGGTTATTTATTTTAATAAAAGACAGAGAAGGATTATTTCTTTTTTAAAGCAAAAATATTTATTTGAAAAAATTGGTGTCTGGAAAAACTCAGCAACTCACAGCTCGGCAGAATGATCCAATGGATATATAAAGGCATGAAGTATTTAACAAAACATACATGATTGCCATAATGCTCATAGACACCTCTGCATTTACCAAAATCTCTGTTTTTCCTAGCAAGTGAGTTTTTGCAAATAGGATTTTTTAAAAAGAAAGTTTTAGAATATACTCATAAGAAACATGCTAGGTAATTGGACATGATCTAAAATGAAGTGGTAGCCTTTAATTCCTCCTTTTCCCTCTGACCATTCTGGATTCCATACTGGTGTGCACATGTTTGGATAAATGCAGAAAATGTGTATGAAAAAGAAAAGACATAAGAAAAGTGATTCCAGATCAAACATATTTTGAAAAATGCTCCTTGAATGGCTTGGAGTAGGGGGAGAGGGGAGAGGAAAGACAGAAGGAAAAAGGAAAAAGATAGAAAAAAGGAACTGAAAGAGCAAGCAAGGAAAAATTGGGATTCAGAATCTCATTTCTTCCTAGATTCAAATTCAAATTGTTGAGCAAGTTGTAGTGTGGCCTCATTAGTTTATCTTCTATGAAATGGATGTCTTCTGTTACATATAAGTTAGATGGTATATTATAAATCACAGTACTGTTCTCTAATATTTTATTTGAATTCTTTATGTGTCACTAACAGAAAAGCTAAATCTAAAATGCGTACTGGAGATATGAATATATAACCTAGAATACATACCAATCTAGGCATTAAAATATATTTTACATAGAATTCTTGATAGGAATGAATGAATACTTCTGCTTCAAGTAATTATGTGCAGGACAGACATGACTTTAAGGAGCCTGGAATTGTAACAAACTCGTAAAGAACTTTAAATGATAAAAACATATAGAGGTTTATTTTACTCTTTCAAATCATAAAAATAAGTGTCATCATAAGATGTTAAGGAAAAAAAATGGCCTGAAAAGTTATTGGATTGGAAATCTGTCCTTTAAAGCAGCTATAAAATATAATCCCAGTCTGCTAATTCTGCTACATGACCCAACTAGCTAAATTTGAGTATATGTCCTTTTTTGCAATAATTTTCTATGCTTATAAACATGACCTTTAATATGTAGATCAAAAATGTAAGGTTCAGAATTCTGCTTTCTAGGCCATGTCCACAATATGTTGTCTAAAGAAATCCTTTGCCTTAATTTTGATTTTAAAAATATCTTTGCAAGACAGATTATCATAACAAGATCAAAGCTCAAACAATGACCCACTTTATTTTGCTTTAAAACATCAGGATTAAAATGTCTATTACATCTTCTACAATCCATAAACATGCCTTTGTTTTAATTCAAGAAAAAATATGCAAAGCTTTTTGTTTGAAGATAAAGCATTTCTACATTTTTGTTTTCACTTTCAAGGACACTACAGATACTTATAGAAGTGTCAATGGTCTTGCTAATACTCTAAAAGCCAAGAAATTCAGGCTTAGAAAAATGCATCAATGGGTGACTTGCTTTTTTTACCCTATTTTGGCCCAAAATGAGCCTGGGAAAATGGAGATTGACATTAATTATCTTGGTATTAACAAGTTTTTAACATTTCCCAGAAAAAAATTTGGGACTGAAGACATTTTGTGTTTTTAAGGTGACTCTGCTATAGGGAGGAAAACTGAAAACCACACCTTTTGACCTCTAGATTTCTTCTTTTGTTGAAAGTGCAAAGAGAAGCCATCCGGAAGGAAGAAAGATTACAGCTATCTATAAACTGTTTGACAGAGGCAGAAATGCTGATAATGTTTGGGCTGTGTCGGTATTTTTTGGCTGCTTGCATCAGCAGGGGGTTGAAGTAAAACAGAGACTCTTGACGTGTTTGTCTAAAGTGGTGGTAGTAAAGAGTTCAGCTGAAGTTCAGAACAGATGTTGCCAGTAGTTTATACTTCAGGAAAATAAAATTGCTTCCGGATTTGTCTTTTCCACCTTCATGGCTGAGCCATTCTGCCTCAAAGGACAGCAATGTCAGTAGGGAAACAGTCTTTGAGCAAGATACCCCGGTTGCGATGACAGTCTAGTTCTTCGATAAATCCATACCAATAGATCACTAATCCAGGACCAAATCTACATTGAAACAAAAAATATATATTATGTAGAACTGCCATCATGTATATCATCTGCAAACATTCAGAATCATAAATTTTTAAGGGAAACACAGAAAAATAATGAAATACTTTATAGATATGAGTATTAAACCCTCACTCTACATTTAGTGGAAGGACAATTTTTAATCTCCATTTTTTTTGCCTTTGCCTGACAAATAATGATATATTAATAAGAATTTTAATCATGTTACTTAATCACTAGTAACAGAAGGTTCACTTGTTTCACCTAACAGTTTAAGCTTAAAAAAAAAAAAGAAGTTCCAAAAGGAATGGGAAAGATTGTTTGGTCTTTAATACACATATTGAAAATTAGCAGGAGGACCATTGAGGCAAATTGTCACTTATTTTATGCAGCTTCTTATTGTGGGCAAACAATTTCTCGGATCACCATCAGGACACTGCAGGCCTAACCTCCATCCAGAAGTTGTGGGTTTTTAAGAAGAGATTAGGCAACCATTTGTCTGAAAGGATATAGGGTTTCCTGCTTGAGCAGGGGTTGGACTAGAAGCCCTCCAAGGACCCTTCCAATTCTACTATTTTGTTATTCCTCACATGCCCACGAGGAAGTTCAGACCCTCAAGAATAATGTGTAATGTGTACAGCTAGACGTTTTGCACATCAGTTTCACCTTTTTCCCATTGAGAGCATTTAATTAGAGGGGAGCCATACTTTTGGAGTAGTGTTGTAAGAATTTTACAGCGAAATCATAAATTATGGATGCTCTTGTTTGTAAAAGGATGTCTAAAAAGAGAGCAGCTTTCTGTAATCTAATGTCATGGCAGGGTGTATGACTTGAAGCCAAAAAGTGCTTTTTTGTGTGATTTATTGTACAGCTTAGGTAAGCTGCCAAGAACAGCAACAATATAGGAGGAGCTGTAAGAGATCATATATACAAGTTCAATGCTATGTCATGTAATAAGTCTGCACACAATGCTACAGTCAGCCAATAAGGTAGCCAGCTTTTGTTGAAATGTTTTAACTATAATGGAAATGTCTCAAGAGAGCAAAAGTGATTAGGTTGATAATGTAACTATGAAAACTGTGGACAACATCAGACATTGTTATTTCAATTGGAAGGAACTTGCCCCAAGTGCAGAACAACAAGCGAACAAGTATTTCAAAAGGGGTAAAACCCTTTCTTTTATTGTTCTTGGTTTCTTTTATTGTTTAGATTGGACCTTCTGCTACCCCAGTGTTTAATTTTGCCATTTGAGGATTCATCGGTATTACTTTCTAATATTTTCATCAGCAGTTGCCTATGCTCAGTGCTGACATCACATCTTTCACTTAAAAAAACCTCAGATGTTTTAGAAAGACAAATGCTAAACAAAGAGTAGACTTGTAGATTTAGCTGTATTAAATAATTATTTCTAAATCTTCACTGGCAGTAAGATCAGATCACAGTGATCTTCAATTAATTTGTGTCAAGGACAAGAATAAAGGACTTCTCCTTTATTCTTTGAGAGTTTTCACTGGATTTTAGTCTATTGCTGCATAACAAAATAGGAACGTCCATAAAGATTTTGGCTATATTTTGTATTCTGTAAAAACAGCTGAATATGGCTTTGTATGAAGAAAAAAAAAACCTGCACAATTATCAGCTTGCGGTATTAAGATTGCAACCATATTTCAAGTTTAGGAAAAATGGATGTTCTAAAGACTCTGTACGTGAAATGTGCAGTGTATGGATGCAAATTTTTGGCTTTACTTATAGTAATAAGTGAATGGGTTATTAAATTAGTTATGGTTCTTTTGCTTTCTTCAGCAATACTAATTGGGCCCAGAATTAAGAAATAAACCACAAGCTTGCCTTCTAATTCATTTTTACTATATTAAATTCAAATCTCTATTGCCCAACATTTGGACATATTATGTGAAGGCCCAGCTCTCTGGAGATACTTATAATGCTGGGAAAGGTGGAAGGTAAGAGAAGAAGAAAACTAGCAGCAAGATGGATGGACTTTGGTACAGCAACAATGCGTGTGCTGTTGGAAGAGGACCAGGTTGGAAGCAGATCATCCAAAAGAAAATCTATGTGGTTATTGATAGACATAATAAATCAATCAATGACTGAGCAGAAATCTGCTATACGAAATATACCTTCATCCCCCACTGATATAGTAAATCAGTGTTTTCATATAACAATGAAACTAGTTCTGCCAGTACATCAGTGACTATTACATAAAGTCAAAGTCTCTGCCACATGCGTGATTTTAATCCTCTCTCATCAAAATATTTCTCACGAGAGATTTCCAATGAAAGGAAACACAGAATGAAACAAAGAAATAGACAGACAGACAAGCAAACACAGAAGGGGAGGGGGTTGAGAGAGAAAGAGAATAAGAACTGTCCTAAACCAATCTAATCCTTGCATATTGTCTTTTAGCATCTTAAAGCCCCTGTCACACTGCACCAACGGATGCAAAGAGGATGTAAAACGGACAAAAAAGCTTGCCATCCGTTGGTTAACGCGATGTACTCACTGCCTCCGTTTTGCTTCCTCTCTATCAGTCCAGCATCCGTTTATGGACGTTTCATCCGCTCAGAAAGTTTTGAGCTGCTCAAAACTTTTGCGCGGAAAATGTATCCAATTCATCCGTTCTGCATCCGCTACGCATCCGCTACGCATCCGTTCTGCATCTGCTATATCCGCTAGGCATCCGTTCCGCATCCGCGCAACTCGCATCCTCTCGGACGCAGGGAGGAAGCAGAACGGACGTGGAACAGATGCAGAACAGTGCCTAGCGGATGCAACATGGAAACAAAGCATGTAAAATGGAAAAAACTTTCGCAGAGGGGACCTATCTCGGATATTAAGGATGTCTAGAGGATGCCTAGAGGATGCCTAGAGGATGCAAAGGGACACCTATACTGCCTATAAAAAGGGGGAGCAACACATCTGGATCTCACTTTCAGACCAGCAGCCCTGCTGCAGACCTCTGCAGCCTTCATCTGCCTCTTCCTCTTCCACAGCATCCAGTCATGTCCACCGTGGATTGTAACATAGTCCTTTTGGCAGCCACCATCCTTCTGCAACAGTGCGAAGCCATCTACAGGCTCTGTGAACTCTACTACGGGAAGAAAAAAGGGCGGCCAAGAAGCGTCTGGGTACGAAGATGGTTCGCCAGAAGAGCAGAGGACGGACTGTACAACAAGCTGATGGTGGAGCTCAGGAACGAAGACACTCGGGCATTCCAGAACTTCATGAGGATGCCTCCAGCCATGTTTGACGAAGTTGTGCAGCGCCTGACACCCAGGTTGACCAAGGCAAACACTAACTTCCGGCCCAGCCTGGACCCTGGGCTCAAGGTGGCACTGACTCTGCACCACCTGGCCTCAGGGACCACCTACAGAGCATGCAGTACGGCTGGAGGGTGCCACACAACACCATCAGCATTGTGGTCAGAGAAGTGGTGCAGGCCATCATCGAAGAATACAAGGAGGAGCTCCTCCAGTGCCCCTCCACTGAAGAAAGATGGAAGAAAGTTGCAGAGCAGTGGTATCAGAAGTGGAACTTCCCCCACACCGTTGGAGCCATAGATGGCAAGCATGTGGCCTGCAAAGCTCCAGCCAAGTCAGGGTTCACTTATTTCAATTACAAGGGCTTCTTCAGCATCATCCTCTTCGCCATGGTCGATGCTGACTACAAGTTCATGTACATCGATGCTTCAGGCAATGGCTCATCTTCAGATGCCCAGGTATACAATGCCAGTCACCTCAAGGAGGAGCTGGAATGCAACCTCATTGTGGGCTTCCCAGATCCAGAACCCCTGCCCAATGACACACAAGATGTGCCCTATTTCATCATGGGGGGTGATGCCTTCTCCCTCAGAACCTACCTCATGAAGCCCTACACCTCCAAATACCTCACCCGTGAAGAGAGGATCTTCAACTACAAGGCTGTCCAGGGCAAGGAGGGTGGTGGAGAACGCCTTTGGCATCCTGGCCAACCGATTCCAGGTACTTCTCACCACCATGCAACATCACCCAGAGACCGCGAGGATCATGGAAGCTTGCTGCATTCTGCACAATCTCATGCGCACCCGCTACCCTGTCTTGCAGAACAGGCTCGTGGACCTCCAACAAGGCAATGGGGACATGGAGCCTGGGGAATGGAAGCAAGGGCGAAACCTGATAGACACTGAGGATGTGCAAGGCCCCAACAGAGCCTCACGTGAAGGGAAGAAGCAGCGCAACCTCCTGAAACACTGGTGCAACTCCCCAGCTGGAGCAGTGGAGTGGCAAGACAGGATGATAGATGCTTACTGGATGCTTCCTTCAGCCTGTCTCATCACACTGATGAGATTGGGCCATGTATGTTGGGTGGGCCTACAATGAACAGGGCATTTAATAAAGAGTTGTGTTTATGTTCAAATGTGTGGATCAATGCTTACATTGTTATTGATAATAAAGGGCCAAAGGTGTGGCACCTGGGAGGGTGGACCATAGAGTCCCATTATGCTTGCACTGGAGGTTTATCTATCCCACAACTATTACCCATACCAAAGGTATCCCTGCCCATCCCACTGCTATCTTAACCCATCCCACAACCAAGGCTTAAACCATTTCTAAAAGTTTCCACCAAGACTTTATTAAAAAAAAGAAACGAAGCAAGTGTATGAATCAAAAATAGACTTTACTAACAAGAAGCTATAAAACAAAAATGAGTCTCTGGCACTCCTCTTGGTTGCTCAGTCTCAGGGGTGAAGGGTCCAGGTGCTGTGGAGGTGGCTGGTGCTGGAGTGCTTGTCATCAGCTCCTCCAAAAGCAGAAGCAGCAGAAGCGCCAGCCCCAGAAGAGTGAGCCCATACTGCAGAAGCCCCAGCAGAACCAGAGTGAGGGCCAGGGGGTGGGATGGTAGCCCTGTCCCTCTTGCAAGGGCTGGCAGCAGATGGCTGAGGCTTGCTGTGCTTCAGCATGGTTGTGGGGTTGCTGGCTCGCAGGGAGGCTGGCAGGAAGGCTGGCAGGGAGGGTGGCACCAAGGCTGGCAGGAAGGCAGGCACCAAGGCTTGCAGGAAGGCTGGCATCAAGGCAGGCAGGCAGGCACCAAGGCTGGCAGGAAGGCTGGCAGGCAGGCAGGCACCAAGGCTGGCAGGAAGGCTGGCAGGCAGGCAGGCACCAAGGCTGGCAGGCAGGCAGACAGCAAGGCTGGCAGGGAGGCTGGCAGCAAGGCTTGCAGGCAGACATGCAGGCAGGACAGGCAAGGCAGTCGATGTGTCTGGAAGCAGGTCTTTCCTCTGAATGGCGACCTGCTTCTGATCTGCTTCCGTTATATCCGCGGGGCTGACACAATGCATCCTCCCCGCATGCGCAAATAATGCTCGGCATCCGCTAGGTTTCCGCTGTGCATCCGCTTCCTCCGCTCTGCATCCGCTCTGCATCCGCTGTATCCGTTCCGCATCCGCTTTGCTGCGCCCCCCCGGAAGCCTAGCGGATGTGCCATCCGCTCCCATCCGCTTCCATCCGCTGGGCTTCCGTTCCGCATCCGCTTTCCATCCGCCCTGCGTCCTCCCCGCGTCCGTGTTATCCGCTCCGGTTATGCAAATTTTTGCCCCTTCTGAGAGCGGATAACAATGGATGGAACATTTTTCTCATCTGTTGTGTCCGTATTGCATCCATTGGGCAGTGTTACAGGGCCTTAAATCTGTGGTTTTCAAGTTATACGCTTATTAACCATTTCTAATGGTTCCTAAAAGACTGTCTGCTTCTGTCCTTGCTCCATTCTGAAATCACTTGGATTGGATTCCCAATCCTGGACATTTCGACATAATTTTTTTTTCCAAATGGAAGAGATATTTGGAAAATCCACTTATGTCATGACTGCCTACAGAAAGATTGGAATATCAGAGTATCTCAGTGGCAATTGTGTTGGCATGACATACTTGAAGGGATAGTGTATGGGATCACTGGGACATACAGATACCTAAATCTGATTATCTTGGTTTTATTTGGGGAGCAAGCATCTTACCCCAGTCAGCCAAGTTGTGGGTTGATATGTGATGGGGAAGGTGTTCCTGGAGTGGAGGATATGTTCATCAGGCAGACAAAAGTAATGACAAATCTTAAATCTCTATGAAAATCAGAACTTGCAATATTGAAACTTTTCTCGCTTTTTCTCTCTTTGCCTTCAATGCTCATTACCGCATGACTGACCAGTGAGGAAGGGACTGATAATGTGATGTAGACTGGACAATACAATCCTGGTGTAAAGGCTCATGCAATACCAGATATTTCCAAGTGTTAATAAATGGGCAACTGCGTTCCAAATGGTTAGATTTTTTTGGACCCAGCTAATCAGTCTGTGAACTATTAAAAAGGAAACTTGATTGGACGAATTGGTGACTAGGATAGTACGATGTCCAACAGTTTGTGGTACTGTTATATTATGGAGAGCAGTAAACTTGGTAGTCAGATATTTAAAGTTCTTTGGCAAAGAATGACCCAAATTCATGGGAAAATGATAAAAATGACTACAGCTACAAAACTTACACATGCAAGGTCAAGGTTTTCTGCCTCCCCTTTTGGAGGTGAGGAGGACAAGATGTTTTAATTCTCTTCTTTGAAAAAAACCTGAAATTTAGGACTTACCCTCAAGTTTTCACTTATTTCCTAATCAAAAGGGTAGTATGCTATGTTGCAAATTTTTAGCAATTGTTGGGAGCTCTGAGAGTGTATGAAACCTTGAGATTTCAAACTACCTTTTCCTGCTCCATTATACTGTAAGAGAAATCAAAGACTTGATGATTTTGAGGTGTATGATCTAATCTCTCAGTGAAACAGATTATGTCAAGGCTGTGTAAAAGCAGAGCTATGCAATACCTCAAAGGAGTGTTTTGCTTTGAGCATCATGAAACACTAATGTACTTATTAATTTTAAAGGCCTCAGTGCAAGCAAACTGTGCCAAAATATCCATTTTGAGAACTTCTTCCCTATACTCACAAAAGAACTTCTGCTAGCATTTCTAGTGTGAAGTGGAACAGCCAAATCAAAGCAGCTTGCTTTTAGAACTCAGTCATTGCCCTGAATTTAATCAGTCCATTGATGGACAATTGTGGTCAATTTTGAAACTAATTTTTTAAAAACTTGACATGCTTACAAATAGGAAGAGCCCAAGATCCAAGTCTTTCCTCATAACCACAACTATAGTTTCTTAATAGGTCTGAAACTGGTTATTAAGTCAATTGTAGTTCTGTCTTTGAGTCAGTGACAGTACTAAGCACAACACAAATTGCTTCTCTTCATAAGAAAGAAAATAGAACAGAACAGAATAGAATTCTTTACAGACCTAGTGTGACTGGACACACAAGGATTTGGACACACAAGGATAGATGATAGATAGATAGATAGATAGATAGATAGATAGATAGATAGATAGATAGATAGATAGATAGATAGATAGAT
>BLBF01000005.1:40916747-40941436 GCA_015471245.1 Laticauda colubrina | reverse complement strand
GATAGATAGATAGATAGATAGATAGATAGATAGATAGATAGATAGATGCCTTTGAGAGTAAATGTGCACAGACATACAAGTATACTTCTGCAAATTAAAGTTAGTACATTAAAGTTAGTACCCCTATTCTAATTCATTGTTCAAAAAGACTTAAGTGAAGTACTTAAAACCAAAATTAACTTGTTGGCACATTTAGCATTTGGCACTGAATATCAGGAACTCCTGCTGCTAAGCATTAATTTCTCTCTCATTAGCTCACAGAGTCGGAAAATCACAAACAATGTTAGTAGTTAATTATTACTGCTTTAATTTGAGAAGTCATTTAACCTTTTTTCCCCTTTTGTGTCAATGGGAAGCATTAAAGAGGTCAAAGATAGAAGCAAGAACCTCCCTTCTAAATTTGAGTCTCAGCCCTATTTTTCATAGATAGATAGAAGAATCCAACTCAGGCTCCAAATTACAGAGTAAGTGCTGAAAACTTATTTATAGATTTAATGCTTCTGTTTCACAATTTGGTGACTAACCTTTCTTTTGTCAGCATTTTTTTTTTTAAAGTTAGTCATGGATAAGGAGGCAAGAACCAAAAATACACAAAAAGTTGCTTAGTTTTTTAAAATTAAATAAATCTTGAGTGAACATTAAAGTCAGAATCAATACAAACTGGAATGCGATAGCACTTTCCTATCCATGGGTAAGGGAAAAAGGTTCCCCTTGCATATATGTGCTAGTTATTTCTGGCTCTCTTACAAAGCCGAAGAGCCAGCGCTGTCTGAAGACGTCTTCATGGTCATATAGCCGGCATGACTAAATACCAAAGGCGCATGGAATGCTGTTACTTTCCCACCAAAGTGGTGCTACCATGTTTCTCCAACAATACGGCCTCCCCCAATAGAAAGTCGAGTGTCTCCTCTGGGCTCCAGTTGCAGCGAGGAGCCCTGGCCAGGCCCATGTGGCTGCGCCAAATGCCGTGTGGCTGCAACAAATGCTGCGGCATTGCTCCAAATGCCATGGCAGCAAGGGGAGAAGATAAAGCAACGGTCTCCCAATACGAAGTGCCCCACCAATGCTGAGGTCAACATCCAAGCCGTCGCTGCCCTCCTGCCTGAGGATGCAAGGGGATGGGAATTAAGTCACCCCCGAAAAGATGGCCTAGCCATTTTTTCGGGGCTCAAAAAAAATAAGACCTGGCCTTATCATATGAGAAACACGGTATTTTTCTACTTGCATTTTTACATGCTTTCAAACTGCTAGGTTGGCAGAAGCTGGGACAAGTAACAGGAGCTCACTCCATTAAGCGATGCTAGGGATTCAAACCGCAAACTGCCAACCTTTCTGATTCACAAGCTCAGTGTCTTAGCCATGAGCCACCGCCTCCCTTCTCCTGTTCATATTCATCAACAATTGAGTAGTATATTGCCTCTAATACCTGGTGATTTCATGTACAGCTCTCACAACAAGTAACTACGATTCTATCCTTTACTAGAATAAAACTGGGCAATCCAGAAACCCATTGGCATACCATCAGCAACCTACTGGCACCCTCAAATTGCATGTAATGTAATTACTGAATTTCAGCAGTGCAATTTTGGATTTGAATGGGTGAGAATGGAAGCAACTTACTGTAAAAAGAAAAAAGGGACAGGTATTCCCCAACTTACAGCCCTCAAGTGAAACAGTTATTAACTGAGTTCTGCCCCATTTTGCAACCTTTCTTGCCATAGTTGTTAAATGAATCACCACAGTTGCTAAGATAGCAGCAAAGTTGTTAATTGAATCTGGCTTGTCCATTGACTTTGCTTGTCAGGTTGCAAAATGTGATCACATGATCCCGGGACACTGTAATCGTCATATATATGAACCAGTTACCAAGCATCCAAATTTTGATCATGTGACCATGAGGATGCTGCAATAGTAGTGAGTGTTAAATATAGTCATGTCACTTTTTCCAAAGTCGTTTTCACTTTGAATGGTCACTAAACAAATGGTTCTAAATTGAGAACTACAGGTAAAACATTTTTCAGAGAATAATTGGTGTAGTTGGCTGTACTCCTCTGCATTTTTTCCTGGCTCTCTAAATACATTACATGTATTTATACATTACATGTACATATATAAATTACAAGGTTCTTCATTCCACTATTTATTATTCCTCATCTATATGCTTGATAATTCTCAAAAACATTACAGTAGATACTAATGTTATAGAGTTGAAGTAGGTAAGAAGCAATCTAAAGTTCAAGTCCTCATAAAATGTGCTACATGATATAAGAAGTGGGCTACCATATACATTATCTTGAGAGTGTTTTCATTCAATGGAAAATATGAACAACATCTTTATAGGAATATTTAAAAAGAAAGTACTGCACTCAAACTTAAAACTTAGTGTAAACCATTTCCCATGTTCAAGTCTTTCTTTGACTACAAAAATGATAGAGTTTAAATAAGTTCTTCCATATGGCTGAAATTTTGATCTTCTGTATAATTATTTTGGATAATACAGCACTAAGAGTAATACAAATGTATATACATTTTCTACCAACATGACAGTATAAACTATGGATAAGATTGGATCTTTCAGATACATTTTGTAACATACTTTACATTTAAAAGATAATTTTCAAACTCTGAACATGATTGAAAATAAATTGAAAATAGTTTTTTATAACTGGCCTGTAGTCTTTTCACCGGTTTTGAAATCAGTCATATAGTTAACCCTTATACTTAAATAGATATTAATTTCCAGACATCATTCAAATTTAAACTTTTTAACAAGAGACATAATAAGCCGGCAAGATAGGGAGAAGTTATTGAAACTGTACTATAAATAGAGGAACATCATGGATTAATATATGCTTTTGTTATAAATAAAAATGCTTTTGAAAAACATTATTATGTTAAAGCTTATTATTTAGAAAGGCAAGATATTAATTGGGGACCACATCCATAACTGACATGCCAAGACTTGGCTCTGTGAGATATGCAAATATGCTTTGTACATTTGAATGTTTATTGAACCTTTTACATCAATGTTTTTCACACTTGTAATTTTAAGATGTGTGGATATCAGATCCCAAATTTTCTAGCCAACGTGGATTGAAATCCACACATCATTAAGTTGCCAAGTTTGAAAAACATTGTTACATACATATATGAAATACTGGACAACATTTTTCCCCAAAAGTTTTCCTTCCTGAAAAATGTTTGGTTATTATGATTAGACTGCTTTCTGAAATATAAATTCAGAATGATTCTATCACACAGGAATCTCAAGAAATAATAAATTAACTTTCAATTACTATAAGGTATTTAATTGCACAATGTTTCTGACATATTGCATATGTTCAACATTGTCAAAAGTGTTTTGCTGCTGATTTTTGCTTGCACTCAAATGTATGATGCATCTCACTGCAATATCCAACAATAATCAGCCAGCACTTGCCCTGATACCATTTTTTCCATTGAGGCAACGTCTTGGTGAAACCATTCACCATGTTTGTTACTGACTCCCCCCATATTTTCAGAAAAGAAGTCCAAGAATGAATGTAGAAAATGAATCTTCAGTGACATATGCTTTTCATAGTCTGAAGAGAAGTTTGTAAACCAGCTAAATGCAGTTTAGTGCTCCTAGTCTATCTATGTCAATCTTCTATCAGAATTACTGTTATCCTTGCTTGCCTGATGATACTATTGTCTTTTCTATAATCTGCTTGGAAAATTAACCAATTGTCCCCCAGTGATGGGAAAGGTAATAATTTATATCTACTAGTCCAATACACACTGTAATGTAGTAAACATTTTTGATGACTTCTAAGAGCTGCATTGAAGTCTTAGGAAGGCATATGAGGCTCTGTCTGGCTATTCTTGCCCTAATAAAAGGAATTCCAGACAGTGTTCCTGACGGGCACTAATATCATGGTTGCCAGTGTGCAGGTTCAAATTCATTTGCATCTAAATTTCAGATCCATACTCCTACTTGCTCTTTATGTATATTAGGTTAAATCATAATCTTGCATTACTGAACCATAGATCTTTGATATAAAGAAAAATAATTTGTCGAGGGATTTTAATAAAAACATAATAATCACCAACGTAGATCCTAGAAACTTGGATTGTGGATCCAAGGACGTGGATCATGCATCTTATATAATTAGATATTAGCTATATTTTAGATTCTCTGCTTAATAATTGTTTGTCTGGTATCCATATAGATCAGTGGTCGCCAACTGGTGGGCCATGAGAAAATTTTGGTGGCCCGCAGAGAAATCTCACCCCAGAGCACACACACCCCCAAGCAATTAATCCAGGCTGCACAGAAACACAAGACTGCTCAGCCCACATGGTCCGCGGGAACCCTCCCCGCCCACTCACTGCTTACCCAATAAACTTGCTTGCTAAATTGCTATTTTTCCTTTTTCCAACCATCATCTGTTTTGCTGTGCCAGGAGTTTTTAGATTAGCTAGGAAGCAGGAAATGGTTGGATTTCTTGCTTTCAAGCTAAGCTAAAGCTAGAAAGCTTTCTAGCTAAGCTTTCTAGCTTTTCAGCCAAACCTCCCTTAGGATTGAAGGTTTGCTTGCAAGCAATTTCAGTGCAGACTCACGGCAAGCAAATTTGAGAGACTGAGCTAGCCGATGGCAGATAGATCACTGAATGATTCTGTGAGCTACTCAATCTGCCTGCTTTGCCTTATTTTGGGTAAAAGTTGCTCTTTTTTAATAAAAAATTCAATGTTTATATAAATATTTATCATATTTACATACAAAACATGCCCAGCCAGTCACATGACCACCAAGCCACACCCACAAATTAAGCGACTCCCACAGAACCAGTTAGTGATCCCTGGGATCTAAAATTATGAGTTTGGTGGTCTCTGAGGCCCAAAAGGTTGGTGACCCTGATATAGATGACAGAGTTAAGTCTACCTTTGACATGTTGAAAATATATAAAAAGCTCTCAAATTTACTACTACTTCCCCCCAAAAAGCCATTTTGGGTTTTTTTCCCTTCATTTAAGTCTCTGTCTAGTAAACTATTTTTAAAGATGGCACCAAAGTTTCTTATTGTCTACCGTCTTCATGTTCTAAGCTATGATACTTCATTAGGAACAATTAGAAACTAAAAGCATATAATGGAGAAAGAATTTCAGGAAATGGCAGGCTGCAAATTTCCAGGGTGACAAAAAGCATGAGAAGAGCAATTGAGTAAGGTTAAACTGAGATTTAGACAGTCAAAATACTGATCAACTCATTTTGCCTTTAGGTGATTGTTTATTTTTGGAGTTTGAACTAACAGGCCATCCTGGGGCCAATGCAAACTGATATTATCTAAATAACCAGTGAGTGCCTAGTGTTAGGATATCTTTCCTGCTCCTTTTATGAGAAGTTGATCTGGCTACAGCAAGGGTGGTAGATGTGCCAAAAAGTACATAACACTCACCACACGTGTCATGCTGTGTGTGTCACAATTTAGAGGTGATTTTAAGGCAGAATGTCTGGGCTTTAACTAATGAATTCTTTCTCAGGAGCCGATTCCAAAATGGTGTTTTCTACAAAGTCTCTCCCCTCCTCCCAGGTCAATTCACCTTTAGCCAGAAGAAATATCTCCCCCTATTGGTGCCACTGACCTTAAAAAAATATAGGACTTAATGAGTGCAGTAATATCTCTTCCACTGTCCTGTGCCTACTACACATTTTAAGCATATGAATTTAAATTATACTTGTTGTCAGCTGATATCTACATTCTCATCTAAAAGAAAATTAGCTGAAAAAAATGTTTTGTGTGACTTTCCAAACAAATACATCATACGACAGTAAAGCACTTTGGATGCCAGGGAAACTGCGTTTGGCTGAATAAATTGGGAGAACTACTAGAATCCAACAAAAAGTAAAAAATCTCTGGATTTCTTGGCTGCCCAAATATGATAGCTTCATCAGAAAAAGACAACACAAAGTTTACGATTGGGATTTAGTTATGTCCAATCAAGAGTAGACTACACTTCTCTGATAGCCAAATGATGCAAGAGAAAGGCCATCATCAGAAACAATAATAATTTTTGAATTTTACAAATTTTGTATGCCAACTCTCAAGCCATAATATATCAACTTTGATATATTTTTAAATGAATTCATAATACACATAGTAAGAAACATTTGAATGCACTCTCACACACACTCCCCATATAAGCACAGCTGTATTCCCATTGATAAGTACTCAGCCCTAATTGGATTGTTGCTAAATAAAGTGGTCATTAAGCAAGGCATAATGTGACTGCTTGTTGTGGTTAGCCAGCAGCAGGTACCAATGGCTGAGGAGAATGAGGACTCAGATGAGGGGCCAGGACCATTAGGGAGTGGACTGCTGCCTTCAGAGATTGTGGAGGCTGGCAGCTGTGATGAGGAGATTTCCGAGGAGCCTATGCTAACTGCACATGCACAAAGGATTGCTCGGAAGAAAGAACAGTTACAACAGCACGGCTGCCTCGGGAGTAAGGCTGCAAGATAATGGCCCCTCCTTCAAGAAGATAAAAGCCAGCTGTGAAACAAACCTTCTTTGCAGAAGGCAAAGAAGTTTTGAACTTAGCCTCGTGGATATTACAGTTGATATTTGAAGACTCTTGTAAACTATTTCTTATCTATTGTTTTTTGTAAGACTTGAAAACACTTGGCAAGGCCCTTTCTTGTCGGAGCTAATTAGTTGGAAGCAGTCTTGTATATGTGAGGAAACAGGATTCTTAGCTGAAACTTAAAAAGAGTATACTGCTGCCTTTGTCTTGTGTTTGCTCTCTTGGAACCAGGTTTGGGTCAGAATACTGTCTCTCTTAGCAAAGACAATCTAGCAATACTGATTTTAGTCATCAATGAAATTATCCATTGTCATTAAACAAGATATAATATGACTGCAACTCACCTTTGTCATTGATTTTGTCAGAAGCCAGATTGGAAGGTAGAAAATGGCAATCATGTGACCGTGGTATGCTGTGTGACTATTGTAAATATGTAACAGTTGCCAAACACCCAAAATGTGATCACATGATTGCAAGGATGTGATGGTTGTGTGAGGACCAGTTGTAAGTTACTTTTTTCAGTGCGACTATAACTTTAAAAAGTTGGCAAAGAAAGCAGGAGGGAAAAGAGAGAGAGAAAGAGAGAGAAAGGGGAGGAGAGATTCTGGAAAGCAAAGTATGGCTTGGAAATAAATTGACACAAATGAATTCTCTGTGAATGTGGGCAAGTGGTATGTATTTTATAGCTAAATATTCAGTTCTAAATCTGTCAGTTGTAGGTAGTCTCACTGCATTTTTAAAAGCAACTATAAAGGATTAACCATTATTTTAACCAAGTTCAAAAAGAAAAGGAAAAAAACACAGTTTTGCTCATGCTACTTTATTTCGCTATGGCAACACGAGAAAAATCACAGTCTGGGTCCTCATTTTACTGACCTCGGAAGGATGGAAAGCTGAGTCAATCTTGAGCCAATGAGACCCAAATTGTCAAACTGCTGGCAGCCAGTGATCAGCAGAAGTAGCCTGCAGAACTGCATTCTAACCAGAGTCATCCTACCTTACCCTACCTTAACCTAATTTGAAGTGAGATAAATAAACAAAACTGCAATTGATTTGTCTTTAAAGATACAAAGATAAAAAGTCAAACGATAGAGCAAAATTACTATTATTTAAAATATATTGTTTGAAAGCTGATTACTGCCTAAGGACATTACAAAATTTTTTTAGCAAATATTCACAAGAGTTAATTGAAAAAGAGCACACTCTTGTGTGCTGTGTGTGTGTAAATCATTGTGTGTGTGTGTATGTAATTGCTTAGTATTCAAATAATTCTATTATATGATAAAAATTAAAAATTATGTGTGATAATTGTATAGAATATGATTTTTTTAAAATGTAATGTAATTTTGAAGATGCATTCACGTTACAGAAAAAAAAGATTATGCCATTTCTAGAATTAATGGCTCTTGAATTTTTCTGATTAGTTAATAGATAATGATTTCAATTATTGAGTCATCCTAAGTGATTTAAACAGGATGGAAATAGATTTCATTCAAAAAAGATGTAGCCTACAGTAAAGTATAATTCTAGTCTATTTTTCTCTGAATGGTAACTTTCTATCTATATAGTCCAATCATATTTATTATTTTATTTGATATTTCTATATGATATACTTCTACCAGATATCCTATCCCACTTACAGAATTTCCATGGTTTCAATAAAACACTGTTTTCTTATTCTTTCCAGTTGGGCATATCTGAAATGATTATGACAAGTCATTATATGGGATCAGAAATCTTGTTCTTGAAATCTACAGGCTCATCCCTTTCAGTTAGATTCATATAATTTAGTGCTATGAGAGACAATAAAGCAAAAATGATCTATTTCATGAACATATGAATAAAAAATGAAATTGGGCAAGGAATTCTGGAGGCTTCGGTTTCTGTCATTTCTTTTAAAGACAAGAATCATGCTTACAATAATTTCTACACTCACTGACAAAAATGATATTGTAGAGTCAAAGATTCCTTCTCAATATAACTCCTAGAGCAGTTTGCTAACGTGTATAAAAAAAATTGATTGCATTTTGTTGATCATCTAAATCACGACTTAGTTGTGTTTGTATGGTCATATTTTTACATAAAAAAATGTAACCCACTGATTCTTATTCAATGAGATAATAATCTAAAATTGTGTTCAAACAAAGAATCTGTAATCTCAGTGATGTATGCAAATTGTAACTCTAAACAAATGATGCTAATTTGAGGGGATTTCTCAAATCATTGTTTATTGGCTGAGATTTATTTCATTCTTTTTATTCTTAAAATTCATTAAAATCAGACATAATAAATTAAAGGGAGAAAAGGAATGATGGCTGATCGAATGTCTGATGGCTGATCGATGGCTATCAATGTCTCTCTCCTGTTTGTACCACATTTATCTAAAAGGAAGATCAAATGTTGACCCCGTCAAAAAAGTAAGAGAGAACAAAAATCCTATGCAGTGCACCATTTTGCCCACAAAGATTGCGACATCCACATATACACATAAAACTGTGTATATCCCTCACATGTGTAAAATACTCAAGACACACAAGTATGGATCTGCTCCTTCTAGCTGAAAGAGTAAAAAGAAGAGGGGAAATGCAAGTGAGTTAAGAAGAAAGGTTAAGAGCTGCGATGGCACAGTGGTTAGAATGTAGCATTGCACACTAACTCTACTGACTGCCAGTAGTTTGATTCTTAACGACTCAAGGTTGACTCAGCCTTTCCTCCTTCTAAGGTCAGTAAATGAGGATCCAAGTGGGCAATATACTGACTCTGCAAACTGCTTAGACGGCTGTAAAGTATTGTGAAGCTGTATATAAGTCTAACTGTACTGATATTTATTAACTGTGCTGTGAAGGAAAGTGATGGAGAGAGAACAAAATAGAAATGAAGGAGCAGTTAGGAGACAGAGGAAAAAAAGAACTTGATTTAAGTGTTAAAAAAAGTTAAATTCAACAGGAAAATCACCCTTTTCAAAGAAGAGCTAATGTTAAGCTAATCTTCCAAGGTACCTGTGGTGGCCAATATTCAGGCTGTAACCCTTTTTTCCCAACATCTTCCTCTATCTTAGAGAATAATTGTCACCCCTCACTATGCAGATATTTGGCAGGAAAAAAATTAATCCTAGTTAGAGGGAGGCATTTATTAAGTATTAACATAAACACAAAGGACTGGGTATAACATGAATTTACAACACGAAATATGTGAGGCTGCATATTTGCATGTGGTTATTCCACTCTCTGTCTAGATCTATCCTGGATCCTATTACATTGATAAGAAATATACAGTGCTTTTCTGGACTATAGTGATGCAGTGGTTAGAGTGCTGGCTAACTGCTGGCTGACTGAAATTTGCCAGTTCAACTCTCACCAGGCTCAAAGGTTGACTCAGCTTTCCTTTCTTTCCGAGGTGGGTAAAATGAGGACCCAAATTGTTGGGGGTAATATGCTGACTCCATATTCTGCTTAGAGAAGGCTGTAAAGCACTGTGAAGCAATATATAAATCTAAGTGGTACTTTCTGCATGGTCACCATGCTGATTATTCAGGATTCCAATTTCCCAAAATGAATAGAAGCCCACTGTAGATCTTTTCATAGCTTCATCGCTTTTATTCAGAGAGAATTACTTTTTTCTGATGTATAACCTGAATGAGTTTAGCATCCTCAACAAGCCTTTCAAAGTATCCTAAATGGTATGTTAAGTTCAGTTACATTGAAGGCTGTATGGGGATAAACAACAACTAATTACATCTGATTATGTTAAACCCTATGTTCCAAAGGTGCTTTTTTCAAGCGGCAACTGGGCTTTCTGGTTTTTGTTTGAAGACACAATGCATCTCATCCAAGAAGCTTCTTCAGCTCTTCAGCCAAGGAGCTGGAGAAGCTTCTTGGATGAGAAGCAAAACATCTTCAAAGAAAAACGATCTGAAGAAACCTCTTGGATGAGCAGCGAAATGTTTTTCTTCAAAGAAAAACCAGAAAGTCCAGTTGCTTCTTGAAAAAAGCATCTTTGGGGCAACCATGGCCTGGGTGACTGAGAATCTCCATAGACACTAAACCTTATGCTATTAAAACAAGAGAAAATGCAAAAAATACTGTTGCTCATCAGTTATTTATCTAAACTGAGGTCAGTATCTCCCAAAAAGCATTGGTAAAACTGTCAGTGATGCAAATGGTAATGTGTATAACCTCTCTGTAACTAAGGAAGCATTATGGTATTAGTAACTAATTTATATTCAATATCTGATCACTATTTGCTAACAACTCTCCCTGCTTAACGATACAACATTTATTCATTCATTTATTCATTCCTCATATTCTCAATTACAGTAAAAGCAGAATCAAGGGTAAGTTTATGAGATTGGAGTCAGACTTATTATTTCTCAGATACTTTAAACTGGGCATATTAATGTGTATATGCCTGACTGGATGAGAGCAACACGCTGGCAAATCTAATCATCACATATTATCTTACAAGATCTAACAGAGTGAACATGGTGAAGCAATGACATTTGGTAGAGCCTATATTTGTGGAAAATATGGTAAGTTGCAATATAAATATGAAAGAAATGTATATGTACAGTTTGCTCCATTCTTTTTAATAAATGAAAAAAGTTTCTAATGTCAATTCTTAATGAATGTGTTGTCTCTCTCCTCATACTATTCCTGATTTAATGAAATATCTACCACTGTTAGATCTTTTAATTATTACAGTTCATATTTTAAGTTTATATTAAAACCAGTACAATAGTTGCTTCATACAGCTAATAGAATCAACTCTTAGTTGTAACCAAAGGAATACTCAGCAGGAGGCTGCATCTAATCCTACTTGCTGACAAATGCATTGAGGTATGAGACATATGCTCTCACAAACTTATTCATCATAGTAACTTTACATTTTCAAGCATATGTTTGCCATATTTTAGGAGTCTATCTCAAAATACTATTGTGCATATAAAGTCCTCATAATTATGAATCAGTGAGGGAAACAGGCTTTTCATAATATACTCAGTGCTCTGGAGTGACTCTTCTGAACATCGCAATTGCTGTTAAACAAACAAACTCTCAAGTTAATAGGTTAAGTGTTTGTGTAGTTGATAAATGTGAGGCTAATATAATCAGTGGTAGTAAGAACCATACAATTGGTTGTTGGCAGAGCTAATCAGAACTTCTACTTTTCACAAGGCTAAAGTTTCAGAAATATGTATTCTCTAGGCCTTTTGACCTAGATGAGAGGTTGTACATGCTAGCCTTGTGTTCTGGTAAACAGACTGGAACTCTGAGTGCAAATCAATGCCATGTGCTTTCCACTAATAGAACACATGGGTTTAAAATTAAAATGCAATGTAATCGAGTGCTTTAGGAAATTTAAGCGGTTAAAGGAGAATGTGGCCAGATAAAATACTTAGGTCACATTTTTATGTTCCCTTGCCCCTCTCCACTTAAAAATCTGGACAAATTCAATTGTATTGTATTTCTTCACAATCTGATGGAAAAACAAAAAGTTCATTTAATTATTTCATGGTTGATTGATCTAGGGGAAATGAGGATGTTGTGTGTTTCTCTGCCAGATATGCCTCCTGTTAGATTAATATGTTTTATTGTAGCAGACTAAGTAAAGAAATATAGGGGTAAAACAAGTAGACAAAGTGGAAAAAAAATTAAAACACTAAAAATAAATACAGATATTAGAATTTCTAATATATATAACACATGCAATATTATACATTTATATTATACATATAATACAAATAGACATTGATACAAAAATTAACCTAACCTCAGGCATATCTATCCAAAATTAAGTCCTTGACTACAGTAATACTTTCTCTTAGGCAAAGAACCTCAGTGTAAATGACAGTTTAATTGTGTGAAGCTGCTATTTCGTTTACAGTTTCGTTCTAAACCTTGTGTTCTCCCTGTATTTGATTCTGCAGTATGAGCAAACCCCAGAAAAGTAGAATAATGTATTTATTCTCAAAAATTAATAATTATGAGTGAAAAGAGAAAAATGTATACTGTAAACTCATACAAAAGGACTAGTTGAATAGGACATTTCAGAAGGAGGGTATTAAAAGCTGCAATATAACACATAATAAATTAAAAAGATGAAGTCTGTAGCATAAATATGTTGGAAATGAGTTTTCAGAAGTCTTATCTAATCATTTTGTGAATGGCAGTATTTGGATTATATCATTTTGCTCATGTTATACTTAAAAAGTTAAATGGTTTGTAGTGATTAGAATACTGTACATAATTGGATCAAAACTATTATAATATATAAAGAATATATGCCATTATTTCTCCTTCAAATATAAACATTTCCTTATATGAATGATATGACATATTAATTTATTTAATCCATAGATTCACTAGACAAATATGTCTACTTCAATGCTAATATAGAACAAATGATTTAACTCATGCTAATTTCATGCTCTATTTTGTACAGAATTGAGTGTTTCTCATTTACCTGATACTAAGCACCAATGAATTCATATTTAAATACTTATGTGCACTTATAGTTATATGTAAATTTCAGTTAATAAATTGAAATACTATGCCTTACAACACTTTAATTAAGGAAACTATTAATTATAAGTGGATAAGAACTGGCCATAGGCATTCCGTGCTGTCAATAGAATACTTGTAGCTCAGGGCTGAATTGTGGGGTTCTTGGAACCACCATCAGTGTCCCATAACAGGCACAATTGTGTTTTTACATTTTTTGAAAGGTAACATTTATCTCCCAACCAATGTTCCAGCAACTGAGTTTGCTCCATGAAGTAATTGAAAAATCCATAGCCCATAGTTCTTTCTACTTTAGCATCCATCATGAGGTCTTCTTACCTGAAATATATGTGATATAACCTGAAATTTCTCTTGGACATTCAGGAATAATCAAGATTCCAACTCAGTGTGGAGAATTAATATATAGAGCTGATTCCAGTAGCCAAAATCTTATCAATAAATAGTCAATCCATGACAATGGATATTTTTTTGAACCTGAATTTAGCAGATTCTAATAAAATATATATTTCTGGTGATGGAGATCTAATTCATGTGGATGTGTCAATCCCTCACTTAATTATCCAGTTAATGTTGTAAGTTATCCAGTTAATGTTGTAAGTTGTACTGAAAAAAAAATAGGGAATCACTTGGAAAGGTTGAATTCTTCCACCTTCATGTATTTCTGTCTTACAATACACATTAATAGCATGTCTTCTCATACATGATAATGGATATCTGATTATGAGCTGAAGAGCCATTATGAAAAATTCACAAATCTGCACTATACATGGGAGAAAGTTTCTGTTCTGCTGACAGGCACAATAGGGTACAATTCATAGGAACCGTTCAAACAATACAGCATGCCAAGAGTGGTGGAAATTCTTTCTTATTTCATGTTAGCTGAAGATATCAGTGGAAAGCTAATCTCCACTAGGGTGATAATAATGTCTTGTTCACATAAAACTATTTGCATATACACAAAGACTCCCTTCCACATTTTGGAAAAAGGAGGAGTAATGAACCTCCCCCATGATCAACTGTACATTGGAATATAATGCTTTAACAAGCAATGATTGTTCCTGGCAGGGTTCTATGACCATGATTTTAGGCTATTCTTTTTATAAATCACATTTTAATGCTATTTTATTATTGATATTTCAGTCAACTATTGTTGACTGATAAGACATTTGACTTCTAAATTATTATTCCATATCATTCTTGCATAATCTACAGAACCAGTTAGAACATATAAAATAACTCTAGAAATAATCCCCTATTGATTCTATTCTTAAAGAAAATTCTGATATTAAATGTCACAAAAAATGAGCATCATGATCTATATGTGTGTGACTTTGGCAATGGATCTTCTATATATTCAAGATAAAGCATTTGTATTTAATTTTCATTGTATTATTTTGTGGAAATAAGTATTAATTATGCTTATTCTACAATTATTAAATCCATCTTATATAAAGGCTATTCAAAATAAAACACTTCTCTAAAGTCTATCTATAGTCAGAAAGAAAATTCAAATGTAAAAGGTACAGCAAAACAAATCAAAATTATCCAAGTGAGAATAAGGTATTTTGTTAAAATTAATATTTTATTATGATTTCAGCCAAATTGACAATTGCTAATTTTTATATATTTCTTTCTGTCTGCATTCAGTTTGATTCCTAGAAACTTCTTCCTTTGTTTGTGTGTGTGTGTCTTGCTGAATAATGTCATATTTTATGCAGTCAATTTAATAGCAGTTTATTCTCATTGATAGCTGCATGTTTTTTTAAAAAACCTCAAAGCAACAGTTGGTAGAGGTCTGACCTCATCTTATAAAATATGAGTATTCAGCTATCAATGAGAGTATAAATGATTAGCTTGAAGTTTCATAATATTCTGCTTTGCCAAAAATATTTTCCATTAGAAGAAAAACCACATAATAAAGGACAAATAAGAAGCAATCCAGGAATAGAGAAAATAATTATTTGATTTGAAATATCTATGGAAAAGATTGTATTCAACCCATATACTCTATAACTACATACAGGAAAGTAGAGATGATTTTGATATATCGCATTTACATAATTTTTTGATAAATCCTAGTCTATTTTATTTCTTCAATGTCATATTAAGTAGTCCAAATTATGAAAAGTCACAATTCCTTTATTTCTGTTCACAACTGAGTTTGTACATTAGTTAATATAAAGTTTGCAAGCTAAATCATCAAGCGCAATGAGTTGCATTTATTTAGTTCTTTATACGCCAAAACATTTCAGTATGGCTCTCGCCAGTCAGACTCCTTGCATTTTTCAAAATGTCCAGAATTGGATATCTCTCTAAATAGAATTACTATACCTGGTCTACATTCTTTAGTATGATTAACCATTTAACTGACAACATATAACCATGAAACAACATACATATAGGCATTTGTGAATATGTATTTTGCTATTATATATAGAATTATATACTTAGAGCTTTATATATATATAGCTTTTAAAAGTATTATTGGAAAAGGAAACTACATACAAAATATGGGTTTGTAATGCCATGTTCCTCAATTCTAAACAGATATTTCACAGGTGCCAGCATTTATTCAGGTCTCAATTTCCTTGAAAAGAGGAAATGTTCATGGCATTTGTGTATTATAGAATTCACACACACACACACACACACACACACACACAAACATACGTACAGGACTGAAAATAAGAATAAGTTTAACAGCATTAATATGTTAATAGATATTTTCTCCATCCAATTTATATGGAATGCTCAGCATTAGACTTCTTGCAGACTAAAAATCATTTTTTATTTTCTTTCACATAGTTTTCAGTGATTTCCTCCTAATAAAAAAAAACTTATCCTTGAGTAAGGATTGCACATTTGAAAATTGTCATGATTCTATAGATCGATACTTTCATGTAACAATGATGTTTTATAAATTTCTTAGATATTAATTGTAGATCTGTTAAAAATGTGGTAACTAATAACACATCTTCACATACATAGTTAACATAATTAAAAAATGGCTAAACAATTCTTCTTATGTTCTCTATTATTCAATACAATAGATGTCAAAAGCAAAACAATAAGGAGAAAACAAAACTTAATTCATTTTTGAACAAAATACTAAGTAAAAATTATAGTATTCTTCTGTAGGACACGTGTGCATTCATCAATATATTTTAGCATTTAATAAGAATCTATGCAGTAAAGTGAAAAAATTAAAAAGAAAACACATAGTAGAGATATGTCTCCTTCTATATAACAAACATGTTAACACTTCAGGGTTGTAATGGATGCCATCACAGTATTACCACCTCAATTTTTGTTTATATTTTTTAGCACACCAAGATCTGAAAAGCACGGTGTCTCACACTTATGTATTCTATAACCTTAACTATTATTCCTACTGTGTAAAAGCAAACCATAAATTTGAGGTGATAAAGCACCAGTTGGCAGATGTGAAGTCTACTACGAAAGCAGAAACCTTTAAAAGCTGCGTAACCATTATGAAATAACTGACCTATATGAAACTGCTACCATGGTTCACAAATTTATTGTCAGGTTCCAGCCTCTAGCTGTTCTTTGATTGTTCTAAATACTTGACAAACTGAAGCCTTTTCACTTTCTGTTGAAATTGCCTCATCTCCCTGTCAGAGCGCCATGGGGGACTCCATTACTTTTCTGACTTCCTTCCCCCACTGACAAGTCATTTAGCTGGCTTCTTGTTGTGAAGGCTGTCCATGTCAAATTAGCCAGAGCCCCTATTGTCCTTATTACCACTCGAAAAGCCATCATGAGTAATGCTACGGGGTCCCTCAGTTGTCATCATTTGTCAGAAAGAAAGGGAGTGTGGTTACATATAGTTGACAGGTAATTTCAGTGTCTACAATTACCCCAATTAGTCTTGTCATAAACAATTCGATAAACGCACACCAATACAAACAGATAAACACACCAAGGTCTCTCACTATTAATGTTGGGTAATGGGTAAATCAGTGATATAATGTTATATTTTATTTATTTCTTTAAACTACCCACAGCTGTGTGCTGGCAGTTGCTACCTGGTCAGCACAAATTGTACTATCTACTTTCATTAGTTCATCACTACAAGAGAATAGGAAAGGCTGTGACAAAATTCATTTAGAAAGAAAAAGAGAGCAGATTGCCTAAAGCAGGTGTTATAACAAAGATAAAAACAAAGATTTCCAGTTCTTTACTGCAATGGCTTTAGAAGTGATTATTTTATGTTAATATACACTCATGACAAGAAGTCCCCCAAGAAAGTAAGGGGGAAAAATACAACTGCTTGTATTACAATAACATTCATTTGGAAATTAAAGCACACTGGTGGTATCACACATGTTTAAGGCTGTTATGTAGAACCAATCATTTTATTCATATTAACTCAGTTTTGAGCTGGGCAATCAAGAATCTAAGAGATATTCCCCAAAAACATTCTTCTTCAAAAAACCAACCAATTTCTGAATTTAGACTACACTTGGCTAGGAATCCAATACAGTTGACAGTGAATGATATAATTTTTCTAACCAAACACTGTCAGCAGCAATTTTTGTTTCGTAATAATACCTATCTCTTTTAACACAGTCTACCACAGAGTAACAACAATGAATTAAGAACTAGTAAGATTAGTCCTGGCACTGTGCAAAATCTATCCACATCTCAGCATTTCTTGAGTCTACTGTACGCTGTCTGTTTGCTGACCACGTACTTAAGTGACAGGAGGAGAACCCAAAAGAAACATGTTGTTGTAGGAAATTGCTTTTGGCAACTATTTGTTCAAGCTCAAGATTTTTTTTTTAAAGCCAACACTAAGAACCCAACAGAAAACAGGACAGGTCTCCCTAATGAGTAATCTATTTTAGCACAGTCTTGTCTAGGCATGACAGTTTACTGAGAGGCTTGAAAAACTCGTAATTACCAGTGTTACAGGGCAATTAATGTATATTACACTGCACTACTCATGGCAGCAACTGTCATTTTCTCAATAAAAATGAGTACTCTTCAGCTAAAGGTGACATTAATTGGGACTTTAATGACTATGCAGAGGAGCTGAAGCCAAATATGAACAAAACAGCGATTCAATGAGCAACTTCAGAAACGAGAAAATTGTACTAAAATGAGATTAATTGCTGTTTAGAAAAAGGAAAGAACCTAAAAAGCTATTAAATTGCAGGGTTTGGGTGCCCGGGTGATGGTAATCTTGCATTCTCACAGCAGGCAAATATTCACTAAATTCAGAGCTTTTTGACAGCAGGAAAAATCATGTATGCTTAACTTCAATCTATCAAAAATATATTTCAGCTTTTATCAGTGTTCTAAATACTTCTGCAATTTCAAAAATTACTGCTCCATTCCTTGGCTGTCATCATGCAAATGTGAATACTGTCAATATTGCTGTGAAAAATTTCTCAGCTTCAAAAGGCTTACTTTGGTGATAAAAAAAGAAAAATGTGAAGATTAGAATTGGAAAACACACACTACTAATATAACAGAAAGCAAACAATAAGAATATAATGTGTAAATTGTGGAAACCACTAAAATAGAAGCTGATGGGGTGCTTGTCTATGTGTATGTGTAAAAATCAAAGAAAATAATTTCTGAAAATCTTCCACAGTCTATGTAGTTAATTACTTGTTATAAATAATTAGGACATAATTTTGCAGCTCAGCTTCAGGTGATGCAATGATTAAAACAGTTCTGGAGTTTCTAAAAGCCTTTATCTCTTCTACTTAATACTTGATGCAATTATATAATTGCTTGATAGGTCTTTCAACTGTCAAAATGAGTGTATACATAAAACATCACATTTAAACTCTGACATACAAAGGGGATAAACATAGGTCTGGCTTCCTTTTAAGTTTTGTCTTCAGAAAGTAGAAATTTGAAAATAGAAAAATTAATTCATCAGTTCAGAACAGTCTGTGGCCTCTTTATATATCTAACTTTTGTGCATGTTCTGAAATAGAGCACTCAGCAGAATACTTCCCACTCCCATTACTGTATTTCATTATTTTTTAATAATCAATGCTGTTTTCCTTCCAGGTTATAATAATTAAACAGCTAGCATTTTTGCAGAGTATGAATTGTATAACACACATATAAACAAACAACCATACATTATATTACAAAAATAAGTTATCTTACTGTTAACATTGTTATTCTTAATTAACTATTTTGACTGCATATTTATGCAAAATCAGATAGCACAGAAGAACATTTAAATGAACATCTAACTTGCTTATCAATTATATAGCAGTTGAAGGAATCAGCTTTCCAGATTTGTCTTTGACTAACGAAGTAGAGTTATGGTACCTATTATGATATCTATATACTGACCCATCAGTCCTTCAAACAAACTGTATGCTAAACATAAGAGACCCAGTTTGGTATAGTGATTAAGATTCCAGATTAAATCAGAATGAGTTATAGTCTTGCCTTAGGCACAAAGCCAGCTGGGTGACCTTAAGCCAGTCTTTCTTCTCAACCCTAGGAAAGAGGCAATTGCAAACCACTTCCAAAAAATCTTGCCAGGACAACCGCAGGGACTTTTCCAGGCAGTCTCCAGGAGTCAATACTGACTTGGAGGAAAAAGACAGAAAAAGAAAAGGAAAGAAAGAAAAGAAAGAAAGAAAGAGAAGGAAAAAGAAAGAAAGAAAAAGAAAAGATAAACACAAACTATCTGATTGGATTACTTGGCAAGCTATTTGGCAGATGGACAGGCAGACTGATGCTCTAATTTTGACCAGGCTGATATACTTCAACATCTGGGTAAAAGTATTGTTCAAGCCAGGTTCTTAGTTATATACATTTTTTTTTTAAAAATGTTTTACATTCCCTCTTATTTCTAAAACAAGGCTGAAGAGGAAATTCAAAACAAAAATAGTTCTTTCTGTTAATTTAGCAATAGCACTTAGACTTATATACTGTTTCAAGTGCTTTACAGCCCTCTCTAATGTAGCCTGCAGTACTGTACTGCGCCACCGTGGCTCTTATACAATGTACAAACTCTACGAAGACTCTAAAAGAATGTTTTCCTGTGATACACGTAAGCCTATTATGTTAAAGAAATGCCAAACTGAAGAGCATAAAACAAGATGCATCGCTCTAGATATCAATTTTCTTGTGGCCAAACTTAGTAATTCAGGATGTTCCTTTTACAAACATCAGTAAGATTAAACAATATTTGTGTGCTTAGCCACATAGTGTTCTGAGAAAGCACGGGGAGATGAATCATTCTAAAACCAAGATATTAATTTTTCTAAAGCATCCTAGAGTACATGCATGACACTTAACAATTAAGCAAATCAAAAATCTTTAAATATTTGGGAATAGTTTTTATTGTTATACCAAACACAGGGAACATTAAAATGCAAAAAAAAAAAACAACACCACCCAGTAGCAGCATTTTTTTCCAAGAGTGGTATGGCATATTCCATCACCACTAAAGTTATTTTTGGCTAAGGCTCATCTTTGTTTAGAGTTCAATTAGCACCAGACAGCTCTTCTCTGTAACAGGAGACCATGTCAGTCCAAAAATCAGGAGGAGTCTGATAGTCCCTTTTGAGCCAACACATTTATTAAATGTTTTAATTACATTCTTTAGTCTGCAAAGTTGTTATTATTCTCCAACTGATTTCTGCCTATCTGGAATGCATCCAGTTCAAATTCATAAGGAAAGTGTCCTCCTGTGGAATTAATGAGGTACTCTTTTCTCAGCTGCCTACCTGTCCCTTCCATTGTTTGGAAACCTGCCATGGCTGGGAAAGCTTCATTTGGTTGTCTAATCCATCACCATGTACAAAAAGCCTCACTTATTTTCATGACTTTTCTTCAGCTTCCGACAGGCATGCCCAGACTCTGTACATGCTTGCTTTCTTACTGAGGCTGCCTTGGTCCATTCTCCAGGTGGACTCCATTCTCGCTATCCTTTGAAAGTCTTCTTTTATTTCAATGCTAATCCTTTATTTATTATTGGAGAAAGAAGCTTCTGAAGGATCATGAGACTGGAATCTGCTTAGAAAATGGCACAAGGTGACCTGAGTAGGAAGACTACACCTAGCATAGTCTGGTTGTGCCTGTCAACAGCTGAGGAAAAACCATGAAGGTAAATGGGTGCTTTGCATGTGTTGGTGGATCAGATAGCCACCTAAGGCTTCTAAGGCCACAGCAAACTTTTATGTGCTAGTGGGTGCTGTAGGTTGTGCCAGGTTGCCCAGGGCATCTCCCACAGCCCCACATTCCTTACTTAGACTCCATTTGCTTAAGGATCACCTGATATCACTTAACAACTACAACTAAGAGTGACAATATTACAGTAGTTGAGTAAAGCGGTCATACAACATCTTGCTTAACAAGTGAAGACATCTCACTTCACTTAATGATTGATATTCTAGGCCTGATTGTTGTCATAAGTCAAAGACTACCTGTAGTGATAGAGGTACTCTTTGCAATATGATTGTGGTGTGTGGTGTATCTCCCTCCCTTCTTGTATCTCAGTGAATCAGGGAGGCACTGTATTGAGTTGCTTTCCCAGGACTTAAAAGTGTTTCAGTCTCTTTTATCTAGGTAACAGTTCTGGCATATTTCCAGAAAAGGTCATTCCTTAGTCTCTATAGCCCTCCTTCACACCAGCGAGACTTTTAAACCAAATAACCTTTCCCAAATTTTGAAAAGCACTTACTTTAGCACGGTCTATTGTCTCTCACAACTTCAGCTTCAAATGAAGTATTGTGGCTACAAACTTGACCTTTTTAAAATTTCTGTCTTAGTTAAGACTTTTCCCTGAAATTGATAAGCTTCATTGACCACAGATTATTGTTGAGATTAATGTTCAATCACATGACTGACCTGTTTTACAATCATTAGGACCAAAATAAACAGGTTGCCTTATGATCATAACTTGAGGATCACATATAATCCCATTTTAAATTTGGATCAAACACTTTTTCTCTTCCCAACCCAACTCATAGGAGTGTGTGTGAGGATAGTAGAAAGAGAAAGCATTGAGTTTGCAGCCTTGAGTTGGACAAAAATAAAGCAAGGATTTCAATCTAATAAATCATTCATTAATGCCTCTGTCATTGTGATAGGAAGTCCCATTACCTAATTCTTCATTGCATAAGAAAGCAGAACCTTTATCCTTCTTGTTTCTCTTGCATTTAACTTCATTAGATGACCCTGATTCTCTTCTACTCTTTCAGTACAAATTGTCTTTGAGTTATGGTTGCTGAACGTTCAAAGCTAAAATGGTTCCCCAAAAAGCTACTTATGACTCAGATTCAAAGTTTGATTTGAAAATTCTAACATCTTTGTAACTACCTCATCAAGGCTGACATTGTAATGAAATTTTACATATTACAGGAGAGTTTCAATTGCACTGTCATGCACATCTGTTTGATCATGCTCTACAGACAGTCCTGAACTTCAGCAAGAAGCATGAAAACCAGATTACCTGGAGCTGCACCCAAAAGGAAAGAGTGAAAATAGAGGAAGAATGATGATTTTAATTACTCCTTTGAATTGCAAAATAAATTATCTCTGTACATTCTTAAAATGAAAATGAATGCTATCTCTAATGCCCTATGCAAATTCAGTGAGTGCCATTCACTCTGGTTTAGATTATTTTGATAGCAACATGTGAAGAATTTTTGAGATAGAATCTATTTCATAACTGATTTAAAATTATGAAAGTAAGTCTTATTGAATCATGATTGTTGAGGTAATTCCCTGTTAGGAGAATGAGTACACACAGGGAAATGTAGTAAAGCCCTGGTCCCACTGCACTTACGGATGCAAACAGAATGTAAAATGTTAAAAAAAGCTTGCCATCCGTTGGAAACGCTATGCATCCATTGTGTACTCACTGCATACCTGTTTCATACGCTCTATCCTTCGAACATCTGTCCACTGATATTTCATCTGCGCAAAAAGTTTTGAGCTGCACAAAACTTTGTGAGCAGATGAACTTTCCGCCGCGTACTACATACATACATTGCACTGGAGGTTTATCTATCCCACAACTATCCTTATCTATCCCACAAGCATGCAAAGGCTTATCATTTTTTCAAAGTTTTCACCAACACTTTATTAAGTAAAAAAAAATGAACCAAGTGTCTTAAGCAAAGATAATCTTGATTAACTTTCTCAGGTAAACTTTATGATTTTATTAAAAAAGCAAAATGAACCAAGTAAAGTGTCTTAAGCAAAGATAAACTTAACAAGTAAACAACTCAGTCTCTGACACTATTCTCAGTCATTCGTACTCATGTCCACGGTCTCAGCTGTTAAGTGGGCAGGGACTGTGGAGGTGGCTGCGGCTTGAGTGCTTGTCTGAGGCACCATTGGGTGCTTGGCCCCGAGGGTACAACAGGGGATAGTGTGTTCAGGAAGCTGTCCAAAAGCTGACTCAGTCCCGTGAGGTTGAAAGGCCCTTCATCAAGGACTTGAGATATCAGGCCCAATATTGATGACAGATTGTCCGTTGATGGGCTTGGCTGTGGGTGGAGGAAGGAGGAGTGTAGTGGGGCTGTCTGGTCTGCAGCTGGGTGAGGAGTGGCATCTGTGGCGTGCGATGAACCTGGGCCTGGACTGGGAAGGTCTGTTTTTGCTGTGGGAAGTCCTGGTAGTCATAGCCTTGGTAGGTGAGGGGCTGTTGAAAGCCATGGAAGGGCTGTGACATCGCCTGGGGTGGAGGAGCAGACCTGGACTGGGTAGGAGCAGCTTCAGCTGGGCCTTGAGGGTTGTGCAGAAGTGCTGTGATCTTCTGCTTCATCACCTGGTACTGGGCCTTGGGCAGGTCCCTCAAGGTCTGGCTCACGTAGGTGATGAAGGTGTTCCGGCCTGAGTATACTCTGTCCAAGTGGACCAGCTGAGAGAGAAGTTCTGTGCTGGTCTTCATTGTGTCCCTGATCTCCAACAGCACACTGTGGTCCTGGCCCTCCAGTCTGCCTCTCTGCCTGCATCCTCTGGAGCTGGGTGTGGGTGTGGGTTGGCCTCTGGTGGCTGCTGCTTCTTCCTCCATTTGTGACAGCAGGGCGTCATCCTCCACGGGATTCTCCAAATCCGCCGGCATGGGGAGTGCAGCTGTCAAGGGGGTCTCTGCTGTGGGGCCCTCTGAAGACACCTGCCTGGACAGGGTAGTTGGCTCCTGGCTGGAAGAGGACTGGCTGTCTGTCGGCGAGGAGTGTCAAAGGGGCTGCTCCTTGGTGGCGGATCTCACCCTCCAGGAAACTGCACTGGGCCATTACGTACATCTCCCGTTCAGTGAGCTTGACAGTGGCCTGCCCGGATTTCTTGAGGTGTAGCTTGCCATACTAGGTGTTCATGTGCTTCCACCATCCCAGGAGTACTTCTGCAGTGTACCCCAGGCTCTCTGCCTTGTCTCTCCAAGCTGCCTGCTTCTTCTTGGTGTCGCGATATTGTCTGTGGCCCTTTCTCCAGAGGTACTCATTCTCCCTCAGCCATTCCAGCACCTCATTCTCATGCTCCTCAGAAACGGTGTACTGTTTCCTCTCTCCCTTTTCCTTCCCTTGCCTCTTCCTCCCTCTGGCAGGGGCTTCAGCAGGGCCTTCAGGGGCTTGAGCAGCAGGGCCTTCAGGGGCTTGAG
>BLBF01000005.1:40880443-40916737 GCA_015471245.1 Laticauda colubrina | reverse complement strand
AGCAGGGCCTTCAGGGGCTTGAGCAGCAGGGCCTTCAGGGGCTTGAGGAGCAGGGCCTTCAGCAGCAGGGCTTTGAGGGCCTTGGGGCTGGTCCACCACAGCAGCAGCAGCAGCAGCAGCAGCAGTAGGTTCAGAGTCAGTGCCAGGGGGTGGGATGCTGGTTCTGTCCTTGCCAGGGCTGAAACGAGTAGGCACGGGCTTCCTCTTCTTGCCTGACTGATGAACCATGGTGTTCCTGCTAGATGTATGTGGCAGCACGTCTTTCCCCTGTATGCTGACTGCATGCGTGCTGCATCCTTTTATATCTGCGGAGCTGATGCAATTTATACTCCCCGCATGCACAGTGAACGCTTTGCATCTGATATACATCCGCGCGGCATCCCCTTTGTTTCCTATAGGCGTCCGTGATGCATCCGCTTCATCCGCTATGCATCCGCCCCTTCCACTATGCGTCCGCTTCGCAATTCTCCCCCGGAACCCCTTCGGAGGTGTCATCCGCTTCCATCCACTGTCATCTGCTAGGCTTCCTATGAACATCTGTTTAACATCCCCGCTACATACTACCCACGTCCGTTCTTTTCCATTCTGTTTATGCAAATTTTACCACTTTTTGGAACAGATGACAATGGGTGGAGCCACCCCCGAAATTTTGCTCATCCGCTGTGTCCTTTATTCATACATTTTGCGTCCGTTGGTCAGTGAGACCTAGCCTTAAGAGTGATGTTGAATAACATAACCAGCACACAGATACATAGTAAAATGTAGGTTTTATTTCTAGTAAACTAATAAAATGAATAGTAAAATGTAGGTTTTAGTTCCAGCAAACTGTTAAGCAAAGTCCAACAAGCAGTCCAAGTCATACATGGTCAAAGTAGTCAGTATTCAGTCCAGAGATAATCCAAATAACAAAGTCCAGTATCATACACAGTTCAATAACAAACTTACAGCAATCCAAGAAGAACGACGATCAGCAACAGACAATAGGGAAAATGCAGGAACCAAGAACATTGACCATCAGAACATCTAGCAACTAACAACTGACAACAACATATAACCCAGGTTTCTGGTTCCTTCTTATGGCCGTTTGAGAAACCACACCCAATTACAATTTTAGCATTCCCTTAAAGTGACAGTATTAAATGTCTATCCTGGTTTATATATTTCCAACCCAACTGTTAGGTGACTATCAATTCCTAACAATGATGATTGTGGTGCCCCAGTTTTAGAGATAATAGGCCAGAAATGGTCCTGACATTTTAAAATATGTTTTTATTTATTTTAATATTATGAACAGTTGGTTTAATTTACTTTAAATAACAGTTTGATGTTTTGAAAGGTTATTATCCTGTCTTTTTTCTTCATACATGACTCAAGAGTACTTCTCCAAATATCCTATTTCCCCCACAATAATAACCCTGTGCGATGAGTTGTACTGAGAAAATGAATGGCCCGAAATCTCTCAGCTATTTTTTCATGCCTAAAACAGGATTAAAATTAAAAGTCTCCTTTATTTCTAGGCCAACATTTTAAGGCAAACACCTTAAGCACCAAACAAAACTGGATTTCTTTTTACCTGGCTTTATTTTGTCATTTTTAACTGATGGTTGTTACAGTTTAGAGCCAAATGTGCATGTACAAATTTAGGCAGCTCTGGTCAAATGTTTCAATGAATCTCTAATTCAAAAACAGCAGACATAACTTCTATACAGCACAAAAGTTAAAACATTTTACTGCAAATCTGAAACCATACTTATTACATTCACGATATAAGTAAACAGTGAATATGGCAGGTCATAAACTTGGACTCAGGCCCATAAATTTGACTTTCTTTGCAACATCTTCTTTGATGGAAATAATCAAATTTAGTAGCTCAGTAAATGACTATATATTCTTGTTTGGGTATTTTTTCCCTCTCTTTCTTGACGACCTCTTCTAGCTCAAAAATATTCTTAAATCTCCCTGCCTGCAGCCTATATTTGAGAACTCCCCACAGATTTTCAATAATACTCAAGTTTGAGGACTGTGAAATCCATTCCAAACCCTTCATCTTTCTTCCCTGTAAGTCCTTCTTGGTTGATTTGGGGATATATTTCAGTATGTCATCTTGATGAAATATTCAATCTCTTTCCAGTTTCAATTTTTTCAGCAGTGAGACCAGAGCCCCAAGGATATATTGATATTTGACTCTATTATTTCTTCCATCTTCAAAGTATTTCCTGTGCCACTGGTTGCCATAAAAGCATAAAGCACAATAAAGCCACAATAAAGCTTAACTGTTGGCAAGGTGTGCTTTCTTCAAATGGTTCACTCTTTTTTTCACTTCTAAACATTATGTGGCTGTGGTCAAATGGTTCACTTTTTTTGTTTCAAGAGTCCAAACTACTTTTTTCAAAATAATTTTATTTTGCATTCTTTAGATAATGACTTTTCTGATGATATCAGAGAAAGGTCACTTTTTATATGTTAAACTGTATTGCGGATAACTACTCGGGTGTCAGCTAAACTGTTCAGAAGGCGATTTGCAAGTGACCTGCTGGTGGTATTTTGAGGGCTCTTCTACCAGAAATTTTTCTTGATCTTCTAATATTATTACTTGGCTTCAACAGCTCTACATAGCATTCAATATTTTTCATATTTCTAACAGCTGAACTTGCTAGAAAGTGGAAGTGTGATTCACACACACACACACAGAGTGAATTTGGCCCAATTTCATGGGAAAATGATAAGTGACTATGGCTACAAAACTTACACATGCAAGGTCAAGATTTCCTGCCTCCCCTTTTGGAGGTGGGGAGGACAGAACGGGGAGAAGGAGGGAGGAAAGAGAGAGAGGGAGAGAGAGAACCTTCCTCCCTTGCTTTGTAAGAGGGAATTATGTTCATTTTCAAATGCTTAGAAGCTGCTTAGAGGAACATATTGTTTCTGAAAGGAGACACAATAGCACTCCAATCTTGGACATTAGAATAATTGGAAGGGAATCAGAATCAGAATAAAGCTGGAAGGGACTTTGGAGGACTTCTAGTCCAGTCCCCCTGCTCAAGCAGGAGACTGGCTGTCCAGTCTCTTCTTAAAACACTTCCAGTGATGGAGCACCCATAACTTCTGAAGCTGTTCCACGGGTTAATTGTCCTCACTGTCAGGAAGTCTCTCCTTAATTCCAGGTTGTTTCTCTCCTTAATTAGTTTCCATCCACTGTTTCTTGTCCTGCCCTCTGGTGCTTTGGAAAATAATTTGATTCCTTCTCTTTGTGGCAGCCTCTTAAATACTGGAATATTGCAATCATGCCCACCCACCCCCGTCCTTTTATTTAGACTAACCAAATCCAAATCCTGCAACTATTCTACATATGTTTTAGTTTCATCTTAGTTGTTCTTTGCGCTTTTTCCAAAGTCTCAACATCTATTTTGTAATGTGGTGACCAAAACTGGATGCAGTATTCCAGGTGTAGTCTTATTAAGATTTTATAAAGCAGTCCTAATACTTCATATGATTGTTTATACAATCTTTTTATAAAATCTTAAATTAAATTAAAGAATCTGTTTATAGAAACTTTGGAGGTCTTTTAGTCCAATCCCTTGCTCAGGCAGGAAACTCTATATCTGATGGCGAACCTATGGCATACATGCCAGAAGTGGCACATAGAGCCATTTCTGTCAGCATGTGAGCCATCGCCCGAAACAGATCCACTGCAAATGCGGGCACACCCCACCAGCCAGCTGATTGTCGCGTATGTGCCACGCATGCACAGGGGGATGCGTGCACAGGAGACGCGTGTGCATGCGGAGATACACATGTGTGGTGTCATCACGCACACATTGCCCTAGGGGTGCAGGCACACACGTGTACTTTCGGCACATGACATTGAAAAGATTAGACATCACGAATATATATCACTAAGCCATCACTCCTATACCATTTCAAACAAATAGTTGTCCAATCTCTTCTTAAAAACTTTAAAATTGCTGCTTTGGAGAAAAAGTTGATCGCTTCTTCTTTGTGGCAACCCCTCAAATATTGGAAGACTGTTATGTCACCCCTAGTCCTTCTTTTCATTAAATTAGATATACACAGTTCTAACACCCATTCTTTACATGTTTTAGCCTCAAGTCTCCTAATCATCTTTGTTGCTGTCCTCTAGAATCTCAAAATCTTTTTTTACACTGTGATGACCAAAACTAGATGCAGTATTCGAAATGTGGTCTCACCAAGGCATTATGAAGTGGTATTAACACTTCATGTGATCTTGATTCTATACCACTGTTAGTGAAACTAGAACTGTGTTGGCTTTTATGGTCGCTGCAGCACACTGCTGGCTCATATTTAAGTGATTGTCTACTAGGACTCCAAGATCCCTCTCACAATTACTAAGCCAAATACCAACTATTGTGTACTATACTGTGCATTTAGTTTTTCTTGCCTTACTTTTTTCACCAATGAAATTCATTTTATTAGATAGGATCTAACCCCCATTTTTCTATTTTATCAAGTAGTACATTGTTGTCTATTTTATCAAATGCCTTACTGAAGTCTGAGTAAATTATATTCCCACCATTTGTCTGGTCCTCTACTTTTGTCACTTTGTCAAAGAATACAATAAGACTTATCTGGCATGATCGTTTTTGACAAACCCACGTTGGCTTTTGTTATGTCTTTTGTTCGGTCTGTAGTTTCCTGGATCAATTTTTTTCCCTTTTTTGAAGATAGGACTTATACTAGCTTTTTTCCAGTCCTTTGGTATTCCCGATATTCCAGGATCTGGATTTTTGGTTCTGAGATCACATCTGCAAGTTCCTTCAGAAGCTTGGCGTATGAACTCATCTAGGGTGGACAAGATATTTGTTCACCTGGATAATTGTAGACCTAATGAGCCTGTCATCTTTTTGACCCTCATTTACAGTAAATAGAACAGTAAGTTAGCATTGAATCAACTGGAAAAGTATCTGTATTTCTGTACCTGCCACATATGTTGCTGACTTACTTTGAATCTGTAAAGAATTGCATATGAATACAAGTTGTCCTTGACTTACAACAGTTCATTTAGTGATTGTCCGAAATTAGACACTGAAAAAAATGACTTTGACTATTTTTCACACACAAGTGCAGCATCCCTATGGTCACATGATCAAAATTCAGATGCTTTGCAACTGATTTATATTTATGATGGTTTCAGTATCCTTGGGTCACTGCATTTACCTTTCATTACCTTTTCCAAACTTCTAACAAGAAAAGTCAATGGGGAAGCTAACTTAACAACTGCAATGATTTATTTAACAACTATGGCAAGAAAGTCTGCTAAATGGGGCAAAGTTTTCTTAACAACTATCTCACTTAGCAACATAAATTTTGAGCTCAGTTGGGGTTGTAAGTCAAAGACGACCTGTAAGGATGGATTCAAAATTGAAGAAAGATGAACCATTTAACTTAGTGCATGCAGAGATTGTGTCAGCATTTCTTCACAATTGGAAGTGCCGACAATTTTGCAGGCAAAGTTTACTCATGCAAACAAATAAACAGGTACTACTATCTATATTTATGTTTTCTGTGTAGTAAGTGTTCATGAAAATGTTAAACTGCTGTTTTTAAGCAAACAAGAAAATGCAATATTAATTTATTTTGATAGAATTTGTGAAAGCACTTAATCCTCCTAGGGAAAAATAAAACATGTTTGCCAAGATGAAAAAGATTAGTCTGCAGAAATGTATCACAGTTAGAACAAGATATATACAAACATTATAAATATATATGTGTGTTAGTTTGTGTATAACCTTTTCAATTTGTAAAAGAATCATACAAAATGGTAAAATGAAGTAAGAGCTTTGTCTTTGCTCAGTCACAGGTGGCTAGTGTTCACAAAAGTATTCTAAAGTAAGTGGAGTACATGCAAACGTATCGTTTATTTTTGTCATCTGGTTTGTCTTAATCATGATCTAAAAATTCATTTATAAGCCTGTATACAAAATGCCATGTTTATATCAATATCATATGCTGCTTGTTTGAAACAGTACACATTAAAATGAAGAACAGAAATCTGTGTAATGGTCAAAGACAACCAATAACAAAACCACTAAATTCTAGTTGTCAAACATAATTTAGTATGTATATTTCTTCATTTCTTCTGATAAAACAGAAATTATTAAAATTAAAGTGATATGGGTGCGTGTTTACGGCTTCCTTTAAAATTTTGACTTACAGCAGTATCTATTTAAGTTTAAGACAGAAAAAAAAATCACACAGAGAGCTCTGTGCAATGGCCTGGTGACTTTTTATCCTCCTGTCAAACCTCAGCAGTTTTATTTGTGGTGATACATGCTGAAGAAGGTTGGAGGTTAAAGTTGATAGGAGGGCCAACAGGAACCTCAACTACCTTCTTTCCCAAGATTACATCTCTTAATATATTAGTGCATGTTGGCAGCTGCTGCTGACTTTACAAGTACATTTTATATACTCATTAAACCAAACCCCAAATTCTAGATCATATGAATGAAGTTAATACCTTTGAAGCTTTTATCATAGAGACTTCTAATATTATAATCACATATGCTAGGGTTGTACAATGATTGTTGATTAACTGTTAATGATTGTTGATTAACTGTTATGAAGCTAAGTCATTCTTTTTTTATAATTTTCAGAAATGATTACTAATATAAGTAAGATTAGAAGCTTCTCTTCAGAGAAGAAGATAACCTTAGAACACTGCAGTAAGAGGTTCATTCAATTCACAAATCAGATATTGAACCGATATTTTGTAGCCGGGCATTTTGAAAAGTGGATGATGCAATTTAAAATTATTTCTTGGCTTTGAGTTTCAGATGTTTTAACAGAAATCTCTATTGGCTAATTTTTGTTATAACCTCCCTCTTTTAAAAGCAACGAGTTTGTTAAAACATATTCCTTTCAAAGCACTAAGTGGTAGAAACTTCCAGTATGGCTCTCTATATTTCCATTGCAGGGCCTACTCTGAGAACCTGGCTCCTGCATTTCTATGTGGAAAGTGATCAATGGAAAGCAACATTTTTCAGTACCAGAATTTTAACAATTTTTAATAATAGTTTACATTATATGCTGCTATACTTAAAATAAAATATCCCATAAACATTATGTAAAATATTCAACATAAAATAATCACTAGGCGTAAGAATAAAACAACCAGTTCAATAACAAATATAGCAAGTAGTAGAACTTGAATTTTATTTGAATTTTTTTCAGATTTTAGTGAAACATTATATAAAAGTTATAAATAAATATGAATTATTCATATTCCAGTCATTTAAAAACAGCTGAGGCTGACACAGGCTGACTCAAGCTTTACCAAAACCACAAAAATATAAACAAAGAGTTAATAATATTTCATGACTAGTAATGATTTTTCTGCAATATTAATAATTGTAATCCTCTGTGCCCCAGCAACGTTCTTAGTATTTGGATGGAAGATCTAAGGCCAATAAAAATGCTTCATTGTGTTAATCTTACATTGCACTTACAAAGCACTATCCTGCTAAAGGTAGTGTCTTTATTTTCTTTTTTCCCTCTAACGACAGTATTTGCAGGATTAAAAAAAAACTTTTCTTAACCTTTTAAATGAAGTTGGATTCTTTATGATGAATTGTAATAAAATGGATTCTTCTCACATACCTCATTGCTGGCAATTTAAAATGAAGAGTGGAGATAGCAGTCAATCAAATTACAATAAACTGCATCATTTATTTCTGGCCCTTGGCAAATGTTCTAGGCTACCAGAAAATACTTTTCCTGTTCTCAAAAAGTGCTTTATAGTATTTGTTGCCTTATTTTGAAAGAAAACTTTGAGTTACTTTACTACTTTCAGAGGGTTCGCTTTGCTTCTACTAACATGCTTTGGCAAGTTATTCTCAAAACAATTGAACCATCCCTTTGGCATTTATTAAAAATGAAATTTATCAAGGGAAAATATGGTTTACATCTATTCATGACTCCTATCAATAGACACATGTTGTAGAGATAAACCACATTTATACACCATTCAAAAGAAACAATTAAAGAGCTAAGACGGACAAGACAGGAATGTATTCTCTTCAGCAACCAACATCCAGATAAGCAAGGATTACCACCACACAAACAATTGAGCAGAAAACAACATCAAGTCAAGTAAACATTGAATAAAAAAATCACACCCCACCAACACTGGCAGGATAAGTTACTATATATGAACAGAGAGCAAGCCCTACATTCATTAGTACTGTAGATGTTAAGACTAGGTCCCACTGGCCGATGGACGCAAAAGGTATACAGAAAGGGCACAGCGGACGAGCAAAATTTCGGGGGTGGCTCCATCCGTTTTCACCCGCTCCAAAAATGGGGAAAATTTGCATAAACGGAACGGAAAAGAACGGACGTGGGTAGCATCTAGCGGATGTTAAACGAATGTTCATCGAAAGCCTAGTGGATGAAAGCGGATGGAAGGGGATGACACATCCGAAGGGGTCCCGGGGAGAATTTTGAAGCGGACACATAGCGGAAGGGGCGGATGCATAGCGGATGAAGCGGATGCATCACGGACGCCAATAAGAAACAAAAGGGATGCCGCGCGGATGTATATCAGATGCAAAGCGTTCACTACGCATGCAGGGGGTATGAATTACGTCCGCTCCGCGGATATAAAAGGATGCAGCACGCACACAGTCAGCATACAGGGGAAAGATGTGCTGCCAGATACATCTTGCAGGAACACCATGGTTCCTCAGTCAGGCAAGAAGAGGAAGTCCTCCTTCAAGCCCTGGCAAGGTGAAAAAGGGCAGAACCAGCATCCCACCCCTTGGCACTGACTGTGAAGCTGCTGCTGTGGTGGACCAGTCCCAAGGCCCTCAAGCCCCTCAAAGCCTTGCTGCTGAAGGCCCTGCTGCTCAAGCCCATGAAGGCCCTGAAAAATCTCCAGAAGGCCCTGATGCTGAAGCCCCTGAAGGCCCTGCTGAAGCCTCTGCCAGAGGGAGGAAGAGGCAAGGGAAGGAGAAGGAAGAGAGGAAACAGAACACCGTTTCCGAGGAGCATGAGAATGAGGTGCTGGAATGGCTGAGGGAGAATGAGTACCTCTGGAGAAAGGGCCACAAACTCTATCACAACACCAAGAAGAAGCAGGCAGCTTGGAGAGGCAAGGCAGAGAGCCTGGGGTACACTGCAGAAGTACTCCTGGGATGGTGGAAGCACATGCACACCCGGTATGGCAAGCTACACCTCAAGAAATCCGGGCAGGCTGCTGTCAAGCTCACTGACCAGGAGATGTACGTCATGGCCAAGTGCAGTTTCCTGGAGGGTGAGATCCACCACCGAGGAGCAGCCCCTCTGAGACCCCTCTCCCTCAGACAGCTCACAGACAGCCAGTCCTCTTCCAGCCAGGAGCCAGCTACCCTGTCCAGGCAGGTGTTTTCAGAGGGCCCTACAGCAGAGACCGCCTCGACAGCTGCACTGCCCATGCCGGCGGACTTGGAGGATCCCATGGAGGATGACGCCCTGCTATCACAAATGGAGGAAGCAGCAGACACCAGAGGCCAATCCACCCCCACCCCCAGTTCCACAGGACGCAGGGAGAGAGGCAGACTGGAGGGCCAGGACCACAGTGTGCTGTTGGAGATCAGGGACACAATGAAGACCAGCACAGAACTTCTCTCTCAGCTGGTCCACTTGGACAGACCATCCTCGGGCCGGAACACCTTCATCACCTACATGAGCCAGACCCTGAGGGACCTGCCCGAGGCCCAGTACCAGGTGATGAAGCAGAAGATCACAGCACTTCTGCACAATCCTCAAGGCCCAGCTGAAGCTGCTCCTATCCAGTCCAGGTCTGCTTCTCTACCCCAGGTGATGTCACAACCCTTCCACGGCTTTCAACAGCCCCTCACCTACCAAGGCTACGACTACCAGGACTTCCCACAGCAAAAACAGACCTTCCCAGTCTAGGCCCAGGTTCATTGGATGCCACAGACGCCACTCCTCACCCAGCTGCAGACCAGACAGCCCCACTACACTCCTCCCAACCCTTCCTCCACCCCACAGCCAAGCCCGTCAATGGACAATCTGTCATCAGTATTGAGCCTGACATCTCAAGTCCTTGATGAAGGGCCTCTCAACCTCACGGGACTGAGTCAGCTCTCGGATAGCTTCCTGAACACACCACCACCTGTTGTACTCTCGGGGCAATGGCGCCTCAGACCAGCACTCAAGCCACAGCCACATCCATAGTCACTGCCCACTTCACAGCTGAGACCATGGACATGACTCAGAGTGACTCAGAATAGTCTCAGAGATTGAGTTGTTTATTTGTTTAATAAAGTTTATCTTTGCTTAAGACACTTAATACAGTTTACTTGCTTCATTTTGCTTATTTAATAAAGTCATAAAGTTTACCTAAGAAAGTTAATAAAGTTTATCTTTGCTTAAGACACTTAATACAGTTTACTTGGTTCATTTTGCTTATTTAATAAAGTCATAAAGTTTACCTAAGAAAGTTAATAAAGTTTATCTTTGCTTAAAACACTTTGTTTACTTGGTTCATTTTGTTTACTAAATAAAGTGTTGGTGAAAACTTTGAAAAAATGGTTAAGCCTTTGCATGCTTGTGGGATAGATAAGGATAGTTGTGGGATAGATAAACCTCCAGTGCAAGCATAGTGGGACTGTATGGTCTACCATCCCAGCGATCCAGATGATTTTCTCCCCCTTTTTCTAGAAAATATTGGTTGTCCACTATGGGGCCTTCTACATACTCTAGACATACTGCAGACATCCTAAATATACGAGATACATCTCAGATACAAACGTTTTGTCCCTCTATTTCCGTGCTACTAATGCTGTGTAGACGTTCCGTGTACCTTTTGTTTCCTCCCTCTTTCCGTTTTCAGCTGCAGCGGATGTGAGTTGAGGGGATGGCTAGAGGAGGTAGAGAGGATACAGCAGATGTTTAACGGATGATAATGGACATAGAACGTTTGTTGCCTTTATATGTCGCGAATGTACATCGTACGCGGCGGAAAGTTCATCCATTCACAAAGTTTTGCGCAGCTCAAAATTTCTTGCACGGATGAAATTGCAGTGGATGGATGCTCGAGGGATAGAATGTATGAAACACGTGTGCAGTGACTACACAACAGATGCATAGCATTTTCCAATGGATGGCAAGCTTTTTTAAATGTTTTACATCCTCTTTGCATCTGTAAGTGCAGTGGGACCGTGCCTTTACCTAGTGAGATAATGAAACATCTGCAAGCAAACAACCAAGCTCAGGGAGCACCAAGGACTCAACAGAAATTATTGATTTGTTAACCTGCATAATTCTGATCAATGACTATTGTGAAGATCCAACTATAGACTTTATGTACAAATGTTTTAGAAGATTAATGGCAAGATGTCATGTAAAAGAAAAGCTACCTTATATCCCTACTTCTACTCATATGGATGGAAAACTGAACAAGACAAAAATATACCATTTAGAATATAAATATTAGATTAAAAATCAGGTTGTCTGATGATTATGATATGAAAATAATGACAGAACTAGTGAAAAGAAGATGGGAAGACTGTTGAGAAAACTTTGGGCGTACACAGTGCTAACAGTTCAGCTGTCAATATAGGCACATATGAGCTGCAGAAAACTATAGGAATGTTTCTATAGAAGTGGAATTGGCCTTTTAGGCACTCACCAAGCAGTGGTGGGATTCAAATTTTTTTACTACCATTTCTGTGGGTGTGGCTTGGTGGGTGTGGCATGGCTTGGTGGATGTGGCTTGTGGGCATGGCAGGGGAAGATTACTGCAAAATCCCAATTCCCTCCCCTGGGGGGGAAGGATACTGCAAAATCCCATTCCCCTCCCACACCACTAACCTGCTTTCCAGTTCCGTTCTCCTGTGCAGGGCCACAAAAGAAGAACCAGCCAATCAGCTGGGACTCAGGAGGCAGAGAATAGATTGGTTGGGTTGGGGCCAGTTAGAGGTGGTATTTGCTGGTTCTCTGAACTAGTCAAATGTCCACTACCAGTTCTCTAGAACTGGTCAGAACCTGCTGAATACCATTTCTGTCACTGAAGCAATATATATGCTGGAGGACTAAATAGAAAAAAATGGCCATCTCAGAATGGACAATAAGATAGTTCTAAATTATTTGTTGGCATCACTGGGCATGTTTTAAAATTAGTGAATTGTTATTGTATAACTTCACTTTATGCTTGAATTATCAGACTATAGTAAAATGCAAATATTCACATTATCTATAAGACCATATTCCTCACCAGGATACTAGAAAAAAGCAAAATAATATTATGGTATAAAAAAATCCAGGAATTCCAGGAACCGGTAGTAATTAAAGGAACAGCATACTCACTTGAGAAAATATTAAAACTAACAGAATAACAATTCCTGTACATAAAGAATGAGTATAATATCAATTAAAAGAACACCTGCATTACAACCTTCATTCAAATTCTTTGCGAAAATATATGTATTTTGTGCAAAAGTATTCTTTTCAAAATAATGGGTATTAAATAAAACTTTCAGTGTTTGAAAGTGAAGAGCTACGCAAAGTAATTTGAAAAAGTATATCACACATCATGAAACAGCTGCAAATCCACAGGCCTATGGAAATACTAGAGTAGTTTTTGAATTGACCAATCTTGCAAGAGACAATGTTACTTTAATGAAAACAAAATTATACTGAATCTGAGAGAAAGTATACTTACTAAATTGATAAAATATGTGCTAGAGAAAAAACCAGATATTCATGCTTCTATTCAACAAATCAGGAGATGTACATACTAGAATATGTTTATTGCATGAAAATTCAACAGGCATTCTTGAGGAAAACTAGTTATATGTATGCACAATGCATTCAATTCAGCAGCTTGGTGGAAAAGGAACTTACAGAAAAAAGTTGAAATGAAAATAGTTAATTAGCAATGCAATAATGCAGCACAAGCTAATAAAGGAATGTTTCTTATGTAAATTATATCATTGTACAAAAATTACAGAACTATGTTGTATTACCCTGAGAATTTAAAAAAATTATTCTAATCTTCAAAGCTTGCTGATATATGAAACCTTTGAGATTATGAAAATATATTTTAAAAATGCAAAGTCCAAATCACACTTAGAAATTATATTCAATAAGGGATTCAGAAGCAATTCACACTAGAAACAGCATGCTGGGAATAAAGTATTATGGAAATGAATGTTAATGTCATTTCTGTTCGTAATTTCTGTCCGTTTACTATTTCTTCTTCTTTTTTAGGGGCAGTCAACTCTTGGCCCCAAGATCCTATTTCATTTGGCTTTGAAGAAAGATTTGGGCAGGACCTTGAATGGAGATTGGCAAAACATTAAAAAGTCATTAAAATTAAAAACTAATTATTTAGAAAGACTGAATTCTGAAAGCAGTCTTTGTCATTAACATAACAAGAAGGTTCTAGATGCCATGTTACAGGATCTGGAATCACTATAGAACTTTCAGCTGTCCATGTAATATTTTCCTATGTCAATTTTAGGCTCAATGTGACTTGTATATTTTATGAATGAAGATTTCTATAGACTGAAACATGGCTGTGCCATGGGTTCACCGGCATCCCCCACTGTAGACAGGTACAATGCGGGACACCAGTGAACCCATGACCCAACCGTGTTCCTGTCTGTAGAAACCTTCAGTGTATTTAGCCAATCTCTACATGGAAGAGATAGAAACCAAACCAAAACCCTCCTTCACAGAAATTCCACCCACCCACTAGTATAGGTATGTGGATGATACTAGGTCAAGATCAAAACACAGGAACTGGAAACATTCACCAAACATATCAACTCTGTGGACAGATACATCAAATTGACATGGGAAGATGTTAAGGAAAATGTTCTCTGAATTAGAATCAAAGTTTAATTTAAACTAACAAATAAGAATTACATACGTATCTCCCTTTTCAAATATAAAATATTTTAAAGAGTTAAAATGAAGTAGTTATAATAAATGCTTCTGAATTTCTGTTTATATTTAAGCAGGAAAATTGAGGTTGTGCAGAATAATTTTTAATGAAAAATTAAATAGAGGTAAGCCAGGGGTGGGTTTCTACTGGTTCTGTCCACCTCTGTAGAACCGGTTGCTCCGAAGAACAGCAGACATAGAACCAGTTTTACGTCTGCTGCTGTTGTGGCCCACCCGCCCGCCTGGGCTCTTACCTGATCTTTATTTCCTGCTTTTTCAACTCCAGCTGCTTTGTGTGACACAGCTGCAGTTGAAAAAGCAGAAAAAAAGGGCTTTTCCAACCGCTGCGTACTTGCATATAGTGCTGCTCAGCTGTCCGGGCAGCTCAGCAGGTTGTAAATTGCACTTGTGCAACTTGCTCATACGCGCGCGGCATTAATAAACAGAACCAGTAGTTATACCAGTCAGATTCCACTCCTGACATAAATAGACAACAACAGATAATCAGAGTTGAAAGGGACCTTGTAGGTCACCTAATCCAATCTCCAAGCAGGAGACCCTACTCCATTTCTGACAGATGGGAGTCCAATCTCTTCTTGAAAGTCTCAAGTGACGATGTTCCCACAACTTCCAAGGGCAAGCTATTCCATTGGTTGATTGTTCTCACTGTCAGAAAGTTTCTCCTTGTTTCCAGGTTAAATCTCTCCTTGTTCAGTTTCCATCCATTATTCTTTGTCTGGCCTTTGGGTGCTTTAGAAAATAGCTTGACCCCTTCCTCTCTGTGGCAACCCCTCAAATATTGGAAGACTGCTATCATGTTTCCCCTGGTCCTTCTCTTTATTAGACTACCCAAGCCCAGTTCCTGTAACCGTTTTTCATATGTTTTAGTCTCCAGTCCCCTAATCATCCTGGTTGCTCTTCTCTGTACTTTTTTTTTAGATCTCAACAACTTTTTTATAGTGTGGTAAACAAAAATGGATGCAGTACTCTAGGAGTGGTCTTACTAAGGCTTCATAGAGTAGTATTAGTACCTCACTTGATCTTAATTATATCCCTCTGTTAATGTGACTTAAGACTGCATTAGCTTTTTTGGCTGCTGCTGCACACTGCTGGCTCATATTTAGCTGGTTGTTGAAAAGTATTGGAATTTTTTTGTAAACTTAAATAAGTTTATACCATAAAACTGATATTTGTATAGTAAAGTAATGATTTGGCATTAAATACAACAGTTACTATCTCTACTAATTTAAGGATTAAATCAATGAAAAATATTAAAGTATACTTACTATATAGTTTATTTAATTTGAATTTCTAAGTCTTACATTATAAAAACTTTAATGTACTTAAAGTTGGATTCAAGTATTTTTGTATAATAAAATATATAATAGATTTGGTTTTTAATTAGCAGTGCACTTTTCAAAAAGGATTACCTTGTAATAAAGTGAAATAAAGCCATGTGACAAGCTCAGAAGTAGTTTGAGATAAAAAAATTAAAAATCTAGAGAGGAAATTGAAAGTATAATGCATGATGGGCAATTAAGGATATATTTTGACAATTTTAAGTGGTCAAGTTTTAAAAGTATGACACTGAAACCTTAACCTGTCCATATAGTAGTGATAAATGAGGCATTTTGTGTCATTACAGTCCCATAAATCACTTTCTTTAGCTGCTGATGGCTTTTATCAGATCTAACCTTTTCAAGCTTCTACCAGAGTGCTAACATTTTCAACTCTGACATATGTGCAGTTTACAAAATCTGCAGCTGATTAACTCTGGACAGAAATTCACTGTCATCATTGTCTTTATTCAAGTAAAGATTCAGGTCCCCAGAACTCATAGGCACTCTCAGTGCACAAACAAACAACAAAAACCCTCAAAAATACATAAAAATTGTGGAATTCAAACAAATGTGTTAATTTGGGATCTCCTTTTTATTATTTTATTTTCAATTCTGTTTTTAATCATTAATAAATATTAAGCAAGACTATTAGAGCATTAGAAAGAATTTGATAACAGCAATATAATGGTCTGCAATTAAAATTGGTAATAATAGGTTAATAGGTTGTATACTTTTCTTTCTAAAAATAGAAGTTACATAATATTGCAAATCAGCATTTTTTAAAAGTTTTAAAAGGAAGCATCTAATACACACCCTCTAAAAATCTATGTGGAAATGGAGTAATGTAAAGTAAAAATGGTAATAACAATGAATAAAGTACATGTATACCTGAAAAGAGCAATGTAGGAAAATAATATAAAAACCATGATTCCCATATGATGTCAGAAATAACTGATTATGCTATTATTATTATTTACAAACTTAGAAGTACTTATTGTAGGAAATTTCTTACTAGAAAATCTTACCTATTTTAGCATCTGTAATTCCAAATCTAATTACAAAAAGGCATACATAAATTTTGAGGCACTTTCTTTTTATTGTGTTTTTTACATTTAAAAATGTAAGATAAACTTATACATACTGACATAAATAGAATCAATGGAATAACTGAGACAGTAAAGCAGTCCTCAAATTTAAGGTGGTATTGTCTTCAATAATGTTGGTCAATTTGAAAATCTTGATTTTGTGTGGAAACTTCCTATTTTAGATAGGATCAGTTTTGAAATGAACTGATGTACCTGACTTAAATAATGAAATGTAAAGACAGACTCAGACTACACAAATATGAATATCTACAGAGATCTTCCAATGGCATATTGCTTCTTTCTAATAATTTACAAATCATTGAAAAGAATGGCAATGATTATTTTTCATATTTTTTGCAATCCAGCTAGCATACTCTTTTAATGTCATTGTCTAAATCTGTCCTCAATAACCTTTTTAATTTCACTAATAATATCACACAGGAAAGAAGTTATATTACTAGAATTCTGATGTAAATTTAGAGAACCTTATAAGTATTCATGACAACAGAATATTTATCCTTTAAAACAAAACATATGATTTCTTGGTTGATATATCAAAGACCAGTGATGGATGATTCTATGCTAACCAAACAATCCAGAAGGGAACACAGATGTTTTACTATTCTCCTTCTAAAAGAACAAAAGATTCCAAATCCGCTTTATATGCATCTGTGAATTGAAATGTTCATAATATATATAAAAAATTAAACATAGAGTTAAATAACATCTAAACAAAGTAACTATACATAGAAAATATTTTTTTCTGCATTTAAATTTATATGAATGGCCTTCAAACATACAATGACATCTCCCTTTGTTCTCTGCTTTTCTGCATCCCTACTCTCAAATATCCTTCAGATAAGTTTCTGACCTTCTAGAACAATTTTAGTGTGTATTTGTGTATTCAGAAAAAGTAGGAATCAAGTTCATCAGTGGCTTTCATTTTATTGGCAGCTTTCATTCTACTGCTAGATGGACTCTGTTATAGGATTACATATTTGATAGCTGATCCAAAGATTTGTTTTGGAGTCCCCCTCCTTGTCCTTGCATTGGCAGCTGCTTCTCAGATTCATTAAAGTAGTCTCACTAAAAAGCTACATTAACATTGCATCAGAAAGTATTTGGTGGAGCATGAAGAAAAAGAACCTAATGACTCTCAGCAATTCTTTTTTTGCAATTGTCAATATATCCAAGTCAATTAGATATACCCACAGGAGACACCTACAGAATTCAATTGTTTTTTTGTGTTGAGAATAGATTCATGGAAACTAATGGGTCTTAAAATCTCACTAATCTGAGTCACAGTAATTTTGGTGACTATATCTAAGTTGAATTTTATTGAAAGTGTTTAATTTATATTAAATTCTTAAGCACTTTTTCTAATTTGAACCAACCTCCCCTGTTGCTATTACAGGTTAATGCAAATTAGGCAAATGATCAAATGATTCACTGTCTCCCAATCCCCACCCTTAAATCTTAAAGGATGTGACTGAAAACAAAGAAACTAAGACATTGTCTCCAGAGTTCCAGACCTTTCTCTTTTAGATAGCTATTGATAATGTTATTGAGTTAAATAATATTTAAAGCTATGTCCTGATTGGATATCATTTAAACTTAGTCTGTTGGATGGTCTCCTTATTCCTTGCAAGGAAAAAATGTCCAAATGTGAAACAAAATCTGAAAGAACTGCTCATTAGTCACAAAGACATTTTACAAACACTTCATATAATATTTGATGTACTAGTCATATCTTCATTTTATTTGCTTTCCATCTAGTCCAAGATTCTGTCTTTTCAATTCTCTTATAAAAAAATTACAAACATTTAATTTGTTAATTTAAAAGGAAAAGAGATATTTTAAAATTCCTTCAACACTTGGGTACTTTTTTTAAAAAAAATTAGTGGACGTGCAATATAGTTAAATATTCAGTACTATGTGAGAATAATTTTTATGCAACTCTTATAGTTAGAAAGATAGATAACTCAATTATTTGATCATCTATCAAAATATTCAGATGTAGAAGAAGCTCTAAAAAGATTGATGACTGAGAAAGTCCACTGATTCTCCAGCTATCATATTCATGCACTTGACTAGACAACATTTTTCGCTGGCTTCACAAGCAAGCTTCATTACCCATCACTCCACTGAAAAGAGTTTATTATGTGGCTGCCATCTTGGGGAGACTATTATTTAGATGATAAATGTTGGGAGAGGGAAAGTGTCTAGCCTTTTTTTAAAGATGAGCTTTGTGACAGAAAAAACAAACAGCATCAACATTCCTAATTAACTTAAATTTGGCAGATACAAATACAGGTCTGAATAACTACTGTACGGTAATGGAATTGCTATCTGAATTTTACACTTAATCTCTATGATGTAAATTAATTAGAAATGCTACACCTTTTATTAGCTTATTGCTTACCGACACTTATGAACAAGTGAACTTTTATTTTAATTTAAGACAATTAACCTTATTAATTTAACAAATTAGACATGAAATATAACATATATCATATTTCAGGCTTTTAAATAGTACACTCTTTTGTTCCTAATAAATTGTTACCCGGACTATTTATGTGCATTTTATTTCTAAAATCCCCAATTATTTATGGATTTATGGCGGGAAACCTGTATACTTAGCATTTGCTACAGATATTACAGGTCATGCTAAAACAATGGTAGTTAAAATTAATCCTGAAAGTTACATCAATTGCTGTGCCCTGCAGTCATGTGATCAAAATTCAGGCACTGGGCAGCCTGCCCACATTTATGACTGCCGAGGGTGCCTCTCTTCCCCTAACGTGCATATCTCCCTTCTATCTTTGCCGCTGAACAGAACCTGAAACAGTGTATGTTGTAGCAAGATGAAACCAATATTGTGATGCAAAATTGTCCTGTGCACCTAGGTATTTATACAGCAATTTATGTATCAAACTTGCATGCTGCCCATTTTGCTAAAGGCCATCTCAGTGGTGAGATGATTGTGCCATACTGAAGGCAAACTGGGTTCAGCAGATATAATAGCTATATCTACTATTACCAGATCTGAGTAAGAACAATGCAATACAAAGCAGTGAAACCTCAACTTGAAACTGAGGTGGATAATACAACAGGAGCCAGTGTAAAAATTATAAAGCCCAAAAGGGAATAGGCAAGCTCTATTCTATAAATAGGAAAAAATAAGCATATTTATGAAAAAAACCTGAAAATAATATTCATTGGCCAATGTAATCTTAATTACACATTCTGTTGATTTAATATTATTAAATGAACAAACATTATTGTTGATTTGTTTTAACATTATTACAACTGAAGCAAATGGTGCCATTTGGTTTCAAAGACTCAAATATCATTTCAGATTATTTAATTTGTTATTGGAAGCAGTGAACACTATTTTAGAAATATAAAAAAGAAATAATTTGTCATCATACAAGTTCAAAAGAACAGTCTGCCCCAAATAATCTGGACTGCAGACACACAACTGGGCATATATTACATGTATTATACATTAAATTAAATGTTTAAGGAAGTTATAATGCTAACATACATTTTAAACAAAGAGCAAGTGTATTTTCACAAAGACAATAGACAGAACCTCCACTATAAATGTTTTGGATTATAAACTTTCTTTGGGAATATTGCAATTTATTTGCTATTGGGAAGATTCAATATTTTTTCCTCCAATATTTCCTCCAATATTTTTTTCCTTTCTGATATTTTCATGAAATAATACACAAATTCTAAATTCATCCCAGCCCAATTTCTAAAGTCACTAATTTTAACAGGCATATGCATGTTACAGAGATAATAGAAATAATTTATGAATTTCTACAAGTAGTGGATAGGTTAACCAGTCCTCAACCCCTAAGTGTTGAAGCAAGGTCAAAATATTTTAGTACAATGCCAACATGTCAAAATATGTCAACAAACCATCACACTGTGGGAAGAAGAATGACCTTTTAGATCTTTGTGGATACTAGGTATGCATGAATAGTTCTCTTGGATACTTGACAAATATAACTCCCATGCTTTCTATTAAGTCTGTTAAGACAATATTTTAAAACTGCAAAATGCTAATTGTAGCCACTGTGATAAAAAGGACGTCTTTCTTCTCTAGAATGTCCACACAATTTAATCTATCTTCTCTAGAATGTCCACACTTCAGTTAATCTATCAACTGGTAATATTACTCCGTTATTCACTAGGTTAACTCAGTCTCTTTAATCAATTTGTGCTTATGTTTCTGATATGATACATAGGAATTTCATCTTTAATACTGAAGATGAGATTTTATGTTTATTCTTATGCAGAAAAATAGTATTTTTATTAGATGCAATCCAGTCCAATCCTAATCTCACTTAGTGATTTTTAAATTAGTTTGCAAGGCAACACTGAAAGTTGAAATTGTATAACCAGATAGACTACAGTGGTGGCTAACCTTTTTGGGCTCTTGTGCCAAAAATTATGTGTGCGTTAGCATGCATGCACTTGTGTGCTAGTACCCAGAATGCAATGTTTGCCCCTCCACGCCCTCTGCATATGCGAGCACTTTCCCCCTCCACACCACCCCTTACCTGCATTGTGCATCACAGCTGATTTTTTTGGCTGGTTTGAGGCCTTTTTCAGCCTCCCAGAGGCTTGGAAAAAGCCTCTGCAAGGGTTTTCAGGATGAATAATAGGCCCGTTTCATCACTTCTGGTATTACAGGAAGTGATAAAATGGGCCTATTTGGCCTGAATATTTTTCCAAGCTTCTGGGAGGCTGAAAAAGGCCTCAAATGGGCCGCAAATCAGCTGGGAGGTGCGCACATGTGCAGTGAAGTAAGTTTGCCTGTGGTTCATGTGCCAGCACAAATGGTTCACAAGTGGCATGCGTGCCATAGGTTCGCCATCACAGATATACTATATAACAATTCACCTTATTCACCTGGAAGTTATTCGGGATAGAATGTGGATAAGTATGCTGTTGGTGTATTTTTGAAGAAGTTGAATCTTTTCTTTACAGCTATAACTATACAATCCCAGGAAACTATATATCAGAAGTAAAGAAAAAGCAACAATTTTCTCACACCCATTCCAAAACACTGTGTTGCAAAATCTTAGTGTTTCCAGCAAATGTATATATTCCTAGGATGATGTAACCACTTGAGTTTTTGTGAAGACACAGCTCCTTAAGGAGTTAATAGATTGCAATGTGCATGTCCATGACCCCTTCAAAATTTGATGTGTTGCACATTCCTCTTGTAAATGTTTTAAATAAGAAGTAAAAATATCAGACTAAATAACATCAAAAGTTTCGAGCATCCATGTTCAATCTGTAAATTCTCCTAATCTGTCAGGATTTCAAATTTCAGCACTTAGTTTGAGTCAGTAATGGAGAAATTGAAGATATGGTGCTATCCAGTTTAGATGTGCTAGAAGGACCAATAGCCTTATTCAACATTATGCAAAAAAGCAACTTCTCATGGTCCAACTGTAAGCTTACATGTAGAAATCTGTTAATTCCTTTTATGTTTTCAAACATGGGTTACATTTGGCTCTATAATCTAGTGCTAACCAGAGTATAGTAATTATAGCAAATTTTGTCTGGCAAGATGAAACAAACAAGCATAATGTACTAATATTGACAAAATTGCCAAAGTTATATATCCCTATAGCTCATAAAAATGAAGATATACCTGTTCCAGTAGCTCCAAAACTGGTCATTTAAGTATGCTTGATGGCTGCATTCATCACCAAAAGAGGCTTTGCTTTCAATCCAATGAATGATGTGGCCTTCTACAGCTAAAAAGAAAACAAAAAGTTATTCATGGTAATTTGAGATTTTTAAACAATTCCACATTTTCCATTCAATTAATCCTGATGTCATGAATTAAGTTCACTTTAAAAATAATGAAATATTTTACCAAGAAAGGGGTTTGAAATACACTGTGATTGGAAATCTGAAGAGAAAAATACAAGGAAGATGAAATCTTCAGCGACTAAGATCAAGGAAGAAGATAGAGTCGTGATGATGCAGTGGTTAGAATGCAGTACTGCAGAGGTCAAGATTGACTCAGCCTTCCAAGGTTAGTAAAATGAAAACCCAGACTGTTGGGGGTAATACACTGTAAACTGCTTAGAGAGGGCTGGAAAACACTATGAAGCAGTATCTAAGTCTAAATGCTATTGCTGTAGAACTAAGAGGCTGGAGGAGAGAAAAAGAGAAACAGGTAGGTTTAAAGAGAGAAATGAATAGGAGAAGATTGGTAATTCAGAAACTGGGCTGTATGCAGAAGACAAAAAAAAGGGGGGGGAGGCAGGTAAAGCAGGTGGGAAGAGAGAATGCTTCTTTTTCCTGTTCCAGTTAAGAGAGTCATGGTCTAGATAGTTACATCTTCTTTCCTTTGCTGTTATGCAAATTTCCTTTCTTATAGTAATCAAGTCTGAAAAAGTCTTCCACTGATATGATATGAGATATGGAACTGTGAAAAATAAGTTTGTGGCTAAAGAATCACAGGACCTTTAGAAATAGGCATAAAAGATATTAAGAGCAAAAAGCCAAGGGATACAGTATAACAATTGCATCATAACTAACAAATGGGAACTCCAAGAAAATAAGTAGCAAGATATACTGAAATAAGCACTTGACAGAATGTTTTCTCTTCTTTTCTTCCTTCTTTCCTTCCTCTTTCTTTTTTGAAGTGTTTTTCTGTTGTAGTTGCATAGAATTACATTTTATACAAAAATGTTTGGGTGGAAAATCAGGATCATTAGAGTTTAGATAATGAAGCTGTACACTATAACTGCTCCTTTTCTACAGAGAATGACTACATCATTTATTACTTGTTTTTATGACATGCTGATTGCTTTATCACACTGATTAATTTATAACTATTTAAGTATTTATTTATTCTGCAAGACTATCATGATGTTAGAAACTGTATTGCAAATCTCAGATGACAATCTAGAAATTGCAGAGATGATTCTAGAAGATGATACACATTTTCTGGCAAATCATATTGGATCCAATAATGTAGTGTTCACTGCATTAATATATGGCCAGGGAAACCTAAATTTAAACTGTCACAAGATTTTTTTTCACAAAAAAACGAGTGTGAGAGAACTATAAACATTGGCCTCCGTTTCTTGAAGGAAATATATATAAATGTAATAAATAAGCAAGCAGAAAATAAGAACCTGCAAGAAAACTGAGTTGGACTAATTTATTACATTTATATATATAATGTAATGCCTTTAAAAAAGACTTCCCCCCCCCCTAAAAAAACTTGACAGCTTTGGACATTTTTTAAAACCTTCATGTAGCACCTCTGTTCACCAAGCTATGTTGGCAACAGGTCCAATTTATCATCTATAAAGACCTATGTGGCACAAGGCCAGATTCTCTATAAGATCACTTATCTTCTGTTGTTTCTGTTTTCCCCGTCAAAATAAGCTGGGTTGATATATTCTGATCCCACCTAGCATCTTATGGGATCTAGGAGTCAGTCACTCCTTTTCAGTCTACAGCTTCTGCCCTGTGGAACGACATACCTTCAGAGGTATGAATAGGTTTTGACACTATTGGACTCAGCAGGCATTTGGGCTAGCTTAAATGAGTCCTGTGTTTAGTTATACTGAACTGTAGTCTTTCTGGACCAGTGGAGGAATGATTTCTCAACCTCAAGCTTGTTTTATATTGTTGTTTCTGGAAATTCAGAAATTGTTTTATTATTTTTCTGTTTTCTTACCTTATAGATTATCAGTACCTACATGCATTTCTATTACCTTTGGAATTCTCTTCTGTATGTAAGAGTCTGGTCCAATGAATCACCATGGAGAAATATGGGAATTTTTGGTAAGTGGAATATAGCTAGATGTTTTTGATCTAACTACCAGTTAAGGGAGTTTTTTGGCTTCTGTTATGCAGTCTATCATTAGCACCATGATGATAAATATAATTTTTAAAATTTATTTATAATGATTTGGATAATAACTGTTTTGTACTTTTACTATTTTACTGGATTGTTCTGCACCACTCAGAGTAGCTTTCTGTGAGATGAGCAGCTATATAAATTGTATTAAATAAAATGAATATATTGTACATTATTATTTTGGACATTGTTTTTGCAGGAAATCCAACAATTTGGTTGAAGACTATTTTGACACTGAAATCTTAAAATATTTTTTTTATCTAACAAAGAAATCTAGATATTTTAGTGACAAAATATGTAATCAGTTTGTTCATGAATAAGGGTCTAATTTATTATGTACAACTGATTGCATTCAAACAGATCACTTCCCATAATAAATTCTTAACGGTTCCATTACTGTGCATAACTTCAACATTATGATTAAAACATATCTGGAATAATTCTATTAAGATTGCTAGCATTTAATAAACAACTCAATTAGAAAAAAAGCATTATGGACTTACCAATTGGCACTTCTAATATGAAGTCTGGTGTTTTGTCATAACCCTTTGCACGTAACTGATCTTCAGCTATAGAGAGAATAGATGATATAAACAATAGTATTACTCTATTAGCAGATAGGAAGAATAATTAATTCTCTTTTGAACAAGGACACAAGAATTACTAATGCACTCATACATATCCTTCTAATGCATGCAATGCTGTGTCAGTTGAAATGGAGCTTCTTGGTAAACCTGAAGCATGAATCTAAAAATGCTTCTTTGCCATCTCTGCATTTTTATGCCTTCATTATAGACATCATTAATTCAACCTGTCATATTGTACTTTCTTTTTGAAAAATGTTCAAAATAAAGAAATATTTTACTTGACTGAAGCTCCTGCAAATACCTTTAAGAAACTGCTAGTGTTTCTGCAATAAAGACGTTATACCTTTATCTCAATGTAGATTTTCACTAGAAATTAATATTGCAGTATACACTGAAAAATTATTGTACAACATAGATACAGATGTCATCCCACAGTTCTTAATATGATATCAAGCACTGCACTTATAGAAGGGAATTTTAAGAGGCTGACTTTCCAAAATTGTATATTCCCTCACAATTTCTGTCCCCACACCCCACATCTTCTACTCAATAGGTATAAATCAAAGGGTTATTGTGAATGGAAAGATTTGTAGTATACGGCATCTCATCAATGAATCTACATCCATCTTCTGAAATTCTTGCTCAATTTGGTAAGATTCTTGTCAATATTATTTGATAGAAACAATGGTCAAAATATTTCTTTTTCTTTTTACTGATCACTAAAGACATAGAAAAGAAAAAATCTGGGCAGTTTTTATCTGCATGTTTTACTTAGTCTACTTAGATCTAGGGTATCATGGAATACAAGGAAATCCAAAAAGTGTTTTGAAAAATGTATTTGGTATATTATTGGAATCAATTCTGAAAGGTTGTTGTGTCATCTAATAGTTTCTCTAGCTGAAACATCCAGAGGCGTTAAAATATATTTTATCTCTTTCATTGAGTGGTTTGTAAGGAAGAATTCATCTTATTTAAATGGTTTGCTAATTTTCATTATTTCACCAAGAATAAACTAATTGGAACCATGTATTTTCCTGAATGCTTAAGGCATGGATGGAATGACCTAACTGGCTTAATCTTTTCTTTATTGTAGTTCAACATTAAAATATCATGTTGCATTCTTTGTAGTAAAAAAATAAAGTAACTAAAAGGATATATTTCTGAATGCATGTGATTAGTAAGCCCATGACATTAATTAAATGAATTCAGAATGAATATGTTTATTTTTGGACAGAATTGCATGTTTTTCTATATAATTTATCTAACTCTATAAGCTATCCTTAACAATTTGACTGAAGAAATTTATTTAAATCAAACTTGGTTTCTGTCTTTATTAGAAAATCATAAGAATACATTTAAAGAATAGTTGTCATGTCTCCTACACAAATAATAATAAAATGTTATAAAATAATCATGTAGAGATGTAACTGCTGCTTTTTGCTTCAGTCCTGCTATTAGTATCTCATAGTTATTCTCATTTAATCCTAATATTCTTAATCTTGTTATTACAGAATCTAAGAAACAGAGTTGATCACAGCTGCTGTAATTAGGCATTTTTGCTTTAAAATAGTTTTTCTATCATTTGGGTTTTGGTTGTATTTAAACTTTTGCTTCAAAGCCTTCATTATTAAAATATACTTTTTCATACTGAGATGTTATCATTCCACATAACAGTTTTGAATAATGAGAAACATATCATGCTTTAAGACAAATAGTCCTTTAAACAATAATGACCAATGCATGAAAGTGTTAACTGTAATCCTCTCCTTACATATGTTATCATTTAATATAATTCTGACTAACAATACAATGCAGCAAGGTTTAATATACTGTAAAAAAAAGGAAATAAACTTCTAAAGAAACTAGTGAATTCCTCTTGTAGAGATTTAATACATGTAGCATTATAAAACTAATATTTCTTATACTTCCTTCTAAGTCTCCTAAGACCTAGGCTATGGCTAATATGTCATGACACCAAAAGTAATACAACAACTGATATTAAAGCATTTTTCCCAGCTACTTATTCTATAAAATATTAATTACTTGCTTGTGCACATGCAGTATAAGATATTAGATAACTGAGTTCCTGCTCAGGTCTAAATCAATAAAAGATAACATGCACTGCATCAATCATTTCTTAGTCTCTCTTTACTACTTAATATACAGGATATCTGTAGAGACATTTTTGGAAACAATTATTGAGATTTCCAACATGTAGGTATTATATTATAATATAAAAGCTTACCTAAGAATGATATATTTCTCACCAGAAGCATTTCTTGCAGTAAGACTTCATGCTCATATCCAATTGCACTGATAGTTTTTCAGTAAAGAAATATGTTCCCCAACTTTTTATAAAACTTGACTTCAAAATGGCATAGCTCTTTGTGGTAGACTATAGTAATCTAGAATTGAGTCCTGGCTACTAAAATATAACAATTAACTGCATTTTAATAACCAATTTTCAGTCTACAAACAAGAAAGTTAAAAATATTGGAGGAAGGAATGGAATCAGACTATTAAGGTCTGTTATGACATAATCTTGTGTACATTTTCAGCCAGACTGGTGAGTCTTTAAAATTATGAAGCAGTGAGATATCTCTAATGTAATGCTAGAATACATTTTTAAAAATTCAAAAATAATATGGTGTCTTTGTTCCACACCCATTTTTAAATTCAACTTTTGCTCAAGGAATTGCTACGAGAGTAAAAGAAACTACTTCATAAAGTTTCTTGAAGAAAGATAAGATAGGATGTAAACAAAGTAAACTTTTTTAGACTGTCAGAAATGAAATATGATAATCTTTATTCAGAATTTGAAGAGAATTATTCCAACATTTTTGCAATCATTTCATCATAATTGCCTTTGTGTCCTTTATTTTGAAGAACTAATTTCAAGATATCTTGCATTAATGACTTTAAAAGAGGACTTTTTTCTGGGAAAAAAAAGCTAGAAAATTTCAAGAATTTTCAACAAAGTCATTAACTATGCTTGTTGGTTTTCCTGCAAATTTAATGAATTATGAGAAAAGTAAATCTAGTGGAGAAGGTAAAATATTTGATACATTATTATTGGAATCTGGATAATTCATATAAATAGATATTACTTTGGAGGTTCGTAAGTCTTTAGTTAATGCTCTCCTTACTTTGTTTTGGGTAGGCAAAATGGTCACTATCAGACACCTCCATAAATGATTTTGTTTTTTCTATGGTAGTTTGATATTTTTCAAAAAATGAAAAGCCAGACTGCTATGAGGAAAGATATCAGCCACTATAAATATTCATCTTTTTAAAGAAACCAATGAGAGGCTGAAACCTAGTGCTTTGCTTGACATGTTTACTTGTCCAGAAAAAAAGAGAGCAACAACTGACTTCCTGAATCAAAAGGAAATTGGGTGGGAAAGTAAGAGGCACTATATCTGAACTAAAAAATATGGTTAAAATACTGTTTCATGTTATATAGCTTTTTGCTAACACTTTGTGGTTGTTTGAAACTTTGCAGCCCAAATCTACCAGTATCTCTAGAGTAGGGGTGTCAAACTTGTGTCATCATGGTGGCGTCATTTGATGTATCATGACTTTTCCCCCTTTGCTAAACCAGGCATGAGTGTGTGATGGATTCATCCCATGGGCCACGAGTTTGATGCCCCTGCTCTAGAGTGAGCCTAATTTGAGTTTTGGAAAATGGATGTTATATGACTGTTCATATCCAAGAAGATAGTCATTTTATAAATAGTTACCCTTAGCAAGATCTCAAACTTCTAAATATGTTTATTGTTTTAAGAGATCTCCCTGGTCTTCTCGCTATTTATTGCGCATTAACACAAGAGACTGAATCAATTTGTATCAGATTTTTGTAATGCCATAAAATAGATACATGCAGGACATATATTTATAATTAAGATATAATAGATAGCAAATACGGTATTACTATTAATGATGAAAGAGGATGCATCTTTTTAACTCTATTATTCTTCCATGTTTTAAAAATATTCAATAATTATGAATTTATTATACTTTTTCTACAATTTAAATAACTACATTGCATATTATTGTTGTTATTGTTATCTGTCTGGTAAAAACTACACAGTTTGAATTTTTGTAAGTCATGGGAAATATTGCACCATGAAAAATTGATGTAGCACATCAAAGTGTGCTAGAATGACAGAATCAAATAAGGAAGATGACTAATAGCAAAAATATAAAATAAATTCTACAAACAGTATGTATAATACAGTGTGAACAAAAAGCTTAGATTTAGTCTACAGTAATACCTGTTATCGATGTATGGACCTGACCATAGAACAAAACTTGTTAATAACTTCACAAGCCAGTCTGTGCTCGTTCAATTCAGCAGCCTTGTTTCTCGTAAATATCTAAATTGTTACTGAAAAACAGTCTCTTGGCAATTCAAAGAGGTTGACTTCATACTTTAGCCCATGCATATATAATTAGACAATTGTATTTAAAATCAATATGCAATGCTTAGAAGACATTATACTTTAAAAACCTTAACTTTAGATTGGTTTTAAATGATTTTGTATGCTTTAAAATTAACAACTAATTCAGCAATAAATATTTTAAAATAATCTTTCATAAACAGTTAGAAATCATTAAATGTTTAGTAATCAATGGTCAACCACTTTTTAAAAACTTTACATTAATTATTTCTAATTTTTCCTTAGTGTTCAATGAAATCTGATCTGAAATTAACCATGGCATATATTACAATCAATACCTTATAGTAAATATGGTTTAGCAGAAGTCTGGTTCTCAATAACAATATCCCTTATCTATTTCTAGGTTACAGCCTATGTAGGGCCACTTCTTTGATCCAATTTTCTAGCCAATATCTAATTATTTATGATAAAGATGACAATATAAAAACACTACTATGTCAATGTTCTATGATACACATTTAGCAGACAATGATCTCATTTTATTGCCTGCATTAACTATGGTTTGGAACAAAGATAGGCTTACCAGAATCATTTTTCGTTCCTCAAAGAAACTCTGCCCGAAACTTGGTATGCACAATTTGTGTGAAATATGTGGTGGGATTTATACAGTGACTAGGGTCCTAAATCTATCAAAATGTATTTATTTTGTGATCAGTCTGATAGGTCTGGATCTATCATGACATCAAGGAATTGAATGTTTAAATATATTACTACTATACATTGTCAAGACAAAACCATAGAAGCTTTTAGCACATAAAAGATTGTGCTATAATTCGTTTTCTTGGAGGCACAGCAGTAAGACTATGCCTGTACCCTAGAAGCACCTACTTCTCCCAAAACATGGGCAAACTTCAAATATTTTCCAAAAAATTATCAAATATTATCTAAAAATATCAAATATTATATAAATATATCAAAATATATAGAACTAGGTATAAAGCAGAGGTTTACTGAAGAAAAATTTTAGATGGTTGATCTGATGTCACATTGCTACTTAGCCTGTTCAATATACTGGATAGTGAAAACTCCTTCAGTAATACAGAATTATAAAAACACTAATAGCAGTGAAAAAAAATTAAGCATAGTTGTCCTGCACCATGCACTAGTTAATTCCATCTGTTAGGAACAGCCCAAACTGCATATTATGCAGTAATTTGGATGAGCAGATGTCCCAGTGACTTGCATTTTTGTAGGTTGATACAGAAAAGAATCCCTAACTGAAATGTTTCAAAAAATTAATTCAATAAAAAATAATTCATTGAGTGAAGACAGAAATTAGATTCCTTAAAAAAATAAAAAGAACAGGCAAAAATAAATCTATTTCCTCAAGCTTTGTTGTTATAATTCTTTTTAACTTTTACTGTGGTTCTAAATTATGGTGAGGTGTGCTGTTATAAACCAGTATCTTTTTGGAAAAATAATATTAAATTAATGTTTAATTTAAATTAATATACTTATATATTTATATACTTATATAATCTATTCAACCCACTAAAAATGAAAAAGAAATAAAATGGGTAGGAAGGTGATTTAAGAAAATGCACAAAATATATCAATTTTGAGCAATACTCAATTAATTCTGTATGTTTTAATTATGACGTCTTTAGATTAAGATTCCCTCTCATTTTTATAATTGTAAACACTATACAAAGTAGATGATTTGAATATATTCTGTCTATTTGTCTTGTGGAATAAGTTACAAGTTTTATGCTTGTTAATTTAACTATTAACTTTTCAACCCTGTTGTATAGGAATAACATTTTCATTCTTTAAACAGCAAGGCTTTCTAGAATGTTCAGTGGTTGAAAGAAATGAAGGAGAACAACCTTGCAGAAATGTTGTGCATTAATTAATTTGAACAGAATTACAAGTAGTCTATGCATCTATGAATACACTTAATTCCACTTATGATCATTTTTATATGTTATCCTTTTTTCATTGTAACAAAACAGTGGTAAGTCAAATTTTCTTGCTCTTAAATTTTGAATCACAGTTTCTGTGGGAAATGCAAAGAAGCTATTACGTCTTATAAAATTTGCAACTTATGACAATGAATAATTTAAGACAAGATTGTGTATTCCATGTGATCAACAGCAAGAGGATTTTATCTAAGCAAAGGAAATGTATATCTACTGAACTGACAATTTTCATATGGCATATCTGACATTAGTTAAACAATGTAAGAGACAGAGTCTGCAGTGATCCCCTTGTGGCTGATTGAATGTAAAACAGAGGCACATGATGTGTGTTTTGCGAAGCAGAACTTTATATCAGGTTACAGCTAGACATATCTCCTCAAAGCCTAAACTCATCAACTGTGCACCTAAAATTTTATTAGAAAGGATACTGTTTGATGCAATCCACCAATGGTCCATAACAGTAGTCATTCGCAATGCACTGCAGACAAATAAAAATAGCGGTAGGAAGATGGACATGTGTAGGTCTATGATAATTAATAGAATTGTAAATATACTTTTTTCTTCTAAAATTTTTTTTTGAAGCAAAAGCTTTTTGCAAGGAATAACAGAAAACAAAATTCGCTTTTTTTTTTATTCTGTAAGAGATAGTGTGTCTTTAAAAATAATATAAGACAGTAGTATACCCTCTTCACAAATACCGCATTGCTATTTATGCACTGTTGACCTCCATTTAAAATAATAATGATGCCAGCAATTAAATGAGGTTTTAAAAATTCTTTCCCTTCTAGGCAGAGAACAGCATTGTCATTAAAAAAGGATGACTATGATAAATACCTGATAGACCTGATTGGCTAAAACTCCATCTGGAATCTGAGAAGGATCCCGTAGCAGACTGTTTATGAGAGTTTTTGAAGCTGCAGAAGAAGATGGTGATACTTAGTATTGCTGTAAACATGACACTGATCAGTTGCTAAGGAAGAAAAATGAATGAAAAGTAAAATTTTTCCCCCACAGATCAATATCTTTCAGATTACATACTCATAATCTCACATATACAATAGATCTATTCATCAGTAGAGGGAAGCAAAGTTTTCATCATTCACGCACACATGTGCTTCATAGAGGCAAGTTTTCAAAAACCCCTTCCGAGGAACATACTGTATAATGTATGGGTATATTATAATATTGTGTGTATGAGCCATAGTAAAAATAAATACATACAAAGTAAATGCTGAACTAATAGTGGGACACCTAGTTAACTGCTGCACAATCACACAAATATGCACAATTGTGTGACAAAGTAGCAACAATGGTGCATTGGAATGTCTGTAAGAAATGCGACTTGCCTGCAAGCAAGAACTGGTGGGACCACAGAATACACAAAGTAATTGAAAATGAAGAAGTTGAAATAGTCTGACATCTGAGAATTCAATCACTTTTGGATAGAATAAGCAGTTGTTATTTCCTTAGCATTTATTTTGCATGGTTATAGATTCACTTGGGTTTGCATTGCAATCATCTGGTTTTTACAGCAAAGTTATCACTGCATTATGTGAAAAGGCCTGGCACTGAAGTCTCAAAAATTATGATACTGTAACTCCATAAAATGATTAAATGAATGTATAAAACCCATTCAAAAAATAAACTGACAATTGTATTGGGGTTCGAGTTTGGCAACAAATATCCTGCTTATACTTTCACTTTCTCTTTCTCTCATTTTTCACTCTTTCTCTCTTTCTTTCTGAAATCTGAGTTTTATTTTAAAAATATGAAATTCATTCATGAAACTAAAGAAAAAAGTGTTTTCTTGAATTAAATATGCTTCTCTTTGAAAATGCTCCATTGAGATCTATTTTTCCTTCTTGCCCAGGTACTTACTGCATATAAATTTTGCACCTTCTTTCTCACTACAATCTATTTATCTCGCTTCCCTTCCATTTTGTTATAATATTTTTTGTGGAGCTAGCGTTAAGTCAGATGGTCAGAATTCTGCAAAGCGTCATGCCCTCTAATCATGTTTACTTTTTCTCTGAAAGCCACACATGGTACAATAAGTGAACAAAGAAGTACTTAAGTAAATAAATAAATTCAAACTTCAAATAAAGCTTTGAAGTCATTAAATTGTTTCATTTCACCAGATTTTTGCATCAAATTGGTCAACTATCTAGAAAGGCGGGAGAAGTAGGTGTGGATGAAATGAAATGAAATGAAACAATTTAATGACTTCAAAGCTTTATTTGAAGTCTGAATTTATTTATTTACCTAAGTACTTATTTGTTCACTTATTGTATCATGTGTGGCTTTCAGAGAAAAAGTAAACATGATTAGAGGGCATCAGGCTTCTTTGCAGAATTCTGACCATCTGACTTAACACTAACTCCACAAAAAATATTATAACAAAATGGAAGGGAAGCGAGATAAATAGATTGTAGTGAGAAAGAAGGTGCAAAATGTATATGCAGTTAAGTATCCGGGCAAGAAGGAAAAATAGATCTCAATGGAGCATTTTCAAAGAGAAGCATATTTAGTTCAAGAAAACACTTTTTTCTTTAGTTTCATGAATGAATTTCATATTTTTAAAATAAAACTCAGATTTCAGAAATTACATAACAGTAAAAAAAAAAGTAGAGCCTTCTCATTAGAAATACAGTTTGAAATATTAGGAGGTATTTTTTTCCTTTCTGCTTATTTGCAATGAAACCACGTTATTTTATTATGTAAGATTTGGTGTGGGTGGGTGGTGTGTGTGTATGTGTGTGTGTGTGTGTATGTATGTATGTATGTATGTATAAAAACTTAAGTTGTCAAACATACCAATTAAGCTTGCCTATTTTCCACACAACAACACAAATTATAGGTGGCCATGTAATTTTTTTCAAATATATAAACAAACATTATATAATTTTCACTGCATAATTATAATGTAAATTATAGCAACTTCACACCTCTGAATAATTTCTTGTGGCTAGATTAATTACTATTTTCAACAACATTGGCACTATTGAGTTACTTCTCATGACCTGGTGAACAACATCTCCCCAGGACTGCTTGTAACTGCTTCTTAGAGGTCTTGTAAGATAATGCTTGTGTCACCACTGACATTATCTAACCACCTAGTCTTCTATAGCAATTGCCTTCAAAATCAAGATTTTCTTTTCTGATGATTCTTGCCTATCCACTTTGTGTCCAAATTATTTACGTTTTAAATTCATAGTTTGTACTCCTAGGAACAGTCTGGATTTACTTCATTTAAGTGATTTGAATTATTGTTCTTCTTGCAGTCTGGTGTATTCTTAACTTTTTTCTTCAGTACCACAATTCACAGACATTGATTTTTCTTTGTTTGGCCTTTCTGATAATTCAGCTTTCACAGCTATAACTCTTCTAGATCAGATAAAGATGTCACCATCATTCCATAAAATTAATAAAGTGCGCCATTCTAATAGAAATATCCAGCTAAAGTATGTTTACCATTATAAATATAATTGGTTTAATTAGTTATGCAGTTCATCAATACAAAGGCAAACAAAAATACAAAATTGGACAGTTGAACAGTACCAATTTCATGACACTACATTCTGAAGAGCCATAGTTTAGACTTCCTAAATCTATTGTAATACACTGAAATGGATTTCAACTGCCAGTCATATGCTGTATGGTGACTATGGAACTTACATAAGACCCTGCTGCATCAGGCTAAGGACACACTAGAACAGCTTTCAATGTCATACAATACCGGTAGCAAAAAAGATACATGCAATTGGCATTTATGGTATTCTATCCATAACTCTGGATAAACAGCTATCAAAATAGAGACCTGAGAGCATGATCTTCTATTAATGTCTTCAGTTTCTTTTTAAAAGTATCTAAGATGATAGCCATTGCCTTATCTGTCAGTAGCAAATTCCATATTTTAACTATGAGTTATTTATGTATTTGCTTGTTTGCTTATTTATTTAATTTCTATGCCCCCATCTCCCCTACAAGGTAGTAATTATGAAAAGTAAAACTTTCTTTGCCTCCTAAATCAGCATATCTATCACAATCTTCTTGCATACTTAAAAAGCAAGCAAACTATATATCCATAAGCTTTTCTGTAATGTTGAAGTCTGCATCATTATTCCAAACTTTCTATCTTTTATCCTAATTTTAAAGCTACTAGAAACTTAGATAAATATATAATGTTCAATAATGCATATAAACAACATGATGCAAAGGCATAACTACTTGGTACAGATACTTCTCACTTACCAACTGCCTTGCTTGGCACCCATTCACAGGTATGACGGTTGGGAAAAAAAAGCTTTGGGATCAATCTTCACATTTATGGTAAGAGTTTCACAACTGACTTCCACCAAACAGAATTAATGCAGAATATGGAAGTGAAATTTCAAGCCATATCACATGGTATCTTGTTTAACTATTGCGGGGATTTGCTTCAATGATAGACACAGTTGTAAGTCCAGCACAGTCATGATTTTTTATTTAGCAACTGTGGCTCTTAGCAACAGAATCAGTTATCCCAATTGTGGTTGGTAAGTGAGGACTACTTCCACATATGGTATACGCACATGTACATAAGGAATATACATACATCTATCATGTCCTGCTTAGCCACTGTTAGCTGAATCTAAAACGCCCAAATTACCATAATCTTTCATTATGGAGAAATTACTCAGGTTACCTAATCATTTTGATTTCTAAACATTTGGAGGGAGGGAAGAGCATTTGCAATTTTTTGGGCTCTTCAGTACACTCAGTAAAATCGTGCACTTTAGGAGATTTGGACTTTGTGAACATTGGACATCATAAGTGCATTTGCTTACATCTAACTGCCATGTTGTTGGTTACATCTAATTGTATTTACTATCCTGAAGCTCTTTCATTCTGTCTCAAGAGATCGTTCTCCAATCCTTTTGTTAATTTACCTCTCTGTACATTCCTGTTTACCTCAAAACTCCAAGTAATTTATGAACAAATAATAGGTATTTGATCCTTGGGGAACCCTATTTTGAATTACCTCCAATTTGAAAATTTGAAAATTTTTCTGCTGTTTCCCATTTGA
>BLBF01000005.1:40852943-40875443 GCA_015471245.1 Laticauda colubrina | reverse complement strand
GATGATCTTCACTGATTATTTCTTTCCACAGCAGTTCTCCTTGAGTGGGTTGGAGGATGAAAGGAAAATGAGAAAAATCCCCCCCTCTATTTCCAGTAGCAGTCTGAACAGAATCCTGCCTGGTGACATGATGCTGGTAGAATCAAAAATCCAAGTACATAATTTTAGACATTTTCTTTTTTTGTGTCTTCTGCTTTTAATTTATTTTGCTTACATTTTCAATCTCCTTTTCTCTTTTCTAGGCTTTGAATACTGTTGTTTATATGATACATTTTCAGATCTATATAAACTGTCCTAAACTCAATGAGGAATAACAGGGATATAAATTCTCTTCCTCCTTCTCCTTCTGCTCAGCAGGAACTGCTTCTAGAATCTATATAATCTAAATCTTAAGGCATATCTCATATTCTACCATCCTCTTTTTCTATTGTCTTTAATTAAATATTCTCACTTTTAGGTTCCATATGTTCATATGCAACTTCATATCTTGCCTTTTCTTCTTTAAACATTTTGCTTGTCTCTGAAGATTTCATCAACTTTGTTATCGGCATATCAAAGATTATTAAACTTTCTTCAAATTGAATACATACAAGCACATATCATGATGTTCAATTCCAGAGCAAATCACAATGTACACAAAATAACAGAGTTGGAAGGGAACTTGGAGGTCTTTTAGTCCAACCCCCTGATTAGGCAGGAAACTCTACACCACTTCAGACAAATGGTTATCCAATCTCTTCTTAAAAACTTCCAGTGTTGAAGCATTTACAATTTCCAGTGGCAAGTTGTTCCACTGATTAATTGTTCTAAACTGTCAGGAAATTTTTTCTAAGTTGCTTCTCTCCTTGATTAGTTTCCAACCATTTCTTCTTGACCTGCTCTCAGGTGCTTTGAAGAATAGCTTGACTCCCTCTTCTTTCTGTACATAGTACAGAAATAGGACAAAAACGGCATTTGAAAAAAATCAAAAACATAACATCAGAAAAAGAAGTAACAGCTAAATCTATTTTATATCAACACTGTTTACTATGCCAGTCTTTCAAGTCACCCTTATTTCTATGTCTATGCCCATATGCAACTTCATATTTTGCCTTTTCTTCTTTAAATATTTTGCTTGTCTCTGAAGATTTCATCAACTCATTCATTCAGTCTTCTCTTTTCTGTCAAGTCTTTTCATTTTTCTTTTATATGTTTTATGATTCAGGCTTCATTCATTCTATCTCTATGACTAAACCATCTGAACATATCTTTTTTATACTGTTCATTCATGTTTGTATTCAATATTAATCATTAATTATCTATTAGTTCTTCACCCTATTTTTTGTTTGTTTGTTTATACGTCACCTTTTGGTACTGACAAATAACCAGAGGCAGCTAAGATACTCAACATATCTTCCTCCTCTTAGTTTTCCCACAACAACCCTGGCTGGTGAGTTGAGCTGAGAGTGTGTGACTGGCCCAAAGTCCGCTTATTTTTTCTTATTTTATCACATATGCTATTTAAGTACTCTATTCCCATTGATTCAATTTACTTTTATGCTTTTCTTTAGATGTCCAAGTTTCACTTCCATGGAACAAACTGGGCAGAAGTATCTTCTTATACATAACTAGTTTGCTTTTTCTAATACACTTTCATTCGTCAAAATAGACCATGTACTACCCACTATCTTTCTTATAGCATTTGCACTTCTTACAATGTCCTCATCCATTTTCCCATTTTTAGTCAACATTCTGCCCAAGTACAGAAATTCAACTACTTACTCTAGTATTTCACGCCTGCCTTTATGTATAACCTGTTTATGTTTATTGTTATGTATGGTTATTATATAGCTACAATTTTCATTCTATTTTTCCTGGTCAGGTATTATTATTTTATTCTTTGATACATAATTTGCATAAAAATAATCTAGCCTGAAAATTAATGCATCAAATTTGCATCATAAAAACTAATATTTGCTGAATTTCACTTGGATTGTTATTCAACAACGTAACTTCTGTATATAAAAGTATATGTATACTAATGGTCCCAAATATTAAGATCACCACAAACACTTTTTTATATTTACCATAATACTTTAAATAGACATTTTTCTCTTATTCCTTGTTCAACATTCAAGCATTTAAGCATTCCATTTATTCCCAAGAATGCTTTACTTCTACTACATACCACTCTTATCAGCCAGCAACCAAACATCACCATCATATTCATTCAAAGCATCCTATAATCCACGCCTATTTTCCTAATCAGACATTTCCTCTAAATCAATCAATATATTAAAAATAAACATTGTATCTCATTAACCTGCTAAAGAAAAAAAAACCAAAATAAAACTATTTTTCAAAACCCTTATCTGGCTTAAAGCCATAAGGTAGTTGTAATCTTGTTCTTATTTTTTCTTATTTTATCTTGTTCTTATCTAATATTCATTTTTTTTCATGTATGCTTATTCTTGAAAACTTACCTTACCATGTATATAAAATAGATCTTTTTCTAAGGTCTTTATTATCATACCTTATTAAATCTGGATTGCATAATATTGCAGGATGTTCCAAAAACTTAAATCTGGTTCTTCTCTTTCACTCAATTTGCTGAAACATATCATGCAATTGCACTCAACTAATGGATTCCTATTTTCTTATTGCCCCCCCACCCCCGGCCAACTCTTCAGAATCTTACTTTGACATACCTTTTCGTAATTTCATTCAGACCCATACATCTTTTCCTTTACTCCAAGTTCTATAAACACAGTTTATATTTTTGTCCTTTCTTCACATTTGTAATTCATGTTCTTTGCCATTTATTCCTTGTTCTAAGTCATAGTTTTTCATACGTGATGGTTGTCAGCCACCTATTTTATGGTGGGTCCAGAGATGTTGATCTCCACTGCCCATCATGATTTTGATCTATTCAGAATGTCACTGATAACAGATAATCAGAGTTGGAAGGGACCTTGTAGGTCATCTAGTCCAACCTCCTGCCCAAGCAGGAGACCCTGCTCAAGTCTCAAGTGATGGCGCTCCTACAACTTCTAAAGGCAAAGCTGTTCCATTGATTGATTGTTCTCACTATCAGAAAGTTTCTCCTTATTTCCAGGTTAAATCTCTCCTTGTTCAGTTTCCATCCATTATTCCTTGTCTGGCCTCCATGTACTTTAGAAAATAGCTTGACTCCTTCCTCTCTGTGGCAGCCCCTCAAATATTGGAAGACTGCTATCATATCTCCCCTGGTCCTTCTCTTCACTAGACTAGACATGCCCAGTTCCTATAACCATCATATGTTTTAGTCTCCAGTCCCCTAATCATCCTGGTTGCTCTTTTCTGTATTTTTTCTAGAGTCTCAACATCTTTTTTATAGTGTGGTGACCAAAACTGGATGCAGGACTCTATTCTTTTTCTTTTAAAAGTTTTTATTTTTTACAACAAACATACAAACAAAACATTAAAACATAAAACCCTCTTTCAATCATATACATACAGTGTGTCAGTTGGTTACAATCTTTTGTGTTATCCTTTTTTTTAACCATTACTCACAAGTTATATAAATTCTCACCTTATCAGTCTAGCTTGTGCTTATGTAATATCAATTATTAAACATTCATTTGATTGAACTATTTTTCCATTATTTTATACAAGATATTCTAATTTTCATAATGATTTAATCATCCAATAGTGATATATTTTATATTGTATATTTTATATTGTATTCTATATCAATCTATTAACTTTTATTGTAAGGCTTACTAATCTATTTCTTTACCATGTCTTTTTATTTAGCCATTGATAAAATAAATCCCATATCTTATAAAATTGTTTATCCTCTTGTTCTCTAATTTCAAATGTTTACTCATTTCAGCACAGTCCATGATTTTCTTAATAATTTCCTCCTGCATAGGTATTTTTTCATTTTTCCAATTCTTAGAAAATACAATTCTAGCTGCTGCTAAAACATTTACAATAAAATATTTCAATTCTTTACAACATATTTCCGATATAATTCTACTCTATTCTATATAGTACTCTATTCTTGAAAACTTACCTTATACTATATGTATAAAATATATCTTTTTTTTTAGGATATACTCAGTAAACAGAACTTATCATACCTTACTGAGTATAGAAGTACTACTTACTAAGGCTTTATAGAGTGGTATTAGTACCTCATTTGATCCGGATTGTATCCCTCTGTTAATGCAACTTAGGACTGCATTAGCTTTTTTGGCTGCTGCTGCACACTTGCTGGCTCATATCTAGCTGGTTGTCCATTAAGACTCCAAGATCCCTCTCACAGTTACTCCTATTAAGCCTGGTTTCACCCAGTTTATATGTGTACTTTTTGCTTTTCTTGCCTAAGTGTAGGACTTTACTTTTCTCTACATTGAATTTCATTTTGTTAAATACGGCCCAGTGTTCTAGTCTGTCAAGATCCATCTAGATCTTGAGCCTATCTTCTTGGATGTTAGCTATTCCTGCCAGCTTAGTATCATTTGCAAATTTGGTAAGTTCCTCTTCTATTCCCTCAACTAAGTAATTTATGAAGATATTGAAGAGTACTGGGCCTAAGACAGAACCTTGGGGCACCCCACTGCTTACTTCCCTCCATGTAGACTTAGACCCATTAAGCACTACTCGCTGAGTACAGTTTGCCAGCCAGTTGCCAGTCCATCTAGTAGTGGTGCTATCTCTTCCACTTTTTCTAGCTTACTAAGAAGTAGGTTGTGGTCTACTTTGTCGAATGCCTTGCTCAAATCCAAATATATTATAACCATAGTATTTTGCTAGTCTACTAATTTGGTCACTATGTTGAAGAATGAAATAAGATTGTTTGGCATGATCTGTTTTTAACAAACCAGTGCTGACTGCTAGTTATTACTTTACTTGTTTCTAGATGTTGGCAGATCTGTTTTTTTATTATCTTTTCCAGTATCTTCTTGGGTATTGATGTTAGGCTGATTGGTCTGTGGTTTCCTGTGTCTGTTTTTTTTTTTCTTTTTTGAAGTTGGAAACCACATCAGCTCTTTTCCAGTCCTCTAGTGGTTCCCCAGTGCTCCAAGATCTTTGAAATATATGGTACAGTAGTTCTGAGATGACTTCTGCCAGCTCCTTTAAAACTCTGGGATGTAATCCATCAGGCCCTGGTGATTTGTGTTCATCAAGATCAGACAGGTGCTCTCTTACTATTTTTGCTTCTTTTAACTTTTATTTCTAGTCTGTCTTTTACAGTTATGTTTTTGGTGAGTTGAGCTGTAGTTTCTTTTTGCGTGAAGATGGATGCAAAGAATGAGTTAAGCAGTTCTGCTTTCTCTCTGCTGCCTGTTACTTCCTTGCCATCTTCTCTCTTTAGTGGACTGATTGTTTCCTTGATTTTTTTTCTTGTTATTGATATGTTGGAAGAAACTTTTTTTATTATCTTTAACTTTTGTTGCAAGTCTTTGTTTGTTCTGAGCCTTTGCTATCCTGACTTCGTCTTTGCAGATTCTGGCTATCTGCTGATATTCTGCCTTAGTTGTATGTCCCTCTTTCCATTTTTTGTACCTTTTATTCTTTCAGTTTGTCAGAGAGATCTTTTTGCAACCATGCTGGTTTCTTCTTGGACTTCTTCTTTTACTTTCTCAGTGGTATTGTGCTGGTCTGGGCTTGTATGATTGTACTTTTCAGAGTTTCCCAAGATTCTTGAGTTGTTTTCCCCTTTAGGATTTTCATCCATGGAATCTTTCCCAAGTTCTCTCTGAGTTTAGTAAAACCATCTCTTTTAAAATCTAAGATTCTGGTGTCATTATGTTTTATTGCTTTGTGTTATGTTGAATTCTAGTATGACATGGTCACTCTCACCCAAGGTTCCTGCAGTTTCAACTCCCTCTATCACTTCTTCTCTGATTATAAGAATTAAGTCCAGTATGGCTGTCCCTTTAGTTCCATCCTCTACTTTTCGGAGTTGTCAGCTAGGTTGATTAGGAACCTATTTGATTTCTCACTTGCTGGAGAATTAGTTTTCCAGTTGATATCAGGATAATTGAAGTCCCCCATTACTACTGTAGTGTTTCCTGCATATGTTTGTTGGCAAAAAATACATCTATTTTTTCTACTTGATTAGGTGGCCTATAATATACACCTATGGCCATGTCATTCTTTTTTCTTTTATATTGACCCATATGCATTCTAGAAGGTTTTCATCTTTGGTTTGAATAGAGCAGTTTCTAGTATCAAAGGGAAGGTATAGAACATTTGATCCACTTTAATCATACCAAAGCAAGTTACACAGAATGTTCCTGAAAAAGATATTGGTTAGTTCTATTGGATAGAATGTCACATTCACAATGCAAAATCAGTTTTATTCCAGGAATGTTCACCCTAATCTGGAGACAAGTTTACAAGTCAATATAGATTCCAGCTGCAATCTATGCATTCAACTGACACACTCAAAATGAATCATGTTTCCGAATTTAGCTGTATTGTAGCCAATTGTGTTTTTGTCATGACTATATTTTAAACCAGCCGAAGTTTGTCTGTGACACATTCTATTGAACAGAAATTACTCACATAAGGTATCCAGCACTTCTCAGCTTACGGCTAGATTGTATTAATCACAACTGAAAATATTATGACCTAGTTCATATATAGTGAGTGGTTTATTGACATAGAGTAGTCCAGATGCAAACAAAAACAAAAAAAGATGCAAACAATGGACTTGAAGAATGAGTAAAATAAGAATACAGAGGTTAAATTTAAGGTAATTTTTTTAAAAAAAAGTCTTAAAAATCATATTTATTTATTTATTTATTTTGTGTACCTTTTAAAGGCCATATAGGGATCTGTCAGAGAAAAGTCAAATCTGACTAAGAAAAACACCTAAGCAGCTTGCAATTGTGATTAGGAGGGTTTTTGCACAACTTTGTCTTGTGGTGAATTTCGGGGTGGGATTCATTTTTTTTAACAACCAGTTCTGTGGATGTGGCTTAGTTGGTGGCTTTGGCTTGGTGGTCATGTGACTGGGTAGGAGTGGCCAACTTGACATCACTTATGTCAAGGGGCACTTCTCCTCGCCTGGCCTCTCATGACAGTGGGGATGCTGCAACAGTCATAAGTGTGACAAATGGTCAAAATTCACTTTTTTCAGTGCCATTGTAACTTTGAATGGTCACTAATTGAACTGTTGTAAGTCAAGGTTTACCTGTACAAAAATACAAAAAGCTTCCTTGCTTACAAAAAGTTGCCCTAAATACCAATCATTAGATTAAAAATATCTGCAAGCCAGAGTTACAAATCAGGCAGGGTGCCAGAGTACCTTGAGGAATGAAAATAGTTAAAATGCAGTGATAATTATCAAGCAGCCATTTCTTGCTCATAAAGTGAAACCCTCTAGCAGAGAGGTCATTTAAGCTCTCCGGAAAAAGCACACTCAGGAAAAGCAATCCTTAGATCCATTTGCACCACTTAAAGATACCAGCTGGTCTCACTCACCTTACAAGATATCCTAAGGAAATCATTCAGATTTAAGGCAAGGTCACATGCCCCCCAGAAAGGCAGTAAAAACATCAGTGCCAAGCTTGCATCCTGCCTCTTGGACGTATACCCCAAAAGCACAGTGCCAGATAATACTAAAGCAGTGAGAAAGATCCCCTCCTCAGATAGAAAAAGAAACCATGAGGCAGGAAAAAATTCAAACACAATACAAATAATTAAATCACAATAGTAGTTGTTGCTTGTTGAAGGTCAATAGGGATAATTATCCCATCAATAAACACAGGATTAAACTTCACCAAGCACAGAATTAACTTTCACCAAAAACCAGATTTAGACCAAAACTCAGAAAGGATATGTAAACTCACGTTTGAATGTTAATCTTTCTAGCTAGCTAAGAAGCCTTGCTGAATGTCACTCATTTTGGTTCCCTGTCACTAAAAGCTTTGCTTCATTATTCAATTATTTCTTCAAAGTGCTGATTGTCCAGGGAAGCATTTCCTCCCAACAGCACGATAAAAATCTTAAAACAACCCTTCCCTTTCAAGAAAGTCAAGCCTCAGAAGCTCCGGAGACCAGAAATCTAGGCGGACTGGCAAAAATGTAATAAGGGTGGAAAAAAACAAAAGGAGATTGCTTCTAACTATTGGTTCTCTGAACTGCTTAGAAAGTAAACAAGGGGTTCTATAGAACCGGACAGAACTGGTAGAATCCCACCCAGGGTGAATTGCTAGATCATCAGACCCTGTTTACAAGTCATTCATGTCCCAGTCACCTCCAGACATGCAACACAGTCTATATAAGGCTGCCCTTGTAGTGTATGCAGAAGCTTCAGATAAACACAATACATCTGAAGCTTCTGGACGGTTACATGTGCTCCTAGAGCAATGCATATTACACACCTCTGCTCCGCAAACTGCATTGGTCGCTAGTTTGCTTCCAATTCGATTCAAAATGCTGGTTTTAACCTTTAAAGCTATCGGAGAGTTCACCTCTCTCTGCCTCCCCCATTAGATTTGGCAGGGAAGGCATGCTGCAGGTGCCACTAGCTGGGACATTTCTTCTCTGCCATGGCACTTGCCTTATGGATCACTGTCATCCCTCCTCTGAAATTAGATTAGCTCCATCTCTTTTGACATTCTGGAAATCTCTCAAGACTTGGTTTTTATCAGATATCAGGCTCCTACACTGAATTTTACAAAATGTTACATACTATTTCAGAATGGATCCTGTATTATGTATAAATGACCTTGTATATGTCCTGACCACAAGCCATGTAGTCTTGGGCATGATCATTCCTCACTACCGCTTTTGTCACATTACCCAATAAAGAAGGGCATTTTTCCAAAACAGATCATCTCCCTGATTAAACTTTGCTGAAAATATAAAGAATTTTGATACAAAATTCTTAATGATACAAAATTTATCTTTATGCAAAAATGATTTATTATATTACCTTCAAAGAATTTCTTGGACCATGTGATATTTTCTCTATGAATTTGTATTTCTATTAAAAAGGTACTTAATTTCTATTAAAAAGGTACTATGAATTATTTTCTTATACAATTATCTTGATGCAAACTTGAACTATAGTATCTTTCAGAGTGGATATTTATTATTCTACACAATCCACAGTTTCAATGCTCTTTTCCTATTTTGCTTAAATTTTACATAATTTGCAGGAAAATTACATTAGTTTTCAAGAAGCTAAGTCAAAGTGGAGGAGTAAAGTCATAGCTCAGTGAACATCTGCAAGGAAGTAGTAAAACGGGTAGTTGTAAAATTAGAGACAAATGTATCTGTACAATAATTTTTGCTCTAGGAAGATCATTTGAAGAAATTGTTCTGCACTATCACAATTTACTGTATGAACTTTTCAAACTTTAGAAACCTTTTATCAATTTAATTTTGAGATGTTCAAGAGCTTTTAGAATCAACTGAAATTTAGTATCTTTGTTTCTGATATATAATTGTGTGTGTTCACATACAAATTTTTAAAAGCCAATTTGGTCTGGTGGTTAAGCCACCAGGCTAGAAAGCAGATGGCCATGAGTTCAAGTTCCAATAGCCATGAAAACCAATTGGGTGACTTCTGGCCAGTCACTCTCTCTTAACCCAATCCATCTCAGGGAGGTGTTGTGGGGAAAATGGGAGAATGAAGATATATTAGATATGTTTGTTGCCTTGACTTAGTTGCAAAAATAATAAAAGTGTTATATAAATTAAATAAATCAATGCCACTACACTACTTCCATATATGTTTTGAATAGTTTCTTATTAGTAAAGCAGAAGTTGTAAAAGCAATTTTTTTACATTGCTAATCATATAAAAGTATGCTATTCAAGTATTTACCTAAGAAAAATATTACATTGTGTTTTTAATGAATGTAACTTCAACTGGAGTTGAAGTTTTATTTGCTGGGAAGACAACAATGGGCTTATACAAGCTCTCTCTCTCCTTGATGTAAAATCTTAAATTTTTGGTGTAAAATCTTAAATTCAGGATCATCTTCCTTTCATGTGAGCACATTTTTTTCAATAAATTACTTACCATTGTTTTGACTTTGTAATGCTTCTGGGACGAATTGAAGCAGTTTCCTTTATTTTAGACTTTACACAAAACATTTTATCTCTTCTCATTGAAACAGCAGGAACCTATGCTAGCAGTTTTCATCAATCATTGCTAAAGAGGGTTCTAAGAGCAGCAATGTGGCTAAGAGACAGGGGGATGCTCATTCTTAATTTAGATTATGAACTAGAACTACGATGATACTAGCCAGTATAAACCATTCCAAGACTCTGTCAGCTAAAGGTCAGAAACAGCAGGTTGAAATGGCTTTTAAAATGTTTCTTTTGCATTGAAATGTTAACTGGGCATCCTGAATTGAATATGAGAAAGGAAGCTCTTTTTGGATCAACAAATGCCAGTCAATCAAATACAACTGGATGATCTTCATGTTTGTGTCAGTTGTGTCCTGCTGCCTTCACTTTGATCTTCCATGTGAGTATTTGCCATCAATGTTAAAGTGTAGGGTACAGGAAACTGCTATTTGTAGGTTCCTGCCCCCATATTTTCCCATGAGCTATGTACATGAGGTATGTACAGTGTAGATTGTACACAAAATTAAAAGTATAATTTGGAAAAAAGAGTGCTAATTTTCTGAAATAACCAATGATTATCCAATGTTATAGCTAATTTAAGCTAGGAATAATATGGGACAAAATGTTCTTCATAGTGGATCAGTTCAAATGTTAGAAAAATATTATTTCTTCAAGGTTCAGAAAAAATATACTTAACAACGAGGACCTTTACATTTGCTATGTTAGTAACAACAGTAGGAATGACTACAAATTGATCCAACCATGTTTTGAGGGTTCTCTTGACTGATTCAGCTCTCAACATTGAAAAAGTTGTTTTCCCTGTCTCTGAGTTCCAGTGTGGGAAGTAAGAGTGAGAAACAGCTGATACCTAAGCCTTACTTGGCTATTGTGTCAAACAGGAATAGACTAACTATTTTAAAGACTTTTTACCTGCTGAATTAAAATTAGGCTTATAAGATCTATTTCTCTTTAAGGCCCATAGTTTTGAAGAATTTTGAATGAACAAAATATTGTTTAATATATATGGGACACCAGGGTTTTCAAATGGGGAACAAACATTCTCTTTAAGGTCATTCTTATGTTTATTTATTTTTAAGAAATGAAAAGTCCCTAGCACACTGCATGTTAAGTCTAAAACACATTTTGTTCCAGGTCACATAGCTTCAGTGGAGATGCAAGCAGGGATGTGTGGGCATTATCACTGCATAAACTCATAGAATAGAATGGAATGGAATGGAATGGAATGGAATGGAATGGAATGGAATGGAATAGAATAGAATAGAATAGAATAGAATAGAATAGCACAGCACAGAACAGAACAGAATAACAGAGTTGAAAGGGACCTTGGAAGTCTTCTAGTCCAACCCTCTGCTTACGCAGGAAATCCTACACCACTTCAGAGAAATGGTTATCTATATTCTTCTTAAAAACGTCCAGTGTTGAAGCATTTACAACCTCTGGAGGCAAGTTGTTCCACTGATTAATTGTTCTAACTGTCAATAAATTTCTCCTTAGTTCTAGGTTAAACATATGTTATCATGTCACGTGGACATGATTTTCTAATATTATTAATTATACAGTCAAGGAAAATTATTGGTTGACCACTATCTGATGACATAGAGATTAACAGCTTGTACCCCTCTAATATTTTGGATCAGCAAGTAGAAAATTGCCACATAACATTGGTATATATTGTTAGAAACTTGCAGAACCTGAAAGTACATAGAAATTCATGTACTTATAAGTCTGCATTTAATTGTGGTTATTACTATGAGTTATATCTATTTTTAAGCATGAATAACAATTTATTTAAAATTCTTGTGCAAGTATTACAATCTGCCTTTGAAGAAAAACTGCACTTCAATCATTACATGGCTGACTGTGAAAAAAAAATCTAATCCATCTTCTCACCTTTCTATGGTTAACTGTCTCCCAGACTACTAACTCCTGTTCATAATGTTCCTGTTATCACCATCTTTCTCTTGTAGTTCAGTGATCATATATTGCTTTTCAACTGCCACTGTTTCAATCAGCACTAAAATAATTTCATCTCTAATTGTAACTCATCATTTACCTTCAAGAAAAAAAGAACTGTCTGCTTATCCAATAATAATGGCTTCATTATCAGCTATTGAATTTTTAATTTTTGAATTGTGTCTTAATAGTTGAAGCTGATATTTTAATTTCAGATCCCACTATTTACTTATGTTTAAAATTGAAAAATCAGCTAATTCATAATAACTTAATGAAGGAATACTATTTTTAAAAGACAAGCAATCTTTATTGGTTATAGAAGAAATTGTCCATATATTTTCAAACATCTTTATAAAATCACTTAGACTGTCGAGAACTGGGGTTTGGTGAGCAGAAAAATTAATATCTGGAATAAGTAATGAATAGGATGAAGACCAATAAACTGAAACTCAACCCTGATAAATAGCAGGTACTATTACCAGATGGTTAATTAATCAGAAACATAAGCTTAAACTATATGGATACGGTTGTATGCACTATAAGAAATATATATTTATTTATTACTGACTCAGTTATGTTCTAATTATTTTACCAAACTCCAGGCACTTACAGTAAAATCCCTAAAGACAGCAAAAAGAATCATCTATAAAGACCAAACATTAAAATGAACAATTAGCATTACAATTAATTCAAAATTATTAAAAACAGCTAGTGAAACACTTAATTCCTAAAGGTGCAGTGACAATGCTTTTCTTATGGATGGAGCCCAATTAAATAAGTGCAAGCTTTTCTACAGAATTGGGACAAACATAAATAAAGCCTTTTTCTTGGATGCTATTTTTCTGCCCTAGAGCATTACCTGGATGATCACTAAAATGTTTAGATTCTCCTTGGATAAGATGGTTCTGAAAGTAATCCAGACACAAACCATATACAGTTTTATAGGTCATAAACAACGCGTTTAATTGGGATTGGGAATTAAGAGGGATTAAATGCCTTGTTTGTGAAGTCCAAGTTATCAGTTCAGATTAGAAGAATAATTGTTGCTTTCCTGGACAGACTTGTGCTTTTGGTAGCTTTTCAGTGAAATTATTGCACTGTACTGTTTGCAGGGCTAACTTTGAAAACTACTGAAAAAGCACAGCTTGTCCAAGAAAAAAGACCCTATATCATATACTTTAACATTGATACTTAAATAACTTTCAGGTGTTTATTTAATTCTAAGAGAGTTATATCTGTTTGGCAATTAGTCTCATTTCATCCTAAGACACACACTTAGTTGGGTGGGGAGGACAGATGCTTCCCAGAGAATGATCAGATAAGAGGGAGAGGAGCCCACAGCTGCACAACAGACAGACAAAGAAACTCAGAAGGGATCCTCACTAACTTATCAGGCTGTAAAAAGAGATCGTACTTTGTATTTTCAGATGTGAAAGATTCTGTTAATAAAGTAGAATTTGTCCATCTGGTCTATTTCCTGTCTTGTCTACCTGTGAGAGCTGACAACATTTGGTCATCTTTAGCTATCCTGGTCATGTTCAGCTATCCATCATCTATGAAGATAGCATTATTTTGGGAGAAAGCTTCCTCCTCAGCCCACTAATCATATTAACTTGTCAGGAATCCATTGTAGGTGTTAGGCAAATACCCTTTATGTTTCTTGGCATTCTAACTTGATATTTTATGCTGCTCTTTTTATTCTGCTTTTCTGCTGTTGTTATTTTTGCCATGTACTTTTTTAGAATGGAAGCTTTTATACAGCAATGAAATATTCATAAAATAAAATAAGCATTAAAAATATCATTACTCTCCTGGGAAGTATGTATGATCTTTTTTTTTCTAGTCTTCAGAAAGAGTTTGAAAATATATTTATTCAACTATGCCCTCAACAATTTCAGTGAGCTATGCTTTTAATTAACATCATATGTTGTTATTTTCTTCTGTATTTTGTCTTGTTTTTACCATTTTGTACTTTATTCCTTTATATCATTTCTATAATATGTTTATCATTAAAGCAATCCCAAAGTAAAGTCTGATTTGAGACTTTCTTATGTTGTATTTTTAAACTGAGTTCTACTTCTGTAATTTATGCTGAACTATTACACTACAAATCTACTAGTGGTAAACATTTCTCCATCAAGAGAATCTGTTCTTTTCATTTTTACAAAGTTCCTGGTTTTCAACTTTTTATGATTATTGCAATTATGAATTTACATATTTTGGTTCTTAGCCCAATAAATTTTGGGTTGTATATTTATATTGTAATAAAGTTAGAAATTATTTTGAATCATTGTTAGGAAGCAGTCATTTCATTCATTAACAAAATAAATAAGCATAACTTTTAATGTTGAACTTAGATTTCTGGATCCCTAGACACTTTCTTATAGCATTTAAACAAGATACACCAGATTTAGAGCTCTTGATCCTAGGAAGTTAGTGCCTGTACTTTCCTGCCGTAATACATTTTTAGAATGTAAATATTTCAGTTATAATACAATCATATGACAAAGTTTATACCAAAGGGAGGAAATTAATACCAGCAGTCCTAAAACAGTTCAAGGCAAAAACTCTTGCTTGGTTTTATATGGAAGATAACAAAAAAACCAGAGAATAACAGAGTTGGAAGGGACCTTGGAGGTCTTCTAATCCAATCACCCACACAAGCAGGAGACCCTATACCATTCTGAATAAATAGCTGTCCAATCTCTTCTTAAAAATCTCCAGTGTTGGAGCATCCATAGGCAAGTCGTCCCACTGATAAACTGTTCTCACTGTCAAGAAATTTCTGCTTAGTTTTGGTTCTCTCCTTGATTAGTTTCCATCCATTGCTTCTTGTCCTGCCTTCTGGTACTTTGTGGCAGCCCTTCAAATATTGGAACAATATTATATCATTACTAGTCCTTCTTTTCAATAGACTAGGTATAACCAATTGCTGTAATGTAGATATGACTTTATATGAAGAAATATTATCTCAAGAGAATATTTGCTAAGATCCATACTGCCAGCTCCATGGTATATCAAAAGCACAGTACTTAGGTCCAAGAATGCCCCAAGTAGAAGAAAAATCATAGTGGTAAATCATAACATATTGGTTAAAGGTAACATTCATCCTAAGGGCCTGTTTCCAGTAATTTTGAAACATGACCATTCCTCATGCTTCATGGATGAGGGAATGGGGTACTTTGAGCTTGCCATGGATTTCTTTTGATCATCTAGGTTTTTTGTTGTTGTTGTTGCTGTTCAGTCATGAAGATATGTGTGACTCTTTGCTACTCCACAACATGCCACACCATAGGGGACAAAAAGTTCTTCAAAAGTTGAACGATAATGAATACTAAATTGAAATCAGCACCTTTTTCCATATCAGGGTTCCCAAGAAAGGGTTTTTAGAGCTAGGGAAAATGTGTTTCCATTGACTTTATTGTAGGAATATTCACCAAAACCTCACTAATATAATACAACTATCCATGTATCTCTGAAGAAATAGAAATTGTTCAACATATACTATTTATTTTTGCAGGTACAAGCAACATCTCCCGAGGACAGAGATATATTCCACTCATGTCCTTTTTTTAGCCCCCCACCATGTTATATGAACTCAGATGCCAATTTTTATGTGGCTGGGTGAAAAAGTTGCAATAACTAGTGCAAATGTGACAAATTTGTCAGTCAATACCCTTAAAATTAGAATTAGAAGAACTTTATTGTCATTGTACAAATACAACGAAACTGTGGATGCACCCCAGCAACTGTTCGCAATACAATAAAACCAAAGGACTTAAAAATGAAGATAAGAAAGAGTACTCACATCTCCATTTGCACTTTGAGAGTACAATATCTACAAATATACACAAAATATACATCCAACACTGACTGTAACGCTTAGCCAAGTATAATTCACAAGAGATGGGTTATAATGTAATATGTTATTATACATCTGAATGGGGTATTGAGGTTTCACATCTTTTCACATCTTAATGAAGAAGTGACTTTGTGTTTATTTGTGGTTCGGATGGCCCAGGGAAAGAAACTATTTGTTAGTCTAGTGGTGTGGGATTTTATTGACCTAAAATGCCATCCAGATGGCAGCAGGTCAAAAAGATAATTGCCAGGGTGTACTTTATTAATTTTTATCTGTTTTGGTTTTATTTATTTTATTTATTTATTTATTTTATTTTATCAGATATTTTATTATCTGATAACAATACATAATAATACATTTGATTTGAATTATGCTGAAGCATATATCATAATGTCCAAATATTTTTTCTCTCAGGTGAGTGTGGACAGGATTGCAATGTAATGAATCACAAAAGATTCAAATAATACCTGGTTCTTTTTTCTCTCCCTCCAGCTGTGTAACTGAAGGGGATATATGACTTTGGATAAATACAGTCTGCAATCCTTGATATATATAAATCATTTAGCTTAAAAGTGAAATCTAAATCCAATAATCATTTTCAAAACTGTATATTGTTAAACCAGAGCAATAAACTGTTTCTGTCATTCTCTCAGTGTCAATTCCTATACCTTTCAGTATGGAACAATTTAAAGCTATACATTGATCTACTGAAAGTAATAGTACATATACAATACACACCTGCCCCTATGGGAAGATTTCCCCTAATCTACTGTTAAAGGTAAAAATTAGAAATACAAACCAAGACTGACTGAGGCCAGCAGCTCATTAAAGCTGGGGTGATTTCCCCTATATAGAATTCTATTGATCTCCATAGTCCAAGCTAGATAAAAAGTGTGGTCAGGGAGGGGATGATGGATGCCTTTGCCAATAGTACTGAACAAACCTGTTAGCTAATTGCTACCAAAGACAATTATCCCTGCATTGCTTCATAATGGAAACACATTACAAAACTCTAATATACACACAGGGAAATTTGATGATTTGACTGCAGAGCCATGTGCATTGAATTTCATTGCCAAAGGCCAGCCAGGTCACTGCTGTGAAAGGAGAAGAGAATGTCAGAATAAAAGCTACCCTACCTTTCAGCTCTTTTCTGAGATCACTTTGTGCCAACTCCATGGAGCCCCCTCATCTGGCATGAATAAAAGCTTCCTCCCACCCTCAAAAGAAGCATTCTCTTAGAAAACATTACTATATTACAGTTGCTTTAACCATAGTTAAGATTTTTATGCTGACATTCAGACTACTGGCAATTAATGTTAGTTTAAACTGCAGTCACACACTCTCTGAGCTTGGGAATTGGATAAGTGAATGCATCACATTAATTTATTATTAAAAATCCAAAAGGAAATAATAACACTTCTAATAATCAAAACACTAGTACAGTATAGAAGTATTTCAAGGTAACAGCATGTTTGAATATACATACACTGTTGAAACCATTGTTCTTTCTCTTTCTATAAAATAGGTGCTTAAAATACATTTTTTTTCTAAATACAGTTGTATTCTAAATATGGTTAGCACATAAACTAAAGGCTTGCACTGCCAATGTTGGAGCTTAAGATTCTTAGTCGCAATTCATTTAAAAACTTCTGTTCAGTTTGACCATATAATATCACAAAATGATGGAAATTAAATACAATGAGTCAAAGCTGTGCCACCATTATAAAAATAGATTAAACAGCTGCAGAATTTATGATCAATCTATTAGCTTTATAATTCACAAACCAACATATTCCGTTTTATAGGGTCTGATACTGTGCAGCAGAGAGTAGTCTACCTGCCTCAGATTGTGCAGACTACTATTTTGACAAGATCTGGATAGCAGTAGGTCCAAAGCAATCAGAAGGTTGACTTTGACAAATGGAGGTGCTGCAGCGAAGTTGAAAATAACACACATCCACTTTAATCTCTTTCTTGATTAAATCGAAACCATACCATTCTGACATCATGTGATTTGCTCATGAAGCATCACTGCAGGTTACTTTAAAGGCTACATCTATTGAAATGATATTGAATTTTTAAAGGAAGTACTTTAATTCATTCAAATGAAACTGTCATGAAGTAACCCTACCAGTCACCAACCACAAAGCTTCCCCCCAAAAATAAAAAAGGTATATAGAAAAACCCTAGCTTTAAAAAAAATAAAAGAGGAAAGGAATAATAATAATAAATCCCTTTTCTAATCTATTGGATGATAGATTTTTTGTTCAGACTGCTTATATTTTATCTTCAAAGAATAAAAAAAAAACATGTGTCAAGTACGTTCTAAATCCTTTCACCATTCTCGTAGTCAAATTCCAAAGGTAAACATTACAATAGATAATAAAAATGCAAAAGATGAAATTGTCTTTCTTACATGAGACTAGGCAAATATTTATGGGGCAATTGACAAACTCCTGCCTAGTAAAGGAGCCAACACTGAGAGCAATTACCCTGATATTCATGACTCACTTTGAATATCACATTGAATATTACTCATAAATCTTTTACGAGCACATCCCCAGAGTTCACTTAACAGCCGGTTTTAATCATGCAGTTGACACAGAGAAAATAACAAAATGTATTTTTTCAGTGGCAAATTAATTTAGCCTTGAACCTTCCTCCTGAAGCTGTATTCTTTTCATTTTTTTTCTGTCTAATACTGAACTCAGTTAAATTCACCTGAAAGTTTTGAGGTTCCAGAATGTTAAAGTAGATTCTTTCTTTTCAATAATTATTTGGCAAAATTATTTATGCTGTGAACCAATTACAGTTTAAGAACTTGAATTCTTACTAATTTCTAAATGAAATTCAAGAACATGCTTATTTCTTGAATTCTTGATGAAAGGATTGCACCCCAACAGAAGAATTCTATGAGTAATATTTTGCTTAAAATATGATAGCAGGCTATTAGAGTGTATTTTTAAAGGGAGGTAAAATATTATATATACTATGTTATAATCTGTTACCATAACTGTTTTATCTTAAAATAATCAATTCCACATGTAATATTAAGAAATATTATTTTTCTGTACAAAAGTGTTTTGAAGACAGCAACTAATATAAGTTTTATGTTGAGGGATAACATATTCAGTGCAAAAAAACCACGGAGGATGAAAACAACTTACGTTATGGTTCTTACTTAATTATTTAATTAATTTTATCTATATCCTGCCTTTCCTCCAAGAGCTCAATGTGGAATATGTGATATAACCTTAATATTTTTCCCTACAACTGGATATTTAAAAATCTGCCTTTTATTCACTTTACATTTTTAGTTGTGTATCATTAAGCTTAAATATTTTTAAATTACTTACGGACTGATCCATCTTGTTCTTGTAGAAATCTTTCTAACACAATTCGAGCCATAAGTGATGGGGCAAAATCCACCTTAGAAGAAAGATAAACTGTAACCAATTTTCATTAAAATGTGGTTTTATTTCATCACTTAGATCAATAAAGAGGTGTCAAAGATGCATCTTCCATTATCTCAGTCATCCTTTCTGAAAGTTACATTTTTCTGACATGAATTTTGTTACAATCTGATAAATAAGTCTTTTTGACCACAACATACAATATTATATGCAAGTGTATTTTTGTTGCAATGTATGGACTTGGATTTCAATTTTAAAACATTGACATAATAGTTCATTTTACTGATTTGTGTTTATTACATTGTTTGTAATGATCATGGACAAGATTAAACAACATGTTTAACATTTATACAGTAGAAGTGAAACCTGAAACAAAAGGTTGCAGTATGACTTCATTAATTCAAAGTGTCACTTAGCTGACTCCTTTGGCATACTCTGTTCCTTCTGCCCATGCATGTTTTCAAGTTCAACTAAATTACTTTGTGGTTGAGATTGCTCAATGCTCCTTCTTGGCTGCTCTCTTTCTCTCATTGTGGGGAAGAGGAGAGATTGTATTTTCATTTCTTAGCACTTTTATGGAGGTTTAGGACTATATTTGCTACTGCAATATTATAACAATATTACCTTCCCCAATTTGGTCTCCTCTAGATGGAGATCATTACATGTTTTACCACAGTTTTACCCCATTCTTCATAACAAAATAATGTCTCAAATAATAAACATATTTTAATTTATTTTCCCATAGCTATTATAAATTTAAATGTTGCTACATTGTATTACAACCCACTGAAATTATTGGGATTTATGCAGACAAATTTTGTGCAATGTTGAATGCATCATGAATGTCTACACCTTATTTGTTTGGGAAACTCTAAGGGAATCTTTAAAATATTTCATTTTTTTAAATTAGTAGATAAAAATCCAGATATAAAGATATATATCTAGATTAATCACTTTGTATGGTATAACCTAGAGGATATGAGAAAAAAACTAATATAGAGGAATATGGATTTCTCAAATACGCTTAGGAAATGGACATATATTTAAAAATATCTACTAATTCATTGTTAAGGCTTACATTTTTAAACAGTATGGAATATATTCTTGACCAGATGCCAGACTTTCAAGGAAAATAATTGCAAATGATAATGTTCATTTTTCATTTTATATATTTTCAATGATACTGTATATTTAGGAAAACAAAACTTATTTTGATTTCTACTTGCTTTTTTCCTAAATGTATATGTTCTTTGATACACTGAAATTCCCCCTAATAGAAAGAAATGCCTTTTACAAAGAATTGCTTGGTAGCTCACATCAGAACTGACACATGAAAAATGGTGAAATTACTGAAGGTAGACCAGCCAGAATAAGGACTACCTTATTAGTTCAGGTACTTGCATCTTCCTAATTTTCATATTAATCATGAACCCACCTTTGTCTGAAATAGGGCCATCATGCTTTATGTCAGAATGTAACATGTAAGTAATATTCATAGTGTTTCAAATTCCACTAGAAAATATTTGGTGAGAATGGCTAATTTTATTTTTAATACATATATGAATTGTTTTCATTTTAAAATAATAAACTTTAAATTATACAATGGCCATATTTAATATTTTTAAAACCTTCAACATCTCATTAAAATACAAGGCATTTTTCTAATTTAGCATATTATAAACTGGAATTCATGTTATATATTTCTGATAAATTTTTACTTATTGACTCAAAGTGTTACGATTACACCATTAGTCAGAAGATGGAAGAATTTGTCATTTAAATATTAACTACCACATAAAAATGGCAACTTGATTGTGTAAAAATAGACATCACATGTTTGATATTGCTGTTTTCCTAATGTGCTTAAATTGATCACAAAAATATACATTTTCTATGTAGCTGCATATACTATTAAACAGTTATTTCAACATTTTAAGCTTTAAATTTAAAATTTTTAAATAATTTTATTGATTTAAATTTACAGTTTAAAAAGCCCTAAGTTTTGAATTGCTAAGATATTATAACATAGCATCTGAATAAGGGAATGCTTTATGTACCAGAATTATCTGTTAAAAATGGAGATTGAATGTGTGCGCGGGGGGAAGGGGGGGCTGATGTAAGCAAGACTATACACATTAAATATTTCTGTGCCCATCTAGGGCCAGGTGCTTATTTAGAACAATATTTATGTATTGTATTTGATTTAATAATATTCTTTTGTCCAAAATAAAGACAATAGTATAAAAATACAATGTGTCAGAAGTTACAAGAACCTTCCCTTTGGTACCAGAACAAAAAATCTTTTACATTTGGTAGTGTTACAAAATGTAAACATTTTAAAGATCATTAAAACCATCCAGTATCTGATAGATAATTACCCAATTGTAGGTTACAGCAGTGTAAATTAGACAGAAGCTTACAGAAAAATCATACTTCCTAATGTAATGAGTAGAGCTTGCTGTCCAGTTTCATTTTCTTTTTTGTTTGTTTGTTTGGGTTTTATACAGTTTTTAGCACTTAAAAGAAATAAATTCAGTGCATTTATTATAATCTTACAGAACTATTTGCAATATTGCAATATTAAAATCAAATAATACTGTTACTATATATAAACATGTTACAAGTTTAAAAAGATAGTACTCCTCTTGGGAAACCAAATAGGAAGTGTATAAACTTTCTGTGCCTCCCATAGCATAGAATTTTCTCCAATGTATTATAGCACTTTAAAGTAGTCTTCGCTCTGGTTGTTTAACAGAAACATTGGTTTGTCACAGTTAGTCCATTGGTGACCTAGCTAATATTTCAGGAAGCCATGTTGCACTTAAACTAAGCTTCTATTTTTTACTATCTATTTGCATTTTTGTTTCATCCCAAAAATACAGGAGTTTTCTTCTATTAAATGTGGATATCAACAATATAAAAAATTAACTCACACTATACTTTTTAAACTCTGATGTCTATGATGAAAGTTTCATAAATATTAAACCCATTTTTCCATAATAGTCCCGATAAAAGAAACTCTTGAAATCATCAAAAATAAATACCAACCATCTAAACACCTCATGGAACTAACAGAACACTGCCTAACCAACACATATTTCATATACAAAGGACAAAGATACAAGCAAATTGAAGGAGCCCCAATGGGATCACCACTGTCACCCGTCATTGCAAACCTGTTCATGGAAGA
>BLBF01000005.1:40836138-40852543 GCA_015471245.1 Laticauda colubrina | reverse complement strand
AGATCTTTCTATTTGAGAGTGCAGGCTTCCAAATGATTGACAGTCTGCTGGAATCATCTCTTCTATTCATGTTTTCAGGTCTTTTTTCAATCTCTATGGCTTCTCTGATGATTCTGTGGCTGGGGTTTTCTATAGTGGCCAGGGTTTTGGTGCCATTGAAGTTGATGTTGTGACCTGTGGCTTTCATGGGTTGGACTAGTGAGGAGGTGTGTTCCAGCTTTTTTACTGCATTTTTGTGTTCATCCAGGCGGGTACTTATTCTTCTATTGGTCTGTCCAATGTATGTGGCCGGGCATGATGCACAGGGAACTTCGTATATGCCTTGGTTTTCCAGGTCAATTTTGTCTTTGGGGTTTTTAAGGATGGCTGCTATTTTTTTGTCTGTTTTGAAGGCAGTCTTGATGTGATGCCTGTGTAGTATCTTATTGATTTTGTCTGTAGTATCTCTTATGTAGGGCAGGACAGCTGTTCCATAGGTCTGATGATCTTCTAGGTCTCTGTTATGTCTTGGTGTGTTTTTGTGGATCAAGCTGGTGATTTTGTTTTTGTGGAAGCCGTTGGCTGTCAATACTTTAGTCAGGGTGCATAGTTCAGTCTTTATATGTGTCTTGTCTGCCAGGCGTTTGGTTCTGGTAATTAGTGTTTTAGCCACAGAATTTATCTATGCTGGGTGGTGGTGGGATTGGGCATTGAGGTAGCGGTTGGTGTGTGTTTTCTTCTGGTATACGGTGTGTGCCATCTGTTCTTTTGTAGATTAGTACATCTAGGAATGGTAGTTGTTTGTTTATTTCCGTTTCCATGGTGAACCCCCCGGAAGCCTAGCAGATGTGCCATCCGCTCCCATCAGCTTCCATCCGCTGGGCTTCCATTCCACATCCACTTTCCATCCGCCCTGCGTCCTCCCCCATCTGTGTTATCCGCTCCGGTTATGCAAATTTTTGCCCCTTCTAAGAGCGGATAACAATGGATGGAAAATTTTTCTCGTCCGTTGTGTCTGTTTTGCATCCATTGGGAAGTGTGACAGGGCCTTAACCAACACATATTTCATATACAAAGGACAAAGATACAAGCAAATTGAAGGAGCCCCTATGGGATCACCACTGTCACCCGTCATTGCAAACCCATTCATGGAAGAATTCGAATTCAGAGCCCTGGCTAATGCCACCCACAAGCCCAAACTATGGCTAAGATACATCGATGACACATTTGTGATTTGGCCCCATGGAAAAGAAAACCTAAACAATTTCCTAACACACCTAAACAGCACACACCCCAAAATCAAGTTCACCATGGAAATGGAAATAAACAAACAACAACCATTCATAGATGTACTAATCTACAAAAGAACAGATGGCACACTGGGACACACCATATACCAAAAGAAAACACACACCAACCGCTACCTCAACGCCCAATCCCACCACCACCCAGCACAGATAAATTCCGTTGCGAAAACACTAATTACCAGAACCAAACGCCTGGCAGATAAGACACATATAAAGACTGAACTATGCACCCGGACTGAAGTATTGACAGCCAATGGCTTCCACAAAAACAAAATCACCAACTTGATCCACAAAAACACACCAAGACATAACAGAGACCTAGAAGATCAACAGATCTATGGAACAGCTGTCCTGTCCTACATAAGAGGTACTACAGATAAAATCAGTAAGATACTACACAGGCATCACATCAAGACTGCCTTCAAAACAGACAAAAAAATAGCAGCCATCCTGAGGAACCCCAAAGACAAAATTGACCTGGAAAACCAAGGCATATACGAAATTCCCTGTACATCATGCCCGGCTACATACATTGGACAGACCAATAGAAGAATAAGTACCCGCCTAGATGAACACAAAAATGCAGTAAAAAAGCTGGAACACACCTCCTCACTAGTCCAACACATGAAAACCACAGGTCACAACATCAACTTCAATGGCACTAAAACCCTAGCCACTATAGAAAACCCCAACCACAGAATCATTAGAGAAGCCATTGAGATTGAAAAAAGACCTGACAGCATGAACAGAAGAGATGATTCCACCAGACTGTCAATCATTTGGAAGCCTGCACTCTCAAATAGAAAGATCCCCACACCACAAGCCAGGCAAACACCTGGGCAAAAACAGACTCCCTCTGATAGCTCCAACTCAAACACCCCCCCACCAGGCACCCAGGTGAAACCCAGCTTGCTAATGAATAGCAGCTTGCTAATGAAGAGCAGCCGTCCTTTCACACGGAGCCAAGCTGCACTGAAAGTCTCCAACACAAGAATCAAAGCCAATGATCAAAGCCACAAAATCAACAGAAGAAACCAGAAACACCAATCAATCAAACTCCAAGTCCAATGAACACAGACCCAGGCTCCTAGCCAATCAGAATGGACCAGCCTCAAATTTGAAACCAGGAACTAACTCTATACAGAAGTCTGAAGATGGCAGATGAGATTCTGCTGAAACGTTGCTACAACTTTAACAGAACTACAATGACGTGGGATAATACCCGAAGGAAGCTAAACAGCACACATGTAAGTACCCGCGAAAGCTTAAAAAAACAAATATATATATATAAATATATAAATGGAAATTATACAAATACATTCAAAAGGTAATATGGTGGTTACCTTAATTGATCAATTAATATATTTGTTTGTGCTCCTACTACAAACAGATCAACATTTAAATATACGATGTGCCTAAAACTACATATATTTTAAGAAAACTTCTTAAAAACTTCTGCAGATAAGGATTGTACATTTTGATAAAAAGACTTTTAAAAAATTATTACCTCATTGGCCAGTTCCAATAATGCAGGAGAAGCTGCATTTTTAGACACACCTTTCTGGTATCTAGACAAGACAAAAATAAAAAGCTGTTGTAGATTTAATGAAAAAGTCAGCAATGAAGCCTTACTACCTCTCGCTTTCTTTTTTTACCTTAGTCTACCTTTCCCACTTTCTCTAGCACAAAAAATAAATTGAATACAGATTATGTATATCAGTAGCTTAAGATATAAATATTTGGAAAGCTGACCTTCAAACTCTTAGCAAATCAAAAGCACAATTATTACTAAAAAATTGAAAGTAAAAAAAAGGAATATTACTCTGATACACAGAATACAGATGTGTTGTTTTTAGGTTTCTGAAGGTATTCTCAATATTTGGCAATGACAGAAATGAGTGACAATTAGCCTACAAATTCTTTAACTGTTCCATATCTTCCGATATCAGCAAACTGAACATTCAAGCTTACCTGCACAACTAACTCAATGAACTTGACTCTAGATATTCCCTCCCTCTATCTATAGAGAGAGATAGACATACACAGATATATACACATACGCACACATACTTAATGAAAATATTTGTGTTATTATTAAAGACATTTGATGAAAAGGGCAGTGGTTTCACTCTCTAGTGTTACATATATTCATTTGTAGAACTTGAAGAGTGATATAAACAGAGTAGAGGTTTGAGAAAAGAAGTGCAGTGGGTTATACCCTAATATATTTAACGGGAGACTAAGCAGATGATGGCCTACAGAAATTATGATCAGGATCATTTAGAAGGTTATGTGGATTTATGGACATTAGATTATGTCCATGAAAAAAGTATACACAACCCAATTGTAGTTATACACTTCAGAGTAGAATTATAAGGAACAGCTTTGATTTGGCAGCATTTGTGAAAGAGGAGATTTTTTATAAGATCAATAGAAGGAAATCACATCCAGCATTATTTTGGGAAGAACAAAATCAACATTGTGTCCAAACAAGAGGAAAAACAAGTCATCTGACAAACAATTCCCACTTAATATCAAATCTGAAAATGCTAAAATATACATTATTTTCAAAGGCCAAAGTAGACATTTAGAATTGGATTTTTTTAAGTTAAGCTTTTATTCTTTATATAAAGGGAGACTCCCAACATTTGCAGAGTATTTAAAACATAAATGCTTTCTCAATGAGAGAATAGGTCTCTTTTACACCTCCTAGTATAGTGTAATTACAGTGTAACACAGTCCTTTCAACAGTTTCAAGAAGGCTCCACACCCATTTGCACCAGTCAGGTGACCCTGATAACACAGATAAACTTCCAGGTGACCTTATCGACTCGCTAAAAGAATGCAAATGACCAGCTGTCTGCAACAAATATAAATCTTTCAATTCTCTACCATCTAGTCAGAGCTGAAGAAGCTTCTTCGATGAGAAGAGAAATATCTTCAAAGAAAAACCAGAAAGTCCAGTTGCCTCTTGAAAAAGCTCCTTTGAGACATTCTAGTGCTTTATTAATCATATGTTACAGAATCACAGAATTGCAAGGGACTTTTAAGATTGTCTAATCCAGTACCTTGTTCAATATAAGGTCGACTAGAGGTGGTCTAATAAATGACTTTTTGACTTCTATTTCATGACTTCTGCAGGGAACGGAAATTTGTCTTTTTATATGGCAGCTTGTTCCACAGACTAAGAATTTCTATAAGGAATACTGTTCTTTTATTCATTCTACATTCTAGGTACTATTACTACTAGTACTACTACTACTACTACTACTCTGCTATGTGATAAACAATCATATAATAAACCTCCTCTAAAGTCACTCCAATTTGCCAGTGTCCTTTTTTATATTTGATGCCCATAAATGGATCCCAAAGATGGGTCTATCTATCTTTCTTTGGTTCTGCAGAAAAGAAAAAGGGTATACATCATACTACGTTGTTGGATTGAGGATTTTTTTTTTATATATCCACTAGTTTTCTTTGAAAACATGCAGTTTATATTCAGCAGTTCTGCTCTATTGTTTATATTTGAACTTAGACCCCTGATAAATGAGGTGGTATTTCAAAAGGTATCTTTTACTGGACATTCTTTCAAATATTTCAAGACTTCAACACATATTTTGGAATATGATACTCCAAATTTACTGAATATCAGTTGACAAGAGCTAGAAAACTCAAGGTCTAGTTGAATCCTAGTGTAACTGCAAAATGAGACATCCAGAAGCCAGATTTTTAAACCGGATTTGGCATTTTTGTCCACCTATCAAGCCCTTCCTAAGGACTTGGGATAAGCAGATGTTGTTGTTTAATAATCTTAAAGGCAATGTTGCAGGATGTAAGCTGTTCCAAATAAAGCTGCTTTTTGCAATTGACTGATGGTGATTTTGTCAGTGCAGATGGTGTTCAAGTAGTGATCCAGATGTTTTGATATTATTATCCTCCCATGGATATATTCAATCCCATAAACTAAGCTACTGTGCTATTAAGAACAGTCAGAGCAGAGTACAGTACCTTTTCCTATATTTTTAAAGTATCACAAGCATTTGTTAGTGATAAAACATATGGTTCTATGTAAATGTATTCATCTGCTTCGGATTTTATGAATGTTTGCATATCTTTGCCACTTTGCCATCAGAGGCTCAGGTGAGTTCTACTTATATACAAAGTCTGCCTAAAGTTTTGGTACTTGCATTTATTTCAAAAAGTAAGTAACCAATGTGAAAAATTAATCCTCCTAGTAAAATTAAGTAATTACCAATAGATGTACCAGCATTAGCTGTAATAATTAAAACAAAATATTTGTGAAATTAGTGATAAATCTTTTATACTGCCACAGTTTTGGTTCGTTCTTCCATGGCACACTGCTTTAATTCAGTAACATTTGAGGATTTTCTAGCATAAACTGCTAATGTCAGATTTAGCTTTGGACTTTGATCTGGCGAGGTGGATGAGCATACCTTTGTAGACTTCCTTGCATTTTTGAAATCATTTTGGCTATATACATACAATATCCTTCTATAAACCACACACTTTCATTAATGTAGCTAGCTACGGTTTAAGTTATTACTTATCAATTTAATATTAAGAACCATTTTTTCTGGAGTTCAGGATGGCACACATAAGGGTTATTAATTTCAGAATCATTGCAGAAATTAAAATTGCAAACAACAATTACAGAGGTATTTCTGAATTGTGAGAAATAGATATATATATTTTCCACATTTTAGCACATCAATAAATGAATACTGACCATCAGATTATATTAATCTTAATATTTTCTGTACTTTGACATTTCAGATAATCACAGATAAACCTGGAATTGTAAATGCTCACATGTGAATATTAATTTTTACTAAATTTTAAAGCATCGTCATTTTTTTTATTTAATAACCATCAGACCTAGCTAAATTGGCCAAATGTTAGGTATAATGGGAGTTCTGTCCCAGAACATCTGGATGACAATCTGTAATCTTACCCTTATTTTTTAAATGAATGCATGCTACCCATTTCATTTCTGAAGAAATGTACTTTGTTTTGTACTATCTATTCTGAAAATGGTTTCACTTTAGGAGTCTAATTTAGTCATGCTGTTGGGCAGAATCTACAGGAAACTGAAAAGTGGGAAGATGAAAGGGGCAAATTGCCAAAAATCTGTGTAGCATGGAATCATATATTCAAATCTTCTGAAGAAATTAGGTGCAGGTAGTCCTTGTTTAGCACTGCCTACTAAAGATACATTTCACAGTTATTAATAATAAGTCATAAAAAAAGTTTTGTGACCAAGGCCCACATTTATGATCTTCACAGACCTGTTGAACAAAGAAAAGCTGGAGTAAGATTGTAAGGAGAATTGTAGTTTTACTTAACAATTGATTTACTTAATAAACAGGCTTCCAGTACCAATTGTGGTTGCTAAATGAGGGTCTCCCCACTTGTGCACACCCTCCTGACCCTGCCACAGCCATCCAGGGGGTTGCAAGAGGAGGAGGGAAGCCTCCGCTGCTGCTTGTGCTCGTTACTTAGCCAGCCCAGATTTCCAAAAAGAAGAAAAGGAGTAGTGACGAGCCCCAAGGAGAGCTCGCTGGCTTGGCCAGCCTTGGTTTTCTGAGAGAGAAGACACACACAAATACAGACATACATAGAGACACAAACACACACATAAAGGGAGAGAGATACAGAGACCTATAGAGACACACACAAAGAGAGGGGGAGATAGGTAGAGGGGGAGACACACACACACACACACACACACACCACACACACATAGAGATACAGATAGAAGGGGAGAGAGAGGGAAAGCGGGATAGAGATACAGAAAAAAAGATATAGAGAAAGGGGGGAAGATAGAGAGGGAGAAAGGGAGAGAGAGAGACAGAAAGGTGGAGAGACACACATAAAGAGATACAGAGGGGGGAGAGAGAGGGAGACGGGGAGAGATGGGGAAGATAGAGAGGAAGATTAAGAATTTGGAAAAGAATGGTACCTATTTTTACATAGACTGCTGAAACAGGATTCAAGTTTATCAACTGAAAACAATTTGAAGTTGTTTGTTGGCTTATAGAGTGTGCATTAGCATAATTACAGTCACCTTAATGGTGAGAGGGCAGCATATAAATAAGCAAATAAATAAATACTAAATAATTAGCATTTATTTATAGACATATTTTTCTTAATTTCAGTGAGATTAGATAATTGTTATATTGTCTTGCAATTTCCTTTTTTAAGGAAGAAGGTATCTCTAATTTTTACTAATTCCTTGGACTTGACTCTGGGCTGGGAATAAAAGCAGAACAAAAAGGATTATACTTGGTTAATATTTAGATGGAAGATTACCACAGTGCAGTCTGGATTGTTAAGTGGGTAAAATATCTGAAAGAAGGACATGGAGAACTATTTCCGAAATCCAGCCAAGACAAGTGCATGATGTGTCCAAGCTGTCATTAAAATTCAAGCCAACATCACATTAATTTTTATTTTCTTATTCTAGACATACTTTAATAGACACATGCAGAATAATGATATTCATATTAAATGGTAATTATCATTGTGCATAGGATCATTGCATAAAATCTTACCTAAAGAACTTATGATAATTCTGTGATAGAAACTACAAGAAATAACAAATTGATAATTTATAGGTACTAGGCCACTGAAAAATGATGCACTAGAAATATTAACTTTTCATAATGTTAATGAGAATTATAATTAGGCAGCCACACTTTGTCTTAAACACATTTCTGTATTAAGCATATCTTTCTTCTTAGTACTTCTGTTTGGAAGTTGACAGACTTTGCCAATGTCTCCTAAATTATGCCATAATTCAATGTACATTGTGGATTTTATACAAGTTAAAAGTCCTACATAAATTTTATCTTGAAAATTAATGTGCGGAAATTGATTTATCTGCATAACCACAGAGGGTAATACTGATGAGTTCAGAATCCACAGTGAAAAAAAGGAGGATAATCTATATTAACAAGCAATAATTACAAGCAAATACAAGTTTGAAAATCTCACATTCGAAATTGACTCCATTACACCTTTAAATTCTCGTGATGTTATTTTTTAAAGTAGAAAAGACAAATATTTTACTCAAAGCATTAATGTAAGGATTTGATATACATTAGTGAGTGGCTTTCCTAATATTTACGGCTGATGCACTATCACCTGCTTCAGGATCCCTTCCAGGGTGGGATTCAAATTTTTTAACAACCGATTCTGTGGGCGTGGCTTAGTTGGTGGCATGGTTTGGTGGTCATGTTTTTGGCTGGGCCTGGCCAACTCAATATGATTCATATCGAGGCACGTATCTCCTTGCCTGGCCTCTCATGACTGTGGGGATGCTGCAACAGTCGTAGTGTGAAAAATGGCATAACTCAATTTTTTCAGTGCCATTGTAACTTTGAATGGTCACTCCACACAAGCAAAGTACCAGCAAAGGAAGTGAAAAAAACTCCAGAGATGTTCCTGAGACATGATGTCTAGTCCTGACAAGAATGTAATAAGGGTAAACTGAGAGGCAGTTTCTGAAAGCAACACCAGAATGTTTCCTTCCTGCCTTCCTTATAGGATTAGGCCAATAATTTCTTCTAAGAACCAGTTCTCCGAACTGCTTAGAATGTTAACAACTGGTTCTAGCGAATAGGTGCGAACTGGTAGGATCCCACCCCTGATCTCTTTTCATTTTTCCTTAGCTGAGAGAGCCATTATGGAGAATTCAAGAAGTGATTCTTCTTTGCTGTGATCTCTTGATTCTGGAAGGTTCTTCCTGTGGAGGTTATGCTTGGGTCAATGCAACATATCAATGCAACTTGCAACCTATGTTTTGGACCCAGATGAAAATGATGTCTTAATGAAAAGAAAGAATAGGGTAACATAATAGCAGTGTTCCAATATCTAAGGGGCTGCCACAAAGAAGAGGGAATCAACCTATTATTCAAAGCACCTGAAGGTAAGACAAGAAGCAATGGATGAAATTAATCAAGGAAAGAACCAACCTAGAAATAAGGAAAAATTTCCTAACAGTTAAGACAATTAATCAATGAAATGACTTGCTTTCAGAATTGTGGGTGCTTTGACACTAGAAGTTTTTGAAAGAGAGTGAAGAACCATTTGTCTGGAATGTTATAGGGTTTCCTGCTTGAGCAGGTTTGGTCTAAAAGACCTCCAAGATTCCTTCCAACTTTGTTATTCTGTTATAAAATTTGCTGTTTCATTCTTATTTTGGGGTATTTAGTACCTAAAGCCTAACCATACCTTTCTATCACCATGATTTTAATTATTTTTATGAATGAAGTAACTCTTCATTTTAATTCATGATTTTATTTTTGTCTGGTTTGTACCGTGTTTCTCACAAAATAAGGCCAGGCCTTATTTTTTTTTGACCCCTGAAAAAATGGCTAGGCCGTCTTTTCGGGGGTGACTTAATTTCCTCCCCCACCTAGAGTAGCCCATACGCACGTACCTCAACGCGAGGTCGCTTCTATCGGCCGACAAAAGCTCCCTGAAGGCAGAGTCCCAGCCGCTTCAGGGCGTGGCATGGCTGCCCATGTCCCCTCACATTTAGGCAGTCTCTTTCAGGCGATGGAAGCTCCCCAAGTGCAGTCAACAGTCACTTTGATCGGCCGGTAGAAGTGGCCTTGTAGCGAGGGGAGTGTGTGTGTGCACTCACCCTGAGGTCGCTTCTACCGGCTGATCGAAGTGGCTGGTGACTGCACTTGGGAAGCTTCCATCGCCCGAAAGACTTCCATCTGCCTAAAGGTGAGGGAACAAAGGCAGCCACGCCATGCCCTGGAGCATCTGGGGACTCTGCCTTTGGGGAGCTTCTATCGGCTGATGTTCTATTGGTAGATCAGGGTATTCTAGCCTAGGCTACCTGCAGGGCACTCCTAAAGGCAAGTTTTCTCCCCATTCCCCCACCCTTCCCCCCCATTTTTCTTCACCTCGTGTAGTTCTAACGAACAATGTGAGAAATGGCAGGGAAACACATGGATTAAATAGGACTAAATTTTGGGGGAGGGGCTTAATTTCACCTCATGCCTAGAAATCATGCTGAGCCTTCCTATTGGTGGAGGCCATATTGTTGGAGAAACACGGTATGAATATGGTTTTCTACAGACACTGAATAATGGGCACATTATAAATATTATAAATGATTTTAAACATTTTTATAAATCATTTAGATGAAGAAGCAGAAGGGATACTCATCAAATTTGAGGATGGCACAAGATTTGGGGATTGCTAACACTTTAGAAAAGTTCAAGATTTTAAAAGATCTTGATAAACTTAACTTTAGGCACTGTCTAAATACTGTCCACTGAGGAACAAAGTAATATTGTCCTCTAGGTAGGAAAAAAACAGATATGTGGATTACAAAACAAGTGATTCCTGGCTCAGGAGTAGTACTTTGGAGAAGAATTTGAATATATTGGCAAACTAAATTAAGCATGAAAATTGTTTTGGTAGTTAAAGCTACCAAAACAGTCAATGCAACCTTGGACTGTGTCGAATGACAAGTATCATCGAAGGATACGAATGACAAGATCATGGGAAGTGATCATTCCACTCCATTGTATGCTGCACTGGAAAATAACACTTGGAATACCATGTGAAGTGCCATAGAGAAGAATGTATGGCTTTATTTTCTATGGTGCCTTGACAGCAGCACAAAAATGGAGAAAAAGAAATTTTTTAAAGAGATTGATATCCAACTTAAATAAGGAGGAAAATTCTCATTTTGAGAGCTATTAATTAATAGAACAGTCTGCTTTACCACCAGAGTTTTCAAGTAAAGTTTAAATAGTTTTTTGTCTAGGATGGTCTGAGGGTTCCTACTCTGGGCAGAGGCTTAGACTAGAAAGATGCTGAAGTCTTTTCAAGTCCTATGATTCTATGAAACAAACAGGCACACTTTTTGAACTCTTTCATGTCTGAAAGTACCTTTGTTCATATGGTAGGTAACAAAATAAACAGATCTTAATCTAAAATAATCTCATAACTGGAACAGTATTCTGGAGATTGCAATTTCATACCTGCCTAGCTGTGAATAAACTCAATTCAACTCATTTATTTCTGAACAGACATGTATACTGTTACATTATAAATCTAGTTTAATATTACAAACTGTATATCAAGACTAGGAACATTAATTCTAACTAAAATATATGGATTTAATGCTATTGATCACATAGTTTCTTAATGTTCATTAGGCTTTTATGCGTCTGATTCACTATGGACATGATTTCTAATTTATGCCTGCCTAGTGCATTTTATTTATATATTTAGCTTTATTTAATTATTAAAGTAACTTGGTTGCTTTTAGTTATTTTTCTTTCAACAAAAGTAATTTTAACATTACTTACAGCAGCAATGTATATAACATATTGTATAATGAAAATACATCATGATTTTGTATTACTCCTATATTTATTATAAATACACACACACATATACATTTAACACACAATTCTAAGAGAAAATTGCTACTCAATTCTTACAATACAATAGTTCTCTTAATCTAGCAATAAACAAATGCATGAAGATTACACTGAAGTTCATGTGCTAAAACAATTTAAACAAAAATAATATAGCACTCCTTTGTAGGAAAATGTGATATAAAATTCATACATCCATATATACATCCATATATATATATGTATGTATGTATGTATGTATGTATGTATGTATGTATTATGTATGTATATATATATATGTATTATGTATGTATGTATATGTGTGGGTATGTGTGTGTGTGTGTGTGTGTGTATGTGTGTGTGTATAAGCTTTTTAATTATAAGGAAACTAATAAAATATACATCTCAGATATCAAGATACAATCTTACATACCAAAAACATTATTCATTTTTATTCAATCTATACAGTAACATTTCCACTGAATATCCAATCCAGATAGCCTTACAATGTAATTATGTTGTGGAGATGTCTATGTCAATAGAAATACTAATAACCTATAACTAATTTCAATTACATTTTATTAACTGCAGGTGCACATAATCAAGAACAGTTTTATGAACTGATATAGTAAAGGTTTACGGCTATTTTAAAAGGCTTTATGATAACTCTGTTTATGAAGCAAGTAGTAACATCTCTTAATTTATATGCCATTTTTTAAAAATGGCTAAGATTCTAGACTTTTTTCTCATAAGCACATTCAACATGGTTGATATTTAAGCACCACTAGCATCATCTAACATATTAAAACTAATGAGTAAATTCTCAAAAACACTTAAGAATATGAAATTTAAAAGTCTGCAAGAAATTAAAACTAAAATCCTCAATTAAAAAATGGGACTAAGATCACCTCTGCGTACTAAATTAAAAATGTACAATGCCCAGAATGATTGGATTATAACCTGACAGACCTTCTCAGGGGCTAGTTGCCTTTTATTTTTAGAAAATTCAAGGATGGAATTACATCTCTAACTAATCAGAAAGCAGGATTGTTAGTATATATCTCCTTAAAAGTGAACATCATAATCTGGATCAACATATGAACATGTGTCATCCAATGGTCTAAATAGCTCTAAATAGCTTACCTTTGATAGTAAGCTTCAGTTGCCTCTGGAGTATGATGTTTTGCATGTGTTCTTTTAATTAATTTCTGAAACATTAAAAAAAAAGTTTGTAATAACCAGGTAAGAAATCCAACCAGTAACAAATCCCTGGAAACTTCCTCATATGCTCATCTCCCTCATGAAATCCTAGATGTAGTTTCAGAAATTATTTTTTATTTATACATTAAATGAAACATCTTTTGACTGTAGTATGATACAGCATATATGTAAAAGGCAGTAAGGTCATAGTAATTGAATCTAAATAAGTTTGCTTAGGGTTACAAAGGGCAAAAGAAAAACTTGTTCTCTCTTTCAACCTTTATATTAATTTCCCTTCAAATCAATTCCATCCAAGTCCTGTGCACTCTGGTTTACAATTCAATTGGCATTTTTAACCAGGAAGAACATTGTTTAAAAACAACTTATTTGAAAACTACAGAAAGTAATTCCATTGAGACTTGCCACTTGACTGACACCTGTCATCTCATGATAAATGACTCCATTTTCTGCCTCTCTTGCCTTCTGCCACTCCGGCAATGGTCATTTATCATCATCTCTGTCAGCCATGGAAAGCAGCAGTGACAGTGCAAGTCAGCAAACATTTAGCACATGGAACCACGCAACACAGGGAAATTATTATTGTCAGAATAATAATGGTTTAGCATAATTTATTACAGGTCTACCAAATAAGCAAAGGCTAGATGTTATTAGACAGATGGATGGGTAGGCTTGGCAGCCATCCACCGAGACTCAGGCGGTGCCTGATGGGGAAAGAGGAACATCCTCCAAACCAATCAGAAAGCTGGCAGTTCAATTACAAAGAAATAAAGGGACATTCATCATTCAATTAGGCACCTGTCAACCCTCACAAAGGAGAAAACTTCTAACCTGGTACTCCTGGGAGAAGATGCTCAGCAGAGTGGACTGCGATTGACTGGAACAAATAAAAGAAGGACAAAGTTAATTACTGGAGTGCACAGCAGAGAAACAAAAGAGAAAGGAGCTTCAAAGGTAGGCCTGCTGCCCTGTAATCTAACAGAACACGAAAACAAGTGTGGAAAAGTTGTTCCAGATGAAAACCTCGGACAAAGGCTTCCTACTGCTAGGTCAAGGAGAGAGTAAGAAAAAAAGAGTTTCTCGGGAAGGGGAAGAGAAGTTACTTTGGTCATTCTTTTCCAGCTCCATAACACACAGTATTGGTAGCATGTACTGAAGTTAGAAAAGAAAACAAGACTGTTTTCATTAATAGCTGATGCAGTTAAATTCCATTAGCTATTGGGAACAGAGTGAATGTTCACTGGCAACATATTGAAATTCATTTTGTTAGCAGCAAGGAAACCTCTTCAGTAGCTGTCTCATATTCAGGGGTGAAACCCAGCTCTCTGTCAGAAGCAGGATATGGGAGTATGGTAACATTCCTACTAAAAGTGATGTGCTTTGAAAATAGAAACTTTCACAGCAGGAAACTGAGATTCCCTGGAGTTGGTAATTTCCAAAGGCTGCCATAAACTTTATTCTTTTAAAACTCAGTGTCAAAAACCTGGCAATAAAGCAAACTGAAATAACATCACTACCACCACTACTACCCTGGAACATTTCTTTCCCCGAAACATTTAGAAACAGGACAAGATTTTTCCATCCCCAAAAACAAGTCATACTGTTTACAACTGTACTCTAGGGATATATGCACCTCATCACATCTTGAAGAAAATTTGATGCAACTGAAACGAAAGACCATCTCTATGCATTTTTTTTATCAAAGAACGTACAATGTATGATTAACATTTATTTTCATCAAATGTGGAATAAGCAATACAAATGTTAAAAAACAATACAAAAAGATAATCTCATAGTACATAACAACATACTCAACTAATCAAAGATTTATGTTTAAAAATGTTGATCAGAGGAAACATTATCTTAAATACATTGGTCATTTCACCAACATCCTTAGTATCTTTATTTTCATCGTAACAAAATCAGAATATATTCCAAAATCTTGAGAAATTTGAACTGGAAATTAACCAATTATTCTAGGAACTAATAATGCAATTTTGCCCGGTTGTTCTATTTTGCTGTATATTGCTGATTGGGTGTTCTACAAATATTATAAAGCATATAAATATATATAAAGTAGTATCAGTAGCAGATGGGAGTATCCTGATTGTATTGGTATGCAGGAAAGATCATAAAGATGGTACACATTCCAAAGCAATGAACTAGTCTGTTCTCAAAACAAATGTTTCTGTCAGAATTGTAGGAGATGATAGGAAAATATATAAAATGCATTCTCCAAAACTTGTTTGGTTATATTGTGGACCAGATCATCCTATTAAAGCTATGCTTAGAGATTTCTGTGGAGGCTCTAGCAGATTGAGTCTTTCAGAAGCTCAGCATAATCTATGTGAAGTAATTCCAAAAAAGTGCCTTTTAAGATCACTCTCTAATTCTAAGCAAATGACATAAAAATAAAAACTCATAGAAATAAATGGTTGAGGAATCACAAGGGAACAATTACAAACTCCAAAGTATTTGGTGCTAATTATTAAGTAAGTTCAATTCATTATCTTTCAGCTAATTACATATATTTCAATTGTCTTATAACTGTCCGTTAATTGCTGAATTCAAGTTCTTTCCACCTCTATACTTATTACTGAAATTACAGATTAAAAATCTGCTAATCCAGTCTTTAAATAGAACACCAAAATATTTCTTGATATCCCATCAGGCCCTGTGCTAGGAATCATCAAGAATTGCCTCATTGTTACATTATAAGATTCCTCACCTTGCAAGCGTGGGACTGTGTTCAGCATTGGCCTGAAAGATATGTTTATGAAAAAACATCACTGGATGTTGCCAAGCCTAAAGCTTATTTCGACATTGGGAACGCAACCTTGTTATTATATTTGATATAATTGTTTAAACTCCTTTACTATTTTAAAAAGAGAACAGCAGTATTAAAATACTATAAAAATGAAAGAAGTGCAAAATGAGATTAAATTTATTAAAGACTAACTCTATACCTGTGCATCACTACAAAACTATGTGATCGGGCTTAATTTTGGGGGAAGAAAAAATTCTGTCTCTGCCAACTAGCATCCATTGATATTCATCTAGCTAGTATCCTATGTGAGAGAGTTGAGGGCTGTCTGGAAACTGAAACAGTATTTGGTGTGTGAGCAAGAAAGAGACAGCAAGGAGCCTGGGCGTGGCTTAGCTCAACTGTTCTGTACTAAAGCTGGTTGCTGCTGTGAAATTAAAACTAAAACGCTTCTCCTCTGCTTGTGTTTTGCATTTGGAACAGATTTCTTTTCAAATGGAAAGGGGGAGTAGAACTCCTTATCATCAGAGCGTGTTTAATAATATTTGAAATACGAATGCTCTGATGGTCATTTTGAAAAAATATTTTCTTAGTGAGCACCAAGAAGGCAAGAGGAACATACGTGCCAAATTTCAAGTTTGTATGGTTCTGGACATTTTGTGATGATACATGAGTGGTATTTCTCTCTCTCTCTCTCTCTCTCTCTCTCTCTCTCTCTCTCTCTCTCT
>BLBF01000005.1:40786045-40823918 GCA_015471245.1 Laticauda colubrina | reverse complement strand
AGATAGATAGATAGATAGATAGATAGATAGATAGATAGATAGATAGACAGACAGACAGACAGACAGACAGACAGACAGAACAGAACAGAACAGACAGATAGAATACTTTATTGGCCAAGTGTGATTGGACACAAAAGGAATTTGTCTTGGTGTAAACACTCTCAATATACATAAAAGAAAAGATACATTCTTCCATACTATCATGAGATATAATAATCAACATAGTGATCCCCAAACATTTTTTCAATATCACTTGATTTCTGGAAAATTATTCATCAATAAAATTGAAGAAAATCAATTTAAGGACAAATGGTATGCATCTCAAAACTAATATGAAGAAACAAAGGTAACAGCTTATTGTTGGGGCAGTGGGAAAGTGAGAGAGATTAGGAAATAATTTGTCTCTTCTATTACATTATTGAGAATAGTTCTGGGTAGAGAAGAGCATACAGGGATTGGATAGTAATGTAAACTGCTTGGTTGCTGTAATTAAATTGTTCATTTCTGAAAATAATTAAAATGGTTGTGAATGAACACATATGTTAGGAGAACCAAAAGCAGCTTATAAAGCAGCACGTAGGCCTAACAAATTAAATTTACTGTTTTTAATGTTTCAAAAAAAGTATGTTGTGTACTCTTCTGTTAACTGCCAAATATCTACTTTGAAAGATGTGCACAGCCATAATATTTAAATGAACTCTCTTGATGGGATACAAGTGAGTTAGACAATCCTGCTGTGGATCTTTATGGTGTAGATTCCATAAAGAAGCATAAAGGGATTTTTTTTCTTGGCATCTTGGCTGGTAACATACTGCAATGATGTATTTTGCGTGCCATTTTTATGGAAAAAAATAGGAGGAATTATATATTAATAAAACTTTGTTGTCATAATCAAGAGACTGTATAGGTCTTGGACTGTTGTCTAGATGAATGTAATAGTCTGGATTAAAAATTGTATTTCACTAAGATGAAATACAATCTTAAGACTGCATTGTTGACTTCTGGGTTAGGAAATGAATAAATAAGATATAATTGATAAAGCTGTAGCCTCATTGAAGGAGCAGAATCATAACTTTGGAATGTTCTTTTATTTCTCTCTATTATATCCTGAATTTCCAAGTTTATTGGAGTTTCTACTGCCGTTTAGCTACAGTAATTTCACATTTAAATTACTGCAATACATTCTATTTGGTTTCTTCTTCTGATGATATTGAAGATGCAATTCAGAATGCAGCAGCAATACCATTGTCAAAAAAAAGTATTAATGTAACACTACTTGTGAAAACCTGTGCTAGCTTTCGATCCAAGTTCAAAGTATTTAAAATAGCATCTGAACTTCTAAATGATGGGGTAGTTTGATACTGAACATAGCATCTCTTACTATACACTTGATTCCTGTTGACACATCTTCTGGATCATCAGACAGCTAGAGGTGCAATTTCATAAACAAACATTCTATATTCTATAAAACTAAGTGTAACTTAACAAAAGAGAAATTCAACTGTATTGAATACATACACACAGAAATCCCTGTTATTGTTAAATTTCAGTTGCATCTGACACAGATTGAAGAATGGATGTGAATACTAGGAAGTTCTCTTAATAGGTGAAATATTGCTTATTTTTTGTAGATTCTATTCATCTACTCATAACAGTTGCTTCTTTACTCTATCAAAAGAAACATTATTTTATGAGGGGTTTTTTTCCCAATCTGAATTTTGCTTTGGGTGAATAAATTATTAACAGTGGGAATAATGCACACTCATTTCCACTTTGCTTTATATTTAGAACTTATTTAAAAGAGGGGTAAATGGTTTGGTATGCCCTCCTGACTTACACTAATATGCAGGGAAATGTTCATGTAAAAGCACCAGGATTAAAGATTCTTTGATTTTAGCAGATTCCTTTGATTTTAGCAGATTCCTAGCTTCCTAATACATGCCAATAAAGTACTGGTACTTTAAAGGAAGCTTTAGTTTGATAAACAATCTATAAAAGAATCCAGGTTTTGATTTAAAATGACTATAGAGAATGTCTTCGTTCACACCTATATAATGCTTAATCATGGTTTTGTATTGTGTTTTATTATAATATGTGATTCAGATTTCATTACAAAAAAGATAGGTTCAGTAAAAACAACAACAGGAATAAAATATTTAAAATGGAGTATGTTATTTAGTGAAAAGGTGATTAAAAAAACTATTACAAAAAAAAATCATTGTCAAACATGAGAGCATATGTAACTTTCATTTTATTTAGTGATGTAATAAGCTTGGGGACATATATTAGGACCAAGAGAGTCATGGTCATTAATTTAGGCAATACATCACACACCTTGCCAACAATGACAGCAAACAGATGCTAACAAGGAAATGTATTATTTAATACTGCCATGTATTATAAAAAATGGAGGTGTCTTTATAACCATGTCTTAAATTTTTATAATAATATGCATTTAGCGTATTACTGTTTTGACACACATAAGAATCAAATTTATAGGTCCATTCTGCAAATGCATGCTGTTTTAGAATCATAGAAAAAAATAGAGCTTTTTTGAAAAAAAAATCAATAGGAAAAGCTTTAAATTATATAACTTAAAATATATTAACTTACTACTGTATTCTATTTTTGTAGTCTGTTTAGCCAGGCTTGTGACTTATTAGGGAACAATATATGTATTTAAGACTAATGTTTTCTGAGAGAAAGTCTAAATACCATAATATTCTGAATAAATTCTCAAACAAGTAAAGATGAAATAGCTTTGTCACATACTATGAGTGTACTTTAAAAAGATTCTTATGAAATATTTTTATTTATATAATAAGTTATATTTTTAAATGCAGTCCTTGCTGTTCTCTTATTTTGTTGTGTGTATTTGTCTTAAGATTTTAGTAACTCTACTGATTTCCATGGAGCTAATTAATAGACATGTTTATGGATATTTATGGCCCCCAAATTTTGTATTGATGAAACCAAAACTTTTTTATACTTAAACAATGAAAAAGTTGAGTTTTTTATCTGAAATACAGTCCTATCTTTTCAGTAATGAATTTGTGTATTTTGGCAAATTGAAATGGCAAGAACAGAATGACTGCTTTTCTCTGCATGATTATGACTCTACAGTATCTAGTACACCAAACTTGTTTTATTATGGCATACATCATATTATTTCTAGTTGTCATTGTTTAACACATTAATCCTATGCACAGATTTTTGTGTATAAATTTATTTAATTTAACTTCAATTTGCAATGAGCTCTGCCAGCTCTTTCTTGGAAATGCTACAGTCAGTCTTCTAAAACACTTGAGGAAGCAGTGATCAGAGTAGGGAAACGGAATTTTCTTCATTAAATCTACTGAAGCAGATATTAAAAATGCATTTAATATACTGGGGATAGTTGGTGGGCATCAGAGAGTGTGACAGGCGAGTTACTGATGAGCTGCTATCAGACGGCCTTCTCAGCAGGATTCTGTGTCTAAGGCTGCTGCTGAAGGACAGCAATATCTTCCCTTGTGTGTAAGCTCTATTCATCTCCCAAGTATTTACTAAATCACAGACCTCTGCACACAAACTCAGCATTTCAGTTTATGCTAACAAATGATGAATGGTCCAGTCAATTCGTTATGTCTTGAAAGCGTGATTTCCTGCCATTCCAGTCATCAAACCTCTAGAGCTTTCAGAGCTGATCAGTCTTGGAGAATATATTTTGCAGGCTCTATTAGGAGTAGAGGTTGTTACCATTAAAATCTCTAACTTTTTCCCTATGGCTGGGAAGGATGAAGGGTGGAAAAAAAAAACCTTGGCTATGTATTTAAAGGACTCAATGTTCTATTAGAATCTAATAGAATACTCATACTTAGATACTCAAGTCCTTTAAAATTGAAATGTTGACATACTAAGTTTAACTAAATACACAAATATTTTGCTAAAGTAAATCTTTATATATTAAAGCCCATGTCACACTGAACCAACGGATGCAAAGAGGATGTAAAACGGACAAAAAAGCTTGCCATCCGTTGGAAAACGCGATGTACTCACTGCCTCCATTTTGCTTCCTCTCTATCCGTCCAGCATGTTTATTGACGTTTCATCCGCTCCAAAAGTTTTGGGCTGCCCAAAACTTTTGCGCGGAAAATATATCCAGTTCGTCCGTTCTGCATCCGCTACGCATCCACTAGGAATCCGTTACGCATCCGTTACGCATCCGCTATATCCGCTAGGCATCCGCTGTGCATCCGCGCAACTCACATCCGCTCGGACGCAGAGAGGAAGCGGAACGGACGCGGAACGGATGCAGAATGGATGCAGCACGGAAACAAAGCGTTTAAAATGGAAAAAACGTTCGCAGAGGGGACCTATCTCGGATATTAAGGATGTCTAGAGGATGCCTAGAGGATGCCTAGCGGAAAACCTGTATTTCCTATAAAAAGGGGGAGCAACTCATCTGCATCTCACTTTCAGAACAGCAGCCCAGCGGTGCAGACCTCTGCAGCCTTCATCTGACTCTTCCTCTTCCACAGCATCCAGTCATGTCCACCGTGGATTGCAACAAAGTCCTTTCGGCAGCCACCATCGTTCTGCAACAGTGCGAAGCCATCTGCAGGCTCTGTGAACTCTACTGCGAGAAGAAAAAGAGGCAGCCAAAAAGAGTCTGGGTCCGAAGATGGTTCACCAGAAGAGCAGAGGACGGACTGTACAGCAAGCTGATGGTGGAGCTCAGGAACGAAGACACTCGGGCATTCCAGAACTTCATGAGGATGCCTCCAGCCATGTTTGACTAAGTTGTGCAGCGGCTGACACGCAGGTTGACCAAGCAGAGCACCAGCTTCCGGCCCAGCCTGGAACCTGGGCTCAAGGTGGAACTCATTCTGCGCCACCTGGCCTCAGGGACCACCTACAGGAGCATGCAGTATGGCTGGAGGGTGCCATCCAACACCATCAGCATTGTGGTCAGAGAAGTGGTGCAGGCCATCATCGAAGAATACAAGGAGGAGCTCCTCCAGTACCCCTCCACTGAAGAAGGATGGAAGAAAGTTGCAGAGCAGTGGTATCAGAAGTGGAACTTCCCCCACACCATTGGAGCCATAGATGGGAAGCACGTGGCCTGCAAATCTCCAGCCAAGTCAGGGTCCACTTATTTCAACTCCAAGCATCTTATTTCAACTTCTTCAGCATCATCCTCTTCGCCATGGTCGATGCTGACTACAAGTTCATGTACATTGATGCTTCAGGCAACGGCTCATCTTCGGATGCCCAGGTATACAACGCCAGTCACCTCAAGGAGGGGCTGGAACGCAACCTCATCGTGGGCTTCCCAGATCCAGAACCCCTGCCCAACGACACACAAGATGTGCCCTACTTCATCGTGGGGGATGACGACTTCTCCCTCACAACCTACCTCATGAAGCCCTACACCTCCAGACTCCTCACCCGTGAAGAGAGGATCTTCAACTACAGGCTGTCCAGGGCAAGGCGGGTGGTGGAGAATGCCTTTGGCATCCTGGCCAACAGGTTCCAGGTACTTCTCACCACCATGCAGCATTGCCCAGAGACCGTGAGGAGGATCATGGAAGCTTGCTGCATCTTGCACAACCTCATGCGCACCCGCTATCCAGTCTTGCAGAACAGGTTTGTGGACCTCCAACAAGGCAATGGGGACATGGAGCCTGGCAAAACCTGATCGACACTGAGGATGTGCAAGGCCCCAACAGAGCCTCACATGAAGTGAAGAAGCAGCGCAACCTCCTGAGACAATGGTGCAACTCCCCAGCTGGAGCAGGGGAGTGGCAAGACAGGATGGTAGATGCTTAATGGATGCTTCCTTCAGCCTGTCTCATCACACGGATGAGATTGGGCCATGTATGTTTGGTTGGCCTATAATGAACAGGGCGTTTAATAAAGAGTTGTGTTTATGTTGACATGTATGGATAATTATTACATTATTATTGATAATAAAGGCCCATAGATGTGGCACCTGGGAGGGTGGACCATACAGTCCCACTATGCTTGCACTGGAGGTTTATCTATCCCACTGCTATCCTAACCCATCCCATAGCTATTACCCATCCCACAGGTATCCTAACCCATCCCAAAGCTATCCTTACCCATCCCACAAGCATGCAAAGGCTTAAACCATTTCTAAAAGTTTCCATCAAGACTTTATTAAAAAAAAGAAATGAAGCAAGTGTGTGAATCAAAACTAGACTTTATTAACAACAAGCTATAAGAAAAAAATGAGTCTCTGGCACTCCTCTTGGTCGCTCAGTCTCAGGGGTGAAAGGTGCAGGTGCTGTGGAGGTGGCTGGTGCTGGAGTGCTTGTCATCAGCTCCTCCAGAAGCAGAAGCAGCAGAAGCCCCAGCCCCAGAAGAGCGAGCCCGTGCTGCAGAAGCCCCAGCAGAACCAGAGTGAGGGCCAGGGGGCGGGATGGTAGCCCTGTCCCTCTTGCAAGGCCTGGCAGCAGATGGCTGAGGCTTGCTGTGATTCCGCATGGTTGTGGGGTTGCTGGCTGGCAGGGAGGCTGGCAGGAACCAAGGCTTGCAGGAAGGCTGGCAGGGAGGCAGGCACCAAGGCTGACAGGAAGGCTGGCAGGGAGGCAGGCACCAAGGCTGGCAGGGAGGCACGCACCAAAGCTGTGAGGAAGGCTGGCAGGCAGGCAGGCACCAAGGCTGGCAGGAAGGCTGGCAGGGAGGCAGGCACCAAGGCTGGCAGGAAGGCTTGCAGGCAGGTAGGCACCAAGGCTGGCAGGCAGACATGAACCAAGGCTTGCAGGAAGGCAGGCAGCAAGGCTTGCAGGCAGGCTGGCACCAAGGCTGGCAGCAAGGCTGGCAGCAAGGCTGGCAGACAGACATGCAGGCAGGGCAGGCAAGGCAGCCAATCCGTCTGGCAGCAGGTCTTTCCTCTGAATGGTGACCTGCTTCCGAGCTGCTTCTGTTATATCCGCGGGGCTGACGCAATGCATCCTCCCCGCATGCGCACTTAACGCCAGGCATCCATTAGGCTTTCGCTGTGTATCCGCTGTGCATCCGCTGTATCCGTTCCGCGTCCTCTGTGCATCCGCTGTATCCGTTCCGCGTCCGCTTTGCTGAGGCCCCCCGGAAGCCCAGCGGATGTGCCATCCGCTTCCATCCACTGGGCTTCCGTTCCGCATCCGCTTTGCATCTGCCCTGCGTCCTCCCCGCATCCGTGTTATCCACTCCGGTTATGCAAATTTTTGCCCCTTTTGAGAGCGGATAACAACAGAAGGAACATTTTGCTCGTCCATTGTGTCCTTTTTGCATCCGTTGGGCAGTGTGACATGGGCTTAATCTATTACTTTCATGAAACTAAAGTATTTTTGTTGTTGCTAAAAATAATGTTTAAAGGCTTTCTACTTCAGATGAAACAGTCATTTTATATTTAAAAATGTCATAAAATAGGTCTGATTGCTCTATTACTCATTCTAAAAGTTGAATACAAATGAATACAATTGCCTATTGTGTTTTGATTATGTATAAGTAAATATTACCATAAATGTATAACAACTGATAACAGACATTATTTAGGAAACTACAATTCAATTAATTACTTTTTTTATCTTGTTTTTGCTCACTAACTTATCAGATAGGTCTCAGACAAGACTACAAAAACTTTTCCCTGTTGTTGCCCTGCCGTTCACCTCAACCTTGACCTGGAGATTAAACTCACTTTTATTGCACACAAAGGTCATCTGTATTAGGTCAACATTCAAAGTCCCTTGTCAACCAAGGTTGATATATTCCAACCTTTCCTACTCTAATGCATCAATTTTTTCATGGTGAGGTCATATGCAGCAGACAGTGTATTCAGCAATTTATTGCACCATTGTAATTTAGCACAGAATATGATTGTCCAAAAAGCTGCCTCATGAATAAATTTTCTACCCCAATATGCTAGATGCCATTACTAACAAATCTGGTCCTGCATAGAAACCCCATAAATAGTTGTCCCTGAGATATAATGCAAAATTAGAACAATTATGTTGAAGCCATAAGTATTAGAGAAGAAGGATCATCGTATTTAAAGCTACAGCAGCCAAGAACTAATAATCATGTGGATAGTATTAAATTTCAACTGTAGAGACCTTTAAAATCTGAGGGCATTTATTTATGACCTGAGACCAAGGCTGTTTGAGGCTGAATTACATGAAAGAATAATTAGTAAGATGGGCCCTATGTGAATGTATAATATGTGAACAGAAAAAACCATGCAAGGTGAAAAGTAATGCAGTTGAATAGAAGCACCTATCCAAAATAATAGATTTAGGTTTCTGAATAGAATCAAGAAAATTTGGGTTCAAGCTTTGTCTAGAATATTGAATTGTCTGGCTTTTGGCCAGGCTTTCAATCTGTTGTATTACAGAAAAGTGAGGTTTAAATTATGGGAAATTAAGGTATGCTTCCTTAAATTACTATAGTAAATACTTTTCTTAAAGACAATTTTCTGGTTTTAAGACAAATAATTTGTCAGAGAGGATGTGAAAGTAACAACTGTTCAGTAGAAAATATGAGGAGAGTAACTACTTCTGAATCACAGCATTCTTTACAAAACCAGAACTGCCTGAATTCCTCCCTAGCTCAAAGTAACTATGGAAGTAATAACCAGCAGTGTAGTAATTGGCTGTTACATATTTTAATGTTGGTACTTGTTGGTGTAACTGTTTTTATTTTTACTTTTAAAATTATTCAGTCAATTGTCCACATACTCATTGTCAAGATGGGCAGCTATACAAATTGATTAAATAAGTAAACGGACAGATAGATGTAGGACAGAAGGTTTTGTTTGTCAGGCTTACTGACCAAGCTTGGCAGTTAATCACACACTTCTTGTCACCTCATTGATTAACTCCTTGTCAACTCCTTGCCTTGATTTTGTTGAAAACTTTCATATATACAGTAGCTACGACAAATGAAGGCCTTTAAATACGATACAAAATCATAAACTAAAGTAAAGGTAAAGGTTTTCCAGGTTCAGTTGTGTCCAACTCTAAGGGGTGGTACTCTTTTTAGTTTCTTAGCTGAAGAAGCCAACATTGTCTGAAGACATTTCCATGGTCATGTGACCAGCATGATGACACACCAAGGCACAAAGAACTCTACTACCTTTCCACCAAAGTGGTACCTATTTATCTACTCACATTTGCATGCTTTTGAATTGCTAGATGGGAAAGAGCTGGGGTAATGGAAGCTCATCCCATTGCATTACACTTGGGTCTTGAACCCAGATCTGACAAGCTCATTTTCTTTGGCTCTTGAGACATCACACCCTCCTCATGAAATCATATGAAGTGTTTTCTAAATGTAAAGATATTTATATTCTTATGCAGGGGTGTCAAACTGGTGGCCCACCGGCCAGATGCATCACATGCAGACCACGCCCAGTCCAGCTCCATGAAGGAAAAAAACATTGTGATATGTCATGTGATGGCAACATGATGCCGCATTATCATTGTGATATGTCATGTGATGGCAACATGACACCCCACGTTCTTATGTATTTAAATTCTAGGCTTATTTCACCCTACTTTTTGAATTAACAGATACAGTGGTACCTCAGTATTTGACTACTTCAAAACTTGTTGAATTTGATATTCAACACATTTTGACATGAAAATGTTGTCCCAGTATTCATCTTTGCTTGGGAAAGACAGGAAGTCAGTCATGCTGGGAAGATCGCTATGTTGGAAAAGGGATAGATAGAAAGTTCTTCCTGGCCAAAACAAAGAGTCATGGTAAGTTACATGTATCAAAAGTGGTTTTTATTTTGAAAAGACAACTGGGCTGATTTTTTGAGAAAAACAAGATATTTTGTTTCCTATCCTGGAAGCATCATCAGTTGTATTGGATATTGTGGGAAATAGAAGGACAGTTATTGACAGTTGTGATTAGCTGCTGGGAGGAAGAATGATAGATTCTGACAGAATAGTGGGAGGGGGGATGGAAAGATTTTGTTTTCTTTGCAGTCAACTGGTCTTAACATTCTCTGAGAGCTTTTGCAGTTATTTGGAGTTTTATCTGTGACCTCAGGGTCACCTGAATCAGAGATATGGAATCTTCTTGTAACAGCCTAAAGGACTGCATTGTAAATTGGAGATAGTGTCTTATCCCTCTTCTCTGTTGAGAAAGGGCTGTTCATGGTTTGTTTGCTCCTGTCCATTTTAGTACTTGTCATGCCTCGTGGAACCATTTAAGCACAAGTAGTGAAGTACCACTGTATATGTATTTCCTATTTGCCATAATGATCAGAGACTTTCTCAGGTGATATCTGAGTCCACACATCCCTCACCCCTCACATCCTGGATATAAATTGTTTCAACTCCTAACCTCATAATGACACTACAGAGCATTGCACACCAGAACAATTGGACACAAGGACAGTTTTTTTGCCCAAATACTATCACTCTGCTAAATAAATAATTCCCTCAACACTGTCAAACTATTTACTAAGTCTACATTACTATTACTATTAATCTTCTCATTGTTCCTATCACCCATCTCCTCCCACTTATGATTGTATGATTGTAACTTTGTTGCTTGTATCCTTACAATTTATATTGTTTCCTAGTATGATTTGATTGCTTATTTGTACCCTATGACTATCATTAAGTGTTGTACCTTATGATTCTTGATGAATGTATTTTTTCTTTTTATGTACACTGAGAGCATGTGCACCAAAAACAAATTCCGCTTGTGTCCAATCATACATGGCCAATAAAGAATTCTATTCTATTCTATTCACATGCAAGCCATAGTCCATTGCTGAAAATTTGAGAGGAGAAAACCTTTCTTCTGTAACATCATTCTCATGGACAGATCACTCTCTTTCCAAAAAGAAGTCCTGCCTTTAGGACTTCCGGTTTGCAGGGCTTTGGTGGAAGACAGGAATCCGCGATCGTGCGTGGTTTCTGCCTGGGCGCACCGCCGGAGTGACCCGAGCCAGCTGGCTTCGGGCTAAGCCACTCCGTAGAGGTCGGTGAAGACAGGGGAGATTCCAGCAGGGTCGAGGAAAGCCACATCTTTCCTCCCCAGCTGGCTAAACTCCCTTTCCCGAAGGCGGTAGAGCGGTGGTCAGAAATGGCCGCGTCAAAGAAGCCCTCATCCGGAAAAGAATGTGCAGGAGGAAGAAAGTGCTGAAGTGAAAGTTTTGGCTGACTGGGATAAGAAACAACAATTAAGGCATCCTGGAACTCAAATTTTAAAACAGGATACATCGCTCCGAAAGAAGATTCGGAAGCAGCGAATGAAAGGGAAAAGGGAAAAAAAATTTTTTCACTCTCCTTCCTTACGTTGACAGCGAGCAGAGATGAATGAGAAATCGGAAAAATCTGCTTTGGCATCAACAGGTATTTAAGCTGAAAAACTTAATGCCAAGGGGATAATAAAGATTTCTGAATATAAAAGGAAAAAAAAAAAAGAAGGATTTTTTTTTTTTTGCTGTAAGTGGGAAGGGAGAGGAAGAGAATAAGAACAGGATTTGGAAGGAAGAGATAGCCAAGAATCTAAAGAATCTAAAGTTAAATTTTAACAGGACTTCTAAAAGATACATTTTAACTGGAACTTTGTAACTAAATACTAACCCCAAGAAGAGAAAGTGAAAAAAGGAAGAAGGTGTCAAAAGAAACAGCTTGTGTGTATTTGGATTGCTTGCTTACTTGGGACTTTTGGAACTATATTTGAAGGATTAAAAACACTTGGGTGGTTGTTTTAAAAGAAAAAAAACCTCTACAATGGCATCACTTGTGGATGAATTGAAAATAGAATTTAAAAAACTTAAAGAAGAGGAACAAGAAGGGAAGGGCTCTCTTGGTTCCGTTTTTCAATTCTTAGAAATGGCGATCTCTACCTACGAGAAATTACAAGAAAAAACCATGCAACAAGAAGATTGGGACAAAGAAGAAGCCATTTTAAATGAATAAGTAACTTGGGGAAGAAAGGGGAAAGAGGGGAAAGAGAATGGAGAATTTGAGACCTAAAAAAGTAACAAAAAAAGGGAAAACTAAGGTGAAAAGTGGATATAATGTGAGAAAGCAACAGAAAAAGGGAATACAGAAAAGGGAAATCGAGGTGAAGAGACAAGGAGGTAAAAAGGGCAGAGAGAAGAAGCAAAGGAGGAGGGGAGGGAAGAGAAGCTACAAGGGTGTGAAACAAGATGTAAAGAAACAGGATTTATTTAGAGATAATGGGTAAACATTTAATTGAAAAAGTGATTCTGCAAAGGTACATATGATTGTATTGTTATATTTGTATTTAGAAATAATGTTAGAAAATTGGAAACAACGTATGATTTAGTGAAACATTTGTGAATAAAATAAATGGAATGAATTAAATGAGAGAATTAATTCAGAAAGGAATGGGAACATTTTAATGACATGTTTTAAAATACAAGTGAAGAGGGGGGGAAGTAATTATGGAAAGTTTATAAGCGTTCCCATAGAAGCATGATACCTACTTAAAAAGTAATGTGTTAAATGTTTAAAATTTAAATGAATTAACATTAATGATAGAATTGAATTGGTATAGATCGTTGTTTTAATTATATTATATATTTTTATTTTTCTTTTCTTTTCTTTTTAAAATGTAGCGTGTAGCTTTAATGTACTAAGAAGAATCCGAATGGAAGTTATGTTCTATATTAAGTGTTATAATTTTAGGAGAAAGATATAAAGGCGTCATACTCCAATCAGTGACCACAGGAGGAATTTTGTTTAATGAGAAAAGATAACAGACAGTTGAAATAGGACAGACAAAGAATATAAATATAATGATCTGATTTGAGATGAAACAAATAAAAATAAAATTAAGAAAGTTAAAAAAGGGAAGAAGCTATATAGAAAATGTAGAATGGTAATAAGATATGAAATGATATATAAAAATGAGCATGAATTTGAATTGGTGTCTGTACAAAGAGATGTAACCCGGGATCAGGCTGCTTTCAGAAAAGAGGTTTTATGTTTTTCATGTTCTGTGTTGTGTTTGTTTATGTTTGTTTCTAAAAATCAATAAAATTTTCTTAAAAAAAAAAAAAAAGAAGTCCTGCCTTTGGCCCCTATTATGCCTTTGGCCCCATATTATGCTTCCACAGGGTTAAGTTCTCACTCTATTTGCTTAATCTTTATATGAGGTGTCTTGATGAAGTCATCCAGTGTCATGAGGTTAGGTACCCTCAATACGATGATGAAAACCAGCTGGAGAATTGAGCAATACTGTTGATGTCCTGTCTCAGTGCTTGGAGACTGCGGAGGTTTGGATGGGGAATAATAGACTTTGGCTCAGGAACTGACCAGCTTTGAGTTTGGGGCTTCCAGAATCTGAAAAAATATTGGTGTTGGATGGAGATCTTGAACACACTCTGGAGGTCCTTTTGGACTCATAATTCCTGCTCAACTCATTTCAGAAATTCTAGTATTCTGTATGTCTTTTTGTATGAATAAATGCTTGGAAAGGTGATATTGACACAGCAACATTTTAAAAAAATAATGTTCTATTTTCACTTTAACAAAAGCAGCATTTACAATGAGTACAATATAGTTCTAAAGGGAATCATGGCAATTATTGGAGCTGCATAAAAATGTGATTGATTTAAAAGTCACTACTCAACTGATGCAAATGCTTTCAATCTTTCTACTTCTACATGCCAGCAACTTCTACCCATCCAAAAACTTATCTCTGAAACCTGCTTAGGATATTGATTAGCATTCTGGTCCATCTACACCATTATTTATATTCTCATACATTCCTTAATTTTGTTAAAGCAGATGTAGTCATACGTTAATGTGGAAGATATCAGGTTATGGTAAAGTAAAGTTGGCGCTGTTGCTGACACAGGAGGCAATGGAAATGTAATACATCTTCAGATTTATTTAGAAACCTAGAAATTTTGGAACTGGTGTAGATGAATACAACAATATCTCTAATGGACCTCTTGCAGCCTTATTTATTAGCCTTAATAATATATTTATGCTAGAGATAAGGTTTCAAATTTGGCGCAAACTATTTATACAAATATTTTTATTTAAACTATTTATGAAAAACTGGTAGTGCAATAAACATTTAGAATAGAATACCTTTATTGTCATTGCATTCCACAAATACAATGAAATTTGAGAGCTACTCCAGCAGTGTCCCAAACACCACATCACAATCACACTACAGAGTATTTAAAAATTAAAATAACAACAACAACAACAACAACAACGACGATGACGACGACGACGACGACGACGATGTTGATGATAGAACTAAATCACAAATGCACTGTTTGATTCAAGACAATTACTGCCTTGGAAAATAAACTGTTTCTCAATCTATTAGTCCTCATTTTAAGACACCTACAACACCTCCCTGATGGTAACAGTTCGAAATATGAATTCCAGGATGAGAACAGACTGTGGAGATTTTGAGTGTTCTAGAGAGGAGTCTGGTCTTCTCAATCTCTTCCAAAGAAGAAAGAGGGTAACCAATTATTTTTGCTGTGTTTATAACTTTCTGGAGCATCTTCTTATCCACTGCAGAGCATCCAGCATACCACACCGTTACACAGTATGCTAAAATGATCTCGTTGGTAGAATGGTAAAAAGTAACCAGCAACTTCTCATCCAGACCACTCTTTTTCAGCATCTTTTTCAGCAACCTCAGAAAGTGCAGGTGCTCTTGGGCCTTCTTTGCAGTGGTCATAATGTGGATCAACCAAGCAAGGCTGTTGGAAATATGAGTTCCCAGAAATTTAAAACTATGAATTCTTTCCACACAATCTCCATTGATATATAGTGGGAGAGGTTCTGCTTTGCATCTTCTGAAGTCTATGATCAATTCTTTGGTCTTTTGGATGTTCAGGGTGAGGTTATGACTCTTGCACCATAAGACCAGTCTGAGAACCTCTGACCTATAGGCTGTCTCATCTCTCCCTGATATGAGTCCCAGCAACATGGTGTCATCTGCAAATTTTATTACAGAGTTAGTGGGACAAGAGGGAGTGCAGTCGTAAGTATAGAATGAATACAAAGGGGGACTCAGCACACAGCCCTGTGGAGAGCCAGTGCTGAGAGCAAGAGTGGAGGAAAAATAACTGCTAATCTAACAGTTTGGGGTCTGTTAGTAAGAAAGTCCTTTATCCAACAGCAGATGTGAGAGGAGAGGCCCATTTCTAGCAACTTCTTAATCAGTATATCTGGAACGATGGTGTTAAAAGCTGAGCTGTAATCAACAAAAAGCATCCTTATATAGCTCCCACTATGCTCCAGATGGTCCATTGCAACGGGAGAGCCATGGCAATGGCATCCCCTGTGGATCTGTTATTCCGATAAGCAAACTGGTATGGGTCAAGGGTTGATGGGAGGCAATCCTGTATATATTTTAAGACCAGTCTCTTAAAACACTTCATGATTATGGGTGTGAAAGCTACTGGTCTATGATCATTTAAAGTATCAGGAGAGGGCTTTTTGGGAACTGGAATAATAATGGAAGTTTTGAGGCAAGATGGAACAATGGCTTGTATGAGAGAAAGGTTAAAAATATTTGTAAACACACCTGTGAGCTGGTCAGCACATGCTTTGAGTATCTTTCCAGGTACCCTATCAGGGCCAGCGGCCTTCTTCAAATTCACTGCTCTAAGCACCCGCTTCACATCATACTTTTGTACTGTGAACAGCTGAGTACCAGTGGTTTGTAGAGGCAGTGTGTCCAAAGACCTATTCACTTCGAATCAGGCAAAGAAGCAGTTCACTTCTTCTGCCAGTGATGCGTCTTATTGATCGATATGGGTTGCTGCCCCTGTAATTAGTGATGTGTTTAATTCCCTGCCAAGCCTGCCGTGGATCACTATTTGTGACGTAGTCCTCAATCTTTATAGTCCTTTTTTGCCTCCATTTTATTGAGGAGGGACCAAGCATTTGAGAAAGATACTCGGAAGTGATGGTTTGTGTGGCTGTCTCTTTAAGCGAGCTAAAACTCCCACTTTGCAGCCCCTCCTCCGCCTTCTCTCTCTGCACAGCCTGCGCCACTTAAACAATCCCACTAAAATCCATGGAGCTCCTGGTAGTCTATCTATCTCCTTGGGAATACTGTGAGTCCTCTGAAAGTCCAACACAATAGCTCCAGCAGACTGCAGCCCATAACAGATAACAGATAACACATAATCAGAGTTGGAAGGATGAACTTGTAGGTCATCTCGTCCACCCACCCACCCAAGCAGGAGACCCTACACCATTTCTGACAAATGGCAGTCCAATCTCTTCTTAAAAGTCTCAAGTGATGGCGCTCCTACAAACTTCTGAGGGCAAGCTGTTCCACTGGTTGATTGTTCTCACTGTCAGAAAGTTTCTCCTTATTTCCAGGTTAAATCTCTCCTTGTTCAGTTTCCATCCATTATTCCTTGTCTGGCCTCCATGTACTTTAGAAAATATTGGAAGACTGCTATCATATCTCCCCTGGTCCTTCTCTTCACTAGACTAGACATGCCCAGTTCCTGTAACCATCATATGTTTTAGTCTCCAGTCCCCTAATCATCCTGGTTGCTCTTTTCTTTATTTTTTCTAGAGTCTCAACATCTTTTTTATAGTGTGGTGACCAAAACTGGATGCAGGACTCAATTCTTTTTCTTTTAAAAGTTTTTATTTTTTACAACAAACATACAAACAAAACATAAAAACATAAAACCCTCTTTCAATTACATACATACAGTGTGTCACTTGGTTATAATCTTTTGTGCTATCCTTTTTTTTACCATTACTCACAAGTTATATAAATTCTCACCTTATCAATCTAGCTTGTGCTTATGTAATATCAATTATTAAACATTCATTTGACTGAACTATTTTCCATCATTTTATACAAGATATTCTAATTTTCATTATGATTTAATCTTATACATTCATCCAATGGTGATATATTTTATATTGTATTCTATATCAATCTATTAACTTTTATTGTAAGGCTTACTAATCTATTTCTTTACCATGTCTTTTTATTTAACCATTGATAAAATAAATCCCATATCTTATAAAATTGTTTATCCTCTTGTTCTCTAATTTCAAATGTTTACTCATTTCAGCACAGTCCATGATTTAATAATTTCCTCCTGCATAGGTATTTTTTCATTTTTCCAATTCTTAGAAAATACAATTCTAGCTGCTGCTAAAACATTTACAATCAAATATTTCAATTCTTTACAACATATTTCCGATATAATTCTACTCTATTCTATATAGTACTCTATTCTTGAAAACTTACCTTATACTATATGTATAAAATATATCTTTTTTTTTAGGATATACTCAGTAAACAGAACTTATCATACCTTACTGAGTATAGAAGTACTACTTACTAAGGCTTTATAGAGTGGTATTAGTACCTCATTTGATCTGGATTGTATCCCTCTGTTAATGCAACTTAGGACTGCATTAGCTTTTTTGGCTGCTGCTGCACACTTGCTGGCTCATATTTAGCTGGTTGTCCATTAAGACTCCAAGATCCCTCTCACAGTTACTGCTATTAAGCCTGGTTTCACCCAGTTTATATGTGTACTTTTTGCTTTTCTTGCCAAAGTGTAGGACTTTACTTTTCTCTACATTGAATTTCATTTTGTTAAATACGGCCCAGTGTTCTAGTCTGTCAAGATCCATCTAGATCTTGAGCCTATCTTCTTGGATGTTAGCTATTCCTGCCAGCTTAGTATCATTTGCAAATTTGGTAAGTTCCCCTTCTCTTCCCTCAACTAAGTCATTTATGAAGATATTGAAGAGTACTGGGCCTAAGACAGAACCTTGGGGCACCCCACTGCTTACCTCCCTCCATGTAGACTTAGACCCATTAAGCACTACTCGCTGAGTACAATTTGCCAGCCAGTTGCCAGTCCATCTAGTAGTGGTGCTATCTCTTCCACTTTTTTCTAGCTTACTAAGAAGTAGGTTGTGGTCTACTTTGTCGAATGCCTTACTCAAATCCAAATATATTATATCCATAGTATTTTGCTAGTCTACTAGTTAGGTCACTATGTTGAAGAATGAAATAAGATTGGTTTGGCATGATCTGTTTTTAACAAACCAGTGCTGACTGCTAGTTATTACTTTACTTGTTTCTAGATGTTGGCAGATCTGTTTTTTTATTATCTTTTCCAGTATCTTCTTGGGTATTGATATTAGGCTGATTGGTCTGTGGTTTCCTGTGTCTGTTTTTTTTTTCTTTTTTGAAGATGGAAACCACATCAGCTCTTTTCCAGTCCTCTAGTAGCTCCCAGTGCTCCAAGATTTTTGAAATATATGGTACAGTAGTTCTGAGACGACCTCTGCCAGCTCCTTTAAAACTCTGGGACGTAATCCATCAGGAGCTGGTGATTTGTGTTCGTCAAGATCAGACAGGTGCTCTCTTACTATTTTTGCTTCTTTTAACTTTTATTTCTAGTCTGTCTTTTACAGTTATGTTTTTCGTGAGTTGATCTGTAGTTTCTTTTTGCGTGAAGATGGATGCAAAGAATGAGTTAAGCAGTTCTGCTTTCTCTCTGCTACCTGTTACTTCCTTGCTGTCTTCTCTCTTTAGTGGATCGATTGTTTCCTTGATTTTTTTTCTTGATATTGATATGTTGGAAGAAACTTTTTTTATTATCTTTAACTTTTGTTGCAAGTCTTTGTTTGTTCTGAGCCTTTGCTATCCTGACTTCGTCTTTGCAGATTCTGGCTATCTGCTGATATTCTGCCTTAGTTGTATGTCCCTCTTTCCATTTTGTGTACTTGTCCTTTTTTTCTTTCAATTTGCCAGAGAGATCTTTGTGCAGCCATGCTGGTTTCTTCTTGGATTTCTTCTTTTACTTTCTCAGTGGTATTGTGCTGGTCTGGGCTTGTATGATTGTATTTTTCAGAGTTTCCCAAGATTCTTGAGTTGTTTTCCCCTTTAGGATTTTCATCCATGGAATCTTTCCCAAGTTCTCTCTGAGTTTATTGAAATCAGCTCTTTTAAAATCCAAGACTCTGGTATCATTATGTTCTGTTGCTTGTGTTATGCTGAATTATAGTATGACATGGTCACTCTCACCCAAGGTTCCTGCAGTTTCAACTCCCTCTATCACTTCTTATCTGTTTATAAGAATTAAGTCCAGTATGGCTGTCCCTCTAGTTTCACCCTCTACCTTTTGGACAACAAAGTTGTCAGCTAGGTTGGTTAGGAACTTATTTGATTTCTCACTTGGCGCAGAATTAGTTTTCCAACTGATATCAGGATAATTGAAGTCTCCCATTACTATTGTTGTGTGTTTCCGGCATATGTTTGTTAGTTGGCTGGCAAAAAGGACATGTATTTGTTCTGCTTGATTGGATGGACTATAATATATACCTATAATATATACCTATACCATGTCATTCTTTTTTTCTTTTATATTGACCCATATGCATTCTAGGAAGTTTTCATCTTCATGCATTTCTGTAGCAATATAGTGGTCCTTTACATACAGTGCAACTCCACCTCCTCTTTTATGGGGTCTCGTTTTTTTTGAATAGTTTGTATCCTTCTATCAGTATGTTCCAGTTATGGGTTTCATCCCACCAAGTTTCTGTTATTCCAGCTATATCACATTTACCTTCATGTATTCATAGTTCGACTTCACCCTGTTTGTTCCCCAGACTTTGTGCATTTGTATATAGGCACTTGAGATCTTTATGTCTGACACTGTGTTTTCTGTCTACATAACCTTTGTTGTACCTGCCTGCCCCTACTTTCTTGCCACCTGTTTGATTAATGTACTTGGTATGGCGCTCACTATTAAATGCTTGGTTTTGGTTGGCATCAAGGTTGATAATCTTACCTGCACAAACATCTACTTTGCATGCACTGGTATCCTTATTAGTTTTAGGTTGCTGGGGACAGAGATGTTCTGAATCCATTAATTCTCTGTCCCCTCTGTTCAGTTTAAATGTTTATCCAGGAAATCTGTGAATTTAATGCCAAGTAACTCAATTCCTTTCTTTGATGGATGCAAACCATCTCTTTTGTAGTTTTTCATTGGACCAGCTGCAGACATCATGACTAATAAAATCAAAGCCTTCCCTTTTACACCATTCCTTTAGCCATACATTAAACTCTGCTACACGCTGCCCTTTCCCTTTTTGTTCCTTGTATACTAGTAGAACCTTGTATACTGGTAGAACAAGCATATTAGTTCTTGTCAGCTGTAAACCTTCCCCTTGCAAAAAGACAGACACATATATCACCAAACATACACACCAGACCAGAGAGCGAAAAGCCGCAGCAACCGAGCGCGCTGCCATCTTCCTAGATAGATTACTGTAACTTTTTCAAGCATATACTGATAAGGATCATGTTCCATACTTGCAGTCCATTTGCCAGCTTAGCTTAATGTAGCTTGAAGAGCAAGTCACATTTTACCTATTTGTTTTTCCTATAAATGTTATTGGAAAAACAAACTATGTAATACACCTTTCATTAATGACATTCAACATAAATATTAGTAAGTACAATATTGCTTCTTTTAAAGAGTTAGTTATTTTGCTGAATTTGCTCAGGTAGAGTGAAAGAGGTTTTCTGTATCTCACAATGATTTAAAATAGTGAACTACAATAAGTGATGTTTGGAAGATTGGTTAAGTTGTAAAGTGGTTCATATTGAGGTATAAGAGGATTGTCAAGAATTCTGAAAAAAAATTATTGCATACATTTGCATCAGTACCCATGAAATGGCAAAAGAAAGCCATCAAACCATAGTACACAACTCGCATGAGTCTTGCACTAGTTACAGGATGCGAACTTTAACATTTAAAGCCCCACATGGCTTGCTCCATGAACTTGCAGGACAATCTTTTCCATGTGGAATTGAATTATTCAGCATGTTTACTCTCATAAACCTATTAGTGGTTCCAAGAGATAATCAAGATAACCTCCTTTTATCAAGAGATAAAAGGCACAGTTAGTACTTTCTGTTAGCAGTTCTTGCATTTTGAAGCAGCCTCCTCCTTGAGCCCAGGCTAACACCCACTCTGAAAGCCTTCCAGAAGTTAGTGAAAACTGATGATTCCAGAGGACATCTGGGTAGTGATATTGATTCCATTTGATTTTGCAGTATGGATTTTATGAATCTGTGGTGTGAATTTTAGAAGCTTATGGCATTATTTTGTTTCTATTTTTGATTTTACTTGGGAGTCAGTGTAGATTAGATGCAGTTTTACAATGGCATATAAATCAGATATCAATCTGTCAGAAGGTTGGTAAATCTACCAGAGCAGATTTGATAGTACATAAGGAACTGAATAGAAGAGTGCAAGATTGCAGTGAAATTATATTCTAAGGCACCCAGGTTAGCATTTAAATCACTTGTTAAGCCATCTATACAACTTGCACTGGTGGATATCTCCTCAGGGGACTGCACATAAAAGTTACTACAAGAAACTCACCTTGTGCTGGAACTGATCATTTGGTTCAATATTCTGAACACTGATTGACAACAACCCTCCAAGATTTTAGATGAGATTATTTTTCAAACCTGGAACCTTGTGGTACATGAAAGCATATCACCTTTTGAGCTATAGCCAAGTCTCTGATACATACAATACTATCAATTATGACTAATTTTATTCTCCTGACTGACTTTACATTAATAAATTTGATTACAAAACCTTTTTTCATAAGCCTATAGAGGCCAAAATGAAAAAAAAAAAGATTTACTTAGTCATAGCAAGCCGCAAAGCAAAGATGTGTTACAAAGAATGTTGTAATACAAAACATAAAGTTGCAATCTACTTGCATTTAACTGAATTAAGACTTGTATTTGAGGAAACATGTTTAAGATAACATTTTAAGAATTCTATATCCATGATACATTTTTCCACACTTTTCAACAAATGGTTTATTGTGTCTCAGGGCACTAAAATGCTAATTTTTAACATAAAACTGTCCACAAATGTTGTTAAAATTAAATTATTACATACACATTTCATCTTCTTAGTATTATTTTTATGTTTCCATTATTTTTGAAGAAGGCTTTGTCTGGCATCTTTTACATAGTTCTCTCTGGCAGTGTAAATATCAGTATCAGTTTCATCTCATCAGGACCTATAGGAAAAAAAAGTTCTGCCTATTCTGAATTGTCCCAAGAAGCTTCAAGATTAATTTGATTTAAAAGGCTTCAGGAACTTTCAAAGGAGAGTTGGTGGTTTCAGGCCATTTCCTAATGGACAGGTGCATCTATCATAAAACCATCAGGATTTCTACCATTATTGGCAATTTCTCATCCACACACAATATTTTCATTTTAGAGTCTAGGCATATTGGCAGAAAGATATATTCTAGAAAGAACAGTAAATTTCTGCAAATGATACAATTCTGTATACTCAGAAAATATAAGAAATAATGGTTATTTCATTCATGCAATTTTATCTATTAAATTAATAGGTTCAAATATAAAATATTTTATTGATCTAAATTTAACAAAAATGTTAGCAAAATATTAGCAGATAACAAAATGGAAAATTACTGTAATATACATGATCATACAAAGCAATTCTTTTATAAGAAAAGGTGTTTTTTAGGAAAGATCATCTTCAATGACTTCGTCTCTATTGTGAAACTAAATAGAAAATATTCCCTATATGGTAACATCCAAGAGATAAAATGGTTTCAAAGATAGTGTATCAATATTCAGCTAATTTACTGATCTTGAAACTTTCAACTAAATAAAAATCCTTCAAGTTTTAAGCATTATTCTTTTGTATTAAAAGCAATCACATGCTATCTATATTTGGTGAAAAAAGTGCCTGCTAAAATTGAAAGTTTTGTTTTATATTTTTCAATTTTATTTGGGTGATCCATATGCCCAACCACCAGCTTTACTTTAAGATAATTTAAAACAGTAACAAAATGTACATAACCGCTTTCATGCTGGATAAAGCCCATGTCACACTGAACCAATGGATGCAAAGAGGATGTAAAACGGACAAAAAAGCTTGCCATCCGTTGGTTAACGCGATGTATCCGTTCTGTACTCATTGCCTCCGTTTTGCTTCCTCTCTATACGTCCAGCATCCGTTTATGGACGTTTCATCCGCTCCAAAAGTTTTGGGGTGCCTAAAACTTTTGCGCAGAAAATATATCCAGTTCGTCTGTTCTGCATCCGCTACACATCCGCTACGCATCCGCTACGCATCCGCTATATCCGCTAGGCGTCCGTTCCGCATACAGGCAACTCCATCCGCTCCAGCGGTAAACGGACGCAGGGAGGAAGCGGAACGGACGCAGAACGGATGCAGAACGGATGCCTAGCGGATGCAGCATGGAAACAAAGCATTTAAAACGGAAAAAACATTCGCAGAGGGGACCTATCTCGGATATTAAGGATGTCTACAGGATGCCTACAGGATGCCTAGAGGATGCCTAGTGGAAAACCTATACTGCCTATAAAAAGGGGGAGCAACTCGCCTGCATCGCACTTTCAGAATAGCAGCCCAGTGGTGCAGACCTCTGCAGCCTTCATCTGCCTCTTCCTCTTCCACAGCATCCAGTCATGTCCACCGTGGATTGTAACAAAGTCCTTTCGACAGCCACCATCGTTCTGCAACAGTGCGAAACCATCTGCAGGCTCTGTGAACACTACTGCGAGAAGAAAAGGAGCCACCCAAAAAGAGTCTGGGTCCGAAGATGGTTCGCCAGTAGAGCGGAAGACGGATTGTACAACAAGCTGATGGTGGAGCTCAGGAGCGAAGACACTCAGGCATTCCAGAACTTCATGAGGATGCCGCCAGCCATGTTTGACGAAGTTGTGCAGCGGCTGACACCCAGGTTGACCAAGGAAAATACCAGCTTCCGGCCCAGCCTGGAACCTGGGCTCAAGGTGGCACTCACTCTGCACCACCTGGCCTCAGGGACCTCCTACAGGAGCATGCAGTATGGCTGGAGGGTGCCATCCAACACCATCAGCATTGTGGTCAGAGAAGTGGTGCAGGCCATCATCGAAGAATACAAGGAGGAGCTCCTCCAGTACCCCTCCACTGAAGAAGGCTGGAAGAAAGTTGCAGAGCAGTGGTATCAGAAGTGGAACTTACCACACACCGTTGGAGCCATAGATGGCAAGCACGTGGCCTGCAAATCTCCAGCCAAGTCGGGGTCCACTTATTTCAACTCCAAGTGCTTCTTCAGCATCATCCTCTTTGCCATGGTCAATGCTGACTACAAGTTCATGTACATCGATGCTTCAGGCAACGGCTCATCTTCAGATGCCCAGATGTACAACGCCAGTCACCTCAAGGAGGGGCTAGAACGCAACCTCATCGTGGGCTTCCCAGATCCAGAACCCCTGCCCAACGACACACAAGATGTGCCCTACTTCATCGTGGGGGATGACGACTTCTCCCTCACAACCTACCTCATGAAGCCCTGCACCTCCAGACTCCTCACCCGTGAAGAGAGAATCTTCAACTACAGGCTGTCCAGGGCAAGGCGGGTGGTGGAGAACGCCTTTGGCATCCTGGTGAACAGGTTCCAGGTACTTCTCACCACCATGCAGCATTGCCCAGAAACCGTGAGGAGGATCATGGAAGCTTGCTGCATCCTGCACAATCTCATGCGCATCCGCTACCCAGTCTTACAGAACAGGCTCGTGGACCTCCAACAAGGCAATGGGGACATGGAGCCTGGGGAATGGAGGCAAGGGCGAAACCTGATCGACACTGAGGATGTGCAAGGCCCCAACAGAGCCTCATATGAAGCGAAGAAGCAGCGCAACCTCCTGAGACAATGGTGCAACTCCCCAGCTGGAGCAGTGCAGTGGCAAGACAGGATGGTAGATGCTTAATGGATGCTTCCTTCAGCCTGTCTCATCACACAGATGAGATTGGGCCATGTATGTTTTGTTGGCCTACAATGAACAGGGCGTTTAACAAAGAGTTGTGTTTATGTTGACATGTGTGGATAATTATTACATTATTATTGATAATAAAGGGCCGTAGGTGTGGCACCTGGGAGGGTGGACCATACAGTCCCACTATGCTTGCACTGGAGGTTTATCTAGCCCACAGCTATTACCCATCCCAAAGGTATCCCTGCCCATCCCACAGGTATCCCTGCCCATCCCACAGCTATCTTAACCCATCCCACAAGCATGCAAAGGCTTAAACCATTTCTAAAAGTTTCCAGCAAGACTTTATGAAAAAAAAAGAAATGAAGCAAGTGTGTGAATCAAAAATAGACTTTACTAACAACAAGCTATAAGACAAAAATGAGTCTCTGGCACTCCTCTTGGTCGCTCAGTCTCAGGGGTGAAGGGTCCAGGTGCTGTGGAGGTGGCTGGTGCTGGAGTGCTTGTCATCAGCTCCTCCTCCAGAAGCAGAAGCAGCAGAAGCGCCAGCCCCAGAAGAGCGAGCCCATGCTGCAGAAGCTCCAGCAGAACCAGAGTGAGGGCCAGGGGGCAGGATGGTAGCCCTGTCCCTCTTGCCAGGGCTGGCAGCAGATGGCTGAGGCTTGCTGTGCTTCCGCATGGTTGTGGGGTTGCTGGCTGGCAGGGAGGCTGGCAGGAACCAAGGCTGGCAGAAAGGCTGGCAGGGAGACTGGCACCAAGGCAGGCAGGAAGGCTGGCAGGGAGGCTGGCACCAAGGCTGGCAGGGAGGCTGGCACCAAGGCTGGCAGGCAGACATGAACCAAGGCTGGCAGGAAGGCAGGCAGCAAGGCTGGCAGGCAGACCGGCTGGCAGCAAGGCTTGCAGGGAGGCTGGCAGCAAGGCTGGCAGGGAGGCTGGCAGCAAGGCTGGCAGGGAGGCTGGCAGCAAGGCTGGCAGGAAGGCTGGCAGGCAGACATGCAGGCAGGGCAGGCAAGGCAGTCGATGTGTCTGGCAGCAGGTCTTTCCTCTGAATGGTGTCCTGCTTCCGAGCTGCTTCCATTATATCCGCAGGGCTGATGCAATGCATCCCCCCCGCATGCGCAGTTAACGCCAGGCATCCGTTAGGCTTCCGTTGTGCATCCGCTAGGCTTCCGCTGTGCATCCGCTTCATCCATTCGGGGTCCATTCTGCATCCGCTGTATCCGTTCCGCGTCCGCTTTGCTGACGCCTCCCGGAAGTCCTGTGGATGTGCCATCCGCTCCCATCCGCTTCCATCCGCTTAGGCTTCCGTTCCGCATCCGCTTTGCATCCGCCCTGCGTCCTCCCCGCGTCTGTGTTATCCGCTCCGGTTATGCAAATTTTTGCCCCTTTTGAGAGCGGATAACAACAGATGGAACATTTTGCTCGTCCGCTGTGTCCTTTTTGCATCCGTTGGCCAGTGTGACATGGGCTTAAACAACTTCTTCATGGGAAAAAAATCACTCAAGTATCTACTTGGATGGTTGCTTAAATTTCCTGTTTAGAGACCTTTTAAAGTTATGACAGTACTAAAAGTAACTTTACAACTGGTCCTCATACTTAAAACAGCATTGTTTGTTTGTTTATTTCATCAAGATTCTATATAGCCTATCACACTTGCATGTGATCAAGATTCAGGCACTTTATAAGCAGCAGATGTTTACAAATGTCAGTCTCCCATGATCATGTGATTACCACTTGCATGTTTCACAGCCAGCTTCTGACAAGCAGAGTCAATGGAGAAACTAGCAGTAAAATTGCAAGTCATTATCATCTGACTTAACAACTGCAGGTGATATGCTTAATGACCATAAGGAAAATGAGGTTGTAAGCCAATCATACTTGCATGATGTCTTGTTTAATGACCACACCCATCATTTAGCAATGTCTATCTCCATTGCTGCCATTGCATCACATTGGTAGCTATGGAACTGTTGGTTGGTGTGTTAGGCACTGACACTCACTGCTGCTATAAACTGGCTTGAAAATTCCTTAAAAATTAAGAATCACATATTGGGACCTGGTGCAAGCTCTATAAGTATGTACTATAGATGCAGAGAAAGGGTGTATGTGTGAGAACCATGCTTTTAATTTATGAGGCCAAAAGATTAACCAATTTAAGGCGGAGAGGTCTCCGGGTGAGGAAAGATTGCCTGGGTGCAATCCTATCCAGAGTCTGTCACCTTCCTATTCAAAACGGTGATTAAGAGCTTGGCTGGACTGCACAGCAGGTCTGCAGTTATAAACCCAGATCTTTCTGGAACCCATCAGGGTCTATAAGTTGATGGGGGTGGACCAATCTAATAAGTCCTGCCTCCCTGCGGTGGGGGGGTACAGCTCTTGACAAACTCATTGCCAAGTTATGTCTGTAACATACTCTCCTGTGATCATGTGATCACAACCTGTAATCATCTCAGTTAGCTTCCAAGCAAAAGCAATGGGAAACTGGTAAAAAAGATTACAAATCATGCTCACGTATCTTGCTTAACAATAACGATTGTTCACTTATCACCACAGTAAAAATAGCCATAAAATTGGGTCTGATCACATGATGGTTTACTTAACAACCGTGTTACTTAGCAAGCAAAATTCTACTCCCAATTGTGGTTGTAAGTTGAGAATTGCCTGTATTGTTACTAGGGATCAAAGGAACAGAGAAAATGAAAACAAAAAGGATCTTTCTAAGACCTTTGTTCCTAGAAATAAAGTTGTATGTCCCCAAAATCCTGATTGAACATAGCAAAGAATGTTTAATAAAATTAATAATGCTGTGATGCATTCAATTTTTTTGCTATGATAACCACACAGTAGAAATCCAGCTGTAGAAAACATGAAGGAAATGTGAGATAACACAAGACAAGGAAAGAAACATGCTTGAATAATGTACTGCTAAAGAATAAGGCTCTAAACATTATGTCAATTCATTTAGACTACAAAATTTGACACTCTAAACTCAGAGATTCCTTTTTTCTTACTCTTTCAATGTCTTCTTCTATGTAATTTTGCTTTGCATGAGTTTATCACGGTACATAATCATAGCATAAAGTGAAAGAAGCCTCTCTTAAGGCTAGGTCACACTGGCCGACGGATGCAAAACGTATGCAAAAAGGACACAGCGCACGAGCAAATTTTCAGGGGTGGCTCCATCCGTTGTCATCCGCTCCAAAAAGTGGCAAAAATTTGCATAAACAGAACGGAAAAGAAAGGAAAAGAACGGATGTGGGTAGTATGTAGCAGGGATGTTAAAGGATGTTCATAGGAAGCCTAGAGGATGTATATAGGATGCAAACCGTTCACTGCTCATCCTTTCTATTTCCGTGCTACTGACGCTGTGTAGATGTTCCGTGTACCTTTTGTTTCCTCCCTCTTTCCGTTTTCAGCTGCAGCGGATGTGAGTTGCGAAGATGCCCAGAGGATGCAGAGAGGATACAGCGGACGTTTAACGGATGATAAACGGACATAGAACGTTTGTTGCTCGGATGTCACGGATTTACATCGTACACAGCGGAAAGTTCATCCGCTCAAAAAGTTTTGTGTGGCTCAAAACTTCTTGAGCGGATGAAATCTCAATGGACGGATGCTCAAAGGATAGAGCATATGAAACATGTATGCAGTGAGTACATAACGGATGCATAGCGTTTTCAAACGGATGGCAAGCTTTTTTTAACGTTTTACATCCTCTTTGCATCCGTTAGTGCAGTGGGACAGGGGCTTTAAGATCTAGGTTAGCTTATACTTCAAATACTTAACAAACAAGATCACATCCTGAACACCATTGTATATGAAAAGTACATAAACTTTTATGCTACACAAACTAATACTATTTCGGCATATTACCTCCAGAAAATACATCACAGTTAATTATCTGCAACCAACTCCATATTCAATTGGGCATTCACTTTTTAATAAAAATAAGATTTGCAGGATTAATACAATTATACAATATGAAATAGTTATATTGGTAAAATATATTGTGAGCCATTCAGAGTCATTGAGAGTTGAGTGTCAAACAAATATAACAATAATACTTAGTGGGGAAATAAACCTTGAAATCTACACATCAAAACAGGTACCTACAATAGTTGTCATCTCATATCGATGAGTCTAGTATGGAAATTAGCATTTCACAATTGTCAACCTATTTCTCAACTGAAAAACATTCATTCATTTCCTTTATTATTTTTATAAATATCTTAAGGCAACATACATACCAAATATTCATTCTTCCTATCCAAGCATAGACTAGATAATCCTATGAGGTGAGTTGGGGTAAGAAAGAGTGAGTGGCCTGAAGCCAGCCAACAGATTTTCGTGTCTAAGGTAAGATTGTCTTACAGCCAGTCCTAAACTGTTTTCTCCTTTTTCTGCTGGGAATTTTTCAGTACCAAATTCTCCCCCCCCCCTTAAAAACCCATTATCTCCCAAAAGAAGCACAGGTGCTATGTACAAGAAGCATGATCCATAGTCTGATGAAAGTTAGCCCTGTCTTTTGGTATGAAGTAGGGCTGTAAAAGGATTCAGATTCAGAAGTGGAGCTTCCAAGCATGTGGAGGCACAAACGTGGCACCTGCAACTCTTCAAACATAATGTATATTCCAATAAAAAAATGTAGCTCAGAGTTGAATTGTGGAGTCATCTGTGCTTTCTGAGCTTGATTGTTTGTTTGCAACATTTCATTACCCAATTAATAGTATCACTTATACTCACACTGATGTTACCTAGCTGGGTAATAAAACATTTGCAAGCAAACAATTAAGCTCAGAGAGGACCCCACAGAACAAGTATTTTTCTATGATTACACTGTGGCTTAAGAGAGCAACCATATGATGCAGGGCAAAAAGAGGCCACTGTTGTAAGGAAGTGTATTCAGATGATATCTAGTTATTTCTGCACACATTTTAACATAAAGCATGTCCACAGTGTTGTGTATCTAGGGGTGGGGATTCTACCAGTTCGCACCTATTCGCTAGAACCGGTTGTTAACATTCTAAGTAGTTTGGAGAACCGGTTGTTAGAAGAAATTACTGGCCTAATCCTGTAAGGAAGGCAGGAAGGAAACATTCTGGTGTTGCTTACAGAAACTGCCTCTCTATTAACCCTTATTACATTCTTGGCAGGACTAGACTTGCTGTCTTAGGAACTTCTCTGGAGTTTATTTTCCCCTCATTTGCTGGTACTTTGCTTGTGTGGAGTGGCCATTCAAAGTTACAGTGGCACTGAAAAAAGTGATTTATGATCATTTTTCACACTTATGACTGTAGCAGCATCCCCACAGTCATGAGAGGCCAGGCGAGGAGATGCGTGCCTCGATGTGAGTGAAATTGAGTTGGCCACGCCCAGCCAATAACATGACCACCACGCCACGGCCACAGAACCAGTTGTTAAAAAATTTGAATCCCACCCTTGTGTATATCTCTAATACTTGTATTTTCCTATCTCAGTGACTATTTAACCTACCTGACAGAATAGCCTCTAGAATGAGAAAATTAAATGGCATAATTCAGCAAGATTACATATAGCTTTTGTTGTTTTATTGCAATGAAATAATACAAGTACCATTAAGACTTTTCAGTGATGCTCAAGACTTAAATGCTAAAGGAGCTGGCGTTAAATGTTTGCCAACATAAGTATATAATGTATGAATATTATTTTTACAATAGTAAGAAATATTAATCGGTGTTTTAGTTTTTTTAAATTTCAATCTACTGTTCCTTCAAGAATTTAAGGCAGCCTTCTTGATAATCCAAACCACCCTAACCAATCTGTCTTGTAAGCTAACAGAAAATTGGCCTTATTTTTTCTTGTAATATGCTGCCATAGGAAATTCCAAACTGGATCAGATCTGTAGTATTGGGAAAAATAGAGAAATATGCTCTACTTTACTTGGTAGAAGTTTAAATTATAAAGTGCAAGCCTATGGATAATACAGGTAGTCAACTTACAACCATTTGTTTAGTGACCATTCCAAGTTACAACAGGACTGAAAAAAGTAACTTAAGACTTTTTCACACAAGATCATTGCAGCATCCTCATGATAATGTAATCAAAATTTGGATGCTTAGCACCTGGCATGTATTTATGACGGTGCAATGTCCTGGGGTCATATGATCACTTTTTGTGACCTCACAAGCAAAGTCAACGGCAAAGCCAAATTCACTCAGAACCATGTTATTACAATGATCTGTTTAACCACTGTGGCAAAAGACAAGTCATAAAATGACTTAACAAGTATCTTTTCTTGTTTAGCAAACAGAAATGTTGGCCTCAATTGTGGATATAGGTCAAGGACTCCCTGTATCTAAATACTTCCCCATTATCTTCATTTTTAAGAATTAAGATATTTACAACGAATATTAAAAGTATCCGTAGCAGAACTTGATTCACATGACAGTTGGTATGCTGCAATCCCATATTAGGCTGAAATGAAGAATAATTTATTGAGGACTAGCTGCTTATTTTACATGAGGGTTGGCCATTCTAGAGAGGACACAGCGCATTTTGCATCTTTACTCATGGGTGAATTTCATTTTGAGCTCCCTGGCAGGCAAGCCAGAGTCGCATTTCTTTTTACTGTTCCTCTAATCTCCTACTCCCTTCTTAAAATCCAATACAAAACCCGCCGCAGCGAAGCGAAATTACAATACACGGGAGCGAGTCTTTTATGACACCGCAAAGGCGGCAGAGCCGTCACCTCACCCGTCACAAAAAGATTCCCCGCGGCCGCGGCCCGCCGCTTGTTAACAGTTTACTTCCGACAGCTGATTTCTTCACTTCCTTCGCGTAAAAGGGGGGCGGAATTTACCCTGGAAGAACCAGGAGGCGGGAAGGGTTTTTGAGGGAAGGGGGATCCGGCGGCGGCGGCGGCGGCGGCGGCGGCTGCCCGGGGAAGACTTACCTGGGGAATTTCTCCTTCAGTTTCCTCAGGCTCTGCCTGGTAGGCGGTACCTGAGCCAGGAACTGAACCACCTCTTCGTACTGGGCTTTAGTGAGTTTCATAATCTCCCCGGGAGACGGAGGTGACCCCTGCAAGCTGCAGCACAGCGCAAGGGAGCGGCTGGGGCAAGGAAGGGGGGACGCTTCCCGGCTCCGGCCACTGCCGAGTGGAAGCGGAGTGTTTGGTGAAACCCGGCAGCCCAGAGAAACCCCTGCCCGGTCTCTGCGACTTCGCGCCACTGCAAAAAAGACCAACACTCATGCGCTGCCCTCGGAGCTCCACCCTCGCTTGCGCGTAGAGCCCGGCTCGGCCCTTTTCTTCCTGGGCTGAAAGCTGCGAGGCCGCCGGGCTGCTCGGAGAGAGAAAGAGAGAGGCAAAAGAACAGTTGGCCTTTTTTCTCCCCTTACACCGGTGGCCGGCCGGCTTGTTCAGAACTTATGCTATCCTTCGGGGGAGTGTAGCTTTTGAGAGCTGGGTAGGATTGAAAGGAGGGATATGGTGAATGATGAGGAAGGAGCGATGGTTGGCCGCCTTTGGCGGCAGAAATTAAGCCCAGTTATCGGTTTGTGTATTGGTCGATCATGTGTGGATAAAGAGTCATTCAAAAGAAACTGAAGGGGCAGCGTAATGATATTGATGCACTACAAGGGAGCCTGGTTCGGGGCAAACCAGCCTCATCCAGCAATAGTTTATTGGAGCAGACATTGCAAGTGTTTAATCTGATTTGTGATTTACAGTTTTCAGATTATAGTGAAGACAAATGCTGAAGGTTTGTTTGTTTGTTTTTTAAATGTAACTTTGATATATACAGGCCCGGTCCCACTGGCCGATGGATACAAAACATATGCAGAAAGGACCCAGCGGACGAGCAAAATTTCGGGGGTGGCTCCATCCGTTTTCATCCGCTCCAAAAATTGGCGAAAACAGAACAGAAAAGAACGGACGTGGGTGGTATGTAAGCGGGGATGTTAAAACAGATGAAGTTCATCGGAAGCCTAGCGGATGGAAGGGATGACACCTCCGAAGGGGTTCCGGGGGAGAATTTCGAAGCGGACGCATAGCGGAAGGGGCGGATGCATAGCGGATGAAGCGGATGCATCACGTACACCTAAAGGAAACAAAGGGGATGCCGTGCAGATGTATATCGGATGCAAACCGTTCACTGCGCATCCTTTCTATTTCCGTGCTACTAACGATGTATAGACGTTCCATGTACCTTTTCTTTCCTCCCTCTTTCCGTTTTTAGCTGCAGCGGATATGAGTTGCGAGGATGCCCAGAGGATGCAGAGAGGAAACAGTGGACGTTTAACGGATGATAATGGACATAGAACGTTTGTTGCTCGTATGTCGCGGATTTACATCGTACACGGTGGAAAGTTCATCTGTTCTAAAAGTTTTGTGCAGCTCAAAACTTTTTGCATGGATGAAATCACAGTGGACGGATGCTCCATGGATAGAGCTTATGAAACACGTATGCAATGAGTACACAACAGATGCATAGCATTTTCCAACGGATGGCAAGCTTTTTTTTACATTTTACATCCTCTTTGCATCTGTAAGTGCAGTGGGACCAGGCCTTACATTAAGCCAGTTCTGGAGGGTAATTTATTTGAAAGGTTTATATGCCCATGTTAAGCATCTCTAAGCAGCTCACAACAACATAAATTAGAAAACAGTATAGTATCTAAAAGAAACAATAACTCTGATAGGGATAGCAAACATACACCATAATGCAGTTAATGTATTCCAGAGATTAATTTGTGTCAATCTGTAGTGAAGCTGTGGGGGTAGGAGAGAACATGTTTACAGGAATTTTTTAAAGGTCTGAAGGTTCAACTATATTTAAATTACTAAAAAGTAGTTTTAAAAAACCATAGTTATATTCTGTGGAAAACCATACTTATTATAAAGTGATAGATCATGTACTATCAAGTTGATTTTGACTCTTAGTGACTACGTAGATCATCTCTAGGATGATGTGTCCCCAGCTTGGCCTTTCAAGTTCTTTCAACAGTGCACCTGTTTTACTGTAATTGAGTAATTGAGTCTGCATCTTGCTACTGATTGTTTTTTTCACTATTCCCAGCATTAAGGAAACTGGATCTTCCTATAATATGTCTGAAATGATCATTTGAGCTAAGTAAAAATTCTGGAATGTTATTTTCTCCGTGATTTTCCCTTCTATAGAATGTCACCGAAAAAACATTGCCTGCATGATTATCATATTTGTAAGTATAGATAAAAATAACTATAGGTAATTCTTGATTTTCAACAGTTCATTTAGTGACTGTTGGAAGTTACGACAGGATTGAAAAAAATGAGTTAGGATCTTTTTTCACACTTACAATCCCCATGACCACTTGATCAAAATTCAGGTGCTTGGCCACTAATTCATATTTATGACAGTTGCAATATTCCGGGGTTATATGATTATCTTTTGCAACCTTCTGACAAGCAAAGTCAATAGAGAAGCCAATTCACTTAACAGTCGCTTTACTAACTTAACAACTGCAGGGATTTATTTAACAACTGTTGCACAAAATGTTGTAAAATGGGGCAAAATTCATTTAATTCTCTTGCTTAGAACAAAAAAAATAAGGTCATACTTGAAATCGGCAGGTATATGCTCAGGACCATATCATGGAAAGCAGCTTTGTTCCTCCACTTCAGTTTGACTTAAAATTTGCATATGTACAGTTTGTAATCTGTTACACTATTAGACCCTGACTCCATGTTTGCTATTATAACTGAGCTTGTATAGCTCTTTATACCAATAATATAATTAATTTTATTTCTGTGTGTTCCATCCAGTGATTTGGTTGTTTGAACACCATGTTAGCAATGAGAACATCACTGGGTTGGAAGAATCCAGTCCATAATATGCCATACTTCCACTATTATTTTTTTTGTTACTTTGGATTTTCTTTTTTTTTTCAGGTCATCACTAGCAACTAGCCATATTGTTAAGCCTGGGTTCCCCAACCAGGGTTAGGTAGACAAGCTAAACAGAATGTGCAGCGTTAGTCAGATAGGCACACAGATAAATGAGTGAGCTAAGCCTGTATGTTTATTAACATACAGTAAAAATAACAGATACGCTTGTGCTATCAAGAATATAGTTTATTCCAGTATAAGTTTATGGCATAGTCAAATAACAGTCCGATATTCATTTACCATGTAGTCAGTCCATTCAGGGGTATTCAGTTAGCAAAGTCCATGTAGAATATCCTATGTCAGTTCACGTACAAATCAGTCCTTTGTTGTCTCTCCCGTTCGAGCAATGCAGTTTAGATTCCAAGCAGTAATCAGGGATCATCAAAGCCAGAGAGAGTGAGCAAGCCGTAGTCTTGCTACTTTTATATTGTTTTCTTAACCACTCCTTTAATTGCTATTTCCCAGTTAAAGCTGTATACACTCTAACATACACTAACTATGATTCATAGTTATTATTTCACCTAAACCAGTTAGGGTGAACAATGTTATCCCTAACACATATCATAAACATTTGTATTCCAAAACATTCTCAACTCTACTTCAGTAGATGATTAACATCATCTTACCTTAGGGGCCATCATCTAATGCTATATCATTAATAATTTCACTAAAGTTATCTTCCACAACATCTTTCTATGTCATTGCTACCTAACATAAGAGGTTGCTCATTTGTATGCTCACTTTACCTGGGATGAGCTTCCTGCTTTGAGTGACACTGCTGCTTTGAGTGACAATATATATTACAATATATACCAAGGATCTTCAAACTTGGAAATTTTAAGACTTTGTGGATCTCAACTCCCAGAATTCCTGAGTTAACATTACTGGAAGAGGAATTCTAGGAGTTGAAGTCCACAAGTCTTAAACTTGCCAATTTTGAAACTCTTGCTGTACACTCCCATTCTTCTCCAATCATTCCTTCCAGAAACATACCACATTCAAACTTTGGCAAGAAATGGGGAAATTAGTTTTTCTGTAGCCAAAGAAAATTACAACCTTGTTGAAGATGGATATTCTACCTAAAAGGACTTTTCCCCTCTCATCTACTAATATTAAAGCATGAATATTGTTTTTCTGAAACAATAAAATCTTAATCATATTTTTTTATCTTTTGTTAACAAAGTTCTTTTATAACCAAAAAAAAGCCAATGTGTATTATCACTATTTAACTAACCAGCATATAATAAAATAGAGGCATAGCTGGCTGTAATTCTAAAATGATCCTATTTCTTGACATAAATGATGAAATTCATGACACTATTCATGAATAAGGATTCTTTAGAGTGGCACAAAGAGATAGCTCTAAGGTTATTCTGGATCCAAAACATGATAGAAAATCACAATTCTTTTGAACTGTGTCCAGAAACAAATAAACAATGTGACAAAAATGTAGTGATAGGAGCAATTTATAATGAAATCCTCACAATCATATTTTAAACCTAATAGCCTTGTTCCCATATGAATACCTGGAAGTGCAGGTTTACGTTTACATGAAGTCTTTGTTGCAGATAACTATATTACACCCATATACAATCAGTCCCCCATGACATCATCAGTGGATCATTAGTAGACCATCATTAGAGTTTCTCATGAATTCTACATCAAAATACATTGCTTGGATAAAATTATTTGAGAAGATCTTTGAATAGCAATAGCACTTAAACTTATATCCCACTTTATAGCTCTCTCAAAGTGGTTTACAGAGTCAGCATATTGCCCCCAACAATTTGAGTCATAATTTTACCCACCTCGGAAGGATGGAAGGCTGAGTCAACCTGGTGGGATTTGAACTGCCACATTGTAGGCATCTGGCTGCAAGAAGTAGCTTGCAATACTGCACTCTAACAACTGCACCACAGAGGCTCCTGTATATGAATAGCTGACTTAAATAATTCTACATAGCTTTTAGCAGGATTGACCTTACCAAAAATAGTGTGCAGTTGACAAACCACTCTAAACCAATTCTCTGTAATTCACCAGAATAAATTCACAATAATTCAAATAGATTATTATTCCATCCAAAACAGATTAAATTTCTGTTTCAGAATGTGTTATCTTTTTTGATAAGCCATTATACAACTACTTACTGCTTTCAAGCAGACACCTTTCAGACATTGAACATGGGCATTGTGATTTATGTATTAATTTGATATATTGTTAGAGGACAAGGTTAGAGTTTTGTGTCACATACATATTTTGTGACTATACTAAACTATCTGGATGATTCCAGAATGCAGAAATGGGGGTGAGGGGGCAATAATGCTTTAAAACAAGAACAATAATGCTTTAAAACAAGAACAGGCATATTGTAATAATCAGTCCTAAGGTAAGACCACAAAATTATTCCAAAGCATCTCAATGCTTGTTGACTGTGTTTACCATCAGTGAAGTATTGATTAGACAGGACACTAACAAGGGTAATTTCTTTATCTAGTTCTTGTTAAACAGCTAGAACTATTCCCAATATAATTCTGTTGCATCTGCAAATAACCTTACTGCCTCTAGATGCATCATAAGTTTTACTCACAAATTTTATTTTAATGTTTTGACTTTTGACAGCCTATAGTAGGGGTAGTCAACCTTTTTATACCTACCACCCACTTTTGTATCTCTTAATAAAATTTTCTCTAATCGCCTACCAGTTCCACAGTAATGGTTATTTATAATGTAGGGGACAAAACCCCTACCGCCCACCATGAAAGCTGAAATGGCCACGAGTGGGCGTTAGGGACCAGGTTGACTACCACTGGCCTATAATTTGTAAAGAGACAATTTTATTCATTTGTGTTATAAATCACATATAATGTGATTTTTTTTTATTCCATCTTAGGTAACTCCATGTAGGCTCCCCTCTACTCCATTAATCGCTACCCATTATTGAATTCTTGATCTTCTTTCCCTCGTTAACTTTATTTAAAAAGCTAAACATTCTTATACATTATAAATATTGCTCACATAACAATTGTCTTGACCTTTTTACCATTTTGTTTACCTTATTTTATTTGCTGGACAGATCAAAATTATTCAGAAGAAAAAATAAATAAAACCCTGTCCAACCTGACTATTGAATTTTGCTCTGAGAATTAAAATTTCCTTTTCAGTTGCTTT
>BLBF01000005.1:40737465-40786035 GCA_015471245.1 Laticauda colubrina | reverse complement strand
CTATTGAATTTTGCTCTGAGAATTAAAATTTCCTTTTCAGTTGCTTTTCATTGTTTTATTAGAAGTGATTTGGTGCAACAATGGAAAGAATGATTATCATGTATATCTTTTTATCCTTTTTTTCTCTTTTTAACCCGCATGATCTTTCATTTACAATATGCTGATATAATATCTTTAACCTTCAAGACAGACACATTCAAAACTACAAAAAAGCTTTGTTAAAAATGAAAAAAAAAGTATAGACAAAGATATTTTATATTCTTTTTATTTGAAAAGTAATATCTTCATTCTTTAATACAGTTGAGAGAAAAAAGTCCTTTTTGGGGCAATATCCATTAAAAAACCCACAGGGTTATACTTTTCTTTGGCTACAGAAAAGCTAATTTCCCCTTTTCTTGACAAAGCTTGGTATTACCACTTTTTCCTGAAATAGAGGTTTCTTAATAGTTACCTGCTTCTTCCTTTAAAAAAATAAAATCTTATTTAAAAGAAAAAAAGGACATTGTGGTGGGATAATTTCCATCAAAAGTTATTTCTCTTTCTCTTTTATTAACTAGCTAATGTTGTTGACTTTAAGTTGTGGGATTCCACCCACCCCCCATCAACTACTGTTTCAAAAATGTTTCTGTATATTCCATATAAAGCTGGAATATGGGAAAAGATTTATGCAAAATTGCTAAACAAAAAGACCAAACTTTATTTATTAAGGTCTTCTCAGAAGAATTTCCAGTAAAGATTTTGTTTTGCATAATCTTCAAAATCTTTCAGACTATGCTTATTACCCTCTTTCTTATATTCAGTATTGGTTGATAGATTGTGCTTGCTCATTAAGATGGTTTTATCTCAGCTTTGTTAATGCTTTCTGCTTGGTTGCTTGCTATATTTACAACCTTCTGCTTTCAACAACATTTAAGGAGAACTGAGAATTTGCAAAAAGAAAGAACATCGCCAGTCACTATACTCTGTAGCTCTAGCTATGAAATAAATTTAGAATAATTTAGTGTTAAGACTTAGGTTATAGTTGGACTAGAACCTCCATTGTTGTGGTAAATAAACGTAGCTTTTTCAATAATCCTCCTTTCTCTGCAGCCAGCACATTTTGAAAGAAGTTATTCGTGAGAAGTTGTAAATGTGATTGATATGATTAAGTAGAATTAGGTACACACTTCCATTTGGCTTTTCCCTCACAAAACTTACTAATACATAAGAGCTGTTCACTTTATTTTCCCCTTTTATTTGTCTAGAATTTAGTACAGATATTTATGCGTGATAATCGTGTACAGTATATTTTTATAGGAGCCCTGATGGTGCATAGGAGCCCTGGTAGTACAGTGGTTAGAATGCAGTTATCCAGGCTAATTTTGCCCACAGTCTGGAGTTCATTCCTGACAGGGCTTTCCAATCTTCTTAAGGACAATAAAATAAGGAGCCAAATTGTTGGAGGCAATATGCTTTTACTGTAAACCACTCAGAAAGTGCTGTAAAGTACTATGGAGCAATAAGTCTAAGTGCTATTGCTATTAGGAGCAAAGATCTAGAAGTCAGAACACTATCCCTCAACCTTAGCAAAGTAATAGTGTCATGAAAAAATGCTGCAAAGCAGCAACAGCAGTTCTCTGTTCTGCCTGGGAGTCCAAGTTCGTCCTTTATACCATATATTCCCTAACTAACTTACTGCCTCAGATGCAGCAGAAAGCATCATCTATTTTCTTATAGGAAGAATATACTGTCCTTTTGTGTCAAATATTAAAATGTTTTGTGTTTTTAGAAATGTAGAAAACAATCCAGAGATAAAAGAAATCACTATATACCAATAATACATTTTCCTCTGGATTCTGCAGTCTATGATTATGCAGGTTATATAAAGTTCATTGGGTTGTACATAGATGTTATATTATGTAAGCAATTCAGTCTGTAAATTACTGTTTTTAAACTTGGCTTATTTGAAAAACTTACTGGTTCTTTTTATTAGGCTTTTGGCTTGTAATGCAAGTTAAACATTTTGCTGCTGTTCCCTAAAGCAGCCCTTCTTTTTTCAAGCATGAAGCATGAAAAAAAATCATTCCAAATACTTTAGCAGTTAATATAACTTTGAAAGCATTTGGATCTTTTATAAGATTAAAATGAAACTTGAAAAAAAGAATAGAATTTGAGTAATAGAAAATTCTTGCATTATTTTGAGACCTAAAGTATGTTATTCACATTGTTTTTGAAGTGTGTATGGCTCTAATATTTAAATAATTGAACTATTCACTTAGGAATAGAATTAGTATTTTTTCTTTAAAAAAATAATATTTTAAACAAAAGGACAAAATGAAACAAAAAGAATTACTTCCCTGGATTCAGTTTAATGGTTTATTTCAAGTGAATCATAATCTGGAATAGAAGTCAGCAGTGTGGAGCCTGTGGGTCACATGTTACCTTCCAAGTGATGTTTTTGCAGTCAATGACTATTTTGTCACACTAAGAACACTGTCCAACATGGCGAGGGTGCTGAGTGCTACATAGATGCATAGGGTGGGCCATGGCAAGCACTTCAGGTAGAGGAATGACTAGGGAGTAACAGTATCCCAATTTACCTTAGGATATTGGTCCACCCCAGTGACTCTCCTAGCAACAGGATACCCAGGTTAGTCTAGCAATTAATCCATCAGACTGTGAATTCCACTTCTTCCTTAGGATGAAAGTCAGTTGGGTGAGCTTGGGCCAGTCGCATTCTCAGCCTAACTCACCTCACATGTATGTATGGTATGTTCATTGTCTTGACTTACTTATAAAGTAATAAGGACTAGATTTAAAAAAAAACCTAATAAATACAATTCTGTTCAGTTAAACAATGTAACACAATATATTTAAAACAGTTCACCAACACTTGATTTTTTACCTTTTCTATATCTTATCATTAAGATAAATTTTGAAATTATTTCAAATAGTAATATGGAAATTAGAATAAAAACCATATATAAGAACAATGAGTACAAATGGGTGTTTGGGATGCAGAAAAAGTGGATATGAAGGTTGCCTTACATCATTGCAGGTTCTAGTTTCTATTAAAGATGCAAATAAGGTAATACTTGGGACCGTTTCTGAGCAGTTTAGAAATAACATTGTCTTAACATACTGGATTATCCTAATTTAAGGCAACTACTTGAGAGCTGTAAAATAAAATCCTGTAGTTGAAAAGAAAAGTGTTTTTATCTGTATTTCCCATATGTGGACAATTAGGGCAATCCAATGTTTACAACCTTCAGTTCATTTCCAGTTTATAACTTTCGACTTTAAGAAAGACAATTTTGTCTTTTCAAAGGCACAATGATATCTACTGTACATTGATGAAAAAAGTCATTGTCCTGTTTCAACAGGAAGTATGAATTGGCAGATATCTCTGATTCAGAATATAATGTTTTTGTCGTACTCTCAGTTTTTTTCCTATTCTACTATTTCTCTGCTGTTTTAATTTTTTAATGCAATGACTTTAATGTTTTTGTTATTTTTTTAATTTTATGATGTTTTAATATTTTGATGTTGATTTTCTATGATTATTTTACTATTATGAAACTTCTTTGGAAGACAATGTCTCCTAGTTTTAAAACTATTTTATTAAAAAAATAATTTATTACTTAAATATACCAATATGGGGGTGGGGATAAAATAATGTACTAGCAGCTTAGCTTTGAATAGCTGTTACAAAGAAAAGAATATAGATTACTAGTTTTTTTTCCTCAAGATAATGTACAAACTCTCAGTTTGAAGGTCAATATAATGGGAAGTGGGCCTTGCTTACTATTCATGTACATGATCAAGGCTAGAGATAGTGATGGACAACTGTGTGCATTTCAGCCATCTAGTTCAAAGAGGTGCCAAGCTCAGAGGCTTAGTTTTGCTGAACTAACTGAATTGCAGAATGGACATAACATTTGTAATAATTGAATGTGATATTTAGTTGTCTAGGATCAGGCAAATGTGTATAACTATCTTTCATTTCCCCCTACTATACTGTATTTTATGTAAGTATAGTCTACAGTATTAAAACCCGATTCATTCCTTTAAAGTATGCTGCTTTTTCAAATTCTACTTTAATTTCTTCACAAAAATCATTCAAACATTATTATTTTGAGGCAATGTAGATCTACTGTTTTATAAGAGACATTCTGCTGTTCAGTATATTGCCAACTCTTTTTAAATTAGGAGTATCTTTGGTAGCTTTTTTCAAGTCGTACAAATATATCTACTGTACATACTAATAAACACTAGGACATCGACAGTTCTTTTATTGGTATGAATGATAATGAAAGTGTACACCTGTTTTTACTTTGGGCTAGTTTACTTCTCAATCTTTATTTACTCCTTTCAAGCTCTGGTATGGCTATATTTATGATATTTAAATAGAACAATGTATTGTATCATATAATGATCAAGAATCTGTTCCATTAATTAGACTGCAAGGTACCCTGCTTTAGGACAAATGTCTTCATCTTAACTGCTACTTTTATCAGAACATTTTAAACTAATTTTGTTGTTATCAAGTAAGCCTCACAAATTTCTGAGCAGCATTGTTCAATGGTTTCACAATGAAACTAGATGCATTGTCTTTTAATATATGCCAGCATGGAACAAAAACATAAAAAAGATAAAGATGTGCTGAAATAAATCCAAAATATTAGATTTCTTTAACAATACAGTTGACTCTAGCAGGCTGCAAAGTGATCTCCAAAAAGTAGATAAGAAGTGTGACAATTTAAAAGTCATAATTCCTATATACTTTAGTTATGTTTCTTTATGTTGATACTTTCCATTATTACCTTGGCTATGTAATATTGATGTTATTTTCATTTAGTGCTTCTATTTAAAAAAAACTTTCCTGTGTATGATTTGTGAACTGTCCTGAATCCCAGGAAAATTTCCTTTATAGTATACAGAAATATTCTTTTCATCTTCATGACTGCCATCATAAGTGATTTGCATTGGAAGTTCAATCTAGGTCCAATAACATGTTTTTCAAGTTATTTACTAATACGGTACTTTATTGGCCATAAGGATTCCTCTGGTTTTACCACAATGTTATAATGACATTCCTTTGAATATACCTGCCAAAATGTTCTCACATAAGCCCATCCAATTTGTCAGTTTATCTATGTGAACAACTTTTCTCCAGCTCTCCAGAGCACCATACTATGCCATCAAACAGAATGTTTAGCTTATATTTTTTTTGAAGTTTTTTTTCCAGCTGTGCAGTTATCTGGTATCAATCTGAATTAAGTTTTCAGCTTCTTTCACTGTAAGGTAAAGTTTTAGTTGCTTTTTCATGGTGTTTCAGAATCTCATTGGAGTGTTTTCAATCGCTGATTCAGACATTTCCTAATTCAAGGGCCTATTTGAAATATTTTGTAATGGAAATTACTCTCCAAATTAAATGTTAAGTATTTGAACATGAATAAATGAGTCTGTGCCCTTTTTACTTTTCATTGTCCCACTCCCACAAAACAGATTTGAAGAATTATTTTTGCTCTTATCTACAGCAAAAGCCATGTCATAGTTTCACTTAACCTCTTAAAAACAACTATAATAACATTGAGGAGGAGACTCAAAAACACGAATTGATAGGTTTAATATAAAACGTGATTGTACTGCAAGTATACTACAGTTTTGGGTGTTGTTTTTAGTTGTTAATGAAAGTAGGCTACTTAATTGAACAGAAATCCACAATGTTAGTGGGTTTTAACATTTTAACAACTATCATAACAAAATCTATATCTGTGGTACTGTCTGGTTTCTCGAACTATTACCACCGTCAGTTTCTTCATGAAAAAAGGAGAAGAAAATAAATTAGGGAAGCATTGTATTTTAGATGTACCTAAACTTCGAAATATTCTTGGTCGAATCAGTCTGGTAATCAAAAGGATTTGATCTTTTGTTGGAATTAGTAATCAGAATATATCAAGGAGAAAGAAAACAAAGCAAATACAACAAGAATACTGGTATAATAAAGATGGAAGACAATTTTCCTGTGATCCTTCAAACCTGGCAGCATCACTGAGTACCAGACTTGCATAATATGTTTGGAAAAGTATAGATATTCTTATAATGCTTTTGAAGAAATGTTGTTTATGAAATCAAATGAAAACAAAGTCTTAACATCTCTTTAGTTCTTGGAATCAATAGAAGCAAAAAATAAAAAGAACAATTGTCAAGAGTAAGTTGTAAGTTATAGAGGCAATAAGCTAAATTGCTCAGGTAGTTAACTAGTAAACTGTATGTAGAAATTATATGTGAATTCCTTTCAATTAATTACATTGTTTTTCAAACAAATTTATTTATAGAATCCAGAATGTTTACATTGGAAGAATATCTTGCAAAAGCCTCAGTTCCTGCAATTCAGGAAAATGATGTTGAGACAAATTGTGTTTCATCTGATTTTATGACTAAGCAATTCTTTATCTGAGCCATCTTTCTTTTACCTGATTCCAACTTCTTGCGGTCCTTTTAAAATTTGCAAAACATGTTTGACATTTGTAATAGTGGACTTATGAGGAATATTTATGATGTCCAATTTTTAAAAAATCAGTTGAAATAAAGGAATCCATCTACTTTAATCTGTTGTCAACCTCTGGAACTCATTTTCAAAGCCAATAAACCATACTGGTGAGATTCTGTGCTAATTTATCAAGCTGGATAATTTTTTATATATGAAAGCAACATTATTTGGTTTGTAAAACAACATAGAGTGCTAGTTACTGTCATATTCTCAAGAAAAAATTGTTTAGCATCTCTTCTCAGACAAGTAGCTAAAATAATTCAAAATAATATAGAAGGATTATTGAAGTGAGTGAGTAGATGTATTCATGAAAGATGTGATTCTCAAGTGTATATGACACCAAGATGCTACACATCTGGTCAATTTTCATTTCAGTGACATGGAAGAAAACATAACTTGTGGGCTGCATTGATTATACTTTTGTCAGCAAGGAAAGTTTCATGATGTGTTCTTTGCATCATTGCTCAAGTATGTACAGAAGCACCCATAGAAGTTTTTTAAGAAAATCAAAGATGTCAGTATCTAGTGCAACAGAATGAACAGAAACTACCTGAAGTAACTTTTATCTGACAATGTTCTCACAAACATAATCTCAGAATTGCCCTCAGAGCAGAAAAGTGATCCCATGGTATAAGAATCTATCTCTTAAGATATGCTGAATTTTTTTTAGAAATTGGGATTTAGTGGAGAAGGCAATGATGTGTTCACATGTTTCCATTAACCTTAAAATTGGATACAAATTAAGGCCAGATCACTATGGCATCTTGAATATGCATGTTCATTGGTATAGTTGACTGCTATTTAAGGCCCGGTCCCACTGGCAGATGGATGCAAAACGTATGCATAAAGGACACAGTGGACGAGCAAAATTTCAGGAGTGGCTCCATCCATTTTCATCCGCTCCAAAAAGTGGCAAAAATTTCCATAAACAGAACGGAAAAGAACGGATGTGGGTAATATGTAGCGGGGATGTTAAATGGATGTTCATCGGTACCCTAGTGGATGAAAGCGGATGGAAGGGGATGACACCTCCGAAGGGGTTCTGGGGGAGAATTTCGAAGCGGACGCATAGCGGAAGGGGTGGATGCATAGCGGATGAAGCGGATGCATCACGGACGCCTATAGGAAACAAAGGGGATGCCGCGCGGATGTATATTGCATGCAAAGTGTTCAGTGCACATGCGGGAGGTATGAATTGCATCCGGTCTGCGGATATAAAAGGATGCAGCACACACGCAGTCAGAATACAGGGGAAAGACGTGCTGCCACATACATCTTGCAAGAACACCATGGTTCCTCAGTCAGGCAAGAAGAGGAAGTCTGTGCCTACTTGTTCAAGCCCTGGCAAGGTGCAGAAGGGCAGAACCAGCATCCCACCCCTGGCACTGTCTCTGAAGCTGCTGCTGCTGCTGCGGTGGACAAGCCTCTCAAGCCCCTCAAAGCCCTGCTGTTGAAGGCCCTGCTGTTCAAGCCTCTAAAGGCCCTGAACAATCTCCAGAAGGCCCTGATGCTGAAGGCCCTGCTGAAGCCCCTGCCAGAGGGAGGAAGAGGCAAGGGAAGGAGAAGGGAAAGAGGAAACAGTACACCATTTCCGAGGAGCATGAGGATGAGGTGCTGGAATGGCTGAGGGAGAACGAGTACCTGTGGAGAAAGGGCCACAGACTGTATCGGGACACCAAAAAGAAGCAGGCAGCTTGGAGAGACAAGGCAGAGAGCCTGGGGTACACTGCAGAAGTACTCCTAGGATGGTAGAAGCACATGCACTCCTGGTATGGCAAGCTACACCTCAAGAAATCCGGACAGGCCACCCTCAAGCTCACTGACCGGGAGATGTATGTCATGGTCAAGTGCAGTTCCCTGGAGGGTGAGATCCACCCACCGAGGAGCAGCCCCTCTGAGACCCCTCTCCCTCAGACAGCCCACAGACAGCCAATCCTCTTCCAGCCAGGAGCCAGCTACCCTGTCCGTGCAGGTGTCTTCAGAGGGCCCCACAGCAGAGACTCCCTCAACCGCTGCACTCCCCATGCCGGCGGACTTGGAGGATCCCGTGGAGGATGACACCCTGCTGTCACAAATGGAAGAAGCAGCAGCCACCAGAGGCCAACCCACCCGCACCCCCACCCCCAGCTCCAGAGGATGCAGGCAGAGAGGCAGACTGGAGGGCCAGGACCACAGTGTGCTGTTGGAAATCAGGGACACAATGAAGACCAGCACAGAATTTCTCTCTCAGCTGGTCCACTTGGACAGACCATCCTCGGGCCGGAAGACCTTCATCAGGTATGTCAGCCAGACCCTGAGGGACCTGCCCGAGGCCGAGTACCAGGTGATGAAGCAGAAGATTGCAGCACTTCTGTACAACCCTCAAGGCCCAGCTGAAGCTGCTCCTACCCAATCCAGGTATGCTCCTCCACCCCAGGTGATGTCACAGCTCTTCCATGGCTTTCAACAGCCCCTCACCTACCAAGGCTACAACTACCAGGACTTTCCACAGCACAAGCAGAACTTCCCAGTCCAGCCCCAGGTTCATCGGACGCTACAGACACCACTCCTCACCCAGCTGCAGACCAGACAGCCCCACCACACTCCTCCCAACCCTTCCTCCACCCCACAGCCAAGCCGTCAATGGACAATCTGTCATCAGTATTGGGCCTGACATCTCAAGTCCTTGATGAAGGGCCTCTCAACCTCATTGGACTGAGTCAGCTCTTGGATAGCTTCCTGAACACACCACCATCTGTTGTACCCTCGGCCAAGCGCCCCAATGGCGCCTCAGAGCAGCACTCAAGCCACAGCCACATCCACAGTCACTGCCCACTTCACAGCTGAGACCATGGACATGACTCAGAGTGACAGAGAATAGTCTCAGAGACTGAGTTGTTTTCTTGTTTAATAAAGTTTATCTTTGCTTAAGACACTTAATACAGTTTACTTGCTTCATTTTGCTTATTTAATAAAGTCATAAAGTTTACCTAAGAAAGTTAATAAAGTTTATCTTTGCTTAAGACACTTAATACAGTTTACTTGGTTCATTTTGCTTATTTAATAAAGTCATAAAGTTTACCTAAGAAAGTTAATAAAGTTTATCTTTGCTTAAAACACTTTGTTTACTTGGTTCATTTTGTTTACTAAATAAAGTGTTGGTGAAAACTTTGAAAAAATGGTTAAGCCTTTGCATGCTTGTGGGATAGATAAGGACAGTTGTGGGATAGATAAACCTCCAGTGCAAGCATAGTGGGACTGTATGGTCTACCATCCCAGCGATCCAGATGATTTTCTCCCCCTTTTTCTAGAAAATATTGGTTGTCCACTATGGGGCCTTCTACATACTCTAGACATACTGCAGACATCCTAAATATACGAGATACATCTCAGATACAAACGTTTTGTCCCTCTATTTCCGTGCTACTAACGCTGGGTAGACGTTCCGTGTACCTTTTGTTTCCTCCCTCTTTCCGTTTTCAGCTGCAGCGGATGTGAGTTGAGGGGATGGCCAGAGGAGGTAGAGAGGATACAGCAGATGTTTAATGGATGATAATGGACATAGAACGTTTGTTGCCTTTATATGTCGCGGATGTACATCGTACGCGGCGGAAAGTTCATCCATTCACAAAGTTTTGTGCAGCTCAAAACCTTTTGCATGGATGAAATCACAGTAGATGGATGCTCGATGGATAGAGCATATGAAACATGTATGCAGTGAGTACACAATGGATGCATAGCGTTTTCCAACGGATGGCAAGCTTTTTTTTACATTTTACATCCTCTTTGCATCCGTAAGTGCAGTGGGACTGGGCCTTAAGCTAACATGATAAAAGATTAATCTGAATGAAATTATCACTTGCAAGTTGACACCCAAAAAACCCTCCTAAAACATTGTATTAATATGTATTTTCTCTTTGTGTATCTCCTATTTACAGTGTTCTGTCTTACTAACTGTTGCAAGTTAGAATTAGGAAGAAATTAAGGAAATAGTAACTTTCAAAAATCAGTTCTCATTTACTAACTTTAACAAGAAAACACCATAACATTAATATAATTTTCACCACACAAATTGGTTATTCCAACATATATTCTGGTCTATTAACCTGGCAGTATTTATAGGAATAGTCTATAAGAAATAACCAGTTTTTTCTCAGACCTGGCTTTTTTTTTTTTTCTTTCTCACCTTTTTGCTAAAAAATATGGGTTCAAAATGTTATTGCAAAATTCCTTCCGGATGGGGTCAGATTTCCCTTGAAGGAGCAAATCTGTAAGTCCTGGTTGAGCAGCAGGAGGAGGTCATGAATAGGAAGTCTTTCAGCAAATTCTACATCAGGCTGTTCTTGAAAACATCTCTGAAACTCAGTTGGTTCAAAATGCCTTTAAGAAGAATTGGGTTAAATAGTATTGTAGCATTTGTGCTTGGGAGATTGACAACCAATAGGTAACTAGATCCAATTCAAGGTTCTAGTTTTAACCGTTAAATCAATATAACTTGGGACAGTTGTACCTGTAGGAAATATTTATTGATAAGGATATTCTTTATTTATTGGAAGATAGAATGACCAAGGTGTTAAGCACCAGTTTATGAAAAGGATAGGCTTGATGTAGTGAACTGAAATATTTCTTCTTGTAGTAGTTTTCCTAACCATTATATCCTTTATTGTTTTAATTTCACATTTGCTTGGGTTTTTTTACTATGTTGCTGATGATTGATTGATGATATTTCTTCAGTACCCAAAGGCAATTCCCTCTTCATTTTCCTTTTCCTACCCTGCCCCCAATTAGAAAAGATAGGCTGATAGAGAGGGGGAGAGAGTGCCTGATCCCAATTTTTTGCTTTAAAAATGTTGCTATGAAGTAGACAATTGGCTTGTGGTTATGTTTTTTTCTAAAAAGGGGTTAAAAAAAACATTTTCATACTTATAAATTATAGCTTCTGACACAAAACCTTAGTAATACCTCATCTGAATACTATATCCAATTTTGGTCATCCTATTAAAAAAAGATGTTGAGACTTTGGAAAAAGGGCAGAGAAGAGCAATGAAGATGATTAAGAGCTGAAGACTGAAACATATGAAGAGCAATGGCAGGAATTGGGTATGGCTAGTCAACAAAAAAGAAGGACTAGGATGATATTCCAGTATTTGACGAGCTGCCAGAAAGACAAAGGGTCAACTTATTTTTCAAAGCACCAGAAGGCAATTGAAGAAACAACGGATGGAAACTAATCAAGGAGAGAAGCAACCTGGAATTAAGACAAAACTTAAAATTAACAGAAAATTAACTAGTGGAACAGCTTGCCTTCAGAAGTTATAGATAGTTCATCACTGGAGGTCTTTAAGAAGAGATTGGACAGATTGAACTTCATGGAAATGGTACAGGGGCTCCTGCTTGAGCAGGGTATTGGACTAGAAGACCTCCATGGTCCCCTCCAGCTCTACTCTTGATTAAATTGAATTAATAGAATAGAATTCTTTATTTATGATTGGACACACAAGGAATTTGTCTTGGTGCAAATGTTCTCAGTGTACATAAAAGAAAAGATACATTTGTCAAGAGTCAAGAATCATCAGGTACAACACTTAATAATAGTCATAAGGTACAAGAAGCAATCAAATTATACTAGGAAACTCAGTATAAATTGTAAGGATACAAGAAACAAAGTTACAGTCACACAGTCACAAGTGGGAGGGGATGGGTGATAAGGAGTGATGAGAAGATTAATAGTAATAATAGTGCAGACTTTGTAAATAGTTGGACAGTATTGAGGGAATTATTTGTTTAGCAGAGTGATGGCATTCGGGCGAAAAAACTGTCCTTGTGTCTAGTTGTTCTGGTGTGCAGTGCTCTATAACATCATTTTGAGGGTAGGAGTGGAAACTATGTCCGGGATGTGAGGAGACTGTAGATATTTTCACAGCCCTCTTTTTGACTCATGCAGTATACAGGTCCTCAACGGAAGGCAGGTTAGTAGTAATTGTTTTTTCTGCAGTCCTATTTACTCTCTGGAGTCTGTGTCTGTCTTGTTGGGCTACAGAACCAAACCAAACAGTTATAGAGGTGCAGATGACAGACTCAATCATTCCTCTATAGAACTGTATCAGCAGCTCCTTGGGTAGTTTGAGCTTTCTGAATTGGTGCAGAAAGAACATTCTTTGTTGTGCTTTTTGGATGACATTTTTGATGTTAGGTGTCCATTTTAGATCATGTGATATGATAGAACCTAGAAAGTTGAAGGTCTCTACTATTGACACTGTGTTGTCTAGTATTGTAAGAGGTGGAAGAATGGGAGGGTTTCTCCTAAAGTCTACCCCCATTTTTATGATTTTGAATGTGTTCGGTTTCAGATTTTTCCGGTTACACCATGAGGCAAGTTGTACAACCTTCTGTCTGTATGCAGGTTTGTCATTGTCTCGAATGAGACTAATCACTGTTGTATCATCTGCAAACTTCAGTATTTTAATAGATGGATTGTTTGAAATGCAGCCATTGGTATATAGGTATATAGGGAGAAGAGAATTGGAAAAAGCACATTACCTTGGCTGTACTAATTGTACAGGTATCAGATGTGATTCTGCCTCGCTTCAGCTGCTGCTTCCTGTTTGTTAGGAAGCTTATGATCCACTTACAAGTGTGTTCAGGTATCGCTATCTGGATAAGTTTAGTTAGAAGAATGTCTGGAATGATGGTATTGAATGCTGAACTCAAGTCTACAAAGAGGACCTTTGCGTAGGTATTTGGAGATTCAAGGTGTTGTAGGATGTAGTGCAGAGCCATATTAACAGGATCATCTGTGGATCTTGTATGCAAACGGCATGGGATCTAACAGCAGATCCATGAAGGTTTTTTTCAAAGGTTTTCATAGCTACAGATGTTAGAGCATCTGTCTGTAGTCATTCAGTTCCCTGATGGAGGGCTTCTTTGGCACTGGGATGATAGTAGAGCATTTGAAACAAGAAGAAACATAGCACAACTCTGATGAATTGAAGATTCAGGTGAAGATGGGGGCCAATTGGTCAGCACAGACTTTTAAGCAAGAAGGAGTTATGTTGTCTAGGCCTGGTGCTTTTCCTGGCTTTTGTCTGTGAAATAGATCTTGCACTTCTTTTTCTGTGATCACCAGAGGTTGTGAACCCAATGGGTTGTGGTCAGTTGTAGGAGGGTTGGCTTTTGTTGGTGTGTTTGAGATGGGGATTGTGGAGATAGGTGGCTGTAGTTTCCTTTCAAATCTGCAGTAAAACACAAAAACAAATTAAATATTTAAAAACAAATCAAATGTTTCTCCTGTAAAACCTTGAAAAAATAAGAAGTAGTCAAGCAACATGATAAATTATTTCTACTTAGAAATAAGTAGATCCAAATATTACCTCAGATGCCTTCACAGCATTCTTTATTTAAGGACCAGGCAAAAGTAATGTTGAGCAGGGTCATTAAAAGAAGATATTCTATTTGTACTGCATGTAGCATAGGAAGCCATCAGTTTTTAACTGTGATTGTTAATTATGGGCAATTGGTAAATACATCAAAGGTATCCAGCAAGTTTTGAGCTGTATAAAATTATATTTTTGCTTCCAGCAATTATTATATTAAAATCTAATAAGCTTTTTTGGCAGATAGATTATAGATCATAGATATAAGATGTGCAATAGATGGAGTAATAATATTTGCAAAACTGTTTAATAACACTGAAGTGATTCCTTCAGTTTTTCTTTTTAATTGTCTTCTCTTAGAACTAGAGATTTGTGTCATAGTTCTGTCAACAATGCTGCCTGTCCATTAACAAGAATGTATATTCTTATTAATTACCAAATATAAATTATTCTTTCTTTCTTAGACATATAAAGCTTTGTTGTGGAATAAAAATATTTTGAAACTCAGCATGATACAAAGTTTTATCATTCAGATTGACAGTTGTTCTGATATTTGTTTTCCTAAGCAAAAAGTTACCACGTATCAGATTATACATTTTGTTTAATGTTTTTATCTGATTTTTTTTGTATCTGGATAAATATATTCTGGGGTTAGAACAATATGGATCTGGAATCTTAATAAATGTGTTAATGTTGATGGAGTATTGACGAGTGAATAAAATAACTGAAACTCCTGAATTCCTGAGGAATTGCCTCTCTGAGCTAGACTACAAATCTAATCAATTGAAATGTTTAAAGTTTTAACTCTCTGATCCCTATTGTATTTGACCCTAATTGTCTTATCAGATGATGCAAGTCTAGAATGATTTTCAATATATAGCTTTAAAAAGAGTTTTGGCTTTTTTCTCCCCTCAAATTTATTAATGTATTCTTTAATTGTTCTTTTCTTTTTTTGTGCACTATTCTATATTCTACAATTGTGGTTTCTCTATATACAAATTAAAATAAGTTAATTGTCTATTAACTAAAAATCTAAGCTAAAAATTTAATATTGGATTAATTAATCTGGATTAATTTTTGCTGGAATTTCTAATTCATGTTTACATACGATTTGTTCCAGCTGAGATATCTGATTTAAGCAGTTAAAAAGTTTAATATTTTACTTTCATCTAAAGTAATTCACACAATATACCAATATATTACATAATGTTCTTTCTACCTCTGTTATACGAAAATCAGTTGTAAGCTTTGATGGTGAAACAGTCTGATTACTCCTGTATGGTTCTTCCTGTGAATTTTGGGTAGATTTACCAGAGTAAAAAAAAGCTTTGTGTATTTGAGTCCATGGGGATCAATAGCTTAGTGGTTAAAATTGAAGTTGCAGCTGGACAGTTGGCATCCTGGGTTTGACACGGGGTGAGCTACTGTACCTTGCCCCAGCTCCTGCTCACCTATCAGTTCCAAAGCATGCAAATGTAAGTAGATTAATAGGTACCACTTCATTGAAAGGTAACAGTGTTCCGTGCGCCTTTCATCATGGAAATTGTCAATGGACAGTGTTGGCTCCCTTGGCTGAGAAACGGAGATGGGCAACATTCCCTAGTGTTATACACAACTGTTAGGGAAACCTTTCCTTTTTTATCTGAGTCCAGACAACTTGACATTCCTCGAACAATGCTTTGTCTCTAATCCAATTTCAACGGTTGTGATCTAGTCAGCCTGGCTTGGGGAAAAAATCAAATCTATCTACTGTACAAAAAAATTCAAACCTATCTACTGTACTCAACATAAATTTGGAACAACTGTCCAACTGGTTACAAGTAGAGTGTACTCCACCATAAATTGAAACTATTAAGATACTGATGTCTTTAGATTCAGCATCTAGACCACTGGTAGGCGTTCCAGCTTTCATGGTGGGTGGTAGGGGTTTGGTCCCTACTTTATAAATCACCATTACTGTGGAACCAGTGGGCAGTTAGAGAAAATTTTACTACTAACAGAGATACAAAAGTGGATGGTAGGTATAAAAAGGTTGACTACCCTTGATCTAGACAAAAGATGATGGCGACTAGATATGCCTTTAATCAACTTAGCTATTATCTTTTCTTCTTCTTTTTTAATTCCTTCAAGCCAGCATTGACTCTTGGTGATTGAACAAGCAAGTCCCTGCAATTTTCCTGCAATTTTTTTGACAAGATTTTGGGAATGTTTTGCCACTGCCTCTTTCCTAGATCTGAGAAAAAGGGACTAACTCTTTGGCTTTGTAAGACCAAATTTCTCAGTCTCCCTTTTTCTCACCTGATGTTTTAACCACTATGCCCAATAGGTTCTCTAGCTATGATCCTATATATTATATTTAATATTAGATTGATATGCCTTGTGGTACATGCCCAAGTCATAAGCAAAGTAACTTAATACACTATACATAGCTTAAGGCTGATGTTGAATGCTATATGAAAGTATCAATAAAGACAAAGGCTGGTTACCTGGGAAATGCTTGTGTTCAAGAGCATGTAATTCTGATTTGCAAGCTTGGTTCCAATGGATTATTTGTGCTAAGATAAATCAGCTAAGATAAATTCTGGGGTCTGTTTCAGAAGACATCTTTGCACATCAACAGGTACAGCCACTCCCTAAAACTTTTTAATATGTTAGACTGCTTTGTTTTTTTTTTTTGTTTTTTTTACCGTAAAGTAATTAGAGTCTCCTCCTATAATTTCCTTCTCTGCCACTGTATGTGTGTGTATGTGAACACAGGCATTTTAGTGGTGCCTCTTTATTTATGGAACTGATTTCCAGAAAAGAGAATTTTCCCTTCTTAATTTCTTTTAGATGGTTCCCATATCACTATTTTGTTTCAGTCAATTTATGTTGGAAGTCATTTAATTTTTTTTCGATTGCATAGTTTGAAATATATTATTTTCATGAACTGATATACTTGGAGTTACTTTCCTCATTCAGCCGACTAGAACTATGGGTACTTTTAACAGATTTAGGACCCAAGAATTAGATAATTTATGGTACCATTGTTTTATTGTGGGCGTGTTTAGACTGGATTTGAGTTTTGTCAAATCAAATAAATGTAGGCCAACAATTGTTCTCTTATATAGCGTCTGTGCATATACCTTGGAGTAATGTAAAGGAGGCTTTATAATTCTTGCTTTTTTACTTTCTGTTCCTTTTCTGTCTTCATCAATGCCTTTATTAAAATAAATACATTTCCAAAGCAGAAGCCAGAAAATTGTATGGAAATTGCCATGTAAAAAGACTGTTCACATGGATAGACCTAACCTAATAAAAGCATTTTTTTAGGAAATGAATGATGAAAATATAGTGAAATAGAGTTCTATCATCACACATAGCAAGCAATACATGTTACTCATGCTTTTTCTAGAAATTTTTGCTATAATAAATGAAAAGTTAAAATTAAGTACATTTATTTTAGAAAGTTGTATCCACATGCATAAGTATGCCTCTTTTTTTTGTTTTAATGTTTTGTATGTTGCTCAAAGTTGCCAAGAAGATTGATATGGTTTATAAATTAAACAAATGGATTGTTTTCTTATAAACAGTTATTTTGCCAAAAGATAGATAGATAGATAGGGTGCAAAATAGAGAATGTTCCCTGTTCTGCAAAAAATAATTGTAAGTTCAACCTCCCATAACCTTGAACCCAACGCTCCCAACACTGGGAAAGAAAAATTGTCAGGCAAAGTGTCAGTGAAATTGACAATGTAATATTAAAGCTATAATTCCAACCAACAGCATGCAGGATTTTGAAGATTTTTTTTTAAAAAATTAAAATTTATAGAATTATTTTGCCATGTACATAAAATAAACAAAGCGGAGAGCTCTAGAACAGGATGAAATATAATAATCAGTTTTTCAATGATTAAACTTATATTTCTGTGTTTTGATCTGTCACAAAATTTTAAAAATAAATATCCCAAGATTCCAGCAATAATTACAGATGATAATATACATAAATACTGGAATATTAGGGATCTGTATGCATACTGATTTATCTATATCTTCATTCTAGTAGTCCACATGCTTAAAGAGACACATGTGTATGTTTCACATCAAACATCTACTGTATGTTTCATGAGGGAGACAAGACCCATGTGTTTTGCAGAAGCTTTTAAAGCTGTTTCATTTATTTTATTAGCCTTTAATGAATGTAATTAGAACCCAAGTAATTAAATGCAATTGTGCTCAGTAAGTTCCTGTTGTAAATTGCCCTAAACAATGTGCATGGTGTGAACAAATTTGTGGGATTAATAGAGGATAGATAATGTTTTTGGATAGTATTTCACACTAAATGGCCGCAGAGAGAAACAAAGAAGCTGGCGCAGTGTCATTAATCTTAGTCAACTGGCAGCTTTGGTGTAATTTGCATGACTTAGGCAGTGACACAAGATGGGGATAGCTTAGGATGGGTGTTAGATCATCAGGATATGTATGTATTTCATTCTTTTTAATGGCTTATGTATATAAATACATAGATTTGCATGTAAAGAATGATATAGATGAAGATGTAAATAAAAGGTGTCTTAGAGGAATAGAGGGGAAAAAGCAGTGTTGAGTTTTCATATTTAGCATAGTGGTTTATCGATATTACAAACCATTTCTCTCCATTGTTAAGAAGGAAAAGAAATATTCAGATGTACTGAGATTTATAAAGATGTTATCACTAGAATATATATTTTTAATCTCTGTATCTGAATTTTCTTTCTCCTGAGTTACTTCAATAATCACTACAAAAAAAGAATCTGGATTTGTTTATTTCATATATGTTGAAACGTATTCCTATGGGAAGAAATTATTTTATAGGCTGATATTTTTATCTCTTTATACATTCTGCTGCAAGGGTTCTATTTTGTCAGATTTATATATCTGTAACATACCTTGATGTGGTATAGTAGAGTTCACTATAAGAAAAGATCTTTTATACGATACATAACACATTATTATTTTAGATCTTTTGATGAAAATATTCATAGGATGAAAAGCATTTATACAGTGAATATTGTAATATGTAAACAGTCTGAAAATGAAGATATGCCTCTTTAATATGGTTGCAGTTTTGCTTACTCCAGTATTTCTAGTTATGTGTGGGAACATCTTGACTTTAACTTTTTGATGTTAATGAAACTCTGAATTGTTTTTATTCACTTCGAATTATTTCTAAAAGCACTCACATGCTTGGCTACAATGATCAGTAAGTCAACTTTTTCTGAGTGGAGAAAGGAAAAGTCAGACATGGCTAACTGAAAGTCTTAGAATATCATCCATAGTTATTAATCTAGCATTTGCAAAATGATCATAGAGAAGAAAAGTAAATAAATAAGTGGGCAGAACATAGGCTTACTTTCATTTCACTTACATTCAGGCTTCCATCACACTGATCAATCAAGCCTAAAAATCAAGGAACAATAAATCATTGTGCCTCAAGATCAAAATCTGCTTTCAGAACATTTGCATCTGGATTAAATCGGGATATAAAGTTCCAAACTGGACTAAAATTGATGCTTCATTGCAAGCTGGTTTGTGATGCATGAAGTACATCTGCTGGGTTGGGGAGGGAGACACGCAGAGACAAAGAGAAGCTAGCAAGGTCTGGGCTTTTAAGGAAGACAAATAGAAATGACAGCAAACTAACAAAGCAGCCGGTCAGCACCAATATAAGACAATGGATAGATTGTGTATATGTCTAGCTCAAATAAACGTCTTTATAGATATGCGAAGACAACGTTCCTGCATGTTTGCAATATTTGTACACAAACTCCAGAGAAAGGGACTGCAATATAGGAACCAGATGGGATGATCTAGTTTTCCCTTTGTGCTTCCATGGGAGAAAGAGCATCTGAACAGGGGTTCTGTAAAATCCCAAGAAAGGCTATGTCTTCTCTGTGAAGAACTTCCTGGATTTTCAGTGGAGATATTATAATAGGAAGAGTTAACATCTCTGCAGCTAGATGATGTCATCTACAAGGGAGAGCTTGCTTGAAGATAATTTGTAATAAAGCATTTGAACAAGTAACTCTGTGTTCGAGGTTAGTGGTAATAAAACACTTGAGCTGGTCAGGTTAGATTTTTCAATAATGCAAATAAACTCATGTTTTCCAGCATGGCAGAACTTATTATAAGGCACACTTCCTTTTACACCTTCATGCTGAGAAAAACCAGTGACATTAGGGAAGTCTCTAGAACAAATTTCAACCATTTGTAAAGAAATGTAACTGCATAATATGTAGCATCTTCTGAGCTGAAAATGTGAAGAAAAAAGCATAAGGATCTTGATCTAGTTATCCAGAAGATCAAAACAAGTTTTCGAAGAAAAGTGAAGAACTGGAATTAACAATAGATATAAATCAACTGCTTATCTCCTATATTTGCAATTTCTGACATGTTTATGTATACAAACAAATTGGAAGATCTCCTAGTAAACCTCCATGAGACTCTACCAAAAGATAGTTTTGCTAAAGACTATTTGTTAAAGAACAAACTACTAATTGTAGATAATGGGATTAGATACTTTTGTAAAATAAATTTCAGCTTGGTAGAGCTGGTAGTGATATTTTAATGTCTGTGATAATTGTCAATTCATAACATACTGTCAGAACGAAACTTTAGATTTACTAATTAATTGTGTCAGCTTCTGTTCTAAGGGAGAATTATTCATTTTCCCTCCCTGTTCTCCAGCAACCAGGTAGTAGCTTGCTTTTACAGTTTGGTAGTTTTATATAAAATGTGTACCTCTACACCTTTGAAATTGGTCTCCCATCTGAAAGCTCAACAATGTCTGCCAGGGAACGTGTAAAACAACAAAAAGTAATTGAGAATTTATGGAGACAGTTATCTTCTATTAATAGGCCATTGACCTGAATAACCATGTTCATTTTTAAAGACCAAGGATGGCAATATTTATTGTGAAGTCAGACATATTGATATAACATTAAAAGAAACATATTCAATACACTGCATAGTAATTATGTTGATATAGTAACTTATAGGAGTGCTGTGGGAACATGAATTAACAGATTTCATTTGTAAGGTTAAAATCCTTCATTATGCAGAATGGGATAGAAGAGTTGTACTAAAAGAAAGACAGTATACCTAACTATGAGTAAATATCTTGGACCAATGTTTCAGTTGATCCAATGTAAGGGAAAAAAAGTCCTACAAGTTATTCTTTATGCAGATCTAAAAATAGTACATCATGATTATTTACATTATTTACTCATTAGCATGCTGGCTGGGAATTTTAGGGAATGTAAATTTGCAGCTTAAAGTTGCCAAAGTTAAGAAATCCTGCACCAGGAACTCAACAAAGCATATGAGTCTTTCACTGCCTCAGTTTTTCCACCTGAGGAATAAGTGAGCCTCTGAGGAGATTCCACAGCTAACAGTAGATTTGAACCTGAATTTTCCCAGGCCAACACCATAACTAGAGGAGGAGGAGGAAGAGGAGGAGAAAGAGAAGGAGATCTCATACATGGATGAAATGTTTGTCATGGTCAAAAAATAAACCCTTAGAAATAATCAGTTCTACTACCATCTTGTGTAAAGGGAATGCCATCAAATTCGCTCAAAATGCTGAAAGTATTTAATTGTTTCAACAGAAGTACAATTGCTTTTAGAATTCACTGATTACTGAGCTTCTTGCTGATGGAATGCATGATGGATTCTTCATTCCTCTTGATAAGCTTCATCAATGTTGCCACATTTTTCTCAAGTTCAAATTAAATTACTTAATATGGCATGTTTCTAACCCCCCTTCCCCCAAAAAATGAAGAAAAGAAGGGAAAACTTTTGTCACTCTACAAATGTGCTTTTTTCATTGCTTTTAGAAGACTGAAAAGACAAAAAGTCCTATTACTGGAATTAAAAGTCATTTTTGAATAACCTCAGAAGATTGTTTCTAGAAATCAAAATATCGTTATGGTTCCCTTTCTAAGGAAAGAAAGACAAGTGATTGGGATCTTGTACATTTTATTGTAGTCTACATTAATTACTTTCTTTTTTTTAAAAAATGACAAAGATCTTTTGAAAGAGAATCTGGCATTCTTTCCAGAGAAATGATGGCAGATACCCTACTCTCTGCTGATTTCTTGACACTTCTAATTACCTGTATTCATTTGAAATCACTTTCTTTATACTGAGCTATTGGCATGATTTTCAGAGAACAAGAAGAAAATGGAAAACATTTTAGCAAGTTAAGGGGGGGGGGAATCAACAGTATCATTGTTTGCAGCTTTTGTTGAAACTACCTTCGCAAGTCATTTGAGGGACATGAAAGTAAATGAAAGGTTTTACTTTGCCCTGCACGTTGTCGCTGGTATTTGTAATGTCAATAACTGTAGAAGGTTGTCAGGAAATTGAAGAGATAAAGGTCAATAGCAGTGACAAATGTATCATTGTATGTGTTTGAATATGCAGTATCAGCCTAATCTCATGGTAGAGGTTTTCACACCCTGGAAATATCAATCAGATGCTGTATCAAATCTGTCCACTCTTTTCTGTTAAACTTCTACATTAAAATGGGATGGTGTTAAGAACTGTCCACTTTATATATTTAAAAAATATAGGCAGAAGACAATGAACCTCAAAAAATTGTTGACATGTATAATCATCACAATGATGTAAGTACCTGCTCCACTCATAGTTTATTATCCCAGTGAACTTTAAATGAAATGGATAGGATAAACTTCCAATGTTTAGGTAGGAAATTGTCTTTGGTTTTCTGTTTCATTCTCTGAGCTTTCCTTTATTAAGTTCCTTATAAACACTTAATTAAAAGTATTGGGGTGCCATCAAATAGTTTTTATAATGTTTACTGTTTTTATATTTTTCTCTGAATTTTATATTAGTTTTATATCTGTAGTTTTTTATGTAGTTTTATCTATTTGTTGTATGCCATCCAGGGTCCTCTTGAGTAAGATGGATGGTTAGGAAACAAATGGTAGTCTACACCTCCCATTTGAAGAAATACAAAGGGAAAGGATGGCATCTTTTTACAAAAAGAATATTCAGCCACACCAATTTGCCATTATTGTTCCAAACTAAGTAAGGATAACAAGTGATAGTTTTTTATATCATCTGGAATCAAACCAAAAGGTATAAGACTGATGCCTTATACTTCAAGGGAAGATTGATTCTTAAGGGAAGAGATGTTAGATTTCAAGAGATGGTATAGGACCCTGTACAAAATGAACACTGAAGATTTCTCAAGGTTTCTTCAAATGCTCTCTGTTAACTAGTTCTCACTAACAAAATCAATTACCTTTTCCTCTTCTTTTTCTCATATACATAAAGCACAGTATAAAAAATGACAGCATTTCCTGGATTTTTTTGAAAATTATAATGTTGCCTTCCAAATTTCTTTGCAAGTTTAAGATCTATCTATGTTAAACTTACAAACCATCCTACAAACTTCCTGCAAGTATTTTTCCTTCAGTTTCCACAAATTTAGAAAATCATTTTAAGTAGCTTTTCTTTGATCTCATTCCAAATTCCAAAGTAGAAATAAAAACAATATTACTGCAGATAAAAGTAGCTTCCTTCTTTGATACAACCCCCTCTCAAAATATAAATAAAAAGCAGAGGAATTTATTGTTCTCCATCTGAATAATCCATCCCTGAGTAGTCCTTTGTTACTGCATTTTTATCATCTATCTATCTATCTATCTATCTATCTATCTATCTATCTATCTATGTGTTCTATATGGAACTTGGTAGGTTCCAAGTCCCTTGTTCTGATTGGCCGAAAAGGCCACTTACAGATTGGTTGATTACGAACCAATCCGGGAAGCTGCCAAACAGCGGGAACAGTTAAATGAGTGTCATTGGCCACAAGCTGCAGGCAAGCCGCAGGCATGCCGCTATATAAAGGGCGGCCGCGGCTTGGACTATGCTCCGTATCTTTTGCCTTGCGAGTTTAAATAAAATAGTTGTTGTTTGAAACCCGGTCTCACACGCTTATTTCCGGAGGGAACACTGGCGACGAAGGTGGGATTGTCATAGAAGGTGAGACTGAAGCACGTGGCGATCTGAACCGAGTGAGAGAGATGGCCAGTAACAACGCGCCGCCCACACCATTCAATCTTTATGAGGAGGATTGGGACTCTAATATCGATCGCTTTCTTATGTTCTTAGAAAGCAATAAAATGGAAGAAATCTCAGACCAAAGGAAGAGGGCTGTCTTCCTTACACACTGCGGACTGGCCATCTTTAAAATGGCGAAGGCACTGGCGAAACCCAGAGATGTCAAACAGATGACTTGGTCCGACCCGAAATGAATGCTCCGAGCACACTACGCACCGGTGGTCTCGAATTTAATAAAAAGGCACGAATTCTAGAAGAGGGACCAGATTTTTTAGCAGCCTTGAGACACATCGGAGACGCCTGTGAGTTCCAGAACATGGACAAGGCAATGAGGGACTGCGTGGTCCTTGGCCTGAAGGACACTACCCTTCAGAGCAAACTCCTGAATAGGCCAAACATAACCGTGCCTGAGGCCACTGCAGTGGCAACTGTCACCGAAGCAGCAAAGAAGTCAGTAGCCACCATGTGGCAAATGAATGCAATTCCAGACCTGCCAACCCATCCCAGTGAGAAGAAGGCAGAGGGAGGAAAGAAACAGCCCACAGCAACAGCCCACTACGAAGACATTGAATCCCAGAGTGATACTGAGGACGACGATGAAGACGGCCATAGATTCCATTCAGATAAAAAATGGCACGAAAAGAGAAGAAATCGGCGGGAGTTTCAATGTGCGGGCTGTGGAGGAAATCACCCACGAGCTGAATGCAGGTTCCTTGACGCAATATGCCGGGCTTGTAATAAGAGGGGGAAAATTGAAAGGGTCTGCCACAACAAAAAGAGCTATAGTCCAAAAAGACATGGCAGCACCACCACCCCAGACATGAAGAAAGATAAGCCGGCAGTAGATGGAACCATAACAAGAGAACCAGTGACAGGGAAGAAACGTATCAGACAGTCACCATTGGCAATGCCAGGGCGGAGAATGGAAAGAAGGTTAGAATAGAGGTGAGCATCAAGGGGAGACCCTGTGAGATGGAAGTCGACTCAGGGTCGGTCCTATCTATGGTATCCTGGAATACCATCCGGCGCCTGATACCGAACATTAAACAGAGAAAACTACAGAAACAAAGACTAGTGCTTAAAAGACTATCAGGGAAATCGAATTCCAGTAGTAGTCCTTGGACATTTTCTCGTCAAATTTAAAAACCACGCTGAAATCTTGCCTTTGACTATTGTCGACTACGACCTCCTAGCTTATTAGGGATCGAATGGTTCGTGCCCCTGGGAATCGGGATGACCAGGATCAATGCATCGCTACAACCAACTGGAAGGAGAGCCTGTTCCAAGAATTCCAAGATTTTTTCAATGGGACTTTAGGCCTGTACAAGGGGACCCCAATTTCATTTAGCCTAGACTCGAAAATATCCTCCATCCATTTAAAGGCCAGACGCGTCCCATTCATGTTAAAACCAAAAATTGACGAGCAACTGAATAAATTAAAAGCTCAAGGGGTTATAGAGCCAATCGACCATGCCAGGTGGGAAACCCCTATCATCACACCGATGAAGCCAGATGGGTCAGTGCGCATCTGCGGAGACTATAAGGCAACCCTGAACCATGCACTCCAACAAAGTGCATACCCAGTGCCGGTAGTGCAACATTTACTGCACTCGCTAGGGGAAGGAAAAGTTTTTGCGAAGCTTGACCTCGCACTGGCCTATCAACAACTACCAATTGATCCTATTACGGCAGAGGCGCAGACTACCATAACACATAGGGGGCATTCAAGTGTAACTGCCTCCAATTCAGTGTTAGCATTGCCCCAGGCATGTTCCAAAGCTTCATGGAATGCCTGCTAAATGGAATCAAAGGTGTCATCCCCTACTTCGACAATGTACTGGTCTCAGCAAAAAATGCCAACCATCTAGAGACCAGATTAAGAGAAGTCTTAATAAGATTTAGGAAATCAGGCCTCAAAGTAAAAAGTGTGAATTAGCCACTAACCGGGTCGAGTTTTGGGGCTATTTAATCAATGAACAAGGCATTCACCCACCGAAAAAAAAGTGAAGGCTATCAAAGACGCTCCCAGGCCCAGGAACAAAACCGACCTTCAAGCGTTCCTAGGCCTCATAAATTTTTACAACGTGTTCCTGCCCCATAAGGCAACAATAGCAGAATCCCTACATCGACTGTTAGATAAAAAAACCACTTGGACATGGGGCCACTGGGAACAGAAAGCCTTCCAAGGTATCAAGGACCTATTAACGTCAGACACCGTTCTCATCCCGTTTAGCAATACCCTGCCTTTGACGGTCACCTGTGATACCTCGCCTTTTGGGGTTGGCGCCATCCTGAGCCACCAGCTACCAGACGGCAGAGAAGCACCAGTCGCCTTTTACTCCAAGACGCTCTCCAAGTCAGAATGCAATTACAGTCAACTCGATAGAGAAGCTCTTGCAATCATCGTCGGAGTCAAAAGATTCCATGAGTACCTTTACATTATAACTTTTTCTATAATAACCGATCACAAGCCCCTTCTTGGAATGCTAGCAAGCAACAAGCCAACCCCAAATACTCTGTCACCTAGAATGACGAGGTGGTCTGAATTCCTCCCTGCCTACTCCTACGCGCTGTTGCATCGGCCTGGCAAAGTCATCACACACCGACGCCCTGAGCCATTCCCCACTGTCCGTCACAGAAGATGACCCTGCTCCAACCACCTCCACATTTCAGCTTGAGACCTGCCCAGAGCTCTTGCTGACTCCCGCTGACGTTGCGAGGGTTGGTAAAGGCTGGCTGGAGGAGAACAAAACTGAGACTTTTAAACCATTCCGTACCAGACAGACCGAACTGTCTATAGAAAAGGGGTGCATTTTATGGGGTGACAGGGTAGTGATTCCGAGAAGTCTCCAGGAAGACATTCTGGGCATGTTGCACAAGGGACACCCAGGCATAGTCAAAATGAAAGCCCTGGCCTGGAGTTACGTCTGGTGGCCAGGGCTGGACAAAAACATTGAACGCTAGGTTGCAACATGCCATGACTGTCAAAAATCGAGGCCTACCCCCCCACAGGCACCAATAAGAGACTGGGAAACTCACCCGGGTCCATGGTCTAGACTACATATTGACTTCGCTGGGCCAACGAAGGGAAACATTTTTTTGATAGTAGTTGATGCATACTCGAACTGGTTGGAAGTCATCCTCATGGCTTCCACAACCACCGAAGCTGTAATGAAACAGCTAGACAAACTATTTGCCACACATAGGCTACCTGATGTACTGGTTTCTGATAATGGGCCCCAATTTACAACCTTGCAATTCAAACAATATCTGGCTGCCCAGGGTATCCGACATGCCTTAACTGCGCCGGCCCATCCGGCTGCGAACGGCAGGGCTGAACGCATGGTTCAGTAAAGTAAAGAGGGACTAAACAGAATGGACAAGGGGGACGTGCAGGACAAACTAAGCCGACTACTAACCTTGCAGCATATTACCCCGAGCAGCACAACCAATAAAAGCCCAGCAGAACTTCTAATGGGTCGGAAACTATGCTCCGAGCTGGAAAGATTGCACCCCACTTACACCTGGGACAAACCCCCCAATTCCTCCAGCAAATACCATACGTATGAAATCGGCGACCTGGTCTATGCCAAAAACCTCACAGGCCCCTGGTCCTACCGACTACTTTTAGATGACGGTAGGGAATGGAAGCGGCACATTGACCAGCTTTACCAACTATAAAACAACCAAGGAGGGGGGGGGGAAGTACAAATAAATAAAAAAGGGAGAGACGAACCTCCCATAACAAGACAACAAACTATGCAAAAAGACAATCTAACCAAACAAAAAGAGCACTCACAGTTAGATGAACCCCAAGAAAGAAGTCCGGGAGCAGGAGAGCGAAGCGAGGCCTTCCTGGAAGGAAGCAGCCAGGCCAGCTCAACCAACCTGGTCAAACCAGGAGGGAGTGACAGAGCCATTTCAACTGGCCTGAGAAACTCAGGCAGGAGCAGCAAGGCTGACTCACCCTTCCAGGAGGTTCCATGGAGAAGGACGAGAGAAGCAGCGATCCCGTCCTAACCGCTAGAAGACCACGCCAAGACTGAGCTGCTCAGGTCAACCAGGACTAGAAAAAGCCCCACATACCTGCGTGACTACGTCACCCATGTTTGACTAAACTAAAGGGGAAGGGGTGTTCTGTATAGAACTTGGTAGGTTCCAAGTCCCTCATTCTGATTGGCCGAAAAGGCCACTTACGGATTGGTTGATTAAGAACCAATCTGGGAAGCCGCCAAACAATGGGAACAGTTAAATGAGTGTCATTGGCCACAAGCCATAGGCAAGCTGCTATATAAAGGGCTGCCGCGGCTTGGGCTATGTTCTGTATCTTTTGCCTTGCAAGTTTAAATAAAATAGTTGTTGTTTGGAACCTGGTCTCACACACTTCTTTCCGGACAGAACACTATCTATCTATTATAGATAGTGTTTGACAAGTTTGACAGCACAAGTCAAACTTGTGCTGTCACAGTGTCGTCACGTATCATGAATTTTTCCCCCTTCACGAAACTGGGTGTGGGGATGAACAGTGTGTGATGCATGTGGGGCACAGGCCGTGAGTTTGACACCCCTCCACCTATCATTTATCTATCTCTGACTCTTCAGATAATTATTATCTCTCAAATTAATTAAGACCAGTTAAAACCAGATGTAGTATTCAGCAGGTTCTGACCAGTTCTTGAGAACTGGTAGCAGAAATTTTGAGAAGTTCAGAGAACCGGCAAATACCACCTCTGACTGGCCCTGCCCCAATCTATTCTCTGCCTCTTGAGTCCCAACTGAGTAGCTGGGTCTTCTTTTGTTTCCCTGCACAGGAAAACGGAGCTGGAAAGCAGGTTAATGGGGTGGGGAGGGAATGGGATTTTGCAGTATTCTTCCCCTGGAATGGGGTGGGAATGGAGATTTTACAGTATCCTTCCCTGCCATGCCCACCAAGCCATGCCATGTCCATCAAGCCACGCCCATGGAACCGGTAGTAAAAATTTTTGAATCCCACCACTGGTTAAAACACATATGTTCCTCAGTTTATAAATTAATGACGACATAAAAAGGTCTGTTCTCTTCCTAGAATTCTTCTTTGAATAGAAGTTAATTTCTTAGTCTCCTGGCTGAGGATAGGATGGAAAATGTTACTCTTTAGATTCCAATTATAGGGCAATGGTTAGAAGGTGAAAATTCTGTCTGGCACAGAATAGCAAAGCAAAATAGCCTCTCTAAAACAGCCCTTTATCTGGCTAATAAAGGAACCAAGTTGATAACCCTAGGCAGCTTTAGTTTGTTTGTCTTTTTAAACCACTTAGCCTCTTTTCTGAAATATTAGGGGAAAAAAACGTGCATGACATTTTAATGGATTTAAAAAGTATATGTTCATATACTTTAAGACCTGTCCCAGAACGCATGGTATGTTAATAATATGTTTATTATATATTCATCTCAAAGCTGTCTGGAAATCATTATTCATTTATTAATACAATAACTGGTGTGAACATTTTAAAGGAATTTATCCATTGTATTTACTAATAGACAGGAATACATATATTCTACAGATCACTGATCTAGAACTGATTCATTTAAATCAGATCAGTGATAGCTAACCTTTTTGGCACCGAGTGCCCAAAATGTGTGCGTGCGCCAATGCGCCTGTGCATGCACAAGCCATCAAAATGCAATACGCACGTGCCCCATGCATGCACCCCACTGCATTCATGCATGCATGTCCCCCACATGTGCCTAGTTCGAAGCATGTACGGCAGAGACCCGAAGACCAGCTGGCTGATGGGAAACATGCGTGCACGTGCGGCAGAGCTCAGTTGGGATGATGGCTCGGTGCATGCAGAGAGGGCTCTGCTTGCCACCTCTGGCACATATGTCATAGGTTCACCATCACAGAACTAGATCATTGTCCAGTTTTTGTAATGAGATGGGTGGCAAAAAATGTAATAAATAAAATAAACTAGACCTACTTGGAATACACATATTTAATGTACACAATTAAATTATCATAAAATGTAAAACCTAAGCCAATCAGAGATATAAATTTGAGGTGGGTGTTTGTATAAATTTAACCCTAATGAACAAACAAATAAGTAAGGTCTATGGGGTCTGTAAGGTTATTATTCTTTGCTTTTTGTAAGGCTTTCTTAATTTAGTAGAACCAAACTATTTACCTGGCTGCATAATCTTTGGAAACCTTTTCCAAGTTGCTAAGAGGGAACACTGGATGAGGAGCTCTTGGAAGGTTATTGATAAGACCCTTGCAACATATAAAATACTATTGAATATATTTGCAACATCATTTGGGGATGATTTTTTCCTCAATAATGGAGTTAGGTGTTTTAAAATTATAATTAATCAATATTCCAGCAGCAATAAGAGTATGGATAAACTTTTTTTGTGTCTTTGATCAGTGCAGGCAATGCCTTAACAACTTTCTCAGGAAGGTGATTTGTCATTGTCTTCTTCCTAGAGCTGATAGAAATTATCTTCTCCAAGGTCAACCAGCGGATTTGGTGTCCAAGGCAGGACTAGAATACCAGAGGTGGTATTCAGCAGGTTCTGACCCGTTCTGAGAACTGTAGTGGAAATTTTGATTAGTTCAGAGAACTGGCAAATACCACCTCTAACTGGAACTTTTATAGTATCTTTCCCCTGCCATGCCCACTAAGCCATGCACACAGAACCAGTAGAAAATTTTTTGAATCCCACCACTGTAGAATTCCTGGTCTCCCAGTCTGTAATCTGATGCCTTAAGTGGTACACTACATTGGGTCTTATAGATACACTAGAGAGCCTGAAATGTAACAAACATGAAGCAGCACATATATTTCATTCCCAAATGCCGTAGAACTAAATAATACTAGTCCCAAAATGCTGTATTTTCAACCAGTTTACCCCATCACTAATTATATTGGTCAATGTTTGAATTAAACCTAGCATTTCATATTTCATATATGAAGGGACAAAATCAATTGTTGTATTTGCATCTCAGATAATTTACCACAGAGAAACATAAAATGGGTATTCAAAATAGTAATTCAGTCTGTCCTGGTCTACAGATCAGTAAAAGAGTTTGCATTCCATTAACACAATTACATTTTGGAATCTTTCTTAAGAGCAACCACTTTAGATTACTAGGTTTTTAAAAAGAAATTAGGACTGCAGAATTGATGTATCCCTAGTGATTTCACTGTCAGTAAGAATTACTGTATATATCAAATCAATAAAGCTTGTAACTGCAGATTCACTTTATCAAGTTCTATTCATATTTAACAATTTATTTCAAAAGGGTGGCTGGATAGTTAAGGCCAAAAATAGGGAGCACTGCTTTTTAATAAAATGGTCATGTCTTCTTGATAAGTAAACAAATAGATTTCTCATGAAAATAATAGTTGAAGCAATGGATAATGGAATATATCTGCATGTTAGCAGGATTTATATAAATGAAGAGGCTTATAAACTATGAGATTTTATATACATCACTATTTTATATACATCATATTATGAAATCGTAACTGCTATTTTTCTGTGTTTTGTTGTTGTGTAGATATAGTAAAATTTTAAACTGCCCTAATTGATTGATGGCTGGAATAATTATATAACTTGGTGAATTAAATAAAAATAAATGTATAAATTAAGTCATTGTGGATACATGTAATAAAAAATCAAACACCTAGGTGACAATTATATAACCATTTTCTCCTATATAATTTCTTGTTTATTACTCAAATTGTGCAAGTTTGTTGACTTTAGATTAAATGTTATTGTTTTAAGATTTCCCTGTATAATTATTCTGAATATAGCAAAGTAAAGAATTAAGTATGAAAGCAATATTACTGCATATAGCAAAGTAAAGAATTAAGTGTGTTAGGAGAAATGTAGCACTTTCAAAAGCTACCTTCAAAGTGTATGCATAAATATTTATAGTCCAAGCACAATAAATATCAGCGTTTCATCAGACAGCTTTGTGCAGAAGTATGTAATTTTCGCTATTTCGTTTTATTGGGTAGGCAAAAACTCAAGTCAATGATTTGTGTGCTGAAGTAATTTTAAAATAAATGGAAAAATTCTCTGCACAAAGGAAAGTGGATTTGTTCCAGTGTTTTCTTTCCCAAAGTGCTATGTGAATGATTTTTCCATCAATTTTCTATTGGATTCTAGGTTTCTATGGGCAGAACTCCACTGGAGAATGAGGAGACACAATATTTGTCAAATGTCTGTTTTCATCAGTCTCCTTAAAACTGTGGCAAAGATTTGAAATTGAGCTGTAATTAGTATGTTGTCATCTTCTTCCTCCAGCAGGGACCTCAAATGGAATTTAGACTTTCTGCAAAGAAAAGAAGCCCATAGATCCTGAGTAATTTATTATTTAATAATTATTTATTAAATAATAATACATAATTATAATAAATAAATTTATTATTATATAATACATTATTATAGTAAATCAATAATAATGAATTAAACAATTATTTATTGTTATTATTTACTTTAAAGAGCCATGGCTGAATATTTGCTTCTTCTTGACTTCAAGAAGACTAAATATTTTTCTACAACATCTATGTTGATTTTGGAATTCAAGTACTACATTTTTCATAGGTAAGCCAGGTACTAAGAACTCATTTGGACAAATTTTTGAACCTTGCTTTGTTCACTATTTGCATTTTCAGACTTTCTAATAAAAAAAAAATTCTTCTAACTTTTATTGTATATATTCTAACTTAAAAAAAATTTGTATTCACACAGATGCCATGGATGCATGTGAATGGGGATAGCTGACAATATTCCATTTAGTCAGCCAATAGAGAGAAAAGGTGGGTTTTGAGATAGTTCATGGACTCAATATGTAATTCTGTTTTTCCATAGAAAAGAAAATTTGTAAAACAATTATTTGAAACAACAAGTAATCCTCAACTTAGAATGATTCATTTAGTGACAGTTCAAAGTTGCAACAGCACTGAAAAAAGTGGCTTATGGTGGTTTTACACATTTATGACTGTAGCAACATCTCCATGGTCACATGATCAAAATTGGATGCTTTTCAGCTGGCATGTATTTATGATGGTTGCCATGACCTGGGGTCATATAGTGATCTTTTGTGACTTTTTTTAACTGATGTAAAGAGCTAGAACTGACTTGTGCCTGACTGGTCTCAAATGACTTACAATTGCTGTTTGTGTTATTGTACCCAAAATACCTTTTATAATTGATAATTATTACTGCATTTGCTGGTTACCTAATATAAATATTTGGGGTACATTATTAAATTTTAAAGGGTACATTTTGTGGCTGTTTCAAACTTGAAGAGTAATTACACTTAGTACAAACTGATTCTGATATAGGAATAGATAAATTCCCCCAGCCCATAATCACACAGTTTCACTCTTTTCTTTGCTGGCATTTATAAAATAAATGCTCCTGTTTGTGCTTTCTCAAATGTTTTTTTCCCCTCAAATGTTTTGCTTCTCTCAAATTTTGATTTAATACTGCCAAATAAATCCCAAATAATTTATACAACATTGTTTGTTGAGACACAGGCTAGCATAAAATTTATCCTTCCAGAAAGATAAGTAATATTCAATATACTCAACATAAAACTCTTGTTGCCATGACCTTTAACTGGGTATAACAATGCATCAAAGGACAGCAATCATTGAGCCAAGGTAACTCAAATGGGCTAACTTATAGAAGGCATCCAAAATCCAGGATCAGTAATTCCTGTGGGAATTACATTTTGCAAAATTGTAATGGTTTCAGCGCTACTGGTGACTGCAGCAGTACTGGGCTGCTGATGTGGTCATGTGATCTTCATTTCAACATCCATGACTGTTTCCCAGCCAATTTTGCAATTCCTTGCTACCTTTCCAACCCAGCAGCAGCCACTTATCTTTTTACTGGAAAAACAACTCAACACGGGAAGCCGATATGAAGCCACTCCTCTTCCCACTGCTTTTTTGCCTGTCTATGGTCATTTCTCTGTTTAGGTTAGGAAATATCTCTGAAATGACAGCCCAATGGGACAGATTTGTTTAGTATGAATTAAAACATTTATATCCCTTGTAGAGAATGCTGACATCTATTATAACAATATAACAATTATATTGTTTATAATTCACTATTATAAACTGACCACTTTTGTAATATACTAATACTAAACAGCCTTTGAGGAAAAAAGCATCATCTGGGCAAACATCTTTCTAGTTTGTAAGTTTAAATAAGTTTGTAAGTTTAAATAAGCCCCTACATTTTTGTATGAAAATATTCTCCAGCAGCTTGTGAGAAGTAATCAGCCAAGTGAGGATGTTTCCCAGGCAGTGGTGGTGATTCCAGAGTTGAGCTACTAGGAAAAGTTGAAAGATCAAAGGAAAGGAAAGGATAGACTGTGTTTTATATGGCAAGTGGTTCATCTGCACAATTTACGTTAAAGGATATGATCTTATTAAAAGATTAAATTAGAACATTTAATCCCAGCAACTTTTAAAATATGTTCTATATGTACAAACTAACCATCATTTGTGAAGATTATCAGAAAAATATACATGAAAATTTCATATTTTGTAAGTTCATCTCTGGATAAGGCAGAACCAATTTGTTGGTGTATTTTGGCACCTAAAATTATCAGCTTATCCACAAGTATATATGGTAATAAAAACAAATTAAGGAATTATTAGCTATGTTAATATGTAGTTAGGTGACATTTTGAAATATTGGATAAAGAGAGTTTTTATTAAAAAAAAAACATCTTTAGTGCTAGAAAAACATGTTTGTCTCTCAGGAATCTTCTTTTCAGAAAACTTGAAAGTTTCTTCTTTAATGTAGGAAGGTGAAGCAATTTAAGAAACAGCTGCTAGTGATGATTATATTACCGAAATAGGGTTATATGTGGAAAGATGTTCCATAGCTATGATATGTAAGCTACCTAGTTGCAAAGGTGGCCTGACTACAATAAAACATTTATTTCATGCAGGAATAACAAACTTTATTCTTTCTGAACGATACCACTTATCAAAACCCTACTTGTTATAACCCTACTTGTTACATTAGGTTTTTGAAGGCAGATCCAAATATAATGCATTGAATATTCTAGTTTGAAAAATACTAGAATACAGAACACTTTAGCTGAATTAATTCTATCCAGGAAGACATAAAGCTGATCTACTTAGCTTTGATGTCACCCAGAGTTTAGTGACTGAGCTATTACTTTTCAGCTGATAAGAAAAGTTACCTGAATTCAAAATTGAATCGACTACTGTCTGCCTCATCTATAATATACCAATCTGAGCTTGGAATTTATTGAGATAGTTCTTGAAAGTTTTTTTTTAATTTTTTTTTCTATCTCTGTTTCCATTTCTGTTTACAAATATTAATGTAATACTAGTTCTTGCCGCTTCAAGTAACACTCAGAAGTTCTTTCCTGAGATATTTGTCTCAAAGGTGCTTTTTTTTTCTTCAAAAGGCAACAGCACTGTTTTTTTCCTTGAGAAAGAAGAAGAAAATGTTTTGCTTCTCATCCAAAAACCTTCATCAGTTCTGATGAAAATATCAGAACTGATGAAGCTTCTATGACCTGGATGACTGAGAATCTCCATAGACACTGAAATCTTTTTCTCAGATCTTGGATTTGATTTGATTTCTTTTCTCTTGTTAGCAATTTCCACCATTCATTTTGATACCTATTGTAATTTCTTCTGTTTTTTTGGACTTCAACAGCCTCTTTTCATATCAACATCTTTAATTTCATTCTATGGTTTCTCTTGTTCACTTTCCTGATGGTTGGATTTGTCCTTCCACTTCAGTTTGACTTGGAACTTAACACATGAGCAATCCATTCCATCTTCAGTCCATAGCTACATATTTGATGTCATAACTTGACTTTGTTCTACCTTCTTGTAAAAATGCTGACATTGATATATTCTTCCTGACTATGAAAGCAATGTCATTTTTAGTTCATTTTTTGAGTTTTCCTGAGGAACCTAATTGTGTCATCCAGCCTGAGGGGTCCACCATCCACAGTGCATTGCCAATCACATTGACTTGAATATCCACATTGTTTTCTTGCCTTCTCCTATGCAGTTTGAAATTATTCCTTTCTCATTGTCACTAAAGTGATCATCTCCCTCCAGCACTTTCCTATACTGTTGCTGCTGATATAGCTGCCTACTTGATTTAGCTGGGCAGCTGGGATAAGCTTAACTGCCTGAATAACCCAGCTGGGAATATATATTCTTTCTGTAAATTCCTAGCTTTCTATTCTTCTATTCTTATCTGTCCCAGGATTATACTAACACTACCACAGTGGGGCAGCATAGCAAGATTTGAAGGGGTCATCAAATAAATACATACAGCCTACTGAAAAATCTAGCCAAGAAGTAATGACTATGATCAGGACTTATTCCTCTTTACATGTTGAGTATATCAGCAGAAGTCGTTGAAGCCACTATGACAGCAAAGCTTTGTTTGATCCAGGAACAACCTATGTACATTTAGGTTAAATACAGCATCATGATTGCTTAATTGATAAGTTTGGTATATTCGTTTTGTCTTGATTAAACTAAGCTTGTTTAACCAGTACCAGTCTGTTATGTACCAAAAGCACAATAGATATGTGAAATAGAAGATTTCACTCCTCCTCCTACTACTACTTCTCCTCCTCCTCCTCCCTAGCGTATTCTTGCAGGTGCAGGGTCAGCTTTTCAAATCATTGAATGTCACTTTGCATGGTCACTCTGCGACTTGCATCTCTTTGTTGATGGTGTCTTGGCATCTCTGTTTTGGATCCCCATGAGGTCACTGGCCATTGACTTCTAATTGGTAGGTAGTCTTGGCCACGGTGGAAGATGCTACTCTCTGGACATGAATATCTATCTATCTATCTATCTATCTATCATCTATCTATCATCTGTCTATCATCTATCTATATATCTATCTGTGTATGCATGTATAAATATATACATACACATACATTTCTGATTAAATGCATAGATAAGGTCTCTAAAGGTCCATTTGAAATTAATGAGGACCAAGAAAACATATTTTGTATTTCTCAATATATTTCATTCATTTGATGATGATGCCTAATAAATGGTTTATATTAGAGATACTGATCTAGATTAGACTGAATTAGTCATACTTTTGTTCCATGTCTAACCTCAGGCCCACTTATTTAAAGAGGGTTAAAACAAATACTGTCTTCATCTCAGAAATTTTGTTTTTAAATAAATCCTACTGGAATCTACATCTTCCTATGCATCACCAAGCTATTAATGTGATTGTTCAATCAACATTTGACCACACTGAGTGGTAAATTTGTTTCTGATAAATAATTTTGTACAATTGCACAGTATAACTTTAGCTTTTAAATCTGAGACTATTTATTGTCAACAATTTCTAGAGCAGTACTCTGTACATGGTCAGGGGTTTATCAGCCACGACATGCAACATAATTTTTTTCTTGCACATTGGGATCAGATAAAAGAGGCTGCTTCCAAAGAAGCTGATTTAAGTGGATTATGTTGGAAAGATTAGGACCAAGAACAGGAATCTCCTTTAGAAGTATTCATTGGGTGATCATTAAGGTTTCGCTTTCTGGCAAACCATAGAGGAATGTTGCAATAGTAAACAAAATAACTGAAAGTGACATGAAGGGACTGGTAAATCAGCATAGCATCAGGAGCTATGATTTTATTCTTTGAGAAATAGGTTAAAAACCTGAAAATTATAATAATCCCCTCTTCACTTGGCAAAGACCATTGATATCCAATTGATATCCATTTTGACAAACTGCTGCTTCTCTGAAACCAAGCATCATATGGCCTGTAATCTGATAATATAAATAAATGAATCCATTTATTTGTCACAAATGGATCATTTTCATGACTGTTGATGGTAAAAACGTAGTATTGCATAGCTATAAAGAACTCTCAGACATTAAATCTTCTGTTTTCTGAAGCAGTATGAGAAGAAAAAAACCCTTTACACTTGAATCTATTCTTTTCGCAAAAGACAATAGGCTCCTTAATAGCTTTGGTGAAATACCCCACTAAAATATCAAAAGACATTCCAGCAAATATTTTATAGATTTGCTGAAAAATTGAAAACTCTTCACTTGTAGAATTTTTTAAAAATGATGCATATTTGCACCTTTTATTTCATTATTATTGTTATTTTTCTTTGACAAAGAAAGGCCTTTTGTTCAGATTTCTACCACAGAATCACATTTTGTGACTTTCTACTGTCCCCTAGTGGCACATTAATCTTTCTACCTACTGGGTTGTTGTCATTCTATATTGTTTCTGTGGTTTTGTGTGTGGGCATGTTTTCCTGAGACTATCATTAACAAATATCTGAACTGTTACTATGTACCCTAGCAATTGCACACAGAATTGCACCAATGCACTTTAGTTCAAATGATCTTTTCATGTATTCTTAAACAATATAAACAAAGCACAAAGCCATATGCTATCTCTAGCTTGCATTACTTCTTTACAGTAAACACTGCATAGTTCTAGATGCTAATTCTATGATGATAAAAGTAGAATATTATTAGTTGTGACAGACTTTATACAGTAGCTACAGCAACTGAGATGTAATATGTGACAGGATGGAGGGTTTTCATCAGTGCACTTGTAAGCATCTTTCCATTCTTTTCACTTTCTCTTCCATGGAGGTCTGTTATTTCTCGAGAATGTTAGCAGATTTGCTCATTAATGCTGGATCTCTTGTATGGTGGTTTGAAGATTTTACAGGTTATTTATAACTATATTTTAGATGTTTAAGATATTATAGACTTCAAGAGATGTTCATATTGTTTGCTCCGTTGTAATTGCTGTATCACAAATCAATTTATGCTTTTTACACCAGGCAAAACTTCTGGGATTGGCAGGAATGTTATTCTTACACGAAGATTGAGATTTCTCGAAATGTCCCCAGTAACCTTTCTTCTTTAAAGAATATCCATTAGTTTGTTGTGAATAAAATTAATTTTAACTCAATGTAAGAAGAAATAAGAACAAAATAAAACAGTTACTATGAATGTTTGGCCATATTAGTAAGAGCCTCATTAGATTTTTCTAGAAAGTGAATCTCTTAAAAATCAAGCATTCCAAAATTGTTATAGTTTTTGGAATGGAAGGCTAATCTTGTTATTAGTGAGAAGAATGAGAGTCTTTTAGCTTTGGTTATTTATTCTGTTTGTAATGTCATCATTTGAATTTACAGTCAGTGCAGCATGGTCTAATAACAATGTGTTTTTGCTAGAAAACAGAACAAATGTGGGTTTCTAAGGTCATGTGGTAACTTAATGAGGTCTGCTTATATGAACCTGTGTTTCGTTAAGATCTCTCAAAACAAAGCTTTGGTTTGCAATCCTGTCTGGCAGAAATACTCAAGATTACAACCAATTCCACCAGTTTTACTGAATGCCATTTGAAAATGGAAACCAAAGAGCTTACAGCTCTGTTTCAAAGGAGAATGAAAACAAGCTAGATGGTTTCCTGATACATAAACAACAAACCAGAACATCAGTTTCATGTATAATTGTGTGTTCTTTAATTCTAATTTTTCAAAAGACCTTATTTTTTATAATCCATCAGAATCTCTTCCACATGTTAAAATAATAAGCAGATACTATTTAAGATAGCAAGCTGTATTGTAAACAGAGATAGAAAGTAGAGATAGAAATAGAGCTGTAAACAGTGGGATAAAATGCAATGCAATGTCTACTTTTTTATTTAGACATTTCAAATTTGCTTAATTGAATATTCATATCCTTCATAAAAAACCCTTGGTAAGAATATTTTGATCTTATGTTCTTATTATTGATGATTTGTGATAAAGTAATTAAAATTATTCCTGAATTTAATTTTAACAAAATTAAATCGAAAGTGTTCTTAATTTTTTAAAAATAGAAACAACAAACTGCCTCCCTTTCCACATAGGATAAATACTTTATTTCTTTCTCAAACATCTCTGAAAGTAGGTACAGTAGATAATTTTTAAAACCCTGCAAATAACTCCAGAACATAAACAGATCAGTGAAGTTATTCATAGTGTATGCTATCATGGTAGAGTACATTTCTTTTCAATTCAAAATTATAAATACAATATCAGAGATTTCCAAATTCCAAACATTCGCAAAATATTTGAAATAGCAACAAGTTATACAAATTTACATGTTTATTATAAAATCAAATCCAAAGATACATAGAGAATTTACTACACTCATTTTCAAATATTCAAATGTTCATTGATTTCATATTAAATGAAAGATTGAAGTCATTTCAAAATTTGTTATAAATATGTTATTGTCCTTAGTGAAGACATTCCATGTCTGCTTTTTGGAACTGCCATACAATTCCAAAAATGGGATATACTGCTTTAAAGTATTACAGGAAAGTACAGTATTCATATTTTTGTTGTATTTTCAAGCACTATTTGTACATCAATACTGAATTATCACCAAGCTGTAATGGAAATAATAATAATAATATAACACCTGTTTCTATTTTTTTAAAAATATAGGTTCATCAATAAAATTGAATTCTTGTTTAGTGAATATATATTGTCATCTCTATATTGTAAACATTCCTTTAAATTAATGCAGCAAAGATATATGGAGTAGGCTGCATTATATCAACCAGACTAATGTAAAAATCTTTGTTAACAATAACTAAACCATGGGACTTTGCTCCATTGTACTAGATCATTAGACTATCCATTTAAAAATATGGAAATGATGACCTTGAATCAGACCTGAATTCAAATCAAGTTTTCTACAGATTTTTCTGGAAACACTTCAAATGCAAAACTGTTACAAAACACATGCACACACACATTTACTTTGCTTTTTTGAAATTGCTCAGCTCTGCTGTCATGATCCTTGCTACAGTGGATGCGCTTCACTGAAAAGAATGAAGCAAATCATGCTTATAAAAATCATTTCACAAATTGCTTTCCTGGAGCCTCATATATAGATTAAGAGGACTTAAAAGGCACGGACAAGTCAAAAGGATGGTATTAATCACAACTGGAATGTTATACAGAAAATTAGACAACCAAGGAAAGTTGAAGTTTGAGGTCTAATCTGAGATATACATTGAGAAAGTTCTTTTTGTTTGTTTCTTAATTTGTGGTAGATGCTGGCTTATTAATTGAGCCAAATAGAAACAGTAAAAGTTGACAGTAACTTAACCAACAGATTTTATTTGACATTAATTACCTGCTAGCAAATAAAAGTAATAATAGTTTGAAATGTGTAGCACTAGCCAAGTTCTATTTTTTTAAGCTTCATTTTGAATGACTGTGCCACAGAGGCTGTATAAAGTTATTTGTATGCCTAGGCCCAAAGTATCATTTAGTTTCAGGGTATATGTATCTTTTGCTGATTTGAAGATTTGAATCAGACTAAAATGCTTTTCAAATGTGGTACTTTGTTCTGTCCAAATTAAAAAAAAAACAAGTATTGCATTAATGTATATTTTTAAACTTGATTAAGTTGGAGTGAAAATATGACTTTGGTGGGACTTTTGCTAGTCTTTTAGAAAATACATACCTTAAAAGGGAGTCATGAAGATGTAGTGCCCACCATTGTAAAAATAGCTGAGTTAGGACATGTAGCCTACTTTTCTTTCTTATTTTTAAAAGAAAAGCCAGTCATAAACACAGCTAAAATATATGTTATAGTCTATTTAAAAAACAACAACAGACATGTCATTACAATTGGCATGTTAATTGTTTTTGTTAATTTTCAGTCTACATATATTTTATGTACAAATATCATTATTTTAATTTCATTTGTGTCATTTTCTCTTTTCTCTTTTGGAAATCTTTCTTTAAAAAAACATTGGCACTGTTTATTCAGTGACCCTAAAAGTCCTCAGTGGACCTTAACATGAATCTCTGAAATATTTATGGAAAGGAGGATTTTAGAATCTTTTTAATAATGGCATAAATAATCTGTCAAAGGCTTTTTACTGAGCTCCATTATAGTGTTTTTAAAAGGTGCAATAATTCAAGTACCTAGATAGCAGCTCAAACTACCACCATGTTTTATAATATAATACTCTATCTGAATCCTAACTCCTGGGCCTGCTTTCAGAAAAATACAGTTATCTTTATTTAAGCTACAGCTGTAGTCCTTTACAAACTGTAAAAGAAAATTGTATAAAGAGCATAATTTAAAAACAATATTTTGTCTTTGGCCAAGAATTTAGTTCCTATTTATATGTAGGTTAAGTACAAATTTAAAGGGTAGATTTGTACTGATAGGCTATCTATGAAATAGTTTGAAATAACTAACACTCCAGTTACCATTTATATAGTTAATTTTAATCTAAGAATGCATGTGTGTGTAAGTATTTATTTGAATTCCAGAATTTAGTGAAATGCAATATATTTTCAGAGGATAATATTTTCAAATATTGCTTTCTCTTTTCTATTTAAAAGACCACATTGCTTTGTAAACTGTATCTAGTGTTTGGAGAAAAAATGTTAATAAAGGTAATTATTTTATTTCTGTATATAACTTTTAAAAAGAAAGGAGAGGCCATAAACATGAAAAGAAGCAGATGATCTAAATTGTAAATCTACTCCCATTTATCTTTGTATTAACAAGAGCAACAGCAAGTGATACAGTTTTTTTGCATTAAAGTATCATTGAGGGGGAAAAAATACTGCTCAGAATATAGTGCTAGTCATCTGAGTTTGTCCAGTCTTTACCCAGAACAGGATTAATCTTTGTGATGGTGCAAAGTGTATGTCTAGGGTCAGAGTGTGGGTTGCCTTTTGGGATCTGCATTACATTAGTGTCATTTTTGGATTCCTGATGTTAATCAAAACCAACACCATAAAGCGTCACTTAGCTAATTTGTGTATTATTGTCAATGTTACCATTAATTATGCATTTGTGAGGAAAAAGAGGATTAATGAGTTGTCACAGGTAATTTACAATGATCAGGCTCCCCAGGACATTAGGAAAACACTAGCTGTGTAAGATTACCATTCTAACATTAATACCATGTAAGTAGGGAAGTCTTTGTTAAGCCTCTGAACCAAGTTTGTCCATCACCATCAGTCTATCTTTTCTAAAAACTTCCTATGCAGCAATAATTACAATTTATTGAAAGTAATTGTGATTTTTTTTGTAAAAAAAGATGCACCCCACTATCTAAACTGTTAATCAGGAATAAATGGTGTTACACATTAATTGGGAATTGTGGAATTTGTGCAGCATGTTGCTAAGTTACTCAGACCATTGTTCCCACTGCAAAGTTTTCATCAGCAAACTTAATGAGCACACAAAGCCTCATTAAAGGTGCCACATTATCAGGTGACAAGGCCATCGTTAGCACATGTCATTGCTGTAATGTGATGTTACTTTTAATATCAAGACAGCAGGGACAGTGGGCAATATAATAAGAGCCATCAGGAATTAGAATACCAAGCTGAGGAATCAAATAAGATATTGAAAGATGTATTTCTGCTGTCCCTACACAATGTATAGTTATTACTGTAAAAGAAAATGAGACATTTCACTAGGCAATTCGTTCATTCTGAGAAGAAAAACTACATGCCCTTTAAAATACACTGAATTTAAATAGGAGGGTTTATATGTAATTTTGTTCAGACACATACATACATGCATACGTAAACACACACACAAACATATTTATATATAGATTTATGTCAGATTTTGCTCCTGTGTGATTTGCCATCACATATGGATGTCCCTCTCTTCACAATCTAGTTATTGATCTTCATTTGTACAAGAAATACAGATTTTGTGCAGTTAGATGAAGTTCATGGCTGGAGGTTTCCTCAGTACAGCAAAAGAAATTACCTGCTCTAATCATTGTTTGCAGCCAATTCTTCAAAAATGTTAGAAACTGATAGGAATCTGATTTCCTCAGCATGTTACTTGTCTTTATGAGATTGTTTTGTGGACAGGATGAAGTTCCCCTGATTTCCTTCACCCAAACAGTCCTTCACTAAAGCCTTGAATGCCTTAATTTTCCACAAAATATCTCCTGCTAAACTTCAATCTTACTGTAAGGCTCTTTCAAAAGGCAACAAGACTTTGATTTTCCCAAGACGTTGTACTTGTTATCCAAGAAGCTTCTTCAGTTCAGAACTGTTAAACATTCTGAACTGAAGACGCTTCTTGGATGAGAAGTGAAACATCTTCAAGGGAACAAAAAGCTAGTTGCCTTTTGAAAGAGCACCTTTGGGACAACCATAATCTGTATGACTGAGACTCTCCACACCCATTCAATGTTTCCCTATGCTCTATGTTAGTATGTTGACATATGACAATATTTAGTTCTCATCTACTTTTGAAACAGTTTTTTTTTCATTATAAGCAGCGTCATGGACAGAGTGTCAACAACTTCCTCCTGAAAATAAATAAATAAACAAGTTTCCTTACCCAAAATAAGACTATGTCTAAAATATAACTTTTGTATTTATTTTATTTATTTATAATTCATAGTTCTAAACCTCCTATCTTCTTCAATGAGATATTCTGAGTGGTATAGTTTTATGTGTATTATTAGAGAATCAGTTTGCTATCAGGCTATAATGTGGCGGGCCATTGTAGTCTCACCATAGACATGAAGCCAGCTGGTGACTTTGGGCCAGTCACTTTCTTTCAGCCATAGAAAGGATGCAATGGCAAACAAGCGCTGAAAAACTTTGCCAAGAAAACTGCAGGAATTCATTTAGGCATTCCCTAGATATTGGACATGATTGAAAGGAAGAAAGAAAAGTGCTTTATTGTATTTTAAATTATATTCATATATTTTAATGTTGTATGCCATCTAGTATAGAAATGTTTAAAATAAGTAAAAGTAGAAGGAATTGAATAATTTAGGACAGAAAAAGATTATAATATCACTTGCTAAATATTTCTATCTGATAAATTTCTCTCACATATCAATAGCATTCATATAGAAACAATCCAGATAAATTAAAGTCAGTTAGAATTTTGCCTTTAATGTCCTTGAAATGTAGCTTATATTTGGTAACAACATGCTTCTCAATATAGATGTGATTTATAAAAATGTCCCTCAGCCATCTGTTAAAATACAGCTACAACTATTTCCAATAACACTTGAATTATCCAGGAGCCTCATCCATTCATAATGAAAATGAATTCTTCTATCAAAGTATAGCTATAAAATTGACAGAATTGCAACTAATTTTGTTTTCATAATGTGGCAGTAATTTTAATTGATGTCATGGCAGACTTTAAGCTAGTCTTCCCTGGTGTGTGAAGAAAGTCAGTACAGTCAGGGTGCCATGGGAATCTTTTCACAACTCTGCAGTCTCACATCTTAATCTGATATTCATTTCACACCATTCATCACTAACAGTGCCAGCAGCTAACTCAAATTCTTCTGGATGAAAAGTCTCTCTGTGTATGGTACCTTTTAATGAATGACATTTATTTTTAATATATTTATGCTTGGAAAACATTGTTTTAAGGGATTGTTAATGCTATCACCTACAACCAAACTATGCAAAATTCAGTTGAGCAGATAAGTGTATGGAAACACAATATCAATTAGTTAATTGCATGCAGAATACACAGTGAGGCATATGCAGAAATGTATATTTTACATTGAAAATTCATAAATGTGAAAGGCTGCAGAGTTTAGATACATGACCAATCTTTTCCTTTGCTTTAAGTATATGTCATTATTGCTTTAAGTAAATATTTAACCTTATTTGGGTTGATAATACCCTTAAAAGTGTATCCTGTATTCCTGAATAAAGAAAGAATGATTAAATGTCCAGCTTATGTACTTCATGTGACACTTAACACTGACAACATAAAGAGGAGATGGCAAAATCTCTCAGAAAACCAAAGGGAACATTGTCTTTTTTTTTAAAAAAGGCACAGAAATATGTAGTGCTAAGAACACTTACTTGGAAGATGTGCATCAAAGACTATAGGACTTACAGTTTTCTCTATTTAAGAATTCAAAGATAAATAGGAGTTACGGTACTGACTCAATTTAGTCTTAAACTGTATTCTTGTTTGACAGTCAGCTCATGATCATCTCCATTTATCTCTCATGATCATCTCATGACCATCTCTCTCTCTCTTTCTCTCTCTGCCTTCGTCTGCTAAGCTGCCTAAATTCCAAACTTTAGATGATTGCGTAATAGCTCCCATGCTCCTTTTATTTTACTTCATAAGTACAGCAATATCACTTAGATATCATTTCATTGTGCTTTACAAGAGCTCTTCTCAACCTTTGTGGCTTGGCAGTCCACCTAGTAGGGAAAGTAAGGTGACCAACCATCCTCCTTTAGGGAGAACAGTCCTCCTTTTGTAAGTTCTGTCCTTTCTCGAAAAGTGTCTTCCTACATGTCCTCCTTTTTGATATTTGAGGACTAATCTGTAAATCTTCATATTTAATCGATGCCAATCCTATCCGTCGTGAGTGATGTGATGTATTTGTATTTGACATGATGATTCATCAAGGCTTGGTACAGTGTGGTGAGACACAATTATGAGATGCATGCGCTCCACACAGGAGAATTGTTTTGAGAGAGCGTGCCGTGTGCAAGAGTGCCCTGTGTGCAAGAGTATGCCATGCACAAGAGTGTACCATGCACAAGAGTGTGCCGCACACAAGAAAGTGCCACAAATGAGTGCCCTGCGTGCAGGTGGCTTTATTTTTTTTTTCTTCAATTTATTTATGTCCTCCTTTTCATTGTAAATAAGTTGGTCACCTTAGGGAAAGGGAATCGAGCAATGCAAGTGCCTGGTTCCAAATAGGCCATGGCCTGTTAGTGGGCCACGGCCCATGTGTTGTGGATCTCTGCTTTACAACACTCTTAAGTGGTTTACAGAGTCAGTGTACTGTCCCTAACAATCTAGGTCCTCATTTTGCTGACCTCAGAAGGATGGAAAGCTTAGTTCATCTTGAACTGGTCAGGATCAAATTAGTTAGACTTAAGCATAGGAAACAAAATTATCTGCTACAATATCCTACCAGTCAATGACTACTTCAGCTTCAACCGCAACAATACAAGAGTATACAACAGATACAAACTCAATGTTTACCACTCCAAAATTGATTGCAGAAAGTACAAATTCAGCAACAGAGTGGTCAATACCTGGAATGCACTACCTGACTTTGTTGTTATATCCTCTAACCCCCACTCCTTTAACCTCAAATTATCCACTATTGACCTCACCCCATTCCTAAGAGGTCTGTAAGGGGCATGCATAAGTGCACAATTGTGCCTATGGTCCCTGTCCTATTGTCCCCATTTATTCGTACCTATTTCCTGTATTCTTATTCATGTTTACACTTATATCTATTATCTTGTAAGCGATTGACAAACCAAATAAATAAAAATAAATAAATAAATAAATTGAGCTGGAAGGGACCTTCAAGGTCTTTTTGTATAACCCTCTGCTCAGGCAGGAAACCTGTATCATTTCAGACAAGTGACCAGTCTCTTCTTAAAAACCTCCAGTGAAGAAGCACTCCCAACTTCTGAAGGCAAGCTTTTCCACAAACAAAAGTGAGCTGTTGAGTGGAATAATAATAGTAATGATGGTCTCAGCTTTCCTGGGTATGTTTAGGTGAATGCAAAACAGCAAACCTTGGGAATGTTTTAATTTGGATTTCTCTTATATCGCTACCCAATGTAGTTTTTCCATGCTTACTCAAGCTTTTGAATGTTCCCCCTTTCCCAAATGAAGTACGAAGCACTTATTCTCCCTCACATGTCTTCCAATCATTTTCTTTTAAAAATAATTTGACTAATGAAGAGATCTAGAAATTACAGAAGCTGGCACATTTTTTTATCACATTTGAATTTTATTTAAATTACAGCAATTATCTCTAGATTTGTACTGACACTTTAAATTACCATATACTTATATAAGATGCTTCTCAATGGAATCAACTCTGGAATACATAACTATTGCTTTGTTCCAGAAAGGCTTTTCTATTTTTCAGATTATTTATTTGTTAATGCTTTCATTTATTAATTTATTTATTATTTTATTAATGATTCAGGACATTTTAAGGCCAGAATAATTTTAAATAGTTTTTCATTAAAATATTGTGTATATATATGAACAGCATATAAATATATATATATAATTTGTTTTTTTAAAAGTTTTCGCGGGTACTTACATGTGTGCTGTTCAGCTTCCTTCGGTTATTATCCCACGTCATTGTAGAGCTTTTAAAGTTGTAGCAACGTTTCAGCAGAATCTCATCTTCCATCATCAGGCTTCTGTATTGAGTTAATACAGAATAATAATAACTCAATACAGAAGCCTGATGATGGCAGATGAGATTCTGCTGAAATGTTGCTACAACTTTAAAGCACTACAGTGACGTGGGATAATACCCGAAGGAAGCTAAACAGCACACATGTAAGTACCCGCGAAAGCCTAAAAATTGACAATGATTTGGAAGCCTGCACTCAATGCAAACAATGATTTGGAAGAACTACACCCGCCTAGATGAACACAAAAATGCAGTAAAAAGGCTGGAACACACCTCCTCATTAGTCCAACACATGAAAACCACAGGTCACAACATCAACTTCAATGGC
>BLBF01000005.1:40726827-40737065 GCA_015471245.1 Laticauda colubrina | reverse complement strand
ATATATATATATATATATATATATATATATATATATATATATATATATATATATATACACATACACATACACATACACATACACATACACATACACATACACATACACATACACACATACAAAGTACATTCAAAGAAAAAGATGGTAAATGTAAAAGAAAAAAAAAAGAAATGAAAGGCAAAGAAGAAAAATAGAGGAAGGAGGTAGAAATAAAAGAGGGGGGAAAAAGAAAATAGAAAGAAATGCTTCCAAACTTACTATCAGCAGTTATTTGTACAATTCAATTGAAACCTCCCTTTCTAAGATTACACCATAATTCCTTTCTTCTATAATCCATATTTGGTAATCCTCAAAAGTGTAAGCAAAAAATGTCATTTTTTTAAATACAGAAGTTCAAAAAGGTTTCCGGTCATTGATGAATATCAAATTTGTAAAGAGTTTTCTCTAACCAAAGAAGCCAGTTTTCCCATCTCACTAAGTTCTATCAATTTCATCAACCATTTCGTCATAGCGGATAGTGCCAAATCTTTCTTTCTTTGTGCATATAATAATCTTGCCACAGAAATCATAATTGAAATAATCTTCCATAACACTTTTGTGTACCCTTCAGTTCTAAAAGGAAATGTTCTAGCTTCAGCTGAATATAAATATTTAAATTTTCTCTATCAATGTGCATTTGAATCTATTTTTTTTTTAAAAAAAACCTTTTTCACATGTAGGACTTATTTATTTATTTGATTTGATTTGTCAATCGCTTACAAGATGCATGTATAAGAATAAACATAGTTTTGAATACATGAGATAGAAAAATAAAAAGAAACAATAGGACAGGGATAGTAAGCATGATTGGTGTGCTTTTGCATGCCCCCTATAACTTCTGAAATAAAAACAACAGAAATAAATTTTATTACAAATAATGTCTATTATAACATTCAAACCTAAAAAGATATAGTACAAAACAAAGATGGTACAAAACAAAGTCCTCAAATTCTATCAACAATTTTTTCTAAAACAATTATATTTTGAACCAGCTGCCAAAATTCCAAAGAGGAAATGACTCAGCAGGACTCCTCTGGCAACATATTACCATTACAGACTATGGGTGTTACCACAAGGTAAATATTAGGTAATACTTTGAATTCTCTCTGTTTATATTTGTATTCTGAATGTCAAGTATTTAAAAAAAACAAAAATTGATGCATGCTTTAAAACAGGAATGTCAAACTCAAAGCCCATGCGTCAGATCCAACCCATAGGGTGCTTAGATCCAGCTGTGGAGCCAGCCTGGAAATAGCAAAGGACCAGCCTGTGATGACTCTGCTAGCAAAAACAGGCCACGGGGGGGGGGGGGACCATGGGAAGTCCCTGCATGGCCCGTTTTCAGCCTGGACTGCAGCCTGCAGCACCCTGCCAGCCAAAACGGAGTGCGGTGGGCCATGGGCAGGATGCAGCAGGCCATCCAGACCAAAAATGGGCCCTACAGAGGCTACCCATGGCCCCCTGTTGTCTGATTTGGCTGGCAGGGTCCTGCAGGAGGCTGTCCAGGATGAAAACGGGCCATGCTGGGTGGGCCCTGTGCCCCCCCATGCCCTGTTTTGGCTGGCAGAGTACTGAATGAGTGCGTCCATCTCCTCTCCTCTCCCCCAGATGGCCCACAGAAGACAACTACAATGTTGATCCGCTCCTGCAAGAAATCCAGTTTGACACCCCTGCTTTAAAGAATACTTTTAAATTGCTTAAAGACATTTATGGTAGGTTCCACATTTAGAAAACAGTAAAAACATTAATATCATAAAGAATAGGGAAACTCTATGTGGGGTAAGTTTATGTGCATCTAGAAAAGCTGTGTTAAACTGGGAAATTATCACAAACCCTTGCTAAGGTAAACATTGTAATGTAGCAGCTTCTTACACAAAGATTGTTCTGAAGACTGGAGCTATCCTACAGAAATCTTGTGTAAGAGGAAAGAGAAATGCAGGAACCAGTAATAAGCTTTAAAGCACCAATGAATATGTGATGAGGAATTCTGGCTCCTAGTCTCTTTCTCAAGTCTGAGACTTTTAGGTAAATTCTCCTTACTCAGATAAAACCAGTCACTGTATGAATTCTGCACTGACTGAAGTTTTCCAGTAATTTTCAGAGAAAGCATACATCTGATTTTATAATGCTTGCTTTTCAAATTTTCCATGTTGCTATTTAACAGGACACGAATGAATGTAATCTAACTGACAAAGTAACAGAACCTAGTTGTTGAGCCACTGTAGGTGTTAATTCCCAAACACAGTGATGTTACAATAATGTAACACACAAGCTTTTGTACTTGAATTGCAACCTTACACAAGAGTACAAAAGGGAAGGAGTTCGGACTGCGATGTTGGGGCACATGTTTTGTCACTTGCTGTCTTTTGCAGCTGCTGCAGAGACTTCTGGGAAATGAAATTATAGAAAGTGAAGCTGAGCAATAGTTTCAATTCAAGAGGGGAAAGAATAAAGATTTGTGGGACAATGAGACATGCATGCAGCATCTGCAGCTTCTTAAAAAGTCTCTGACTCAAAACCCACAATATATATAAATAACACAGCTCTGCAATGTCATATCTGATCATCACTAATGTCACATAAGGACACTGAAACAATTCTTTGACATGGTTTTCATATAATTTCCCCCCTATTTTAAGACTGGCAATGTATTTCAAGCTAAAACTGAACAAAAAAAAATCCATCACAAACAAATAACTGGTTTGAATGAAATGTTATCTGGAAGTCTCAAGGCATCTCAGAAAAGAGCTGATCAAGATGTTGAATGAATAATTTTCCTCATCACAGGACATTGTACTCAATGCAATGGTAGTATGCTACTGGTGAACTGGAAGTAAAAAAAAGCCTCCCATGATCAGTTGAGAGGAGGAAAAAAAGCCTCCCACAATCAGCTGAGAGGAGGAAAAAAAAGACTCCCATGATCAGCTGAGAGGAGAAAGAAAAGTACAGGATCATTCCTCCCATTCACCCCTGATTGGTGCTGTTCATATACAGTGTGGGGAAAGCTGCTTACATGCACGCGCGATCACCAAACCGGTAGTGGAACAGGTAGGATTCCACTGTTGATTCAATGGTAAAGAATATCATACACACACACCTCTACAATAATTACTTTTAAAGTATATGTTTATGACGATGATTTTATATTTTCAGAATGCAGGAAGATATTATGTAAAGAAAAGAGGATCTGTTGAAAGGGAAGAGTATATTTCTGCCTCCCCATGAATGAGAGCTTTAGGGGAAAACATAGTATTGGAGGGACATGGAGCTGTGTTTTTCCTTCTTTCTTGCCTAGTGCAATTCTTCAGTTGTCTTTACAGTCTGGTTCTTTTCAGGCATTAGGAAAAAGGTTAGAAGCCACAAATTCAGCAGAGGAGGTAAGCCTGCCCCTCCTCTGTTCATGGAAATATACTTGCTGAAAGCCTTTGAAGATTAAGTCTCTAGCAAGATTAGGGGATCCCATTGTTTCATGGTGACATCTAACCCTTCTCCTATTGCCTCAGTAGAGCTTATTTCTCTTTTCTTTGAAGCTTGGATCAGTTATCTCACCTTACTTCCATTCCATTTTGCTGCCCCTTCCGATTATGCTATACTATGCTATGCGATGCAATGCTATTCTATGCTATGCTATGTTGTTATGCTTTTATTATTTTTATACAGAAGTCATAATGGTGAACATATCTGATACTCCTTATTTCTCCTATTTTTCCACAACCACAATCCTGTGGGGTGAACTGGGCTGAGAGATCCCCTTACCTCATTTTATCTAGATTTTCTTCTTTTGAGGGAAGGAAAGGATGTGTGTTAGTAAAGTGTGCAGACTTGTCTTCATGTATGACAAAGACGTAGAGTGGTTAGAATGTTAGAGAACATGTTATGTACTGTATATGTACTGAATGTTATGTACTGTATATGAACATGGGAGAACATGGGAGAACAATGGATATCATAGATGAGGTCCTTTATGTTCCTTCCAGAAAAACGTGAGGTAGACCGGGTTCCAACAACAAAGTCTTTATTATATACAGCAGTTGAAAAACGGAACATTGGCTCAAGCCGCGGCAGCCTTTTTATAGGGATTTGCCTGCCGGCTTTTAGCCAATGACAGGTATTTAGTTTTGCCGCCTTTTGAGCAGCTTCGTGGATTGGTTCCTATTGAACCAATCCCCATTTAGGTTTTTTAGCCAATCAGAATCCTATATTAGGAGTCTACTATTCTATATACAGAACATCCCTCCCCTCTTGGTTTAGTCCTACGTGGTGACTAAATAGCTTTAATAGCTTTGACTTTTTTGTCAGTAGGGTGTATACCCTCTCCGTCTATTAAGTAGCCCAGGAATTCGACGTGATCAGTCATTAAACAGCATTTTTCTTTTTTTTACTTTTAGGCCAGATTCTCTGAATTTAGTTAGTACGTCTTTTAGTCTTTTTTTTAGTTGGGTCGCATCTTTGGCCGGAATTAGGACATCGTCGAAGTATGGTACGACCCCTTTTATACCATTCATTAGGCATTCCATGATGCTCTGGAAAACGCCTGGGGCTACACTCACACCAAATTGGAGTCTGTTGCATTTGAATGCCCCTTTGTGGGTCACTATAGTTTGTGCTTCAGCCGTTAATGGGTCTACTGGGAGCTGTTGGTAAGCTTGTGCTAGATCTAGTTTAGCGAAAACTTTTCATCCCCCAAGAGAATGTAACAAGTGTTGTACGACTGGCACCAGGTATGTGCTTTGTTGCAATGCGTGGTTCAGGGTAGCCTTGTAGTCACCACAAATTCGAACCGACCTGTCTGGTTTAATTGGTGTTACGATCGGCGTTTCCCACTTAGCATGGTCAACAGGTTCTAAAACCCCTTGGTCTATTAATTTATTTAGTTGTTCCTCTATTTTTGCTTTCAGAGCAAAAGGAACTCGTCTGGCCTTTAGTCTTCTAGGGGCTACCTGGGGGTCTAGACTAAAGGAAATTGGGGTCCCCCGATACCTGCCTAGGGAGCCGTCGAAAACGTCCTGGAGCTTTTGGATCAGGTTTTCTTCCCAGTCGGTTACAGCCACCCGGTCTACTCCGGTCATCCCAATGCCCAATGGTGTGAACCATTTGATGCCCAGGAGGCTTGGTCGGTCTCCGTCGACTATTGTCAATGGTAGTACTTCGACATGTTGTTTGTAGGCGACTCGGAAATGTCCAAGGCCTACTACAGGAATTTGGTTTCCTTGGTAGTCCTTCAGGGTTAATTTTTGTCTCTGGAATTCTTTGAGTTTAATATCTGGGACCAGTTGTTTGATGGTGTCCCATGACATCATTGATAGGAAAGACCCAGAATCTACCTCCATTTCGTAGGGGTTGCCTTCTATTTTTACAATTATTTTTACTTTCTTCCCGCTTTCCGTCTGAGCGCTTCCAATAGTGAAAGTCTGATGTGTTTTCTCTCGGTTAGTGGCTCGCTTGTTCCTCTGCCACTTTCTCTCAGTTTGTTTTGGCTCAGCTTGTGCAGGGGAGTTGCTGCGTCTGTTTGGGCTGTAATTTTTTTTATTCCTGCAGACTTTCTCGATATGCCCTCTTTTCTTGCAAGCTCTGCAAATGGCATCGAGAAATCTGCAATTGGCCCGAGGATGGTTTCCTCCGCAGCCAGCGCATTCCCGCCAATTCCTTTTTTCGTGCCCTTTCTTGTTGGCATATAGGCGGTGGACTTCGTCGTCTTCCTCCCCGGATTCTGACGTCTCATCAAAATCCTCGTGGTGAGTGGTGGTGGGAAATTGTTTCTTCCCTCTGGCCAGGCTCGTTTCATCGTTGTTCGTATTCATCTGTTTCATTTTGACCGCTGATTTTTTCACGGCTTCAGCGGCTGTGGCTTCTGCGATGGCTTCAGCTACAGTTATATTGGGTTTATTTAGCAGCTTGCTCTGTACATTAGAGTCTTTTAAACCCAGTATTACTCAATCCCTCATCGCTTCATCTAAATTTAGAAATTCGCACGCTTCCCCTATTTGTCGGAGGGCTGCCACAAAATCAGCGATGGTCTCGCCTTCTTTCTGGTCTCTTCCGTAAAATTCGTGCTGCTTGATAAGGTTTGACACCACCGGTGCGTAATTAGCCTTTAGTATTCTTTGGAGCTCTGGCCAAGTCAATTGTTTCACATCTCGGGGCTTCGCCAAAGCCTTGGCCATTTTCAAGATTGTGGGCCCACAGTGTGTCAAGAAAACAGCTCTCTTATGCTGGTCTGAGATCTCTTCCATCTCGTTACTTTCTAAATACATCTACAAACAGTCTACGTAGGATTCCCAATCCTCTTCATTGGGATTGAAGGGTGCGGGCGCCGCGTTATTTCTAGCCATTGTTCTTCACCTAGTTTTATTTGTCACCGCGTTTTCAGTCTCGTGTTTAGGACGATCCCATCCTTGTCGCCAGTGTTCCGTCCAGAAAAACATGAGGTAGACCGGGTTCGAACAACAAAGTCTTTATTATATACAGCAGTTGAAAAACGGAACATTGGCTCAAGCCGCGGCAGCCTTTTTATAGGGATTTGCCTGCTGGCTTGTAGCCAATGACAGGTATTTAGTTTTGCCGCCTTTTGAGCAGCTTCATGGATTGGTTCCTATTGAACCAATCCCCATTTAGGTTTTTTAGCCAATCAGAATCCTGTATTAGGAGTCTACTATTCTATATACAGAACACTTTATATTACAGATATTTAATTTTTATCAATAACTGTTTATTTTTGTGGAGTGTGATTTCTGGGCAGTCTGTATGTATCTGAATGTATACACACACACAAATACATATGTACACATACAGATGCACATATACTGCTCAAGTTAGAATATTTGAATTGTAGTGGCTGAACTAGTCCTGTCCACTTCCAACTGAAAATGTGAAAATGTTATTTGCAACATGGTGACATAAGCTTCTGACACAATTATCTTCTTTCCTACACCCCAAGCTATGCTCCTGTTTCTTAAAAACTATTTAGGATATATCTAAGAATACCTCATTCACATACTGTACATTCCACCTATACTCAGGTTTTGGCCTACAATAGCCCTTCATTATATTTATGTGCAAGATCAATATTTGAAAATAAGAGGTGGGGGAGGGAGGGAGGGAGAATATTAATCAATCTCAGGCATAAAAGGGAATTATAGAATATAGTCTTCTATTGGATTATAGACTTGCCTAGAAACCACAACTAATGTATTTTATGCAGGAACTCATAACTTCTTTATTCACCATAGCTTTTTAAGGGTTACAGATCATTGTTTTTATTTTTATTCTTATTATTTAGATACATTTTACTCTGGATGTTCTCTTCCTCTTAGAAAACTGCCCTGGAATAAAAATGGACATTTGAAATAAAGACGTGCCCCTGACATCTGCCTATTAAGTCGCTGCCTGATTTTTCAAATGCTGCCTGGCTAGAATCTAGAATATTCATATCACACAATGAAAATATTATGTTACATTTTGAAGTCTGGGATTCCTTCTAATTTTCTTTTGTTTGTGTAGTTTTTTGGTCCAAAGATAAGGAGAATTGGAAAAAAATTATAACAAGAAAGGAAGGGAGTCTCTCATTAAACTTTCCTACCATTGTTCAGGAAGGATTTTGGAACTTTTGTTAATGTTCCATGCCTTTCTTTTGCCTTGTCTTTAGGGTTAGGATCTCACAGTAATTATACCTATTCATTTGATAATTAGCAATGATAAATTGTATCTCCTTTTTAAATGAAATTCCTTTGAACAGCTTTATTCCTGGTAAAGCAATTGAGAGGACACATGAGAAAAATTATCAGTTAAAGGGGCTGAATGCTGATCACTCTAATTGCTGAGTACATATAATAAGAGCCAAGATTAAGTTGTTGAGTGGAGCTGAGTGTCTGTGGATTGTGTGTTAGAAAACATGAACCAGAACTTTTGGAACATAGCCAAATCTGTGTGAAACATTTTGCTAATTCTGGTTTGGATTATTAACACAGTGTTAAAAGGAGGGGTAACTAGAATTGACCAAGTCTGTTTGTAAAAATCTTCAACCAGTTCTAATTTGAATTGGTGTTGATCTTACTTGGAAGAAGAACTTGGCTCAAAATGTGAAAGGTCTGCACTGATTTTTACAAGCTCTTGTATCACAAATCCTGTAATCTGCCAAGAGGAAAGTATTCAGAGTTTCTACATACAGAGGCTTGAGCAGCTGGTACAAAAAGCCCATTCCAGATGTGTTGAAAAGTTTTCTGCAGCTGATAGAAATAGTTCAGTCTGGCCATATGGTTGAGGCCTCAGGGCTGTAAATGATATTTACAGGACTAAAAAAAAATGCAGGAAACATTGTTTCTATCTAAATAAAACCAGTTTTACAGTAATCTGTGGAGGCCACATTCATTCTCAGGTTGCAATTACAAAAAGTGACCTACTTCAACCCTTTAGAGTCTTCTAAAAGTTGTGAATCCATATTGCTCAACTTTCTGTTTGCATATGGCCTTTGGCACATCACTCTGTTCATCCCACCCCAGTTCATAATCCCGGTAACAAGAGCCTGATTGGCCATCTGTCATCAATCATTACAAGAATACATTGCTTACCATGCTCAACTAGCTTTTGTTTTATAATTATGGGCCAACTTCATGTAATTTTTAAGGTAGTCATAGCACACAGAGGGAAATAGCAGAAAATTAGTGCACATTTTGAGTGGTGTTACAATAAAAAGGCTACTTTTTAAGTTCATCAAGCCTGAATCATTCTCAGAAGTCCGTGTGCTTAAATCATAACTAGACATCATTCTTAATTCATCTCATGTGTAATATTTATGGAGATTGCAATTAACTTTAATAAAAGTTGCCAGAATTTGAGTCTCCATTTACCAATTCCATTTGAGTCTTTAAATTTTAGGATGGATATTTAAGAGGGGATTTGTTGAAATACATCCTCATAGTATGTCTGGAAGCATCCTATCTTTACAGCGGGTAACCCAATCCTTTGTATCTGATCAGTGGCATATAACCACAGGACCTTGTATGGTGTTTGCCTGCCTACTTCTTATGTAACTTGGCTTTTCTTGTTGTTTTCAGTTGTAACCAGCTTTACTTTCACTGTGCCTGTGACCAGCAAGAAATTTTGTTCTATAGTAAACCACAGAGCTTTTAAAGTATTAAATTAAATAATATGGCTCATGCATTGTGTTAAGCTATAATTGTTTAACCATGATTTGTTGAATAAATATGTATGAATGTATTTACAGAGCCTGCTGTATTAAGCATGATTTTTCAGTCAAGAAGAACTGGGTTCACACTTTGCATGAAGTCTCAATGCAGAATGAGTATTTTTCATTTAATCCTGTGCTATTTGCCAGATAATTGTTTGTTGCACTTTTACAGCACTTTGGTCAAAGTTGTTATTCCATAGGTATTCCGCAGAGATTCAACTTTTTCCCTTTCAGTTATGGAATGTTGCATAACCTTGTTGGACACGTTTGCAACAACGTATATAAGATCTTTTGTACAGAGCTCTGTTACTTGCCAATCAAGTTAAATAGAGGGGGAAAAATGTGAACTGGCTTTTCTATAGATAAGTAGGCTAGTGCTATAAAGAAAAACATTCTGAAACTTCAATTGAAAATGCATTGTTATGTGGGTTTCCTTTAACAATTGAAAGGGACTTTGAAAATTTTTTTAAATATAAAAATATGATTCATTGTTCTCTAGCAGTTCCACAGATTTGGTTTTGCAAAGATTTGGTCCTATAGCTGTTTGGGTTGCAGATAGTATCATTTCCTTCTTGCAGTTTAAAAACTCTTTTTGAATAACTGTTGTATAGAAATCTTTGAATTTACTTTAAAACAAAAACAAAAAACAAAAACCTGAATTTCTATTCAATGTTAACCACTGAACTACTTTGCAGGTGTCTAATGGCTTCTCTGGATTCCAGCCAAACCATTTAATTAAAACAGTTAGTAAAACAAGTCTTCATCTCTATGGAGGAGCCCTGGGTTTCATCAGAGTATTCAAAAGTATCATACAAGCAATAGGAGTCTAAGTGCAAATAACTGAAATGTGGCAGAAAAGTACTCTTTTCCACAATTGGAAAAAAGCACAGATATTATTGGTTACTAGTATGATGTCCATGATCATAAACTGAGACACATTAAGACTCTTTTCTGCTACAGTAGCTTTTCTTTCTTTCTTTCTTTCTTTCTTTCTTTCTTTCTTTCTTTCTTT
>BLBF01000005.1:40694243-40719460 GCA_015471245.1 Laticauda colubrina | reverse complement strand
CTTGCTACTTTTATATGGTTTTCATAACCACACCCACAGTTGCTATTATACAGTTAAAGCTGCATACACTAACTATGATTCATAGTTAGTATTTCACCTAAAACAGTTAGGGTGAACAATGTTATCCCTAACAATCACAGACGTCATTTATGTAGAATATGAAGAGAGTTGGTCCTAGAACACTGCCTTGGGGGACACCACTGTTGACAGGTACAGAATTTGATAGGATGCTCCCAATTTTGACCATTTGTTGTCTGTTTGACAGGAATGCTTCTATCCAGTTATGCATGTGTCCAGAGATATTGTAAGATTTTAGTTTTAGGAGTAGTTTGTCATGTACCACTGAATCAAAGGCTTTACAGAAGTCTATGTAGATTGCGTCTATTGCTTTGCCCTGATCGTTTGTGATGGTTGCAGTGTCATGGGATCATGTGTGACTTTTCTATCCACCCTCTCAATGGGGAAAGCTGGATTTGCTTAACAACCTAATAACTACAGTGATTCATTTAACAATCATGGAAAAAAAGCTTGTAAAATCAGGCATGACTCACTTAGAAATCACTTTGCTTAGCAACAGAAATTCCAGTCCCAATTGTTGTAAGTTGAGGACTACCTATATTCAAACACAGAAGACAAGGCAGCAAATTATGCTTATTCTTATGTATAAGAAACAGAGAATGAAGGTCCTTCAGGGTCTTGTAATTTTGTTTCTTGTCTATTTTGCAGCCGTAACAGCAAGCCATATTTATTTTAATTATACTTTTGATGGTTTTCATGCCTTGGTATATATTTCAAAAAGATATAAGCACCCAAGAGACAAGAAGTCCAATGGGATGTTCATTATCAGTTCTGGGAAGTTTACGGTGTTTTTTTTTTTCTGCATTAGTGGGAACATTTGCAAACAAACTACTGTCCTGCAGTTACCAATTTCAACTGACAACATTCCCTACTCCCGTAATGACGAACCTGTGGCACGAGGACTGGAAGTGGCATGCAGAGCCATTTCTGCTGGCACGCAAGCAGTTGCCTGGAATTGATCCACTGTGCATGTGCGCGCACCCCTCACCAGCCACCTGATTGTTGGGTATCTGCTGTACATGCCCAGGGAGAGATGTGCAAGGGAGATACACACGCATGTGCAGAGGTGCAGCTTGCACACAGGGGGTTGTGCACACAAGAACAGAGGCATGTGGTGTGGGGGGTTGCACGTACATAGGCAGGGGGTGGGGGGGTCATGCACACATTATGTTATGGGTACAGGCACGCATGTGCATCTATGCACTTTCGGCACATGACTACGAAAAGGTTAGCCATCACTGCCCTACTCTATGTACCTAGGATCATGCACCAGTAACTCAGTGCGATATACCATGCTTGTATGCTATTGAAATGTATATACATGGCCTCTGAAGACCTTTCTGAAGGTATGTTTTGCCAGAAGCACATGACAGCAGTACTTAAAGGCCCTGTCACAATGCCCAACGGATGCAAAACGGACACAACGGATGAGAAAAATGTTCCATCCATTGTTATCCGCTCTCAGAAGGGGCAAAAATTTGCATAACTGGAGCGGATAACACGGACGCGGGGAGGACGCAGGGCGGATGGAAAGCGGATGCGGAACGGAAGCCCAGTGGATGGAAGCGGATGGGAGCAGATGGTACATCCACTAGGCTTCCGGGGGGCTGCAGCAAAGCGGATGCGGAACGGATACAGCGGATGCAGAGCGAATGCACAGCGGATGAAGCGGATGCACAGCAGATGCACAGCGGATGCACAGCGGAAGCCTAGCGGATACCAAGCGTTAATTGCGCATGCGGGGAGGATGCATTGCTTCAGCCCCGCGGATATAACGGAAGCAGCTCGGAAGCAGGTCGCCATTCAGAGGAAAGACCTGCTTCCAAGCACATCGACTGCCTTGCCTGTCCTGCCTGCATGTCTGCCTGCAAGCCTTGCTGCCAGCCTTGCTGCCAGCCTCCCTGCCAGCCTTGCTGTCTGCCTGCATGCCAGCCTTGCTGCCAGCCTCCCTGCCAGCCTTGCTGTCTGCCTGCCTGCGAGCCTTGCTGCCAGCCAGTCTGCCTGCCAGCCTTGGTGCCTGCCTTCCAGCCTCCCTGCCAGCCTTCCTGCCTGCCTCCCTCCCAGCCTTCCTGCCAGCCTTCTGCCAGCCTTCCTGCCAGCCTTCCTGCCAGCCTTGGTGCATGCCTGCCTGCCAGACTGCCTGCCATCCTGCCTGCAAGCCTTGGTGCCTGCCTCCCTGCAAGCCTTCCTGCCAGCCTTGGTGCCTGCCTCCCTGCCAGCCTTCCTGCCAGCCTTGGTGCCTGCCAGCCTTCCTGCCAGCCAGCAACCCCACAACCATGCTGAAGCACAGCAAGCCTCAGCCATCTGCTGCCAGCCCTTGCAAGAGGGACAGGGCTACCATCCCGCCCTCTGGCCCTCACTCTGGTTCTGCTGGGGCTTCTGCAGCACAGGCTTGCTCTTCTGGGGATGGGGCTTCTGCTGCTTCTGCTTCTGGAGGAGCTGATGACAAGCACTCCAGCACCAGCCACTTCCACAGCACCTGGACCCTTCACCCCTGAGACTGAGTGACCAAGAGGAGTGCCAGAGACTCATTTTTGTTTTATAGCTTCTTGTTAGTAAAGTCTATTTTTGATTCATACACTTGCTTCATTTCTTTTTTTTAATAAAGTCTTGGTGGAAACTTTTAGAAATGGTTTAAACCTTTGCATGCTTGTGGGATGGGTTAAGAAAGCAGTGGGGTGGGTTGAGATAGCTGTGGAATGGGCAGGGATACCTTTGGTATGGGTAATAGCTGTGGGATAGATAAACCTCCAGTGCAAGCATAGTGGGACTGTATGGTCCACCCTCCCAGGTGCCACACCTATGGCCCTTTATTATCAATAACAATGTAATCATTGATCCACACATTTCAACATAAACACAACTCTTTATTAAATGCCCTGTTCATTGTCGGGCCACTCAACATACATGGCACAATCTCATCAGTGTGATGAGACAGGCTGAAGGAAGCATCCATTAAGCATCTATCATCCTGTCTTGCCACTCCACCGCTCTAGCTGGGGAATTGCACCAGTGTTTCAGAAGGTTGCGCTGCTTCTTCCCTTCACGTGAGGCTCTGTTGGGGCCTTGCACATCCTCAGTGTCTATCAGGTTTCGCCCTTGCCTCCATTCCCCAGGCACCATGTCCCCATTGCCTTGTTGGAGGACCATGAGTCTGTTCTGCAAGACTGGGTAGCGGGTGCGCATGAGATTGTGCAGGATGCAGCAAGCTTCCATGATCCTCCTCACGGTCCCTGGGCAATGCTGCATGGTGGTGAGAAGTACTTGGAACCTGTTGGCTAGGATGCCAAAGGCGTTCTCCACCACCCGCCTTGCCCTGGACAGCCTGTAGTTGAAGATCCTCTCTTCATGGCTGAGGAGTCTGGAAGTGTAGGGCTTCATGAGGTAGGTTCTGAGGGAGAAGGCATCATCCCCCACGATGATGTAGGACACATCTTGTGTGTCGTTGGGCAGGGGGTCTGGATTTGGGAAGCCCACGATGAGGTTGTGTTCCAGCTCCTCCTTGAGGTGACTGGCGTTGTATACCTGGGCATCTGAAGTTGAGCTGTGGCCTGAAGCATCGATGTACATGAACTTGTAGTCAGCATTGACCATGGCGAAGAGGATGATGCTGAAGAAGCCCTTGTAATTGAAATAAGTGGACCCTGACTTGGCTGGAGCTTTGCAGGCCACGTGCTTGTCATCTATGGCTCCAACGGTGTGGGGGAAGTTCCACTTCTGATACCACTCCTCTGCAACTTTCTTCCATCCTTCTTCAGTGGAGGGGCACTGGAGGAGCTCCTCCTTGTATTCTTCGATGATGGCCTGCACCACTTCTCTGACCACAATGCTGATGGTGTTGGGTGGCACCCTCCAGCCATACTGCATGCTCCTATAGGTGGTCCCTGAGGCCAGGTGGCGCAGAGTGAGTGCCACCTTGAGGCCAGGTTCCAGGCTGGGCCAAAAGTTGGTGTTTGCCTTGGTCAACCTGGGTGTCAGCCGCTGCACAACTTCGTCAGACATTGCTGCAGGCATCCTCATGAAGTTCTGGAATGCACGAGTGTCTTCGTTCCTGAGCTCCACCATCAGCTTGTTGTACAGTCTGTCCTCTGCTCTTCTGGTGAACCATCTTCGTACCCAGACGCTTCTTGGCCACCCCTTTTTCTTCCCGTAGTAGAGTTCACAGAGCCTGTAGATGGCTTCGCACTGTTGCAGAAGGATGGTGGCTGCCAAAAGGACTGTGTTATGATCCACGGTGGACATGACTGGATGCTGTGGAAGAGAAAGAGGCAGATGAAGGCTGCAGAGGTCTGCAGCAGGGCTGCTGGTCTGAAAGTGAGATCCAGATGTGTTGCTCCCCCTTTTTATAGGCAGTATCGGTGTCCCTTTGCATCCTCTAGGCATCCTCTAGGCATCCTCTAGACATCCTTAATATCTGAGATAGGTCCCCTCTGCGGACGTTTTTTCCATTTTACATGCTTTGTTTCCGTGCTGCATCCGCTAGGCATCCGTTCTGCATCCATTCCGCGTCCGTTCCGCTTCCTCCCTGCATCCGAGTGGATGCGAGTTGCTCGGATGTGGAACGGATGCCTAGCGGATATAGCGGATGCGTAATGGACGCAGAATGGATGCGTAGCGGATGCGTAGTGGATGCCGAACAGACGAATTGGATACATTTTCCACACAAAAGTTTTGAGCAGCTCAAAACTTTCTGAGCGGATGAAATGTCCACAATCGGATGCTGGATGGATAGAGAGGAAGCAAAACAGAGGCAGTGAGTACATTGCATTAACCAACGGATGGCAAGCTTTTTTGTCCGTTTTACATCCTCTTTGCATCCGTTGGTGCAGTGTGACAGGAGCTTAAGGCCCGACATTATTTACCAGAAGGATCCTTTGAGCAGAGCCTTCTTTCTGTTCTTTGCTCTATGTTTGTAATCCAAACCAGGAGCATAACTCTAAAATCATTTCCTTTCCCCCTTTTATCTCTCTCAACGTTTGATGCCCTTAAAAGCAGTTTTAATCACTTCTAATTGTATCAGTGGTTTAGTGTAGGACCTGGTTATCCAGGCTACTCTCATTAACCTTGGCAGTTAATGCTGGTTTTATTTTTTAATTAGAAGTTCATAGTCATTTAGTCCTATCTCAGGGCATCATTTTAAACAAAGATGTCTACAGGGAGGGTGCCATGGAGGGGCAAATGATGAAAGTAGTGTTGCACTGTTGTGACACAAGCTCTGCTTGTTATGTTTTTGTATCATGATATCACAAGCAATGTGAAAAGAGCCCAGGCTATGACAATACCATGCTGGCTTTTGTCATTTGATAAAAGCACCAGATCCTCCAGTTTCTCTATTGCTTGGAGCAATTGTTACAAGGCAGCCTTCAGCTCTTCAGGGGCATTTCTCTCTTTACTAGGGAAAGTTCATGATGTATATAAAAAAAGAAATGTCATTAAGGATGCCTGAACTTTTGAATACATTTCTCCTAGAAGTTTTTGTAATACAGATGTTGCAATTTTATCTGTTGCCATTTTATCATCTATTTATTTGTTCATGTCTGGTTTGCTCTGATTTTGTTTGCTTTGGATTATTTGTTATTATTTTGGCAATGAATTGTTTTTAAGTCATAGCTATTTCAATTACAATGGCTTTTCTATACTGTCTTAAAAAATGGAAAAAAAATACCATGGGAGGATTTCCAATATAGTTTATATTCACTGCAGTCTCTTTTTCAAACTCTACATCCAGCTCAAAGAATGTACACTCAATTCAGCTAACAAAAATATACTTGAAGTTCATTTATTAAACATCAGCAAATATAAAACAATGAATTAACAAAGTGAGACAAAAGAAAGGAAAAACAGGGAGAAACATAAGCAACAGACAATAATTTATATCCCCTATATATCTATATTTCTTTCATCAATAGCCACAGAATTTCCCAAACTACTGGAAACAATGGTGTAAGTAATTAATATTGGCAGTCCCAAAGGCAGTGGCCTTTAATTGTTCCTTTTCTTGCACAGCAGTAGCAGATGAAAACTAGGATACTAGATTATCTATCCAGTAGTTTGTGTCATAAATGAAATAGTTGATTGGATGAAGATGATGTGCACCACAAAAGTGTGAAGAAGCCATTGTGCCAATAGCTTGAGCTATCTCCATATTCTACTAACAACAAAGGTTTGGCAGAAGAGTTAGCAGACTCAGCTTGAATGTGTGGAGGAACAGTCACAATCCAGTTGATCTGTAATCACCCGATGTCCTGATATAGCTTGTTATTTGCAATGCTATGAAAACACCAATCTTTTTTTTTAAAAAAAAAGGATGTAGAGATTTATTTTAAAATATTTTTTGTCTAGCTGTATATAATAGTGTCTGTTGTTTTTGTTTTTTAAAAAAATAAACTGGGCGCCTGTTCGGAAAAAAAAAAGATTCATTTTCAAATTTAGACAATGAACTTTTAACCTCTTCCAACCCATTTCTGGTTTTTTGGTTTTGGTTTAGTGCAGTTCATAGAGAATGAAAGTTTTACAGGTTTTTACTTGAATTTATATTCTCCAGCTCATTGCATTTGGGAAGAAACTGATAAATTGCAATATCAATTAAAATATTTTGTAAGTGGCATAACATATCAGAGACAATCCCCGGAAAAACAGAAAGTATGTAAAGGATAATTAAATAGTATGCTTAGGTTAAATGCCATTAATGAAGTATCTATAACAACTATTTAGACATTGGTAGTTCATTGCATCTCAGACACTAGCATGTTAGTCATTCTCCTCTACTTTGTGTTGTTTCAGACCCTTAAAATCCAGTAGTTCATTGTCAATTAAACTGAAAGATATAATATGCAAATGTAGTAGCAAGATGTAAGACAAACTTCACCATTCCTCATTGTTTTAATTTCAGTCATCTTCTCCCCCTTTGCCAAATTATTGTTGGAATTGATTGTGAGAATAAAGACTAGTTACTTCAGTGAAACGATAATAAAATCAATCATGTGTATAAAATTACTTAGTCATTCAGCCATCTGGTCTCTATTTGGATTCACTTAGTTCATTAGTTTACAGGGAGAATTCCTTTCACATTTAAGGTGGGAGGGGATATACACAGAAACTAGTTGGTAATTAATTGCAGGTTTCTAAAGAAAGAAAGAAGATTTCAGTATGGCAGAGAGTTTATGTATTCTTTTCATACATCTTTAGTATCTATTCTGATTATGTTCCAATTTCATTTTTATTAGATTTATATACTGGCATTGGCCATTGTTTGGATAGTCATAACACATATATTATAAATTATTCTTACCGAATCTTCAGCCCATATGATAAGAGAAGCCCTTTAAATTATTTCAGAACACATGTGCAAACAGGACAATACTTGTAGCTATTCTTTTATGAAGAATGAGGAGGGTATAGCTAGGACTGAGCATACATACAGAGCTATTGTTAATTAAAGTATTGTTAAATGAAATCCTTGATAATGAATGCATTATTCTTTGGCTTTTCAAGTAAAAAAGTACATAAAGTACATAAATGCAACAAAGAAATGTGTACGGTTCAAAAACCTTACACTGACTACAAATAATTGTTGGCTCCTTTTCACTCAATTGGCAAAACCTTACTGAAAACTGAAATTAGGTGATAAATTCAATACCAGACTCATTTTGACTAATGATCAGTATGACCTTATTCAATAGGGCTGACTCTCAGGTATATATGTGTAGGATTGCAGACCAAAAGTATGAACTGAATAACAAGAGAAGCACAATTGTTTAACAACACACAAGATTGGAATATAGTAAATTAACTGAAGGAGTACCAAATTTTTAAAAAAACAGATCAAGTGAAAATGGGAATGTGGATCATGAAAACCTGATAATTTGCAAGACAAAGTCCTGTCACACAATGAGCCAATTAAAAAAAAAAGAATTGAGACATTAAGATAATAGTAAGAATGAATATACAAAACTGATTTCTTCTCTACCTGTCAAAGAGGTGCATTTGTAGAGATCACACATTCTGATTAACGAGGGACTTGTCTATCTAGTATTTGCCAGGATGTTTACCAACAAGTGCCAAGAGGTTTTACAGCATCATAGTTGCCTTTTTTTGGCATCATGTGCTAAACTCCCTGCCAACTTATTGGAGGCAACATACCAGGAAGAAGTTGTCACCAGGGTACATTAGAAAGGTCCATTCTGCCTTAAGTGAATTAAATTACTCTGAACTATCAATCTAAGTACACTGTTCTTATGCAAAAGTATTGAAAGAATGCAGAATACGGAGGAGGCCTATCCACTCAATATGGTAAAGATTTTAGCAAAAAAAAAAAAAAAAAAAAAAAGAGAGCAACCTTCTAAAACATGTGAATGGACTGAAATTAGTTGTGGAACAAATTTCCCCTAAACTAAGGCAGTCTTGCAAGGTAGTCCAGACAAGAAGCAAACCTAAAAGTACTAGTTCTACTTCATTATATTAAGAAAATCTTGAAAGTTTGAAAGCACATTTCTTTTCTGTCACGTTTACATCTAGGGCACATGTGTCAAACTCGATCGACTTATGTGATGTCATGTGACATTACTATAACATACACATAGGATAACAGAGTTTGAAGGAACCTTGGAGGTCATCTAGTCCAACCCCCTACTTGAGCAGGAGAATCTATTCCAAATATTAGCCTCTTCCTAGGATCGAACTCACAGCCTCCTGATTGTGAGGCTAGAGTTCCACCTCTAGGCCACAACACCGCACTATTATTTATTTATTTATTATTTATTTATTTTTGTCAATTGCTCACAAGATAATAGGTATAAGTAAAAACATAGTTATGAATACATGGATACATATAAGAAAAATAAAAAAAATAAAAGAAACAATAGGACAGGGATGGTAGGCACATTGGTGCGCTTATGCGTGCCTCCTACAGACCTCTTAAGAAAGGGGTGAGGTCAATAGTAGACAGTCTAAGGTTAAAGTTTTTGGGGTTTGGGGAAGAAACCACAGAATCAGGTAGAGTATTCCAGACATTGACCACTCTGTTGCTGAAGTCGTATTTCCTGCAATCAAGTTTGGTGTGGTTAACCTTGAGTTTGTATCTATTGTTTGCTCTTGTGTTGTTATGTTTGAAGCTGAAGTATTCATTGACAGCTAGGACATTGCAATGTATGAGTTTATATGCGACACTTAGATCAGACTGAAGGCAGAGGAGTTCTAGGTTTTCTAGGTCTAGAATTTTGAGTCTGGTGGCATAAGGTATTCTGCAATGAGTAGAGGAGTGGAGAACTCTTCTTGTGAAATATTTCTGGACTTTCTCAACTGTGTTAATATCAGATACTTAATGTGGGTTCCAGACTGATGAGCTGTATTCAAGTATTGGTCTAGCAAATGTTTTGTATGCTCTAGTTATTAATGTAATATTACCAGAGAAAAAGCTATGTAAAATTAGGTTAACAACTCTTAACGTCTTTTTGGCTATGTAGTTACAGTGGGCTCTAGCACTTAGGTCATTTGCGATGAGTACTCCAAGATCCTTGACAGAGTTTGGATCATCAACAATGTCTTGACTATTCAACCTATATTTTATTTTCTGAATTTTTTTTGCCAATATGTAGGACAGAACATTTATTTGTTGAGATTTGAAGTTGCCATTTGTTTGACCATTCTGATACATAGTCGAGGTCTTTTTGAAGGGTATCAGTATTGTCTGTGGTGTTGAATAGCTTAACATCATCAGCAAAAAGAATGCAGTTGCTCTTGATATGATCACAGAGGTCATTTATGTAGAGTATGAAGAGAGCTGGTCTTAGAACACTGCCTTGGGGGACACCACTGTTGACAGATACAGAATTTGATAGGTCATTAGAGATGAGTACTCCAAGATCCTTTGCCTTTGAGAAGCTGGGGAAGGTGTGGCTTGCATGTGATGCATCTGGTCTGTGGGCCAAAAGTTTGACACCTCTGATCCAGGGAAACCATTCTGAGGCATTTGCTAGTTCCATTCCTTCTACAATCTAAGCTGCTGGTTATCAGACCCCTCCCTGGCTGTGGCTCATCCCCATTTCTCAAGATCGTTCCTATGTACCATTACAGGACGACTGATAATATGGAATGTTTTTGCCATTTATTGAACACTGTTTCCCAGGCCATCTGGGATCCAGAAGTACATTAGTCCCTGCCAAGCATTATGGTTTATTATTCTATGATTTCTGCTGTTTCTTATTTTTGCTAGATGCCAAACTTGTTTCTATATTTTGTATATGTTATTGTATGAAGTAAATGTTTTACTGTAAACTTCAATGGTTTTTATCTTAATGAAAAACAGTACTTAAAGGCCCTGTCACACTGGCCGACGGATGCAAAACGTTAGTAAAAAGGACACAGTGGACGAGAAAAAAGTTCCATCCATTGTTATCCGCTCTCAAAAGGGGCAAAAATTTTCATAACCAGAGCGGACAACACGGAAAGGAATGGACGGGGGGAGGATGCAGGGTGGATGGAAAGCAGATGCTCCATGGAAACCTAGCGGATGGAAGTGGATGGGAGCGGATGGCATATCCGCAAGGCTTCTGGGGGAGCGCAGCAAAGCGGATGCGGAACGGAAAGAGCGGATGCAGAGCGGACACCGAGCGGATGAAGTGGATGCAGAGTGGAAGCCTAGCAGATGAAGCGGATGCAGAGCAGAAGCCTAGCGGAAGCCGAGCGGATGCCTAGCATTCACTGCACATGCAGGGAGGATGCATTGTGTCAGCCCCGCGGATATAAAGGGAAGCAGCTTGCAAGCAGGTCACCATTCAGAGGAAAGACCTGCTTCCAGACACGTCGACTGCCTTGCCAGCCTGCCCTGCCTGCATGCCTGCCTGTCAGCCTTGCTGCCTGCCTTCCTGCCAGCCTTCCTGCCAGCCTGCCTGCCAGCCTTGCTGCCTGCCTGCCAGACTGCCTGCCTGCCAGCCTTGCTGCCTGCCAGCCTGCCTGCCAGCCTTGCTGCATGCCAGCCTACCTGCCTGCCAGCCTACCTGCCAGCCTGCCTGCCAGCCAGCAACCCCACAACCATGGGAAAGAAGAGAAAGCCTCAGCCATCTGCTGCCAGCCCTGGCAGGAGGGACAGGGCCACCGTCCCACCCCCTGACCCTCACTCTGCTTCTGCTGGGGCTTCTGTAGCATGGGCTCGCTCTTCTGGGGCTGGGGCTTCTGCTGCTTCTGCTTCTGGAGGAGCTGCTGCTGCTGCTTATGGCGGTGGTGCTTCTGCTCGTGCTTACTCTGCTGATGCTGCTTCTGGTGGTGGTGCTTCTGCTGATGCTGCTTGTGGAGGAGCTGCTGAAGCTGCTTCTGGTGGTGGTGCTTCTGCTGGTTCTTACTCTGCTGAAGCTGCTCCTCGTCCTGCTGGTCCTGCTCATCCTGCTGGTCCTGCTCGTCCTGCTGGTCCTGCTCGTGCTCCTGGTCTTGCTCGTCCTGCTGGTCCTGCTCGTGCTCCTGGTCTTGCTCATCCTGCTGGTCCTGCTTGTACTCCTGGTGCTGCTCGTGCTCCTGGTCCTGCTGGTCCTGCTGCTGCTGATCCTGGTCCTGCTGGTGCTGCTGGTGCTGCTGCTGCTAGTCCTGCTGGTCCTGCTGGTCCTGCTGGTCCTACTCGTCCTGCTGGTCCTGCTCGTGCTCCTGGTCTTGCTTGTCCTGCTGGTCCTGCTCGTGCTCTTGGTCCTGCTCGTGCTCCTGGTCCTGCTGGTCCTGCTGCTGCTGATCCTGGTCCTGCTGGTGGTGGTGCTGGTGCTGCTGCTGCTGCTGCTGGTGGTGGTGGTCCTGCTGGTGCTGCTGCTGGTGGTGGTGTGGAGGAGCAGCCCCTACAACCTGGAAGCCCCTCTGATGAGGGCCCATGTGGTCCTGCCAAAGGGAGGAAGAGGCATATGCGAGAACGGGAGAGGAGGCAATACTCCATCGAGGAGGAACATGAGGATGAGGTGCTGGAGTGGCTGAGAGAGAATAAGTATCTATGGCGGAAGGGACACAGGCTCTACAGGGACACCAAAAGGAAGCAGGCTGCTTGGAGAGAGAAGGCGGAGAGCCTGGGCTTCATTTTGGAGGTGCTCCTCGGCTGGTGGAAGGACATGCACACCTGGTACGGGAAGCTGCACCTCAAGAAATCTGGCCAGGCTGCGGTCAAGCTGATGGACAGAGAGACCTACGTCATGGCCAAGTGCAGCTTCCTGGAGGGTGAGATCCGCCACCGAGGAGCAGCCCCTCTCACAACCCTCTCCCTCAGGCAGACTGCTGAGAGCCAGTCCTCTTCTGGCCGAGAGTCAGCTCCTGTCTCCAGACAGGTGTCTGTGGAGCGTCCCACAGTGGAGAACCCACCGACAGCTGTTCTAACCGTGGCGGAGTGCATGCAGGACTCCCTGGCACAGTGGGAGAAAGGAGACGGCACTTCCACCACAGTCCAACCCGCATCCACCCCCAGCTCCACCTCCACAGAAAGGCAAAGAGCCAGACAGGAGGGACAGAGCCACACTGTCCTGCTGGACATAAGAAACACCATAAAAAGCAGCATAGATCTTCTCTCTCAGCTGGTACACACCGACTCCTCATCCTCCAACTGCAAGCCCTTCCTCACCTATGTCAACCAGACCCTCATGGACATGGCGGAACCCCAATACCAGGTGGTGAAGGACAGGATCACCAATCTGCTTCACAACCCTCTGGATCCAGATGAACCTGCTCCCACCCAGTCCAGGTCTGCTCCCCCACCCCAGGTGATGTCCCTCCCATTCCAAGGCTTTCCACAGGCTCTCACCTTCCTAGGCTACGGCTACCAGGAGGTCCAGCAGCACAGGCAGCAGCCCTTCCCAGTCCAGGCACAGACTCATCGGATGCCACCGTTGCCACCGGTTCCACTGATGCCACCCATGCCACCCATGCCACTGATGCCACCGACACCACCGATGCCACCCACGTCACCGATGCCACCTACACCAGTCCTCACCCAGCTGCAGACCAGACAGCCCCACTACACTGCTCCTTCCTCCACCCCACAGCCAAGCCCGGCCTCAGTACATCTGTCATCGGTACTGGGGCTGACATCCCATGGCATGGAGGAAGGAGCTCTCAACATCACAGGGCTGAGCCAGCTGTCTGAAAGCTTCCTCAACACACCGTCACCTGTTGTCCTCTCGGGGCCAGGCACCCCAGTGGCGCTTCAGACCGGCACTCCAGCAGCACCCACCTCCACAGCACCTGGACCCTTCAACCCTGAGACTGGGCACACCTCTGAGTGACAGAGAAGAGTGCCAGAGACTGGGTGGCTACCTGTAGACTTTATTTGGACACTTGACTTGGATCATTTTTCTTTTACAGCTTGTTATTAATAAAGATTATCTTTGCTTCACACACTTGCTTCATTTATTTTTGTAAATAAAGTCTTGGTGGAAACTTTTAGAAATTGTTTAAGGCTTTGCAAGCTTGTGGGATGGGTAAGGATAGCAGTGGGGTTGGCAGGGATAACTTTGGGATGGGTAATAGCTGTGGGATGGGCAGGGATACCTTTGGGATGGGTTAAGATAGCAGTGGGATGGGCAGAGATACCTTTGGGATGGATTAAGATAGTTGTGGGATAGATAAACCTCCAGTGCAAGCATAGTGGGACTGTTTGGTCCACCCTCCCAGGTGCCACACCTTTGGCCCTTCATTATCAATAACAATGTAATCATTCATCCACACATGTCAACATAAACACAACTCTTTATTAAATGCCCTGTTCATTGCAGGCCCACCCAACATACATGGCCCAATCTCATCAGTGTGATGAGACAGGCTGAAGGAAGCATCTATTAATCATCTATCATCCTGTCTTGCCACTCCACCGCTCCAGCTGGGGAGTTGCACCAGTGTTTCAGGAGGTTGCGCTGCTTCTTCCCTTCACGTGAGGCTCTGTTGGGGCCTTGCACATCCTCAGTGTCTATCATGTTTCTCCCTTGCCTCCATTCCCCAGGCTCCATTTCCCCATTGCCTTGTTGGAGGTCCACGAGCCTGTTCTGCAAGACTGGGTAGTGGGTGCTTATGAGATTGTGCAGGATGCAGCAAGCTTCCACGATCCTCCTCACGGTCTCTGGGCAATGCTGCATGGTGATGAGAAGTACCTGGAACCTGTTGGCCAGGATGCCAAAGGCATTCTCCACCACCCGCCTTGCCCAGGACAGCATGTAGTTGAAGATCCTCTCTTCATGGGTGAGGCATCTGGAAGTGTAGGGCTTCATGAGGTAGGTTGTGAGGGAGAAGGCATCATCCCCCACAAAGAAGTAGGGCACATCTTGTGTGTCGTTGGGCAGGGGGTCTGGATCTGGGAAGCCCATGATGAGGTTGCGTTCCAGCCCCTCCTTGTGGTGACTGGCATTGTATACCTGGGCATCTGAAGATGAGCCGTTGCCTGAAGCATCGATGTACATGAACTTGTAGTCAGCATCGACCATGGCGAAGAGGACGATGCTGAAGAAGCCCTTGTAGTTGAAATAAGTGGAGCCCGACTTGGCTGGTGCTTTGCAGGCCACGTGCTTCCCATCTATGGCTCCAACGGTGTGTGGGAAGTTCCACTTCTGATGCCACTCCTCTGAAAGAGCCTGTAGATGGCTTCGCACTGTTGCAGAACGATGGTGGCTACCAAAAGGACTGTGTTACGATCTATGGTGGATATGACTGGATGCTGTGGAAGAGCAAGAGGCAGATGAAGGCTGCAGAGGTCTGCACAGCAGGGCTGCTGGTCTGAAAGTGAGATCCAGGTGAGTTGCTCCCCCTTTTTATAGGCAATATAGGTTTTCCCCAATGTGTCATTTTGCATCCTCTAGGCATCCTCTAGACATCCTTAATATCTGATATAGTTCCCCTCTGCAAACGTTTTTTCTGTTTTAAATGCTTTGTTTGCGAGCTGCATCTGCTTTCATCCTTTCGCCGTCCATGCTACTAACGCTGCGCGTCCGTTCCATGTCTGTTCCGCTTCCTCCCTGTGTCCACTTTCTGCTGGAGCGGATGCAAGTTGCGCGGATGCGCAGCGGATGCCTAGCAGATGTAGCGGACGGGTAACGGATGACGACAGATGCAGAATGGATGTTTCCCGTATGCCTAGCGAATGCAGAATGGATGCGTTGGATACATTTTCCGCTCAAAAAGTTTTGAGCAGCTCAAAACTTTCTGAGCGGATGAAACGTCCATAAACAGATGCTGGACAGATAGAGAGGAAGCAAAACGGAGGCAGTGAGTACATCGCGTTAACCAATGGATGGAAAGTGTTTTTCTCCATTTTACATCCTCTTTCCATCCGTTGGTGCAGTGTGACATGGGCTTAAAATACCAAATATGTGGATTATTTATAAATAATAATAAAATAAAGGCAGATAATTGTCCCAGAAATGTTTTGCATATTTGTAGTATTGTTATGTGGTGAAGATAATAAAGAATATGTGGATAGATGTCATCTTAAAATTGACATTACAAGATCATTGTGGTATCTTATAATACTGCTTGAGCTACTTTTGGAAAAGCTCTCTCAGGTATGATAGAAATGCATTGATCTGCACACAATCTATAGTACACCAAAATGAAGGAAGGGAGTGATGCTGAAAAACATAGCATAGCTGAAATTCTTTGATAGGCATATTAGTCAGTGGAAAAAAAGAAACTAACCAGGATTCTCTTTCAATAATAATGGTGAATCCCCATCCTACAGTGCGGCAAGAGAGATCTGACATGTAGAATACACACTGAAGGTGCTCTGGCAGAGGGGTGGGAAAGTCTTTCAGGTTGAGGCCCATGGACAATATGAGGCAGTGGCAGGATACAGTACAAGATGGAACCCAGAACAACAATAAAAAGAAAACCAGAACAAAAAAAACACAGAAATAATGGCAAAATCACTTTCAAGTTTTGGCATTTTTCTAGCCTGCATAGTTATTCTCAGACATAATCTAAATATATTTTCATATTTATTAATCTGATTAATGGAACATTGAAATTGGATTAGCATGCATAACAGCCTGCTTAGTCATCTGCCTCTAGGAGGCAAGTAGAGGATATGAAAAAGTTGAAAGGTAATTAGTATTATAGCTCCATCTTCTTTCACACCTTTCTTGTCAGTCTTGATAACTGGAAAGTGATTGTGGAGAAGACAGAAAACAGATTCAGGACTAATGGATTATTCTTTCCATCGAGTTGGAAGGGACCTTGCAGACTTTCTAGTCCAACCTCCTTTTTAAGCAGGAAAAATGGAAAAATAGGTGTTCCAATTTTTTTTCTTAAAACCTCCAGTGATGGAGCTCCTACAATCTTTGAAGGCAAACCATTCCATCAATTAATCGTTGTCACTGTTAGGAAATTTCTCCTTAGTTCTAGGTTGCTTTTCTCCTTGGTTAATTTCCATCCATTGCTTCTTGTCCTGTCTTCAGGTGCTTTGGAGAATAGCTTGACTCCCTCTTCTTGGTGGCAGCCCCTCAAATATTTGAAGACTGCTATCATGTCATCCCTGGTCCTTCTTTTCACCACACTAGACATACTGAATTCCTGCAACCGTTCTTCATAAATTGTATCCTCTAGCCCTCTAATAATCAGTCACTCTTCTCCTCATTCTTTCAAGAGTTTCAATGTCTTTTTTATGCCAAAGCAATCAACACTGGATCAAATGTAGTCTTCCCAAGGCATTATAAAGTGGTACTTACATCTCTTATACATTCTGGTTGCCTACAGAAGCACCCCAGTAGCTCAAGGTCTTTCCCAACCCACGAATGGACAGGAAGGATTGGGAATGGCAAACAAGAAGACAGAAGAGCAGAGCTAAGGTTTCATCAAAGAGGTTTAATTTCACATAACATTTATTTGAAGAATATTCATTCGAATGACAAAGATGTTTGTTCATCAGGGACAATTCTGATGAATGAATTAATTTCATTCAAATACACCAGAGGTAGGCAACCTACAGTCTGTGGGCAGTACAGAGTCTACTACCTGAAATCATCCAGACCATAATCCCCAAAACTCACTTAGTTTGTGGTGGTCCATATCTCCAAGTATTAAGAGCTCTACCTCTTCACTCCAGACCCTGCAGAATATGTTCTTATTTTCTCCTTTGGACATGCCACTTTTTTCCCCTAAGAAATTACCATATTTTTATGATTGTCCTGAAGACATCTCCCAAGGGCCAATGTCTTGACCCAAGATAGAGTTGCCTACCACTTACTCACAAATGTTGTTCATGGATCTTTGTAGAAAGTTACCATCCCTGGAATAGATCAGCTCACTTTTCCATGTAGATCCAGTACTTTCAATCATTACCTCGACAAAGGCCACACTGCCATTTGCACTGGCCATTCCTTCCCACAATTGCCCTTTTCGTATCTTACTAAATTTGGCTTCCATTTTCTTTCTTGGGGTCTCTCCTTATGTTTGTGAATACCTCTAAAAGTTCTTCAGGCTTCAGAGACTGTTTTCAAGGACAAAATAGGCTGTCCTATGCAAGTTTTCCCTTTCCACTTGCAGAGATTGAGAAAAGAGGCACAACAAACTTATTTCTCTCTTTTCTTCTATGTTTACAAGCAAGGAGAATGACTGAATAGAGTTGAATTGTGAGACAACTATAAATAGAAGATTTCAAGCAAGAACATCATGATAAATATATGTTACCAATAATATATGGATGCAGAAAGACTAATTGAAATATCTATTAATAATTCTGTTGGATGCATTATAGCTTTTTCATTGAGTTCCATAATGTAGAAATAGTTTGTTATCAGTAATCACTTGGTGTGGAAATATAAGATTCTTATTTCAGTGGAACAAGGAGCATATATAAACATACATTACCTAGGGAAACGCTCATCAAGTTCAGCACTCAGGTTTCATGGATGGGGCACTGGAGGTCTCTTCCCATTACATTTTGTGGTAGTTTCAAAAGAAACATGTGGTAGTTTCTTTTTTTAATCCCATGTCACACTGCCCAACGGATGCAAAAAGGACACAGCGGACGAGCAAAATGTTCCATCCGTTGTTATCCGCTCTCAAAAGGGGCAAAAATTTGCATAACCGGAGTGGATAACACGGACGCGGGGAGGACGCAGGACGGATACAAAGCGGATGCGGAACGGAAGCCCAGCGGATGGAAGCGGATGGCACGTCCGCTAGGCTTCCGGGGGACCTCAGCAAAATGGACGCGGAACGGATACAGCGGATGCATAGCGGACACCGAACGAATGAAGTAGATGCACAGCGGATGCACAGTGGATGCACAGCGGAAGCCTAATGGATGCCTGGTGTTAATTGCACATGTGGGGAGGATGTATTGCATCAGCCCCGCGGATATAACAGAAGCAGCTCGGAAGCAGATCGCCATTCAGAGGAAAGACTTGCTGCCGGACAGATTGGCTGCCTTGCCTGCCCTGCCTGCATGTCTGCTTGCAAGCCTTGGTGCCAGCCTTGCTGCAAGCCTTGCTGCCAGCCTGCCTGCAAGCCTTGCTGCCAGCCTTGCTGCAAGCCTTGCTGCAGGCCAGTCTGCCTGCCAGCCTTGCTGCGTGCCTTCCTGCCATCCTTGGTTCATGTCTGCCTGCAAGCCTTGGTGCCTGCCTGCCAGCTTTCCTGCCAGCCTTGGTGCCTGCCTCCCTGCCAACCTTCCTGCAAGCCTTGGTGCCTGCCTCCCTGCCAGCCTTCCTGCCAGCCTTGGTGCCTGCCTGCCTGCCAGCCTTCCTGCCAGCCTTGGTTCCTGCCAGCCTTCCTGCCAGCCAGCAACCCCACAACCATGCTGAAGCACAGCAAGCCTCAGCCATCTGCTGCCAGCCCTTGCAAGAGGGACAGGGCTACCATCCCGCCCTCTGGCCCTCACTCTGGTTCTTCTGGGGCTTCTGCAGCACGGGCTCGCTCTTCTGGGGATGGGGCTTCTGCTGCTTCTGGAGGAGCTGATGACAAGCACTCCAGCACCAGCCACTTCCACAGCACCTGGACCCTTCACCCCTGAGACTGAGCGACCAAGAGGAGTGCCAGAGACTCATTTTTGTCTTATGCTTGTTGTTAATAAAGTCTATTTTTGATTCACACACTTGCTTCATTTCTTTTTTTTAATAAAGTCTTGGTGGAAACTTTTAGAAATGGTTTAAGCCTTTGCATGCTTGTGGGATGGGTTAAGAAAGCAGTGGGGTGGGTTGAGATAGCTGTGGAATGAGCAGGGATACCTTTGGGATGGGTAATAGCTGTGGGATAGATAAACCTCCAGTGCAAGCATAGTGGGACAGGATGGTCCACCCTCCCAGGTACCACACCTACGGCCCTTTATTATCAATAATAATGTAATCATTGATCCACACATTTCAACATAAACACAACTCTTTATTAAATGCCCTGTTCATTGTCGGGCCACTCAACATACATGGCACAATCTCATCAGTGTGATGAGACAGGCTGAAGGAAGCATCCATTAAGCATCTATCATCCTGTCTTGCCACTCCACCGCTCCAGCTGGGGAGTTGCACCAGTGTTTCAGGAGGTTGCGCTGCTTCTTCCCTTCACGTGAGGCTCTGTTGGGGCCTTGCACATCCTCAGTGTCTATCAGGTTTCACCCTTGCCTCCATTCCCCAGGCACCATGTCCCCATTGCCTTGTTGGAGGCATGTCCCCCACGATGAAGTAGGGCACATCTTGTGTGTCGTTGGGCAGGGGTTCTGGATCTGGGAAGGCCACCATGAGGTTGCCTTCCAGCTCCTCCTTGAGGTGACTGGCGTTGTATACCTGGGCATCTGAAGATAAGCTGTTGCCTGAAGCATCGATGTACATGAACTTGTAGTCAGCATCGACCATGGCGAAGAGGATGATGCTGAAGAAGCCCTTGGAGTTGAAATAAGTGGACCCCGACTTGGCTGGAGCTTTGCAGGCCATGTGCTTGCCATCTATGGCTCCAACGGTGTGTGGTAAGTTCCACTTCTGATACCACTGCTCTGCAACTTTCTTCCATCCTTCTTCTGTGGAGGGGTACTGGAGGAGCTCCTCCTTGTATTCTTCGATGATGGCCTGCACCACTTCTCTGAGCACAATGCTGATGGTGTTGGATGGCACCCTCCAGCCGTACTGCATGCTCCTGTAGGTGGTCCCTGAGGCCAGGTGGTGCAGAGTGAGTGCCACCTTGAGCCCAGGTTCCAGGCTGGGCCGGAAGCTGGTGTTTGCCTTGGTCAACCTGGGTGTCAGCCACTGCACAACTTTGTCAAACATGGCTGGAGGTATCCTCATGAAGTTCTGGAATGCCCGAGTGTCTTCGCTCCTGAACTCCACCATCAGCTTGTTGTACAGTCCGTCCTCTGCTCTTCTGGCGAACCATCTTCGGATCCAGACTTTTTTTGGGTGGCTCCTTTTCTTCTCGCAGTAGAGTTCACAGAGCCTGCAGATGGCTTCGCACTGTTGCAGAACGATGGTGGCTGCCGAAAGGACTTTGTTACAATCCATGGTGGACATGACTGGATGCTGTGGAAGAGGAAGAGCCAGATGAAGGCTGCAGAGGTCTGCACCGCTGGGCTGCTGTTCTGAAAGTGAGATGCAGGCGAGTTGCTCCCCCTTTTTACAGGCAGTATAGGTTTTCCGCTAGGCATCCTCTAGGCATCCTCTAGGCATCCTCTAGGCATCCTTAATATCTGAGATAGGTCCCCTCTGCTGACGTTTTTTCCATTTTACATGCTTTGTTTCCATGCTGCATCCGCTAGGCATCCATTCTGCATCCGTTCCACTTCCTCCCTGCGTCTGGGCAGATGCGAGTTGCGCGGATGCGTAGCAGATGCCTAGTGGATATAGCGGATGCCTAACGGATGCGTAACGGTTGCCTAGCGGATGCGTAGTGGATGCAGAATGGACGAACTGGATACATTTTCCGCGCAAAAGTTTTGGGCAGCCCAAAACTTTTCGAGCAGATGAAACATCCAAAAACGGATGGTGGACGGAAAGAGAGGAAGCCAAATGGAGGCAGTGAGTACATCGCGTTTTCGAACGGATGGCAAGGTTTTTTGTCCGTTTTACATCCTCTTTGCATCCGTTGGTTCAGTGTGACATGGGCTTTAGCCATAAAAGACTAAATTCAAAGATATTCAGGAAATAAGTCTTGTGGATGTCATTATACATTGTTTTTATAATTGGCTTAGTGCTAAAACTATCATTAGTTTTCTATGAAGTGAATAAGTTGAATCTTCCTCCAAAAATAGAGTAGAGTCCTTCAAATTTCTTGGTTCTATCATATCACAAGACCTAAAATGGACACCTAACATCAAAAATGTCATCAAAAAAGCAAGCAAAGAATGTTCTTTCTGCACCAACTCAGAAACTCAAATTGCCCTTCTGATACAGTTCTATAGAGAAATGATTGACTCTGTCATCTGCACCTCTATAACTGTCTGGTTTGGTTCTGTAATCCAACAAGACAGACACTGTCTAGGACTGCAGAAAAAACAATTACTACCAACCTTCCTTCAGTCGAGGACCTGTATACTGCACAAGTCAAAAAGAGGACTGTGAAAATATTTACAGACCCCTCACATCCTGGACATAAACTGTTTCAACTCCTACCCTCAAAATGACACTATACAGCACTGTACACCAGAACAACTAGACACAAGGATAGTTTTTTCCCAAACACCATTACTCTGCTAAACAAATAATTCCCTCAACACTGTCCAACTATTTACAAAGTCTGCACTACTATTACTATTAATTTTCTCATCACTCCTTATCATCCATCCCCTCCCACTTGTGACTGTATGACTGTAACTTTGTTGCTTGTGTCCTTACGATTTATATTGACTGTTTCCAAGTATAATTTGATTGCTTATTGTACCTTATGACTATTATTAAGTGTTGTACCTTATGATTCTTGACTCTTGATGAATGTATCTTTTCTTTTATGTATGCAGAGAGCATTTGCATCAAGACAAATTCTTTGTATGTCCAATCACTTTTGGCCAATAAAGAATTCTATTCTATTCTATTCTAAAATCCAGGAGATTAGATCAATAGATAGTTTAGGAGTGTGCATGTGGGTGCAGTATAGTGTAATGTATATATGCAGGAAATAGAAAGTGAAAATGGAATAAATGAGTGAAAAATTAACAAAATATGGATTGATCCCATTCACCACAAATCAACAATTTAATCTACTTTTCATAAATAATTGAAATGAATCTGCCCCCACAAAGCGTATGAACCTGTATTTTAAAATAGTCATATGAATATAGAGCCTAAACCTAGAAATGACTTTAATTATAGGTTCTTTTTGTTTTTTGGTCTCATTCACTGAAAAACCACAGGAAAAAAAATATTTTAGGCATAGGTCAGATCAGCTCTAAATTCAATATTTAGTAGCAAAGCGATTAAAGAGTATGCAACAATTTAAGTAGCTGCTCCAAGCAAGCAGTGATAGTTAAACAGAGGAAGTGTGTAAGCCATTGAAAAGATTCATAGCAGCCTTGATTTAGGAAGCGTATATGTTTGTGACACACAAGCAAACTTTAGAAAGGAGTGATAATATATTTAAACACATTCACCATATGTTACTTGCAAAGAAATTCTGTAGAGGTCTTTTATTTCATTGTATTAATGATTAAAATAACAGGAACTGGACACATAGATGGTTTGGGCTTGTTTTTTTTTAGAGAATATTAATATTGTTATGATTATATTGAAACCTTTGATTAGTGTCCCAGGCTTCCATTACTCCCATTTTTGTTCCAATCTTTATCTTTGCAAAAATAAAAGTGACCACTTATTGAAGGTTTTCCTGGCATGATTTCTACAATATTTCTTCTAAATTTGGAATCAGAACAAGTAAGTGGAACAGTGAGAACTATGAAACCCTCCCCCCCAGACTTAATTATTATTTTGTTTTATTACAAAGAACATTTAAATAATCTAAACATCTTTTTTGGATTACATTGGTCTTCAGAGCCTGAAATTGCAATGGCAAAAGTACATGCCTCACTGCTTATTTCTCTTTTTTAGAGACAGTGTGAAAATGTATATTTCTCACCAGTTACTTTAGACCATTATCCAAATCAGCTCTAAGAGTCCCTGCTGTGTATTTCAATGCTTGAAATACTTCATTTGCTTCATTTCCAATCATTGGCTGTTATTCAATGCCAACTGGAGACAGGCATCCTCCCTCACAGGGACAAGTGACCTTCTCTACCCAAGCATGCAAATATTACACTCAGTCACTTAAAGGCGTTACAGTCCTCATAAGTATCTTAAACATAAATAGAGAATTATCACAGGAAAGTCCCATAGTAAAAAAATAAATCTTCTGAAATTCAAAAGACTCCTGCCTCTGATGGATAGATGGAAGTCTTATTAATAGACAGAGTTATGCAGGAAATGATAATTATATGAAAAGAATCTTACTGAAAGACGGAGCATACAGGTAGTCCTTGACTTACAATAGTTCTTTTAGTGACAACAGCACTAAAGAAAGTGATTGTGATGACCTGGGGCATGGCACAAAGGCAACACAATCACATAAGTAAGAAGAGTACCTTTAATACCTCCAACTTTGCCTTCAATGTCCAGGTTACCTTCAGCTGGAAAAAAAAACCTCTCCCAAGGACAGTCTTTAAGTGGAGGAAATTCAGTCTGAAAACAAAGTACATACAAACTGTAAATAAAAATCCACAAAAATCATGCTGGAATAATTAACTTGACAGGACAGGGTAAGGAATTCCAGACTTGGAAGTCCAGCAAAACACACACAGTTGGCAAGATGCCAGGAACCCAGATAAGCATCGACAATAACAGATAACTCATGATTTGCTTCCAACAAGTTGCTGTGCACAATCTCCTTTTTTAAACACTGTGTTCTCAGCTGCAGCTAATAAAGGGAATCAGGGCCCTTTCCTCCCCTGTAAGCCATGCAACTCACATTGCTTCCTTCTCTGTTCATCCCTGCATGCCCTAGGATGAAGAGAGGATGGACCTGGATCTTCCTCTGAATTCTCTCTGCCTTGCTCTACTTCTCCTCTGCTCTGCCCAGCTGGACTTTGCCCTTCCCAAGTTTCTTCCAAAGCCAATGGAGCCACACTCTCACTCCCTGTCAACTGCTCAGCCTCCCTCTCAGAATTCAGATTCCGATGGGGCATTTATTATCATTTTTCAGACTTAGGACCATAGCAGTATCCCTATGATCGCACAATCAAAATTCAGATGCTTGGCAAATGACTCATATTTATAACAGCTTCAGTATCCCAAGAGTCATGTGATCACTTTTTGTGACTTTCTGATAAGCAAAGTCAATGAGTAAGCCAGAGTCACTTAAAACCATGTTACTAACTTAACAACTGTGGCAATCCTCAGCTCATCTTATGGGCAATAGTTGAATGAATCTATGAAGACTCATGAAGGCTCAGCTTAACAAACTAAAGATTACCACAATGGCTGTCTTGGGTTCTGCATGAGATAGGTAGTCCTCTACTTACAACAGTTCATTTACTGACTGTTTGAAGTTACAATGGAATTGCAAAAAGTGATTTATGACCATTTTTCACAATTAACCATTGCAGCATTCCCATGGACACGTGATTAAAATCCAAATGTTTTCTCCATTATACCCATTCATCAACAAACTTATGTGATCAGGTAAACTGAAATGTTTTAAGAGAATAACAGAAAAGGAAAATATGTTGGAGATCTTCTAGTCCAACCTGCTACAGAAGCAGGAGACCTGTGTCATTCCAGACAAGTGGCTGTCCAGCCTCTTCTTAAAAGCGTCCAATGATGGAATACCCACAACTTCTAAAAGCAAGCTATTTCACTGGTTAATTGTTCTCACTGTCAGGAAATTCCTCCTAACCTCTCCCATGTTGCTTCTCTCTCTGATTAATTTCCATCCATTGCTTCTTGTTTTGCCTTTTGGTGCTTTGGAAAAGAGGTTGACACCCCACCTCTTTTTGTTGCAATCCCTCAAATACTAGAACACTGCTATCATGTCATCTAGTCCTTCTTTTCACTAGACTTGATGTAAATATGTGATAAGAGGAAAGCACTCAGAGTGGCAGGTGATCAGGTTCTGCACACATTAATATTTTTCCTTTTTACATTTTGTCCAGGCTTGTATAAGATAAACGGGATTTCATTTTTCCACTTAGCAGTCTGTAATTCTCCTCAGCACTGAGAAAGCCAAGCACA
>BLBF01000005.1:40665012-40689243 GCA_015471245.1 Laticauda colubrina | reverse complement strand
ATAATACTCCCAGCAGACAAAGGAAATGCCACAGTAGTAATGGACAGAAAAGACTATGAAACAAAATTGACAGACCTACTCCAAGACTCCACATACAAAGCTATAAACATAGACCCAACCACATATCTGGAAAAATTAACCAAGAAGAAAATTATAACCAGCCACATAAGCAAAGAAATCCAACAGACGATCATCCCAAGAGAAAAATCTTCTAGATGCCCCAAATTATACGGCCTCCCAAAAATACACAAAGAAGGCATACCTCTCAGACCCATAGTCAGCTCCATAGGAGCACCATTACAAAACCTAGCTAAATACTTAGCAAAACAACTACAGCCCCATGCTGAAACCGCAGCTTCATATGTACAAAACTCATACCACTTCTTAGAAATGATCAAAGATCTACACGTAGAACAAGAAGATCTGCTTGCAAGTTTCGACGTGGTTTCACTATTCACTCAAGTCCCAATCAAAGAAACTCTTGAAATCATCAAAAATAAATACCAACCAGCTAAAGACCTCATGGAACTAACAGAACACTGCCTAACCAACACTTATTTCATATACAAAGGACAAAGATACAAGCAAATTGAAGGAGCCCCTATGGGATCACCACTGTCACCCGTCATTGCAAACCTGTTCATGGAAGAATTCGAATCCAAAGCCCTGGCTAATGCCACCCACAAACCTAAACTATGGCTAAGATAGTAAGATTAATACATTTAGGATCCACATTCTTTATCCCCCCATCTACAATAAAACTTATATCTATTTCACAGATATTCATATAACCATTTCATATTTTTTTCCTTGTTTCCAAAAATTTACCTATATAATTTTAATAAATTTTCATTCTCCTGCTTTTGATTATAATATAATTAATTCTGTATAAATATTTTACATTCCTACATAATCCCTTCTAGTCCATTATATTGTCTATTTTGTCATATTCTTTGTATAATCAATTGTATTTTCTATTTCATGTATACCCACAAAGAAAAAAAAATAAAATAAAAACAGAGTTAATTTTCCCTGTTACTTCCTTTTGACCAATTTCAACCTATAGCATTTATATAAAAAGATTTTCACCCAATTCATCATATTCTCTGTTTTCCTAACATCATTTAAATAGTCATTAACATATTCTCTTCAAGTTGCTGTATTCTTAATTGGGTGGCAACACTGTGTTTTGTGCATTGGTGTTTCTCAGTGTAGGTTGGTTTCTTGTTAATGGCTGATAATTATTTATTAGGAAACTAGGCTTTATTTGGGTAGCTGGTTGGGGTGTGTTTGGGCTGGAGGTATTAGAGGGGGTTTGTTTGTGTCCAGGTGCTTGCCTGGATTGTGGTATAGAGATTTTTTTGTTTGTGAGTTCCAGAGGTCATAGCATCGGTTTCAGTGGCACCAAAACCCTAGCTACTATAGAAAACCCCGAGTACAGAATCATCAGAGAAGCCATAGAAATTGATAAAAGGCCTAATAGTATGAATAGAAGAGATGACTCCCCCAGACTATCAATCATCTGGAAGCTTGCACTCACAAACAAAAACACAGCAACTCGAAGACCAATAAAAGCAGACCTAGACTCCCACCAAATCAAGATGAGGAAAAAACCATTCAAATAAAGCAGAAAGCCAGCACCAAATTCAAACAAAAAATGGCTGCTAACCCTGACACACAAGATTAAAAAGAACCCAGTACACAAGCCTGAGGATGGCAGATGAGATTCTGATGAAACGTCACTATAATAAAAGTACAAATATTAAGACGTGGGAAAATACCTGAAGAAACCTAAATACCATACATATAAATACCTGCGAAAACATAAGAAAACAAATATCAGACCTCTCATCTTCCATCATCAGGCTTGTGTATTGGGTTCGTCGGTTTATCAGGCTTTCAGAGCCTTTTCTGTTTTGAATTTGGTGCAAGCCTCGTGTTGTGTTAGAATGTTTTTTTCTTCATCCTGATTGGTTGGGAGTCTTGGTCTGTGTTTATTGGTCTTAGAGTTTGCTATTCTCTGCTTGATTGGTGTTTCTAATATATTCTGTCTGTTTCATAGCATTTCTTTTTGTCTTGATTGGCTGGCAACATTATGTTTTGTGTAATGGGGGCTTGTAGTGCGGCTTGGCTTTGGGTGAATGGCCGGCTATCGTTTATTAGGAAGCTAGGTTTCATCTGGGTGGCTGATTGGGGTGTGTTTGGGCTGGAGGCATGGGGGGGGGGGTTAGGTGTTTGCTTGGCTTGTGGTGTGGAGATTTATTTATTTCTGTGAGTGTAGGCTTCCAGATAATTGACAGTCTGGTGCAGTCATCTCTTCTATTCATGCTTTCAGGTCTTTTTTCAGTCTCTATGGCTTCTCTGATAATTCTGTTGCTGGGGTTTTCTATAGTGGCTAGGTTTTGGTGCTATTGAAGTTGATGCTATGACCTGTGGCTTTCATGTGTTGGACTAGTGAGGAAGTGTGTCCAACACTAGTCCAACACATGAAAGCGAATTGACTTCCCTATTCACATGTCACATTTCTCATAGTTTTAAGTACATTTCAATACTTTGGGCATGAAGAAAATGAAGTCCTGCTTTCAAAGACTGGGTCTTTGCTTACCTGATGTGCCACTATGGCCTCACTGGTCACCAACAAGCATACCACAAGGGCATAGCTTTAAATTACTTCACTGATGTATTGATTTCCAGCTTAAATACAACCACCCCTCTTATCCCATTCTCTGGTCTAGCACAGACTGGCTAGAGACAGTTTTGGTTAAACCACTATTATTTTCTCACTAGGGCATATGAGAGGAGGGATTGTCGTGTTCAAATTACAAATGAAAAATTTTGCAGTGTTGCTTCCTTAATATATATTTTTTCATCATATCTCTGGATTAGTGTTGTCTAATGCCATTGAGTCATACTGGTGACTCCATATTACAACCCATTAGTGGTGACTTCAGTTTTCTTGGACGATTTTAGAAGTGGCTTGCAAGAAGAAATAAGGAAAAGGGCAAAATATCTCAGGGAACATATCTAACTTAGGGTAGAAAGAGGAGTGTGTGTTTTATCATGTGATTTACTGATAGAACATTTTACTGCTGTTCTTGCACTTAGCATGCTCCAAATCCAGTTTGTTGTGATGGGTATAATTTTGTAATTCTTACTATCCAGAGTTCATTTGTCTCTACCTCACCTTCTACTGTGCTACAGGTGCTTCCTTTGTGGCTTATTCAGTAATAGCCAAATGGAACACAAAGAAAGCAGCAAAGTCAAAAATTGTGCAACAATTTAGGTAACATAGGCATAACACCTAATAAATGATTTTTCCTGATAGATGTGGGAGTAGGGAGAGCCAATGGTCAATCCAAATTCCCACTGGTCCAAAGGAAGCAATCAGTCTTACATTATATAATTATCATTCCAGGAATGAACAACTTCCCTGATAATTCATTAAATTCCCAAAGCAAGAAATCTTTCATCTGGGGTCTCTAAATTGGCAAATATGGGAAGAGGAAGTGTCAGAAAGATGTGTCACAAAAAAATGACCTTTATCAATAAAGTGAGTTTCAATGCAGTATCCAAAGAAATTTAAAAGAAATTCTCATGTACCCTGAGAACAAAGTTGAAAAACAGAAGTCACTTTCCCAGGGGAAGCACACCATTGAAAAATCACCAGCACAACACTTAATGTTTGCCATTGCATTAGTTGTGGCTAATAAAGTAGCTTCAGAGATATTTCCATTTTCAAATGTCAAGTTGATTTACTGCACAGCACTGTTTGACTATATAAGAAACCAATCTAACATGCAAAATATGAGTAAAATTAGCCCAGAATAATATTTAATTGTATAGATATTAACAGTTTCTTTCAAGTGCAAAACTGAGACATGAGAGAGTTAAAGAAGATAGTTGGTTTTGGTTCTGTTAAGGCCTGGTCCAACTGCACTTACGGATGCAAAGAGGATGTAAAATGTTAAAAAAAGCTTGCCATCCGTTGGAAAACGCTATGCATCCATTATGTACTCACTGCATACGTGTTTCATACGCTCTGTCGAGCATCCATTACTGCAATTTCATCCACGCAAGAAGTTTTGAGCTGCACAAAACTTTGTGAACAGATGAAGTTTCTGCCGCATACAATGTACATCCGCGACATATACGGGCAACAACTGTCTATGTCCGTTATCATCCATTAAACATCCTCTGTATCCTCTCTGCATCCTCTGGCCATCCCCTCAACTCACATCTGCTGTAGCTGAAAACGGAAAGAGGAAAGAAACAAAAGGTACACGGAACATCAACACAGCGTTAGTAGCATGGAAATAGAAAGGATATAAGAATATGCATCTCATATATAAAGTATTAAAAATGGACAAAACCTTTGTATCTGGGATGTATCTCGTATATTTAGGATGTCTGGAGTATGTCGAGAGTATATAGAAGGCCCCATAGTGAACAACTGATATTTTCTATAAAAAGGGGGAGAAAATCATCTGGATCACTGGGATGGTGGACCGTACAGTCCCACTATGGTTGCACTGGAGGTTTATCTATCCCACAACTATCCTTATCTATTCCACAAGCATGCAAAGGCTTAACCATTTTTTCAAAGTTTTCACCAACACTTTATAAAGTAAACAAAATGAACCAAGTAAACTAAGTGTCTTAAGCAAAGATAACCTTTATTAACTTTCTTGGGTAAACTTTATGACCTTATTAAGTAAGCAAAATGAACCAAGTAAACTGTATTAAGTGTCTTAAGCAAAGATAAACTTTCTTAGATAAATTTTATGGCTGTATTAAATAAGCAAAGATAAACTTAACAAGTAAACAACTCAGTCTCTGAGACTATTCTCAGTCACTCTGAGTCATGTCCATGGTCTCAGCTGTGAAGCAGGCAGTGACTGTGGATGTGGCTGTGGCTTGAGTGCTGGTCTGAGGTGCCATTGGGGTGCTTGGCCCCGAGGTTACAACAGGTGGTGGTGTGTTCAGGAAGCTATCCAAAAGCTGACTCAGTCCCGTGAGGTTGAGAGGCTCTTCATCAAGGACTTGAGATGTCAGGCCCAATACTGATGACAGATTGTCCATTGATGGGCTTGGCTGTGGGGTGGAGGAAGGGTTGGGAGGAGTGTATGGGGCTGTCTGGTCTGCAGCTGGGTGAGAAGTGGTGACTGTGGCATCCGATGAACCTGGGCCTGGACTGGGAAGTTCTGCTTCTGCTGTGGAAAGTCCTGGTAGTCGTAGCCTTGGTAGGTGATGGGCTGTTGAAAGCTGTGGAAGGGCTGTGACATCGCCTGGGGTGGAGGAGCATACCTGGACTGGGTCGGAGCAGGTTCATCTGGGCCTTGAGGGTTGTGCAGAAGTGCTGTGACCTTCTGCTTCATCACCTGGTACTGGGCCTCGGGCAGGTCCCTCAGGTCTGGCTCATGTAGGTGATGAAGGTGTTCCGGCCCAAGGATGCTCTGTCCAAGTGGACCAGCTGAGAGAGAAGTTCTGTGCTGGTCTTCATTGTGTCCCTGATCTCCAACAGCACACTATGGTCCTGGTTGTCCAGTCTGCCTCTCTGCCTGCATCCTCTGGAGCTGGGGGTGGGGGTGGTTTGGCCTCTGGTGGCTGCTGCTTCTTCCTCCATTTGTGACAGCAGGGCGTCATCCCCCACGGGATCCTCCAAGTCTGACGGCATGGGGAGTGCAGCTGTCGGGGGGGTTTGTGCTGTGGGGCCCTCTGAAGACACCTGCCTGGACAGGGAAGCTAGCTCCTGGCTGGAAGAGGACTGGCTGTCTGTGGACTGTCTGAGGGAGAGGAGACTCAGAGGGGCTGCTCCTCGATGGCGGATCTCACCCTTCAGAAAACTGCACTTGACCATGATGTACATCTCCCAGTCAGTGAGCTTGACAGTGTCCTGCCCAGATTTCTTGAGGTGTAGCTTGCCATACCAGGTATTGCATGTCCTTCCACCATCCTAGGAGTACTTCTGCAGTGTAGCCCAGGCTCTCTGCCTTGTCTCTCCAAGCTGCCTGCTTCTTCTTGGTGTCGCAATAGAGTCTGTGGCCCTTTCTCCACAGGTACCCATTCTCCCTCAGCCACTCCAGCACCTCATCCTCATGCTCCTTGGAAATGGTGTGCTGTTTCTTCTCTCCCTTCTCCTTCCCTTGCCTCTTCCTCCCTCTGGCAGGGGCTTCAGCAGGGCCTTCAGGGGCTTCAGCATCAGTGCCTTCTGGAGATTGTTAAGGGCCTTCAGGGGCTTGAGCAGCAGGGCCTTCAGCAGCAGGGCTTTGAGGGGCTTGAGGGGCTTGGGGCTGGTCCATCACAGCAGCAGAAGCAGCAGCAGCTTCAGAGTCAGTGCCAGGGAGTGGGATGCTGGTTCAGCCCTTCTTCACCTTGCCAGGGCTTGAACGAGTAGGCACGGGCTTCCGCTTCTTGCCTGACTGACGAACCACGGTGTTCCTGCTAGATGTATGTGGCAGCATGTCTTTCCCCTGTATGCTGACTGCGTGCATGCTGCATCCTTTTATATCCACGGAGCTGACACAATTCATACTCCCCACATGCACAGTGACCGCTTTGCATCCAATATACATCTGCACGGCATCCCCTTTTTTCCTATAGGCGTCCATGATGCATCTGCTTCATCCGCTATGCATCCTCCCTTTCCACTATGAGTCCGCTTCGAAATTCTTCCCCGGAACCCCTTCGGAGGAATCATCCGCTTTCATCCGCTTTCATCCACTAGGCTTCCTATGAACATCCATTTAAGGCTAGGTCCCACTGGCCGACGGATGCAAAACGTATGCAAAAAGGACACAGTGGATGAGCAAAATTTCGGGGGTGGCTCCATCCGTTGTTATCCACTCCAAAAAGTGGCCCAAATTTGCATAAACAGAATGGAAAAGAAAGGAAAAGAACAGACGGGGGTAGTACGTAGCGGGGATGTTAAACGGATGATTGTAGGAAGCCTAGCAGATGGAAGCGGATGGAAGCGGATGACACATCCGAAGGGCTTCCAGGGGAGAATTGTGAAGCAGACGCATAGCGGAAGGGGCGGATGCATAGCGGATGACGTGGATGCATCACGGACGCCTATAGGAAGTAAAGTGGATGTATAGTGGATGTATATCAGATGCAAAGCATTCACTGCACATGCGGGGAGTATGAATTGCATCAGCTCTGCAGATATAAAAGGATGCAGCTTTCATGCAGTCAGCATTCAGAGGAAAGACGTGCTGCCACAGACATCTTTAAAAAACACCATGGTTCGTCAGTTAGGGAAGAAGAGAAAGCCTGTGCCTACTCCTGCCAGTCCTGGCATGAAGGACAGAACCACCATCCCACCCCCTGGCACTGACTCTGAAGCTGCTTGGTGCTGCTGGTGCTTCTCCTGTTTCTGGTGCTGCTGCTACTGCTACTGCTGCTGCTGCTGTGGGGGACCAGACCCAAGGCCCTCAAAGCCCTGTTGCTGAAGCCCCTGAAGCCCCTGCTGCTGAAGCCTCTGACAGAGGGAGGAAGAGGCAAAGGAAGGAGAAGGGAGAGAGGAAACAGTACACCGTTTCCGAGGACCATGAGGAGGAGGTGATGGAATGGCTGAGGGAGAACGGGCCACAGACTCTTTCGCAACACCAAGAAGAAGCAGGCATCTTGGAGTGACAAGGCAGAGAGCCTGGGCTACACTGCAGATGTACTCCTGGGATGGTGGAAGGACATGCACACCTGGTATGGCAAGCTACACCTCAAGAAATCTGGGCAGACTGCTGTCAAGCTCACTGACCGGGAGATGTATGTCATGGCCAAGTGCAGCTTCCTGGAGGGTGAGGTCCACCACCGAGGAGCAGCCCCTCTGACACCCCTCTCCCTCAGACAGCCCACAGACAGCCAGTCCTCTTCCAGCCAGCAGACAGCTTCCCTGTCCAGGCAAGTGTCTTCAGAGGGCCCCACAATAGAGACCCCCCCCGACAGCTGCACTCCCCATGCCGGAGGACTTGGAGGATCCCTGTCACAAATGAAGCAAGAAGCAGCAGCCACCGGAGACCAACCCACCCCGACCCCCACCCCCATCTCCACAGGATGCAGGCAGAGAGGCAGACTGGAGGGCCAGAGCCACACTGTCCTGTTGGAGATCAGGGACACAATCAAGACCAGCGCAGAACTTCTCTCTCAGCTGGTCAACAGCGACATACCATCCACGGACCAGAAGCCCTTCATCACCTACGTGAGTCAGACCCAGAGGGACCTGTCCAAGGCCCAATACCAGGTGATGAAGCAAAAGATCACAGGACTTCTGCACAACCCTCAAGGCCCAGCTGAACCTGCCCTGACACAGTCCAGTTCTGCTCCTCCACCTCAGGTGATGTCACCGCCTTTCCACAGCTTTCAACAGCCCCTCACCTACCAAGGCTACGACTACCAGGACTTCCCACAGCAGAAGCAGCCCTTTCCAGTCTAGGTCCAGGTTCATTGCACGCCACAGACGCCACACCTCGCCCAGCTGCAGACAGCCCCACTATACTCCTCCTTCCTCCACCCCACAGCCTAGCCCCTCAATGGACAATCTGTCATCAGTTTTGTGCCTGACATCCCAGGTACTTGATGAAGGGCCTCTAAACATCATGGGACTGACTCAGCTCTCTTAGAGCTTCCTGAACACACCATCCCCTGTTGTACTCTCGGGGCCAAGCACCCCAATGGCGCCTCAGACCAGCACTCCAGCCACAACCACCTACAAATCACTGCCCGCTTAACAGCTGAGACCATGGACATGCCTCAGAGTGACTGAGAATAGTGTCAGAGACTTTGTTCACTTTATCTTTGCTTAAGACACTTTACTTGGTTCATTTTGCTTTTTTAATAAAGTCATACAGTTTACTTAAAACAGTTATTAGTAAAGGTTATCTTTGCTTAACACACTTGGTTCATTTTTTTTACTTAATAAAGTGTTGGTGAAAACTTTGAAAAAAGGGTTAATCCTTTGCATGCTTGTGGGATGGGTAAGGATAGTTGTGGGATAGATAAGGATAGCTATGGGATAGATAAACCTCCAGTGCAAGCATAGTGGGACTGTATGTTCCACCCTCCCAGCTTCCACACATATGGACCTTTATTATCAAAAACAATTTATTCATTGATCAACACATTTCAAAATAAACAAAGCTCTTTATTAATGCCCTATTCATTGTAGGGCCACTCAACATACATGGCACAATCTCATCAGTATTATGAGACAGGCTCAAGGAAGCATCCATTAACCATCTATCATCCTGTCTTGCCACTCCACTGCTCCAGCTGGGAAGTTGCACCAGTGTCTCAGTAGGTTGCGCTGCTTCTTCCCTTCACATGAAGCTCTGTTGGGGCCTTGTACATCCACGGTGTCTATCAGGTTTCGTCCTTGCCTCCATTCACCAGGCTCCATGTCCCCATTCCCTTGTTGACGGTCCACAAGCCTGTTCTGCAACACTGGGCAGTGAGTGCGCATGAGATTGTGCAGGATGCAGCAAGCTTCCACGATGCTCCTCACAGTCTGTGGGCGATGCTGCATGGTGGTGAGAAGTACCTGGAACCTGTTGACCAATATGCCAAAAGCATTCTCCACCACTCGTCTTGCCCTGGACACCCTGTAGTTGAAGATCCTCTCTTCACGGGTGAGGTATCTTGAAGGGTAGGGCTTCATGAGGTAGGTTCTGAGGGAGAAGGCGTCATTAACCACGATGAAGTAGGGCACATCTTGTGTGTCATTGGGTAGGGGGTCTGGATCTGGAAAACCCATGATGAGTTTGCGTTCCAGCCCATCCTTGATGTCACTGGCATTGTATACCTGGCTATCTGAAGCTGACCCGTTGCCTGAAGCATCAATGTACATGAACTTGCAGTCAGCATCAACCATGGCAAAGAGGATGATACTGAAGAAGCCCTTGTAGTTGTAATAATTGGACCCTGAGTTGGCTGGAGCTTTGCAGGCCATGTGCTTCCCATCTATGGCTCCAATGGTGTGGGGAAAGTTCCACCTCTGATACCACTCTTCTGCAACTTTCCTCCAGCCTTCTTCAGTGGTGGGACAATGGAGGAGCTCCTCCACGTATTCTTTGATGATGGCCTGCACCACTTCTCTGACCACTTTGCTGATGGTGTTGTGTGGCACCCTTCAGGCATACTGCATGTTTCTGTGTGTGGTTCCAGAGGCCAGGTAGCGCAGAGTCAGTGCCACCTTCAGTCCAGGGTCCAGGTTGGGAGAGAAGTTGGTGTTTGCCTTGATCAACCTTGGTCTCAGACACTGTACAATTTCGTCAAACATGGCTGGTGGCATCCTCATGAAGTGCTGGAATGCACAAGTGTCTTCATTCCTCAGCTCCACCATCAGCTTGTCATACAGTCCAAACTCCCTTCTTCTCCTGATTCATCCTCGGACCCACACAGCTCTTGAACGTCTCCTTCTTCTCCTTGCATAGAAAAGGTGAAACAGTCTGAACAGGGCTTGGTTCTGGTGTTAAATGATTGCAGCTACCATAAGGACTGTGTTATGATCCATGGTGGAGAACAATGGATGATGTTGAAGACCAAGACCAAGGGTGAAGAGGTCTGTACACCACGGCTGCTGGACTCATACTGAGATCCAGGTGATTTCCTCCCCCTTTTTATAGGAAATATCGGTTTTCCGCTAGGTGTCCTTCCACATACTCTAGGCATACTGCAGACATCCTAAATATCTGAGATACATCCCATATACAAATGTTTTGTCCATTTTAATGCTTTATATATGAGATTCATCCGCTTACATCCTTTCTATTTCCGTGGTACTCATGCTGTGTGGACGTTCCGTGTACCTTTCATTTCCTCCCTCTTTCAGTTTTCAGCTGCAGCGGATGTGAGTTGTGAGGATGGCCAGAGGATGCCGAGAGGATACAGCGGATGTTTAACAGATGATAACGGACATAAAACGTTTGTTGCCCATATATGTCACGGATGTACATTGTACGCGGTGGAAAGTTCATCTGTGCACAAAGTTTTGTGCCACTCAAAACTTCTTGCACAGCTCAAAACTTCTTGCGCGGATGAAATCTCAGTGGACGGATGCTCGACGGATAGAGTGTATGAAACACACATGCAATGAGTACACAACGGATGCATAGCGTTTTCCAATGGATGGCAAGCTTTTTTGTCTGTTTTACATCCTCTTTGTATCCATTGGTGCAGTGGGACATGGGCTTTAACATCCCTGCTACATACTACCCACGTCCGTTCTTTTCCATTCTTTTCTGTTCTGTTTATGCAAATTTTCACCATTTTTTGGAGTGGATGACAACGGATGGAGCCACCCCCAAAATTTTGCTCGTCTGCTGTGTCCTTTCTGCATGCATTTTGCGTCCAACGGCCAGTGGGACCGGGCCTTTAGCCTTGGCAGTAACAGCAGAGAATTATTTAACAGTACATAGACTCACAAAGGTGCATGACTTCCCAGTGTGCCAAATTGTTACACTTGTATGTTAAGTTTCTCAGGTTCCTTTATTACAAAAGACAACATCTCATGTATTTAGAACATGAACATGGCTAATGCCTTGAAGCCAAGTGAATGCTATTTAGGATGGAAGAGTGATTCTTGGGAATTCCCTATTGATGAATAAGTAATGGAGATTTGTTTTGCATGAAGTGTTCTGTTCAGCAACTGTCGTATTGGAAGTTACAACTGTACTGAAAAAGTGATTTTATGACTAGCCCATCCATTTATGACTGTTGCAGCATGTCTGTGGTCAAATGATCAATATTTGGGTTGTTTGCAATTAGCAAGTATTTAGGACCATCTCAGTGTCCTGTGGTTACAACTAGCTTTCGACAAGTGAAATCAATAGAAATTAATTAATGTATTATGCATTGGCTGCATCTGCAGATAAAAGAATGTTTAATTACTGCATTCATTGGTGTGATTATTTTTTTTTACAAAAGAAAAGAAACAAAAACTCTAAGATCCACAGGACATGCACATGCAGTAAACATGGAGTGACTTGTGTGTGAGAGATAAAAAAAGGGGGCAAGGATCTTTTTCTTTCCATTGTTTTTGAGCAGATTCTTAATTATTAAACATGACTAAATACAAAAGACAGATGATATTTTCAGAATTTAGTGATCTGTTTTATTTCCAGGAGCCAATGTAAACTAATTTCTTTCTGGTCATAAATCAGAATAATTGTGCTGAGCTAATAATTTTCATAGAAGTAATCAACACACAAATCATATATTTTAAAATGCCGCCTAAGGATTAGCATTCTATGTAATTGTATTTGGAGACAGTGGCCATATTTGGAAAGCAGAGTTTTTCCCCCTCATCATCTAAAAGACATCTAACTCAAGCAATATACATCTAAAGTGATTAATGACAAATTCAGCCAAATGAGCTAATTAAAGTAAAAACTAGGAAAAACCTCTAATGACCTTTCTGTCTATTCTGTGTATTTATCCTGAAAATCAAGGTAATTATTCTTTTTTTCAGGGCTTTATTAAATTATATTTATACTGCTCATAAATAATTTTCTTTCAGTACATGTTCTCTCCAAGATACATTTCATGGTAGATAGAAAATATTCAAAATGTAGGACTAGAAATTAATCAGAAATACAATTATGATATCCCACTACACTAAAATTTTCTAAAATCTTGAATAATGTGTCAGCATTCATACAAATAATCTTCTCCCTACAAGTTTTTAAAAAGTTTCCAGATCTGAAGATTTGAGTCATAAATAATCATTTCACAATACCTTGCCAGTTTTCTACTCATTCAGTATTGCTTGTTAGAAAGAAATGAAATATCTTTTTACATCTTAAACTTTATCAAGAAGCAAGAAAACTGATATTTTAATTTGGAATTCAGCATGGGTTCGAGTGGCCAAAAGGTATTAAGAACAATGAAATTAGATTTCAAAACCTAAACAGACAGTAGATCTCAACAGATGACAAAAACACAGGTTTAATAGGGAGGCCAAAATTGTATTTATTTAATTAGTCAATTAAACACTGTCCAACTCACAATGGTGTCCAACTCACAATGGTGACTCTGAGTGACTTACAACATTTAAATATTTTACTTGCAATATATAAATTAATGTACCTAATATTAAAATATGATCTAGCAAATTATTAGCATAACCACCACTCCACATACATGCAGACCTCAAACTCTATTCCTTCAGTGGTTCAGTATAGGAGATTACATTCCATAAGCATGTATATCCATGGCTTTTGTAACACCATAAATTTCATGTCATGTCATGTGTGTACAATATGTTGAGGTAATTCCCCGTTAGGAGAAAAAGTGCATGTAGGGAGATGTTGTGAGAGTAATGTTGAATAATACACACACAGCATACAGATACACTGTACAGTAAATGTCAGTTTTTACTTCCAATAAACGTTTAAGCAAAGTTCAAACACAGTCCAAGTCATTCACAGTTAAAATCAGTCCAGGGATAATCAGTCCAGTTTTCAGTCCAGGGATAATGCAATAACAAAGTCCAGTATCAAAAACAGTTCAGTAACAGACTTACATCAAATCCAAGAATAATAGTCAATTAGGAGGAATGGCAACTCTCTCCAACAGAAGGAAACAGAGATTCACTAACACTCTCTTCTGAGACTCAAACACACACTCCAGAAACACCAGAACAGGAACTAAACAACCCAGGTTTCTGGCTCCATCTTATGGCCATTTTTGTTTATATATTTCCAACCCAAATAACTGTGAGGTGACTTACATTCCTAACATTCTCCCCTTTTGGGTAGGAAAATATATACAACCTTACATTCTCAGTCCATAATCTTCACAGCACGCCTTATGCTTTACAGAGCCTTGGGCCTTTGTAAAATGATCTGCTATATTGTTTTCTGGCCTACAGTATTCTAGCTTAATCATCTAACTTTGCACACATTGACTCACACTTAAATATCTTAAATCTGCGTGTTTCATTCTTGTCTTAACAGTAATATTTGAAGCCATCTATGTTGCTGATTGGTTATCTTCGTAAATAACAATAGAATCTGTTACATCAATTCCCATGTCAATTAGTAGTTGCTTATAACAAACTAAATCTGTACATAATAAAGACAAACATGAGAATTCAACCTCCATTGTTGACAAACTTAGATGCTTCTGCCGAATAGACCTCCATCCAATCAATGCCTTTCCCAATAATACTACAGTACCTGATGTAGATTTTCATGTATTTATGTCTGTAGCAAAACTTGCATCGGCATATGCAGTTAAACCCAGTTAATATGCAGTTCATCTTTAAGGGCCTGTCACATTGGCCAACGGATGCAAAACGTTTGTAAAAAGGACACAGCGGACGAGAAAATGTTCCATCCGTTGTTATCCGCTCTCAAAAGTGCCCCGAATTTGCATAACCAGAGCAGACAGCAAAGGAAAGGAATGGATGGGGGGAGGACGTAGCCAGGATGGAAAGCGGATGCTCCACGGAAGCCTAGCAGATGGAAGCGGATGGGAGTGGATGGCACATCTGCAGGGCTTCCGGGAGAGCACAGCGTAGCGGATGCGCAGCGGAAAGAGCGGATGCAGAGCGGGTGCCTAGCGGATGAAGTGGATGCAGAGCGGAAGCCGAGCGGAAGCCTAGGGAAGCCTAGTGGATGCACAGCGTTCACCGTGCATGCGGGGAGGATGCATTCCGTCAGCCCCGCGGATATAAAGGGAAGCAGCTTGCAAGAAGGTCACCATTCAGAGGAAAGACCTGTTTCTAGACACAGCTCTCCAGCCAGCCAGCCAGCCAGGCAGCCAGCAAGCCAACAACCCAACAACCATGGGAGAAGAAGAGAAAGCCTCAGCCCTCTGCTGCCAGCCCTGGCAAGAGGGACAGGGCCACCATCCCACCCCCTGGCCCTGACTCTCCTTCTGCTGGGGCTTCTGCTGCTCGGGCTTGCTCTTCTGGTGCTGGAGCTTCTGCTGCCGCTGCTCCTGGTGGTGGTGCTTCTGCTGGTGCTTACTTTGCTGATACTGCTTCTGGTGGTGGTGCTTCTGCTGGTGCTTACTCTGCTGGCACTGCTCCTGGTCCTGCTGGTCCTGCTGGTGCTCCTGGTCCTGCTGGTGCTCCTGGTCCTGCTGGTGCTCATGGTCCTGCTCATCCTGGTCCTGCTGGTGCTGCTGGTGCTGCTGGTGCTTACTCTGCTGCTGCTGATCCTGGTTCTGCTGGTGCTGCTGGCGCTGCTGGTGCTGCTGCTGGTGGTCCTGCTGGTCCTGGTTTTGCTGATACTGTTGTTGCTGCTGCTGATGGTGGTGGTGTGGAGGAGCAGCCCCTACAACCTCAAAGCCCTTCTAATGGTCCTGCCAAAGGGAGGAAGAGGCAGACGCGTGAACGGGAGAGGAGGCAATACACAATCGAAGAGGAAGTGCTGGAGTGGCTGAGGGAGAATGAATATCTTTGGCGGAAGGGACACAGGCTTTATCGAGACACTAAGAGGAAGCAGGCTGCTTGGAGAGAGAAGACGGAGAGCCTGGGATACACTTCGGAGGTGCTACTCGGCTGGTTGAAGCACATGCACACTTGGTACGGGAAGCTGCACCTCAAGAAATCTGGCCAGGCCACGGTCAAGCTGACGGACAGAGAGACCTACATAATGGCCAAGTGCAGCTTCTTGGAGGGTGAGATCTGCCACCGAGGAGCAGCCCCTCTCACAAACCTCTCTCTCAGGCAGCCTGCTGAGAGCCAGTCCTCTTCTGGCAAAGAGTCAGCTCCCGTGTCCAGGCAAGTATCTGTGGAGTGTGCCATGATGGAGACCTCCCCGACAGCTGTACTACCCGTGGTGGAGCGCGTGGAGGACCCCCTGATGCAGTGGGAGCAAGGAGAGGGCACTTCCACCACAGCCCAACCCGCATCCACCCCCAGCTCCACCTCCATCGAAAGGCAGAGAGGCAGACCAGAGGGGCAGAGCCACACTGTCCTGCTGGAGATCAGGGACACCATCAGGAGCAGTCTAGATCTCCTCTCTCAGCTGGTACACACCGACGTCCCATACGCCAACCGCAAGCCCTTCCTCACCTACGTCAACCAGACCCTCATGAACATGTCGGAAACACAGTACTAGGTGGTGAAGGACAGGATCACCGATCTTCTTCACAACCCTCCAGACCAAGCTGAACCTGCTCCCACCCAGTCCAGTCCTGCTCCTCCACCCCAGGTGATGTCACTGCCCATCCAAGGCTTTCCACAGGCCCTCACCTACCAAGGCTACGGCTTCCAGGAGCTCCAGCAGCACAGGCAGCCCTTCCCAGTCCAGGCACAGGTACATCAGATGCCACCGGTGCCACTGATGCCACCGATGCCACCCACGCCACCGATGCCACCCACGCCACAGATGCCACCCATGCCACAGATGCCACCCATGCCACAGATGCCACCGATGCCTCACCTCACTCGGCTGCAGACCAGACATCCCCTCTACACTGCTCCTTCCTCCACCCCACAGCCAAGCCCGGCCTCAGAACATCTGTCATCGGTTTTGGGGCTGACACCCCATGTCATGGAGGAAGGGGCTCTCAACATCATGGGACTGAGCCAGCTGTCTGAGAGCTTCCTCCACACACCGTCCCCTGTTGTCCTCTTGGGGCCAGGCACCCCAATGGTGCCTCAGACCAGCACTCCAGCAGCATCCACCTCCACAGCACCTGGACCCTTCACCCCTGAGACTGGGCACGCCTCAGAGTGACCAAGAAGAGTGCCAGAGACTGGGTGGCTACCTGTTGACTTTATTTTTGCTTTGGACACTTGACTTGGGTCATTTTTCTTTTACAGCTTGTTATTAATAAAGATTATCTTTGCTTCACACACTTGCTTCATTTATTTTTGTAAATAAAATCTTGGTGGAAACTTTTAGAAATGGTTTAAGGCTTTGCATGCTTGTGGGATGGGTTAAGATAGCAGTGGGATGGGCAGGGATACCTTTGGGATGAGTAATAGCTGTGGGATGGGCAGGGATACCTTTGGGATGGGTAAGGATAGCAGTGGGATGGGCAGGGATACCTTTGGTATGGGTAATAGCTGTGGGATAGATAAACCTCCAGTGCAAGCAAAGTGGGACTGTCTGGTCCACCCTCCCAGGTGCCACACCTTTGGCCCTTCATTATCAATAACAATGTAAGCATTGATCCATACATTTGAACATTAACACAACTCTTTCTTAAATGCCCTGTTCATTGTAGGCCCACCCAACATAGATGGCCCAATCTCATCAGTGTGATGAGACAGGCTCAAGGAAGCATCCATTAATCATCTATCATCTATCATCTATTCACTCGGTGTCCTTTTGCATCCTCTAGGCATCCTGCATACATCCTAAATATCCGAGATACGTCCCCTCTGCGAACATTTTTTCCGTTTTAATGCTTTGTATGCGAGCTGTATCCACTTTCATCCTTTCTCCGTCCATGCTACTAACGCTGTGCCTCCATTCCATGTCCTTTTCGCTTCCTCCCTGTGTCCGTTTTCCTCTGGAGCGGATGCGAGTTGCGTGGATGTGCAGTGGATGCCTAGCGGATATAGCGGATGCGTAACGGATGACAACGGATGTAGAACGGATTTTCCCTGTATGCATTGCGGATGCAGAACGGACGCCTTGGATACTTCATCTGCTCAAAAAGTTTTGTGCAGCTCAAAACTTTTTGAGTGGATGAAATGTCAGTCGACGGATGCTGGACGGATAGAGAGTATGAAAAACGTATGCAGTGAGTACAGAATGGAAGCATCGCGTTAACCAACGGATGGCAAGTGTTTCTCTCCATTTTACATCCTCTTTCCATCCGTTGGTGCAGTGTGACATGGGCTTTAGGCTCAGTTCATATGCAGTTCATCTTTAGGCTCCATAATGCATTGTTTGTTTCAGATATCTTAACTGTTAACATACGCTTAGCAGCTTGCCATTGCCTTTCAGTCAGCTTAATGTTCAATCTTGCTAATTGATTAACAATGTGTACTATATCTGGCCTTGACCAATTACTGAGATAAGATAAACTACCAATCAAGGACTGATAGATGTTCTTATCAAATAATAGGACTTTGAACATCACTATGGCTAAACTCCTGGCTCATTGGTGTCTTAGCCGGCTTACAAAGTTCCATTTTAAAACTTTTTAGTAATTGGTTCATTTTATCTGCTTGTGAGATCTTGTATCCTCCCCTAGTTTTATCTATCTTTAAACCAAGATATTGTTTGATTTCTCCTAACTATTTTATCTTAAATTTCTTCTCTAACAGTGAGATTATTTTAGTAGCTTCTTGTTCAGTTTTGGTTATTAATGCTATGTCATCAGTAAATAATAACAACAATGAAACTACACCATTTCTTTTTTTTTCTTTGTAGCCAGCTTCCAAAGCCTATCTTGGTTAATTCTTTAACTATACATTGGTTCCACTCATATTCTGATTGCTTCAAGCCATAAAGACTCTTTTTCAATCTCCAGCAATCAGTTGCATTATCATTTTTGAGACCTAAAGGTTTCTTTAAATATATGGTGTGTTTCAATGGTGCATGCAGGTATGCCGTCTCTACATCCAAATGATTTACAATGTATTTCTCCTTAGCTGCCCACAACAATGCTGCCCTTAATGTAGTAGCCTTCAGACTAGGTGCAAACACCTCAACATAGTCATTTGCTGTCTGATTGAACCCTTGTGCTGCTAACAGCACCCTTGTGCTGGCTTGATGGGTAACAGTCCCATCTACACCTGTCTTTAGCTTATAAATCCATTAACATCCTATGGCATGTTTACCAGGTGGTAACTTAACATTTTCATATACCTCCAACTTTTTTAATGATTTCAGTTCCTTATCCATTGCTTTCTGCCAAGCAGCCTGATCCTTAGCAGGATACAGTTTTAGTTCACTATAATTACTTAGAACTGTATTCACTTGGCATAAAACACTAGCCTGATATCTATCAGGTGGTTGTGTAACATGGGTTGCACGTCTTAGTAATAGAGGGCTTACTGACTTTCCTGTGCCACTTGTTCCTGTTTTTTACCTCTTCCTGTGCCTGTTCTATGACTTTCTCCTGTTTGTTCTCTTTAATGGCTATTCGTGGTTTACCTATTTCATCCTTAGGGACTATTTGGGTGTCCATAATAATATCATTGCTGGATTCCTCTTCCAGTTTATTCCACCCAACGTGCTCAAGAAATTTTGCACTAGACGACAATAAACATGAGCTGTGTCTGGATCCCAAAATCTAAATGACCTATGGTTGGCCTCGTAACACTCAAAAAATAACTTCTTAGCTCTATGTTGCCCTTTTATTCTTACTTGTGAGGGAATATGGACCCATGCTGGAGCTCCAAATGTGTGTAGGTAACTTAAATTTGGTTTTCTGCCATGCCAACAAGTAAATGGCAATTCTCCAGTTGTTGTGTTAACTACATTGTTTTACATATGATTACAACACATTATAGCTTCACCCCACAGTGTTTCAGGCAAACCTGAGTCAGATAACATAGTACGAGCCATGGCTTGTAATGTTGTCCCTCTTCGTTTAACAAATGAGTTCTGTTGTGGTCTGTAAGGTGCAGAACGTTTATGCTCAACACCAGCCAATTTCAACATTGTTTGGAATCTTTTGTTAACAAACTCAGTCCTATTATCAGTAACTGAAGTAATTACTTTATTCCGCATTTTTTTTTCTGCAAACCTTAGCCAGTTAAAGAAATGTTGGAATGTTTCTGTTTTGTTTTTCATAAGATAGCAGGAACCGTATTGTGAGTAATGGTCCATAATGCTCAAAATATAGCAGGCACCTCCTAAATTAGGTTTCTTAGGACTAATTATGTCAGCAAACACAACCTCTAAAAGTTCTTTGGTCTTAAACCCATTTAGTCTGTTTGCTGGAGTAACTTTGCTCTTCTCTTGGCTACAAGCATTACAGTTTAAATACTTGCTACAGGGTTTCAATTTTACTCCCTCTGACAATTCAACAGTTTGTTTGAACATTTTGAAATTAATGTGCCATAGACATCTATGTAGTAAATGTATATGGTCATCATATGGCTTAACATTGTTATAAACTGAGTTAGCCATCTTCAACTGGTCATCATGTATCACATATAAATCATTCTCTGAATTAGCATTAACACTTTTATCCTCTTTCTCTATTGTTCAGTTATCTCCCCTAAAGGTTACTACATAACCAAGATTAACTAAAGCCCTTACTGATAGCAAATTAAATTTCAGTTTAGGTACACATAACATAGTTAAATGTTCATTTATACAAGAACAATATGCAGTATCTTCACCAGAAGCCTTCATCTTCCATCCATTTGCCAATGATACATTGTGGAATGTAATTGTGGAATGTTTACTTGTGGACATCTTTACAAACCTTTTTCTATTTTTAGTAATGCATTGCAATGCTCCACTATCAACAAATCACAAATCATGATTTACAGTTGAATTGCTAGACATAGCTACACAAACATTCTTCTTGGCCTTCTGGTGTTTACTAGTATTCTGTCCTTTTCTTTTCTTACAGAATCTAGCTATATGTCCCCTAGCCCCACAAGAAAAACATGTCCTATCAGTATAGGCAGTTGAAGACAAATCCTCTTTTTGTGGTTGCTCCTTCCTCAGTTGGTCCCTATCCAGCTGTCTTCTTGCTTCTTCTAACAATCTTCCGGTTATGTCAGTCAATGTCAGTTTATCTCTGGGCAGGACTTCCAGTGAAGATACATAGTCATCATAACTTTCATCCAATGAGGAAAGAATGATGTAAACTTGATGCAGCTCTGAAAATATTCGTTCTTTTTCATGTAGCTCTTGGAAAGTTCTTTTCATGAAGTTTAAATGAGCTAGCATATCTCCACCTTTCAGAAGATGTGCTCCAAACAGTTTACGTGTAAGATGTATGTGTGCACCTACACTGTCACTAACATAAATCCTCTTCAAATTCTCCAAACGCTTAGCACCAGATTCTTTTCCATGAATATGGACTTGTTGCTAGTCATTCAGTGTTAGTCCAATTATACAAAGATCTCATTTGTTGTTCTGTTTAAAGTCAGGAAGCTTCTTGGCATCATCCTCATTTTCTGGATACCAAGCATTTACATCTGGTGGGTCTTGAACTACATTCCATAAACCTTCTCTATGCAGAAGTAGACTGCATTTCATAGACCAGGAAATATAGTTTGTTCCATCCAACCGGGTTATCAGTGATGGACTTGTTGAAGTGACTTGTGCCCTCTTTATCAGAATAGTAAACTACAATTAAACGGTAAACAGCTGTCTGTATACAGTACTGTGCATTCACACTAACTCTCAGTTATCTGTGCCAGGTATGGCCTGGGCCCATAGCCAGTGTTGAGGTAATTCCCCGTTAGGAGAATGAGCGCATACAGGGAGACGTAGTGAGGGTAATATTGAATAATGCACACACAGCATACAGATACACTGTACAGTAAATGTAGGTTTTTACTTCCAATAAACGTTTAAGCAAAGTTCAAACACAGTCCAAGTCATTCATGGTTAAATCAGTTAGTTTTCAGTTCAGGGATAATCCAATAAGAAAGTCCAGGATTAAGAACAGTTCAGTAACAGACTTACATCAAATCTAAGAATAACAGTCAATTAGGAGGGACAGCAACTCTCTCCAACAGAAGGAAACAGGGACTCACTCACACTCTCTTCTGAGACTCAAACACACACTCCAAAAGCACCAGAACAGGAACCAAACAGCCCAGGTTTCTGGCTCCATCTTATGGCCATTTTCGGGACCACACCCAATTACACTTTTAGCATTCCCTTAAAGAGACAGTATTAAAATGTCTATCTTAGTTTATATATTTCCAACCCAAATAACTGTTAGGTGTCTAACTTTCCTAACACAATATCATTATCCTTCATTCCTTCTGTATGTGTATATAAGATGCATAATAAAAAGGGTGGACTTGTGTCACCCTGGTGCAGCACTGTTTTTGTTATTCTTCTCCTCTGCAGACATTGCTCACCATAAAGCACTATAAGCGTTGTGGTGAGGCTAGGAGAATTTCAGGTCTATCTAACAATTGTTTTCTTATCAATCCAACTCACTTAGTACTGTATAATGTCAGATTTGGGTCCTACATTTTATATTTTATTTCCTCTTACTGGTATCTTCTTTGCTCATATTATTTTACCTGAGCTTTCTGTAAGAATTTAACAGTTTTGCTGGTTACTCTAAGTATTTTATACTGATTTCAGAAAGGCACTATTTTATTCTCTCATTAGACAAGAGAATAGGCCATGGAATTCAGATTAGAAAAACAACTAGAATTTCTCTTAACTCTTTAATCTGGGTGCCAGCAGATCCTGGAACTAGCAAGGGCTGTAGGGGCACATTTCATAATAGGATTGAAACTCAGGCCTTTTCCCAAAAATGGGACAACTGGAACCAGTAGAGTAAATTGGTATCGAAAATGTAGGAAGCATTAAGGGTTGTTTCTTTTATTTTCTGTTCTGCTTCACACAGTTGTGTATTTTTATTTTTGGTCACATTTCCTGTCTGTTTATCTGTTTGCTGATAAACATTTACTAACTTTGATGAATAAAATAAAGTCCTTTACTCATTTTACTTTCTTATCTGGTTTGTACTAGTTATGTTGTTAAAACTTCTTGAGGCTAATTATCCTGGTTAAAGAGGAATCCTGTAGCCTTTTGTTTAAAATTTTGTTTAAAACTATAGGAACAAGATCTCCTGTTCCTCTGCAATCAGATTCCAGAGAAACAGGGAATGGATTTCTTTCTCTACAAATATATTTTTCCATTACAATGTCTATGTGTTTGGATTATTTTTCATTTTCTAGTCTTTCATATTTCTTTAACTAGTGTGCCCTCAAAGGAATATGGGTTTTGGGCCATAGAGAAATTGGGATTCTATACTTTATGACATGACTGAATCATGGTTTGTTCCAAATACTTCTCTGCTTTGAGATGATTTAATATCACAATGTTTAAAAGAAGTAATTAATAGCTGTGCCCGCAGATACAAAAAGGAACATTTTTACCTCTCTGTCTAATTTTAAATCCAGTATTTGCATTTTGAAAGCCTTGTGTTTATTACACATTAATTGTAAATGATTTTGACAGTTTAATCTTTCAAGATAACTGTCCCTTGGTACAAATTAATTTCACATTACATTGCAGGTTTCTAACTTTAAGGAAGAAAAAAATATTAAACACTTTGGTTATTACCTACCAAATGTGGTTGCTTTGACTAGTTGACTAGAAAGTAAATTATCTCAGTTTTGTCAAATTGCATCAATATGTGTGGTAGTTGTGAAGTAATGAAAACTGAATTACTTTTTTTTAAAATTGTCATTAACAATTCCAATCCAGGAGAACAAACATGCCTCTGAAATGGAAGCATTTATTTAGTGCTTTGCTCACAAAGTTGTTACTATAAGAATACAAGTTAGAAAGTTGAGGTGCCCGCTAGCTTTCCTGATTGCAGCATAAGTATTATGCCATATTTATCAGAACAGATGTAATCTTTTCCTTTGAAACCTGATATTAACAAATAAATTAACAAATATATTCATCTAGATCCAGCATATGAATATGTAAGAAACCAGACCATTTGAGTGGCCAATCAACAAGAATGACAATCAGCTTCTCAGAATTTAAATATAGCTCCAAACAACCAATCACACGACCAACTGACCACACTGGCACATGAGACATTTATAAGCTAAAGAAAAACAGGACAAGAAAATCCTGCTGATAATGTTACCTAGTCTGGTTATGAAACATTCAGAAACTCAATTGAAACAAGCTTGTAGAACAAACCACTGCCAAAATCTAAAAACCAAGCTACAAGTATTTTCTATTGTTTCAAAATCTTTTCCTTTCTCTCTGCAGTATATAGCAGAGAATTACAAAATTTACACCTGGGACCAACTATTGCCTCAATCTTCATGCAAAGATGCACACTCTTAAACAGCATAAGTGGGTATCAACGACTAAGAAAATGAATGAAAGAATTCATATTTTCCTTTGTCCTACAATACAACTAAACATGTAAAAGATAACCAAGTTCATTTAAAAAATAAAGAACGCTTTTTTTAATCCCAGCATCTGTAACCACAATAGTTTAATTAGCTTGAAAATATGGTTCACTGTTTTTATTGATTTGGTCATTATGTATGGTGTTGTGGCTGTTAGGGATAACATTGTTTACCCTAACTGGTTTTGGTGAAATAATAACTATGAATCATAGTTAGTGTATGTTAGTGTGTAT
>BLBF01000005.1:40641094-40652139 GCA_015471245.1 Laticauda colubrina | reverse complement strand
ATCTATCTATCTATCTATCTATCTATCTATCTATCTATCTATCTATCTATCTATCTATTGTACTGTATTAAAATGGTTGACTCCTAACCTCACATTCTGATTGGCTAAGAAAGCCACCATAGGGATTGGTTCACTAGGAACCAATCCTAGGAGCCGCTAAAAAGGCGGCAAAACCAAACTAATGTCATTGGCTACAAGCCGGCAGGCAAGCCCCTATAAAAGGGCTGCCGCGGTTTGAGCCAATGTTCCGTTTTCACTTGTAAATCAACTAATAAAGACTTGTTGTTGGAACCCGGTCTACCTCGCATTTTTCCGAACAGAACACTGGAGACGAAGGTGGGATCATCCTAAAACACGAGACTGTGCACGCAGTGATAAACCAGGCTAAGACGATGGCTGGAAACAACGCACCGCCCGCACCCTTCAATCCCAATGAAGAGGATTGGGAATCTTACGTAGACCGTTTCCAAATGTATTTGGAAAGTAACGAGATGGAAGAGATCTCAGACCAGCGGAAGAGGGCTGTCTTTTTGATGCATTGTGGGCTGACGATTTTCAAAATGGCCAAGGCATTAGCGAAGCCCAGAGACATGAAGCAAATGACTTGGCCTGAATTCCAATGAATACTGAAGGCTCACTACGCACCAGTAGTGTCAAACCTCATCATAAGACACGAATTTTACCGAAGAGATCAGAAAGAAGGTGAGACGATTGCCGATTTTGTGGCAGCCCTCCGACAACTGGGGGGAGCATGCGAGTTCCTGAACTTAGACGAAGTGATGCGAGATCGGATAGTATTGGGTTTAAGAGACTCTAACTTACAAAGCAAACTGCTTAGCAAACCCAATATAACCATAGCTGAAGCCATCGCTGAAGCTTCAGCTGCCGAAGCCGCGAAGAAATCGGCTGTCAAAATGAAGCAGATGAACGCGAACAATGACGAAACGTGTTTAATAAAAGGGAAGAAACAAATTCCAACCACTACACACCACGAAGATTTTGACGAGACGTCAGAATCTGAAAAAGATGATGAGGTGCACCGCCTATACGCCAACAAAAAAGGGTGTGAAAAAAGAAATTGGCGGGAATGCGCAGGCTGTGGAGGAAACCATCCTCGAGCCGACTGCAGATTCCTTGATGCCATCTGCCGAGCTTGTAAAAAAAGGGGGCACATCGAGAAGGTCTGCAGAAATAAAAAAAAACTACAGCCCAAACAGACGCAGCAACTCTCCGCCACAAACCGAGCCAAAGCAAACCGAGAGAAAATGGCAACGAAACAAATGAGTCAATAACCGGGAGAAAACATACCAGACTTTCACTATCGGAAGCGTGCAGACGGAAAGTGGCAAGAAAGTCAAAATAATAGTGAAAATCGAAGGAAACCCCTGCGAAATGGAGGTAGACTCAGGGTCCTTTTTGTCAATGGTGTCATGGGACAAAATCAAACAACTGGTCCCTAACATCAACCCAAAAAAGCTCCAGAAGCAGCGATTAACCCTAAAAGACTACCAAGGGAATCGAATCCCTGTGGTAGGTTTTGGACATTTCTGAGTCACCTACAAACACCATGATGAAGTATTGCCATTGACAATAGTTGACCGAGACCGCCCAAGCCTCCTGGGCATCGAATGGTTTGCACCATTAGGGATCGGAATGACTGGAGTAGACCGGGTGGCCGCAACCGACTGGGAAGAAAACCTGATCCACGAATTCCAGGACGTTTTTGACGGCTCACTAGGCAGGTACCAGGGGACCCCAATTTCCTTTAGCTTAGACCCCCAGGTAGCCCCTAGAAGGCTAAAAGCCAGAAGAGTTCCTTTTGCACTAAAGGCAAAAATAGAGGAACAACTAAACAAATTGGTTGACCAAGGGGTTTTGGAACCTGTTGACCATGCCAGATGGGAGATGCCTATTGTAACACCAGTTAAACCTGACGGGTCGGTTCGAATCTGCGGTGACTACAAGGCGAACCTGAACCATGCGCTGCAACAAAGCGCATACCCGGTGCCAGTCGTACAACACTTCTTACACTCACTTGAGGAAGGAAAAGTTTTCACTAAATTAGATTTAGCACAAGCTTACCAACAGCTTCCAGTAGACCCCCTAACAGCGGAAGCACAAACAATAGTGACCCAGAAAGGAGCGTTCAAGTGTAACAGACTCCAGTTTGGAGTAAGTGTGGCCCCAGGAGTGTTCCAAAGCCTCATGGAACGCCTACTGAATGGAATACAAGGGGTCGTGCCATATTTTGACGACGTCCTAATTTTGGCCAAAAATACAAACCAATTAGAAAAAAGACTGAGAAACGTACTAACAAAATTTAGAGAATCTGGCCTGAAAGTAAAGAAAGAAAAATGCTGTTTAAGGACGGATCGCATCAAATTTTTGGGTTATTTAATAGACGGAGAGGGCATACACCCTACTGAAAAAAAAGTCAAAGCCATTAAAGACGCACCACGACCAAGAAACAAAACCGAGTTACAAGCATTTTTGGGACTAATAAACTTTTATAACATATTCCTTCCCCACAAAGCAACAATAGCGGAACCGTTACACCGTTTACTGGATAAGAAAACAAATTGGACTTGGGGTCATAGAGAGCAAGAAGCTTTTCAACAAATAAAAAATTTATTAACATCAAACACTGTTCTTATCCAGTTTAGCAACACACTACCATTGACGGTGACCTGCGACGCCTTGCCATTCGGAGTCGGTGCCATCCTGAGCCACCAATTGCCAGATGGAAGAGAGGCACCTGTCGCCTATTATTCAAAGACTCTGTCTAAAACAGAACGTAACTATAGTCAACTAGACAGAGAAGCCCTAGCAATCGTCGCTGGAGTAAAACGCTTCCACGAATATTTATATGGAAGGACATTTTCAATAGTAACAGATCATAAACTGTTACTAGGAATTTTGGCGGGAAACAAGCCTACACTGAACATTTTGTCCCCGAGAATGACCAGATGGTCGGAATTCCTGGCAGCCTACTCGTATACATTAATGCATCGACCCGGGAAGCAAATCTCCCATGCAGATACATTAAGCAGATCGCCGCTACCAACAATGTAAGAAGACCCGGCACCAACGATGACCACCCTACAGATTGAGATATGCCCCGAGCTACCAATATCCGCCAACGACGTCGCCAGAGCCACAGCAAAAGACCCAGTGACTGCCTGCATACTAAACTGGGTAGGTAAAGGCTGGCCAGAAAACCAAATAACTGAACACTTTAACCCTTTCCGGACCAGACAGACTGAACTCTCTACCCAAAAGGGTTGTTTATTGTGGGGTGATCGGGGAGTCATCCCTTCTAAATTACAAACCAGGGTACTGGGTATGCTTCACGAAGGCCACCCTGGTATTGTTAAAATGAAAAGCCTTGCTAGAAGCTATGTCTGGTGTCCGGGTACAGAAAGGGACATCAAATACTGGGTAAATTCTTGCAACAAATGCCAAAAAACCAGACCCTCCCCACCACAAGCACCCATAACAGAGTGGGAAACCCCAAGGGGGCCCTGGTCTCAAATCCACATTGATTTTGCGGACCTACTAAAGGGAATACTTTCTTAATTGTCGTGGATGCATACTCAAATTGGCTGGAAGTTGTAGTTATGCCATCCACGACAACGGAAATGGTTATTAAACAACTTGACAAACTATTCGCAACCCATGGACTACCAGACGTCCTAGTGTCTGACAACGGGCCACAATTGACAAGCATCCAATTCGAACAACACCTAGCCGCCCTGGGGATACACCATGCTCTAACTGCGCCGGCTCACCCGGCCGCAAATGGTAGAGCAGAGAGAATGGTCAGGTTTACCAAGGAGGGTTAAGAAAGAATGGACAATGGGGATGTCCAAGATAGAATTAACCGCCTACTCAACCTCCAACATATCACACCCAGTACCGTTACCAACAAAAGCCCGGTAGAACTATTAATGGGAAGGAAACTCAGGTCACAACTAGACAGGTTGCACCCAAATTACACACCAGAAAGACCCCTTGACTCCTCCACCCACTCCAGAACATTTGAAATAGGCGACCTAGTCTATGCAAAAAATTTAACCAGGGACCCCTTATGGCTTCCAGGCACAATAACCAAAATCACAGGCCCCCGGTCCTACCGACTAACCGTGGATGATGGCAGGGAATGGAAGCGGCACATAGACCAGCTTCATTCCCGATACATAGAAAGGAACACGAACGCTCAACCAGAAACAATAAAAAACAACGAAAAACAAACCAACGAGGGGGGGGGGAATTCAAAGAAACAATAAAGAACCATTTGAAATAAACCCAGAATATTACAAAAAACAAAAAGAGCAAAATAGAGACTTACAATTAGAGGAAACTTGCGGGAAGCATCCAAGCGAAGGGGCCAGCCAGGCCAGCTCAACCTGCCCCGAAAAACCAGGAGGGAGCGACAAGGCCGCCGACCTGAGAAACTCAGTCGGCAGCAAAATGGCTGACTTACCCTTCCAGGCGGTTCCATGGAGAAGAGATGGAGACACCGCAAACCCCTCCGAACCGATTGAAGTCGCCAGCAACAATGAACCACGCAGGTCCAATAGAACCAGGAAAAGCCCCACCTACCTGCACGACTACGTCACCTCGTAAGGACCAAACCAAGAGGGGAGGGGTGTACTGTATTAAAATGGTTGACTCCTAACCTCACATTCTGATTGGCTAAGAAAGCCACCATAGGGATTGGTTCACTAGGAACCAATTCTAGGAGCCGCTAAAAAGGCGGCAAAACCAAACTAATGTCATTGGCTACAAGCCGGCAGGCAAGCCCCTATAAAAAGGCTGCTGCGGTTTGAGCCAATGTTCCGTTTTCACTTGTAAATCAACTAAAAAAGACTTTTTGTTGGAACCTGGTCTACCTCGCGTTTTTCCGAACGGAACATCTATCAAAGTTGGAAACCACCAATCTTTCATACAGAGGGAAGAGTTGGTACTTGAAGTGTTTCTCCCTTTGTTCTGTATAACTTGGAAGGTTCCAAGTAGTCTTTTCTGATTGGCCAGAAAGGCCAGTAATGGATTGGTTCATTAGGAACTAATCCAAGGAGCCGCTCAAAGGCGGCAAAGTTAAAACAATGTCATTGGCTACAAGCTGGCAGGCAAGCCTCGATAAAAAGGGCTGCCACGGCTTGAGCCAATGTTCTGTTACTGTTTGCTGTTAACTAATAAAGAGTTATTTGTTGGAACCCAGTCTACCACGCGTCTTTTCTGGACGGAAGACTGGCGACGAAGGTGGGATCATCCTAAAGCGGAGACCGAGCATGTGGTGAGAAAACAACCACGCTAGACGAAATGGCTGGTAGCAATGCGCCGCCCGCACCTTTTAACCCCAATGAAGAAGATTGGGAGTCTTATATCGATTGCTTCCTGATGTTTCTGGAGAGCAACAAAATGGAGGAAATTTCGGATCAGCGAAAGAGGTCTGTCTTCCTAACATTGTGGGCCAGCCATGTTCAAAATGGCAAAGGCATTGGCAAAGCCCAGAGACGTGAAACAGATGACCTGGTCTGAACTTAACCGAATGCTAAAGGCTCACTACGCGCCAGTTATCTCAAATCTTATTAAGAGACACGAGTTTTATAAAAGAGACTAGAGGGAAGACGAGACCATTGTGGATTTTGTGGCAGCTCTCCACCATCTGGGAGGAGCCTGCGAGTTCCAGAATATGGATGAGGCCATGCGAGATCGTGTCGTGTTAGGTCTAAAGGACTCCACTTTACAAAGCAAACTATTAAACAGACCTAACATAACTGTGGCAGAAGCAATTGCGGAAGCCACCGCTGCAGAAGCCGCGAAGAAATCAGCAGCCACAATGAAACTGATGAATGCCAATACTGACATGACGACCCTACCCAGAGGGAAGAAGCAAGCTGCCACAACCACACACCACAAAGACCTAGACGAGTCATCAGAAACGGAAGAAGATGACGATGAGGTCCATCGCCTGTACGCGAACCAAAAAAGATGTGAAAGAAGAAGAAATTGGCGGAAATGCACTGGCTGCGGAGGAAACCACCCCCGAGCCGAGTGTAGGTTCCTTGATGCCATCTGTCGGGCTTGCAAGAAGAGGGGACACATCGAAAGAGTCTGCTGTTATTGTAAGAACAGCATTCCTAGCAGACACGGTAATTCCCCACAAAGAACTGACCCAAGGCAAGCCGATAGAAAATGGGAGCGCAGCAAGGCAAGCAGCAACCGAGAAAAAACTCACCAGACTGTCACTATCGGAAGCGCACAGACAGAAAGTGGGAGAAAAGTCAAAATTGTAGTGACCATTGAAGGAAGCCCTTGTGAAATGGAGGTCGACTCAGGATCTTTCCTATTAATGGTGTCTTGGAACACAATCAGGCGGTTGGTTCCAAACATAAAACAAAAAGAACTCAAGAAACAAAAAATAATTCTCAAAGACTACCAGGAAAATAGAATTCCCGTAGTAGGTCTAGGACACTTCAAAGTCACTTACAAACAACACGCTGAAGTCCTGCCACTGACTACAGTCGAGCGAGACCATCCCAACCTCCTGGGCATTGAATGGTTCGCACCATTGGGCATCGGGATGACCGGAGTAAGCCGAATAGCGGCAAATGATTGGGAAGAGAACCTGCTACACGAATTCCAGGATGTCTTCAATGGCACTCTAGGCAGGTACCGGGGGACCTCAATTTCCTTTATCTTAGATCCCCAGATAGCCCAAGAAGGTTAAAAGCCAGACGAGTCCCCTTTGCATTAAAGCCAAAAATAGATGAGCAATTAAACAAATTGATTGCACAAGGGGTCATAGAACCAATTGACCATGCTAGGTGGGAGACACCAATAGTAACAACTGTAAAACCTGATGGGTCTGTGCGTATCTACGGAGACTACAAGGCTACCCTGAACCATGCGTTGCAGCAAAGCGCCTACCCGGTATCAGTCGTGCAGCACTTACTGCACTCACTTGGGGGAGGAAATTTTTTTGCGAAACTCGATTTGGCTCAGGCATATCAGCAGCTTCCAGTAGACCCAATAACAGCCGAAGCACAAACAATAGTAACACATAGAGGGACATTCAAATGTAACACACTTCAATTTGGAGTAAGCGTTGCCCCAGGTGTTTTCCAAAACCTCATGGAACGCCTATTAAATGGGATAAAAGGGGTCCTTCCATACTTTAATTTCAGCAAAAAACACAACCCGATTAGAAGCAAGACTAAGAGAAGTGCTAACCAAATTTAGAGAATCCGGCCTAAAAGTAAAAAAGGAAAAATGCTGCCTGGCTACTGACTGCATCAAATTTTTAGGGTATTTAATTGACGAACAGGGTATTCACCCAACAGACAAAAAAGTCAAAGCAATTAAAGACGCACCCAGGCCAAAAAATAAAATGGACTTACAGGCATTCTTGGGTCTGATCAACTTTTATAACATATTCCTCCCCCACAAAGCAATGATAGCAGAACCATTACACCGTTTGCTGGATAAAAAAACTGTCTGGACTTGGGGTCATAAAGAACAAAAAGCATTCCAAAGCATAAAAGACTTATTAACCTCAGACACCGTTCTTATTCAGTTTAGTAATACACTTCCATTGAGGGTCACCTGTGACGCTTCACCTTTCGGAGTCGGTGCCATCCTGAGCCACCAATTTCCTGATGGGAGAGAGGCACCTGTCGCCTTTTGCTTGAAAATGCTCTCCAAAGCGGAACACAACTATAGCCAGCTAGACAGGGAGGACCTGGCAATCATCGCTGAAGTTAAACGTTTTCACGAATACCTCTATGGGAGGACATTTTCCATTGTGACTGACCATAAACCGTTACTGGGGATTTTGGTGGGGAACAAACCTACACTGAACATTCTATCCCCACGGATGACTAGGTGGTCAGAATTCCTGGCCGCCTATTCATATACCTTGCTGCATCGACCTGGGAAACAAATCACCCATGCAGACGCTTTAAGCCGAGCACCATTACCAACCATAGAGGACGACCTGGCTCCAACCACCTCCACCCTACAAGTAGAGACCTGTCCTGAACTTCCATTATCTGCAAATGATGTCGCCAGAGCCATGGCGAAAGACCAAGTGACTGCCCACGTTTTGACTTGGGTAGGTAAAGACTGGCCGGAAAGCCAAAAGACTGAAGGTTTTAAACCTTTTCGGACTAGACAAACTGAACTGTCAATACAAAAGGGGTGTTTATTGTGTGGAGATCGGGTGGTAATTCCATCCAGACTGCAGGAAGAGGTGTTGGGTATGCTACATGAGGGCTACCCAGGCATAGTAAAAATGAAAAGCCTGGCCAGGAGCTATGTCTGGTGGCCTGGTATAGACAAGGATATTGAACTCTGGGTTGCAACATGCCACAAGTGTCAGAGAGCTAGACCCACACCACCGCAAGTGCCCATACGGGACTGGTGGACCCCACAAGGCCCTTGGTCTCAAATCCATATTGATTTTGCAGGACCAACCAGGGGTAATATGTTCTTAATAGTCATAGATGCATATTCAAATTGGTTGGAGGTTACAGTTATGTCATCCACAACAACCGACACTGTTATAAAACAGCTAAACAAATTGTTTGCAAGTCATGGTTTACCTGATATATTGGTATCCAACAATGGGACACAACTAACAGCTATACAATTCAAACAGTACTTAGCATCCCTGGGTATATGCCATGCACTAACCGCGCCGGCCCACCTGGCGGCGAATGATAGGGCCGAACGAATGGTCAGGTTTACCAAAGAAGGCCTAGAAAAAATGGACCGTGGGGATGTCCAAGACAAGCTGAACCATTTACTTACACTACAACACATCACTCCCAGTAGTACAACAAACAAGTGCCCAGCAGAATTGTTAATGGGGAGGAAACTCAGATCCCATTTAGATAGACTGCACCCAAATTACACTTGTGAGAAACCCCCCAACTCGTCCAGCCGATACCGCACTTTTGAAATCGGTGACCTAGTCTATGCAAAGAATTTTACCGGGGACCCTCTCTGGCTTCCAGCCACTATCACACAAATAACAGGCCCCCGGTCCTACCGACTAACCGTGGACGATGGAAGAGAATGGAAGCGGCACATTGACCAGCTTCGTTCCCGAAACATCGAGCGTAAAACGACCGTGTAACCTCAAATAATAAAAATTGACGAAAACAAAACCAAAAGGGGGGGGGAACACAAACAAATAAAAAAGGGTGTGAAAATGAACCATTGAAATTAAATCTAGAACATCTAGAACAATCTAGAACAATCTAACCAACCAAAAAGATCACTTTACGGTTAGATGAAACCATCAGAAGTAGTCCAAGCGAAAGGGAAGCCATCCTGGAAGGGGCCAGCCAGGCCAGCTCAACCAGCCCGGTTGAACCAGGAGGGAGTGGCAAAACCACCGGCCTGAGCAACTCAAGCGGTAGCGGCAATGCTGACTCATCCTTCCAGGCGGTTCCATGGAGACGAGCCAGAGAGACAGCGATCCTGACCAAACCACTTGAAGTCCTAGGCGAGAATGAGCCATGCAGGTCAACTAGAACCAGAAGAAGCCCCACCTACCTGCGTGACTACGTCACTCACATAGGATTGAACTAAAGGGGGAGGGGTGTTCTGTATAACTTGGAATGTTCCAAGTCATCTTTTCTGATTGGCCAGAAAGGCCAGTAATGGATTGGTTCATTAGGAACCAATCCAAGGAGCCGCTCAAAGGTGGCAAAGTTAATACAATGTCGTTGCCTACAAGCCGGCAGGCAAGCCTCTATAAAAAGGGCTGCCGTGGCTTGAGCCAATGTTCCGTTACTGGTTGCTGTTAACTAAGAAAGAGTTATTTGTTGGAACCCAGTCTACCATGCATCTTTTCTGGATGGAACACCCTTGATGACTGTATATATCAAAGTAGAATCAGTTTGAGAACACTGTCCTGATGTATTTAGTGACTGAAACATTTGATGCTGGGTTTTGGTGTACCAGCAGAGAAAATGGCCTTGAATGACAAGAAGAAGAGCCATTGCTGAGGAAATAGGTGATAAAAGCGCTTAAGCAAGGCTAAGAACATAATGTGGGTAAAGATCTCAAACAGGCCTCTCCCTAAGTCATTTGAGAATAAAAGGAGGGACAGAGGAAGCATATTCAGACTTTCAAGATTCTCTTTCCTGTGAAGTTTTACATAAAGTTAACAATGTCCTTCAAGGCACTGGTTTTCTAATCATGTAGAGACCACTGTAAATTTTTGGTAATAATGCTCAGGGTGGAAGCTGTTAATCTTTTTTAATTAGCTGATGTCAATTTAATTTTAGTTGATGTCAAGCAGATATCATAACCCACTGAGACCACTGTAACAAAACTCTTTGTAATAGGTTTGACTGTAATAGTAACTTAGGCATGTTTTTTCCCCATTGTAAATATAAGACATTGATAGATGATAGAAGTTACACTGAAGCAGTAGATGGTCAACACTTTCCCTTTTGGCCAAGGTCTTAATTTAAATCGCATGTTGCCATGCTGCATTCATATGTATGCAGTTCTTCTCTTACAACTTGAAGCTTTCCTCCCCAATGCCTACTTTCTGCAGGTTTGACTTCTCTATTATACTCTGCTGATACATTTGAAAGGTGCACAATTTTGGACATATTGTTTAAATTTAATTCCTGAAAAATGACAAGCATTTGTTGATTTTCAGGCACCAACAAAAGACAATAGTCTCCAATGAAATTTTCAGTGCCAAACCATAGACTAAGTCTTTCCTGAAACCATGAGAACTTCAGTTAATAAGATGGCCATGGATCACTTTGGCTTTAAAAATAAAGTACAAAAGACAACATGTCTCTGAAGGCAAAAAATAAAATAGCAGGGAGAGATGAAAGTATCTTTATGGTTTTACCATCTTTATGGTAAAAGAGAAAGAAGTTATTTCATGTGAGAGATACATCTGAAAAAGAAGAAAAGAGAATTTTTAAAGAGAAAATTTAGTTGAAGATTAGTGAACATTAGTTGAACATTGTTCACCCTAACTGTTTTAGGTGAAATACTAACTATAAATC
>BLBF01000005.1:40582432-40621094 GCA_015471245.1 Laticauda colubrina | reverse complement strand
CATACATACATATATATATATATATATATATATATATATATATATATCCCTCAAGCTTCTTACCAAATTCTTTTCATGTCCTTGAAACAACAACATAAGAAACCGGCATACTGAAAAATACTGCAAAACAAAATTCTAGCATCAGTTTTATTTTGAGGAATGCTTTCTATTTTATATAGATCCCCAGCATAACAGAAAGTAAACAATGGTAACAGCATACTTAATGTTTGGTATTGTGCCAACTAGTTGGAAAAAGACAACAAAAAGAGGGAAGAACAGAGAGCTTACTGGGACTTTAAAATATGTGGCAGAAAAAACATTCACAATTTGCTTTTTGATAAATTGGCACTTTGTGACTGCTCATATTTAGCACAGCAGTTATTCTTAGAATAGGTAAAACATTTTGTGCAGACCCAATAAGATGGTATCAAAATTTCAAAGGTGTCTAATGTAAGACTCTCCAAAGATAATTTTAACTAATTGGTCTCATAACATTTGGAAATACTGTAGTTTGTAATTTGCAACAAATTAGAAGCTAGATGGAATAGTCTCATATGTAACTTTAAATAAATGATTCATACAGGGCAATAATGCATATTCTTTGTTGGCTACCAGAACAAAAATTCCTGTGGCATCTATAGTCTAATGTATTCATTATGATATCAATGTTCAAGGACTGCAACCATCTCACTGTCTGAGTAAAAAAAAAAATCTTTCACCTTTCATACTAATGAGTTTTTCTAAACTACAGTAGAGATGTCACAGGCCTTGGATGTGCCCTAAATAAAGCACCACCTTCTTCTAATTATTATATTCAGTGCTTCTTTCTGTGAAAAGATGAACAATATAATTTCTCTGTCTATCCATAGCAACTGTCCCAGGCAAAAAAACAACACCCAGACTTTCGTAATTCTAACATTTATCAATAAGGACTTCATAAAGAACATTATAAGTTAAATTTTTAAAATTCTCTTTCTTTGAAATATAATTAGAGTCAGTTAAATATTCTCATTCACAGGCCTTCAAAACTTTCCAAAATTGCTTTGCTTTGCTTTGTTTTAAATATAATTGTTCCCAAACCCAACAGTTGCATTCATATAATTGTTGAATAGTTAGCCATTTTCTGACAAATGTGTCTATATATACACACTGTCTGAAACAAACACATATGTGTATACACACACACATACACTCTTAATCCCAGAGAGCAATGCTAAATCTCATAATTTAAATTATAGGAGGATAGATTATAGTTGTGTATTACATGTTTAGAGGGGTGTCTTCTGAATCTGTCTGAATTTTTTGGGAATGCACTTGAATTCTTCCTTGGAATAGATGATTTACAAGATTTTTCCAACTCTTTAATTACAGTAACTATGGAGGCACACTTAATGAATATTTCAAAATTATATTCCCCATAAAACTCTGCAGTTATTTTGTACTGTATTTTTTTCTTCTTCTTATGACCCTTTAATCCCTCTTATTGGGGTGAAGCCAGGGATACTGAATGAAGCTGAGCATTTACTGGCCAGATGCCCTTCATGATGCCGATGTGGAGTTTGAGCAGATATTTTCTCTTTGCACTATGATAGAGAAAACATCTGTAGCTGCCCATGATTGAACTCTTAAATTTCTGAGTGGGAAGTGAGCACCTTCATCTCTAGGCCATCATGCCACTGTATATTTTGATTTTGATATTTTCAAAATCATATATAGATTCAGATTTCGTAATAAATAGGTATTTACAATGCTCCAACATCTGTGCCTTTCTTATTTATGTATTCTGCTAAACTTTCCCTTTTCCATGTGTACAAGGGAATGTTACAGCTTTTGAATAATGTTAGAGCTTATTAAACGATAAAAAGTAAAACTGTTTGTCAGATGAAATTCATAATATGTCACTTTAAGGGAGAAATGTTAACATGGCTAGCAACAAATATTTTAGGATAGTTTCCAGTTGACTTTTTCCTTCCAAATTTGTGAGCATCATTCATTCACCTTTGCCATTTTGTTCAGAGAAGTTTCTCTATGTGTTTGTATAAAATGTATTTTTAAAGCTGGGGTCAGTACAAGGTGAAAAGAAGCAGTAATATACTGGTTGACCTTTCACTGGAATTCCAGATAAACACCCAGAAGTTGAGTCAGAGATAATCACAAGATCTGGAATTTACAATAACAAACTGTCCATATATCTACCTGTCAAGCTTCTTCCTCTAAGGAGGGACACAAGGTCATTGAAAAGGCTTCTATCCATCAACCCAACCTTTTCTAAAATTATTATTACTGTAGAGTACAGTGAAGCATGGTAGAATCAAATATATACCTGGAGAAACATTGGGATTGTTTCTTCTTAGAGAGCTTGATGTAAAAAGGGATAGGAACAAAGCCACTGATAGTCAACAGCTGCATAATATGTCACTGTATGCTTAATACAATGACAGTAATATATAAAAAAGGATCTGTCCATCATTATAATTATGCTGTTGATTTTGTCGTCACTACAAATTCAAATCCACACTGAGAGGTAGACAGCAATTCCAGAGAATGGGCTACATAATTGGTAGCCTATTTCTACCAATTTTTCTCCTTTTGCCATGTATCATGGCATTGACCTGGTATTGACAAATAATACAGCATTCATTTATTCCATAATAATGGGATATTAGTGGCATCTCTGAGAACAAGAACCACCATTTTTGGCAACAAAGTTTGCTTAGGAAGTCATATTTATAGGTTTTCCTATACATTTCAATGGATGTCATTTCTAGGATGACTATTAAGAAAACTAAATATATATCAACATTCAAGAGGAAAGACAATAGAAATAGTAAAGGCATATACCACCAATGCTTTCACTGTGTTACTGATCTTTCTTGGTAAAACATGTGCTGAGGATCTACAAATCTTGTATTTAATTGTGAAATATAGTTGCAAGTAAATTCTTTCCAGACAAAGCTTTTTGTTTCATGAATGATTTATTTGAAAGTTTAAGAATTCCCATAAGTCATTTTCTGAATGTATTTTTGATTTTGAATAAAAAATACTGTTAAGCATTTGATTCAGCTAGATAAAGTTATATTTGTTTTAGAACTTGAATTAAAAATAGCAAAAGAAACTAATGGAAGAAAAATTGTCAGTTTGATTACAGAATACTCATTTTCCCTAGCTGATGTTGAACAAACAGTATAATACTGATATCTCTGTTAGGCTGAGTATTTCAAATACAACTCTGGTTCTCAGCAATTCCATGTTGTAGGACAAAAGGCTCTTTGCATAAATAACATTTCAATTCTTAAGCCTTGATCTGAAAAGTGTTCAATTTCAGTCAATGGGGAAATATTGCATGTGATAAACATGAGAAACTCTGAAAGCTAAAGGGAGACATGTGATATCCATAGATTCTTTGTGATATAGTTCAAAATGGGATGTAGAAAGCACCGCATGGATAAACTGGTCTATGCACAGGATACCTAGTTTTGCTTAGTAAAAGATTTGTTATTTGAATATGATCTGGTTAATACAGAGAATGAAACAGACAGTTTTGTCTTGTAGGACAGTACAAATGGGAAGCAAGAATAGAAAGGATGGGAAAATCTGGTGATCAGATCATGCTTACCATTTTATGGGTATACCTATCACATGCTTTCTGATTTCAAATAAGCTCCTAGCCCCAAAAGTTGCGTATCCCTTGTTTTTCAATCATAGCAACACATTTCCTGACCAAATATACACACAGGCACTCAACAGTATGGATAAATTTCTATAGAGATTCTCCATCATCCAAGTTATAGTTGAAAAAGCACTTTTGAGCATTTGAGGAGAAATGCACCTTTTTTGCATTTAAAAGCCCTGTCACACTGCCCAACGGATGCAAAACGGACACAACGGACGAGCAAAATGTTCCATCCGCTGTTATCCGCTCTCAAAGGGGGCAAAAATTTGCATAACCGGAGCGGATAACACGGACGGGGGGAGGACGCAGGGCGGATGGAAAACGGATGCAGAACGGAATCCCAGCGGATGGAAGCGGATGGGAGCGGATGGCACATCCGCTAGGCTTCCGAGGGGGCCGCAGCAAAGCGGATGTGGAACGGATACAGTGGATGCACAGCGGATGCACAGCGGATGAAGCGGATGCAGAGCAGAAGCCTAGTGGATGCACAGCGGAAGCCTCATGGATGCCGAGCGTTAATTGCGCATGCGGGGAGGATGCATTGCGTAAGCCCCACGGATATAAAGGGAAGCAGCTCAGAAGCAGGTCACCATTCAGAGGAAAGACCTGCTGCCGGACGGATTGACAGCCTTGCCTGCCCTGCCTGCATGCCTGCCTGCAAGCCTTGCTGCCAGCCTTGCTGCCAGCCTTACTGCCAGCCTTGGTGCCTGCCTCCCTGCCAGCCTTCCTTCCAGCCTTGATTCCTGCCAGCCTCCCTGCCAGCCAGCAACCCCACAACCATGCTGAAGCACAGCAAGCTTCAGCCATCTGCTGCCAGCCCTTGCAAGAAGGACAGGGCTACCATCCCACCCCCTGGTCCTCACTCTGGTTCTGCTGGGGCTTCTGCAGCACGGGCTCACTCTTCTGGGGCTGGGGCTTCTACTGCTTCTGCTTCTGCTTCTGGAGGAGCTGATGGCAAGCACTCCAGCACCAGCCACCTCCACAGCACCTGGACCCTTCACCCCTGAGACTGAGCGACCAAGAGGAGTGCCAGAGACTCATTTTTGTTTTATAGCTTGTTGTTAATAAAGTCTATTTTTGATTCACACACTTGCTTCATTTCTTTTTTTTAATAAAGTCTTGCTGGAAACTTTTAGAAATGGTTTAAGCCTTTGCATGCTTGTGGGATGGGTTAAGATAGCAGTGGGGTGGGCAGGGATACCTGTGGGATGGGCAGGGATACCTTTGGGATGGGTAATAGCTGTGGGATAGATAAACCTCCAGTGCAAGCATAGTGGGACAGGATGGTCCACCCTCCCAGGTGCCACACCTATGGCCCTTTATTATCAATAATAATGTAATAATCATCCACACATGTCAACACAAACACAACTCTTTATTAAATGCCCTGATCATTGTAGGGCCACTCAACATACATGGCACAATCTCATCAGTGTGATGAGACAGGCTGAAGGAAGCATCCATTAAGCATCTATCATCCTGTCTTGCCACTCCACCACTCTAGCTGGGGAGTTGCACCAGTGTTTCAGGAGGTTGCGCTGCTTCTTCCCTTCACGTGAGGCTCTGTTGGGGCCTTGCACATCCTCAGTGTCTATTAGGTTTTGCCCTTGCCTCCATTCCCCAGGCTCCATGTCCCCATTGCCTTGCTGGAGGTCCACGAGCCTGTTCTGCAAGACTGGATAGCGGGTGCGCATGAGATTGTGCAGGATGCAGCAAGCTTCCATGATCCTCCTCACAGTCTCTGGGCGATGCTACATGGTGGTGAGAAGTACCTGGAACCTGTTGGCCAGGATTCCAAAGGTGTTCTCCACCACCCGCCTTGCCCTGGACAGCCTGTAGTTGAAAATCCTTTCTTCATGGGTGAGGTATTTGGAGGTGTAGGGCTTCATGAGGTAGGTTGTGAGGGGGAAGGCGTCATCCCCCATGATGAAGTAGGGCACAACTTGTGTGTCGTTGGGCAGGGGGTCTGGATCTGGGAAGCCTACGATGAGGTTGCGTTCCAGCCTATCCTTGAGGTGACTGGCGTTGTATACCTGGGCATCTGAAGATGAGCCGTTGCCTGAAGTATCGATGTACATGAACTTGTAGTCAGCATCGACCATGGCGGAGAGGATTATGCTGAAGAAGCCCTTGTAGTTGTGATGAGAGGACCCTGAGTTGGCTGGCGCTTTGCAGGCCATGTGCTTGCCATCGATGGCTCCAACAGTGTGGGGGAAGTTCCACCTCTGATACCACTGCTCTGCAACTTTCTTCCATCCTTCTTCAGTGGAGGGGCACTGGAGGAGCTCCTCCAGGTATTCTTCGATGCTGATAGTGTTGTGTGGCACCCTCCAGCCATAGTGCATGCTCCTGTAGGTGGTCCCTGAGGCCACATGGCGCAGAGTGAGTGCCACCTTGAGCCCAGGTTCCAGGCTGGGCCGGAAGTTGGTGTTTGTCTTGGTCAACCTGGATGTCAGCTGCTGCACAACGTCGTCAAACATGGCTGGAGGCATCCTCATGAAGTTCTGGAATGCCCGAGTGTCTTCGTTCCTGAGCTCCACCATCAGCTTGTTGTACAGTCCATCCTCTGCTCTTCTGGCGAACCATCTTCGTACCCAGACGCTTCTTGGCTACCTCTTTTTCTTCCCGTAGTAGACTTCACAGAGCCTGTAGATGGCTTCGCACTGTTGCAGAAGGATGGTGGCTGCCAAAAGGACTTTGTTACGATCCACGGTGGACATGACTGGATGCTGTGGAAGAGGAAGAGTCAGATGAAGGCTGCAGAGGTCTGCAGCTGGGCTGCTGTTCTGAAAGTGAGATGCAGACGAGTTGCTCCCCCTTTTTATGGGCAGTATAGGTGTCCCTTTGCATCCTCTAGGCATCCTCTAGGCATCCTGTAGACATCCTTAATATCTGAGATAGGTCCCCTCTGCGAACGTATTTTCTGTTTTACATGCTTTGTTTCCATGCTGCATCCGGTAGGCATCCGTTCTGCATCCGTTCTGCGTCCGTTCTGCTTCCTCCCTGCGTCCGAGGGGATGTGAGTTGCGCGGATGCAGAATGGATACCTAGCGGATATAGCGGATGCAGAACGGATGCAGAACGGATGTGTAGCGGATGCAGAACGGACGAATTGGATACATTTTCCGCGCAAAAGTTTTGTGCATCTCAAAACTTTCTGAGCAGATGAAACGTCCATAAATAGATGCTGGACGGGTAGAGAGGAAGCAAAACGGAGGCAGTGAGTACAGAACGGATACATCGCGTTAACCAACGGATGGCAAGCTTTTTTGTCCGTTTTACATCCTCTTTGCATCCGTTGGTGCAGTGTGACAGGGGCTTAAGGAAGATTTTTTGCCATAATTTTCTTCATGCCTTTTTATCTTGAAACTGTTGATAGTAACATTATTTGACAATTTTCTTGATATTAGTCTTGATAATGCAAGCATTACAATTATATGTTTAGAGGTGCAAAAGAATAAATAGTCTGGACTGGTGTAACTAAGAATCAAGACATTTTTATTATTCAATAATTATTTTGGTGAGGTTATATGAAGGATACTGTTGCTACACAGTATTATTGTGATATAAATAGATTGATCTGATTTGCACCCTGGTGTCCTGTTCCTTGGATGATTTCTGACTGGCTAGAATTCTTATGTGAATAAAATAGAAAAAAAAGAAGCTTTACAGTAATTGGAGAAAATGAGGGGAATCAAACCAAATTCCATGAGATAGACAATGACATTATTGGTTGGAATCCAAAACAACATGCATACACAGGGGCGGGGGGGGGGGAGAGAGAGAGAGAGAGACAGAGACAGAGACAAAATATACATGCATATGTAAACATATGCACACATACATAGATATTTTTGAATATCTGACCAGATTAAATATAAATATTATGTACAAATTTATAGCTGGATTTGTTTTTCAGACTGAATTATTCAAGCAATAGAAAATATACCATACATGATATTGCAATGATAAAATATTATTCACTATTGCTTTAGCAATGTTGTTTTTAATACTCAGTCTACACATCAAGGAAAGGTTGATTATATAAATGCAGTTTGTAATAATTGCTTTAGCTATGGCCAATATCATTTTATTAAATATTCCCACTGTATGATTTGATGGTGGAAAAAGGGTTGGTGAGAAAGAGAACTGAATAGTATTCTATGGTACCTGCATACGTTGGCTCATTATACAAGCCAAAGAAGGCTAATACCATCTGCATTCAATGAAGAAAAGGCACCTTAACCAATGCTGGGATTTAAATTATTTAGTACCAGTTCTGTGGGTATGGCTTGGTGGGAGTGGCTTGGTGGGCATGGCATGGCTTGGTGAGTGTGGCTTGGTGGGCGTGGCAGGGGAAGGATACTGCAAAATCCCCATTTCCTCCCCAGTCCTGGGGGAAGGTTACTGCAAAATCCCATTCTCTTTCCACCCCACTAACCTACTTTCCAGCTCTGTTTTCTTATACAGGGCAACAAAAGAAGACCCAGACGATCAGCTGGGACTCGGGAGGCAGAGAATAGATGGGGGCAGGGCCAGTCAGAGGTGGTATTTGCTGGTTCTCTGAACTGCTCAAATTTTCCATTACTGGTTCTCCAGAACCAGTCAGAACCTGCTGAATTTTACCTCTGACCTTAACCTATCTGACATGGCCATCCCATTCAGAAAACCTTATCCAGATCTCTCAACACACACAAGAAGCCTTTTCATCTATACCATCACTTTAGTAACCTAAGGTATTGCAAGCATTCAAAATCTTTGCGTGAATATCTACAAAAAGCAAGAATAATATCTTATATTACATTAAGAGCTTGATAATATAGAGTCTTCCTCAAGGAAAAGTCAACATACCTGAGGTTGTGAATATGAACATATTGCTGCTGCAGACGTTTGTGTTCAATCCATGAGGATCTGTTATACCTGGTCATAACAAAAATGTGGGTAGAGACAAAACAATATACATGCGTATGTAAACATATGCACACATACATACACATTTTTTAATATTTGCCCCTGATTAGATATAAATTATATGTAAAAATTTATATCTGGATTGCCCTCAAATATTCAGGGTGCTGGAACCCAAATGTTTATGCTTATGTTTATGATTATGCTTATAGGATCTAGGACCGTGATGGTGAACCTATGGCACGCATGTCACAGGTGGCTCGCAGAGCCATTTGTGCTGGCACATGAACTGCAGGCAAACTTACCTCACTGGGCATGCGCACGCCTCATAGCTGATTTACGGCTGGCTTGAGGCCTTTTTCAGCCTCCCAGAGGCTTGAGGAAGGCTTTTGCAGGCTTTGCAGGCTGCAGGCCCGTTTCATCATTTCTTGTTTTTCTGAAAATCAGCTGTGAGGCACAGTGCAGGTAAGGGGCGGTTGAGGTGGCTGGGTGGGGATTGCGCATGCCCGTTTAGGGGACATTGGGGCTGCACATTGCTTTATGGGTGCTGGCACGCGAGCGCAAGCATGCAAGCGTGCATACAATTTTTGGCACAGGAGCCCAAAAAGGTTAGCCACCACTGATCTAGGGTACAATGACCCCAAATAATCAATTTGTTGATATAAGTATTCTATTTAACTCCATAATAATAAATGTAACATGCATATAATATGTTCAAATGCATATATTAAACCATGCCCCCTTTCCCTCTATCCTACACTTATAATTTATTTATTAATTGTATAATATCAAAACAGGATATTTTGCATCCAAGTAAATTATTATCGTGATCAATTATAGTATAACAATTCTCAAAATCTTTTCCTAGTTCCAAGGAAGAACCATTGTTTAAATGACTCCAAAATCATACTAAGAATACATCTGTATTTGTTTTCCTGCTTAGTTGAGAAAAATGCTTTCCTGTTTAGGGTAATTTTACGTATATGTAAAATAACGCTGCTGTTGAAAATATTGATATAGTAGTCATATTTTATCTCATTATCAGCAACTTCCTGTCTTTCTTTAGATAAAGGTACATTTAAAAAAAAACATACTTCATGAAAAATGGCTTTGAAAAACAAACATATAAAATCTATTGATATATTTTTTCACATCATTTTCCTTTCTTGTACAGGTGAATTTCATTATTTTATACAGAAAATGAAGAATAAGAGAAAAAAAGCTCTGTAAGCTAAGAATACCTATGTAGGTATCATTATAAAAATTAAGACAGTAAATGTATTCATTTTGTGATACAAATAAAATATTAAGGAATTTGGAAAGTATCAGAGGAAAGGAAACTGGAAAGACCAACTCAAGGAAAGAACATTTTATTGTCTCTAATTACTTAAGTAGGACATTTAATCTGTGTTACTAATCTTACATGTTTGATGGTGGGAAGACCATTATTTTTTGAACTACGACAAGTAAAATCTTCATGCTAGTTTATCACAAGAGAAAAATCTGATATTAGAAGAAAAATGTTCATCTTTTCCCTCTGACTATGTCTCCTTCTCCATTCTTTGGCAGATGATCCAACAAGCAAAGAACCAGATGGAAGGCCACCTTAGCAACAGGAAACACTTTGCTCTCATTCTCATACCACAAGGTAACAAACAGCACAATCCTATTCATATCCCACTGAATTTAATAGAATTTACTTCCAGATAAATATAGGAGTAAAATGTTCATTCTTCTGTTTTCTTTTACACATCAAAATGTATGTGCTAGTTATTTTTTCTAAAACAGTGTGACTTTGATAGTCCAAGTGAGAGGTACAAATGAATGAATAAATGTTTGTTTATTCCAATGTCTTTCTGGCCAATGCCTATCTGATGGAATGTGTTTTAAGCAGGTTATACTTCAATGTAGCATTAGGAAGGCAGATTGAACAGTCCTCTTTTGCTTTTCAGATTTTTCTTGGGAAAAATTTAAGGTGGGTCATTAATTTTATATCAGATTTCACATAGCCAGCAGTTTTGCTGTTACTTCTCTGTGCCTCCTTCCTTGTCACTTAGGATTAGAAGTATTACTTACAGAGTAGTAATTACTCTTGACACATAATTATTGTAGTTTTGATGACAAGAAGGCCTTTTCTTTTCCGGCTTTCATAACATATATTCCTGATAGCATAAGTTTATTGGAGGTATTTAAAAGTTTAAATGGCTTGGCTTTTGGTTGCACTCTAGGATAAGAAATGAAATGAAATGGAGTCCATCTGAAACTTTTAAGGATGATCTCACACCAGCAAAGGGAAGCTAAAGAAAGCTTCAGTCTTATGGATGTTGAACTGAAGTGAGAGAGAAAGCAATCTGCCTCCCAGCAACCCAGCCAGATTCCCAACAGGAAAGGTGTGCTTTTAAAGTTAATAAACCCAAAGAGAGTAGGAAAAAAGGGGAAAAAGATAAAGAAGAAGGGAGGCTCTTGGCAAGGCCACATCAGCTATACCAATGAGTTTCTAATCTTGCCACATGGGCATTTTTCCAACTCTGCACTCTGAGTTAGAGGCTGCAGGTCTGGATGAGCAGTTTAACAATTCTGAAGCTTTTTAAAGAATAAAACAAAACAAAACACCCCAATCATGTACAGGAATATCATGTTCCTCAAGCCAGGGGCTGTATGGGATTTAAATAGGCTGAGTGGCTGGCTTTCTTCCAACAATACCTGTAGCAGTGTTTCTGGGAAAGTTTGAAATCCAAATGCTTCTGCTACAGATTTTGCTACAACTTTGCCAACTTACACTGTTGTATTCTTAAAAGTGGAAGAATGGATACCTCAAAAAACATTGATCAAAAGTAGATGTGATTAGAGATATTGGAGGCTTAAGCCAGAGAGTATCTAAATCAGACAGCCATTGGCAAGACCCAAAGGAATTGCAATAGGGTGTGCCTGACATAACTATCATTTGTATTGACAAGGCCAGGGGTGGGATGCTACCGGTTTGGCCTGTTCTATAGAACCAGTAGCTCTGAAGAGCATTGAACTGACATTGAACCGGTTTGCTGTGATGACCTTTTGGTCATCTTTTTGGCCCGCCTGCCAACCCAGGCTTTTGGCTGTACTTTATTTCCTGCTTTTTCAACCTCAGCTGCTTTGCAGGGCACAGCTGAGGTTGAAAAAGCAGAAAAGAAGAGGGTTTTTAAATGCTGCACACCCACAGGCAGCACTTGTCAGCTGTCTGGGCAGCACAGCTGATGTTTTTTTATAAATGCTGTACACACACGCAAAATACACTCTCACTGAACTGGTAATAACACCGGTTGAATCCCACCCCTGGACAAGACGTGTTGTGCCGTAAGGGTTCAGCAATTTTCTTAACTAAAGGCCCTGTCACATTGGCCGACGGATGCAAAATGTTTGTAAAAAGGACACAGCGGACAAGAAAATGTTCCATCCGTTGTTATCCGCTCTCAAAAGTGCTCCTAATTTGCATAACCAGAGCGGACAACAACGGAAAGGAATGGATGGGGTGAGGACGTAGCCAGGATGGAAAGCGGATGCTCCACGGAAGACTAGCGGATGGAGGCGGATGGAAGCGGATGACACATCCGCAGGGCTTCCGGGGGAACACAGCGAAGCGGACGCGCAGTGGAAGGAATGGATGCAGAGCGGATGCTGAGCGGATGAAGCAGATGCAGAGCGGAAGCCTAGCGAATGCCTAGCAGATGCAAAGCATTCACTACGCATGCGGGGAGGATGCATTGCATCAGCCCTGTGGATATAAAGGGAAGCAGCTCACAAGCAGCTCACCATTCAGAGGAAAGACCTGCTGCCAGACACAGCTCCAGCCAGCCAGCCAACAACCATGGGGAAGAAGAGAAAGCCTCTGCCATCTGCTGCCAGCCCTGGCAAGAGGGACAGGGCCACCATCCCACCCCCTGGCCCTGACTCTGCTTCTGCTGGGGCTTCTGCTGCTGGGGCTGATTCTTCTGATGCTGGAGCTTCTGCTGGCACTGCTCCTGGTGCTGGGGCTTCTGCTGGTGATTACTCTGCTGGTGCTGGTGCTGGTGCTTCTGCTGGTGTTTACTCTTCTGGTACTGGTGCTTCTGCTGGTGCTTACTCTGCTGGCGCTGCTCCTGGTGCTGGTGCTTCTGCTGGTGCTTACTCTGCTGGTGCTGCTCCTGGTGCTGGTGCTTCTCCTGGTGCTTACTCTGCTGGTGCTGCTCCTGGTGCTGGTGCTTCTGCTGGTGCTTACTCTGCTGGCGCTGCTCCTGGTCCTGCTGGTCCTGCTGGTCCTGCTGGTCCTGCTGGTGCTCCTGGTGCTCCTGGTGCTGCTGGTGCTCCTGGCCCTGCTGGTCTTGCTGGTGCTTCTGGTGCTGCTGGTGCTTATTCTGCTGATGATGATCCTGGTGCTGCTGGTGCTGCTGGTGCTGCTGGTGCTGCTGGTGCTGCTTTTGCTGCTACTGTTGTTGTTGCTGCTGCTGGTGGTGGTGGTGTGGAGGAGCAGCCCCTACAACCTCAAAGCCCCTCTGATAAGGGCCCATATGGCCCTGCCAGAGGGAGGAAGAGGCATACGCGTGAACGGGAGAGGAGGCAATACTCCATTGAAGAGGAACATAAGGATGAGGTGCTGGAATGGCTGAGGGAGAACGAGTATCTATGGCAGAAGGGACACAGGCTCTATCGAGACACCAAAAGGAAGCAGGCTGCTTGGAGAGAGAAGGCAGAGAGCCTGGGCTACACTTCGGAGGTGCTCCTCGGCTGGTTGAAGCACATGCACACCTGGTAAGGGAAGCTGCACCTCAAGAAATCTGGCCAGGCCACGGTCAAGCTGAGGACCGAGAGACCTACGTGATGGTCAAGTGCAGCTTCTTGGAGGGTGAGATCCACCACCGAGGAGCAGCCCCTATCACAACCCTCTCTCTCAGGCAGCCTGCTGAGAGCCAGTCCTCTTCTGGCAAAGAGTCAGCTCCTGTGTCCAGGCAGGTATCTGTGGAGCACACCACGATGGAGACCCCCCCGACAGCTGCACTCCCATGGCGGAGCATGTGGAGGACCCCCTGACACAGTTGGAGCAAGAAGAGGGCATTGACACAGGAGACCAACCAACACCCATCCCCAGCACCACCTCCACAGAAAGCAGGCAGAGAGGGAGACCGGAGGGGCAGAGCCACACTGTCCTGCTGGAGATCAGAGACACCATCAGAAACAACGTAGATCTCCTCGCTCAGCTGGTATACACCAACGTCCCATCCTCCAACCGCAAGCCCTTCCTCACCTACGTCAACCAGACCCTCATGAACATGTCGGAATCACAGTATCAGGTGATCAAGGACAGGATCACCGGTCTTCTTCACAACCCTCCAGACCCAGCTGAACCTGCTCCCACCCAGTCCAGGTCTGCTCCTCCACCCCAGGTGATGTCACTGCCCTTCCAAGGCTTTCCACAGCCCCTCACCTACCAAGGCTACAGCTACCAGGAGTTCCAGCAGCACAGGCAGCCCTTCCCCGTCCAGGCACAGGTACATCAAATGCCACCAGTGCCATCAATGCTGCTGATGCCACCGATGCCACCCATGCCACAGATGCCACCAATGCCACAGATGCCACCCACGCCTCATCTCCCTCAGCTGCAGACCAGACATCCCCACTACACTGCTCCTTCCTCCACCCCACAGGAAGCCCGGCCTCAGAACTTCTGTCATCGGTATTGGGACTGACACCTCATGTCCTGGAGGAAGGGGCTCTCAACATCACAGGACTGAGTCAGCTCTCTGAGAGCTTCCTCCACACACCATCCCCTGTTGTCATCTCGGGGCCAGGCACCCCAATGACGCCTCAGACCAGCACTCCAGCAGCAGCCACCTCCACAGCACCTGGACCCTTCACCCCTGAGACTGGGCATGCCTCAGAGTGACTAAGAAGATTGCCAGAGACTGGGGGGCTACCTGTTGACTTTATCTTTGCTTGGGACACTTGGGTCATTTTTCTTTTACAGCTTATTATTAAAAAAGATTATCTTTGCTTCACACACTTGCTTCATTTATTTTTGTAAATAAAGTCTTGGTGGAAACTTTTAGAAATGGTTTAAGCCTTCGCATGCCTGTGGGATGGGTTAAGATAGCAGTGGAATGGTCAGGGATACCTTTGGGATGGGTAATAGCTGTGGGATGGTCAGGGATACCTGTGGGATGGTCAGGGATACCTTTGGGATGGGTAATAGCTGTGGGATGGGTTAGGATACCTGTGGGATGGGTAATAGCTTTGGGATAGATAAACCTCCAGTGCAAGCATAGTGGGACTGTATGGTCCACCCTCCCAAGTGCCACACCTTTGGCCCTTTATTATCAATAACAATGTAATCATTGATCCACACATTTCAACATAAACACAAACTCTTTATTAAATGCCCTGTTCATTGTAGGGCCACTCAGCATACATGGCCCAATCTCATCAGTGTGATGAGATAGGCTCAAGGAAGCATCCATTAAGGATCTATCATCCTGTCTTGCCACTACACTGCTCCAGCTGGGGAATTGCACCAGTGTCTCAGGAGGTTGAGCTGCTTCTTCCCTTCAGATGAAGCTCTATTGGGGCCTTGCACATCCAGAGTGTCTATCAGGTTTCGCCCTTGCCTCCATTCACCAGGCTCCATGGCCCCATTGCCTTGTTGGAGGTCCATGAGCCTGTTCTGAAAGACTGGGTAGCAGGTGCTTATGAGATTGTGCAGGATGCAGCAAGCTTCCACGATCCTCCTCATGGTCTCTGGGCGATGCTGCATGGTGGTGAGAAGTACCTGGAACCTGTTGGCCAGGATGCCAAAGGCGTTCTCCACCACCCGCCTTGCCCTGGACAGCCTGTAGTTGAAGATCCTCTCTTCACAGGTGAGGCATCTGGAAGTGTAGGGCTTCATGAGGTAGGTTCTGAGGGAGAAGGCGTCATCCTCCATGATGAAGTAGGGCACATCTTGTGTGTCGTTGGGCAGCGGGTCTGGATTTGGGAAGCCTACCATGAGGTTGCATTCCAGCCCCTCCTTGAGGTGACTGGCATTTTATACCTGGGCATCTGAAGCTGACCCGTTGCCTGAAGCATCAATGTACATGAACTTGTAATCAGCATCAACCATGGCAAAGAGGATGATGCTGAACAAGCCCTTGTAGTTGAAATAAGTGGACCCTGACTTGGCTGGAGCTTTGCAGGCCACGTGCTTGCCATCTATGGCTCCAATGGTGTGGGGGAAGTTCCACTTCTGATACCACTGCTCTGCAACTTTCTTCTAGCCTTCTTCAGTGGAGGGGCACTGGAGGAGCTCCTCCTTGTATTCTTCGATGATGGCCTGCACCACTTCTCTGACCACAATGCTGATGGTGTTGTGTGGCACCCTTCAGCCATACTGCATGCTCTTGTACGTGGTCCCAGAGGCCAGGTGGCGCAGAGTCAGTGCCACCTTCAGCCCAGGGTCCAGGCTGGGCCGGAGGTTGGTGTTTGCCTTGGTCAACCTGGGTCTCAGCCGCTCCACAACTTCATCAAATATGGCTGGCGGCATTCTCATGAAGTTCTGGAATGCACAAGGGTCTTCGTTCCTCAGCTCCACCATCAGCTTGTTAAACAGTCCGTACTCTGCTCTTCTCGCGATCCATCTTCGGACCCAGACACTTCTTGGCCACCTCCTTTTCTTTGTGTAGAACAGGTGAAAGAGCCTGTAGATGGCTTTGCACTGTTGTAGAACGGTGGTGGCTACCAAAAGGAGTGTGTGATGATCCATGGTGGAGATGACTGGATGCTGTGGAAGAGTAAGAGCCAAATGAAGGCTGAAGAGATCTGCACCGCAGGGCTGCTGGACTCAAAGTGAGATCCAGGTGAGTTCCTCCCCCTTTTTATAGGAAATATAGGTTTTCTGCTCGGTGTCCTTTTGCGTCCTCTAGACATCCTGCATACATCCTAAATATCTGAGATACGTCCCCTCTGTGAATGTTTTTTCCATTTTAATGCTTTGTATGCGAGCTGCATCCACTTTCATCCTTTTTCCGTCAATGCTACTAATGCTTTGTGTCCGTTCCGCGCCTGTTTCGCTTCCTCCCTGTGTTTGTTTTCTGCTGGAGCGGATGCGAGTTGCGCAGATGCACAGCGGAAGCCTAGCGGATATAGCAGATGCATAACGGATGACGACGGATGTAGAACGGATGTTCCCCGTATGCGTTGTGGATACAGAATGGATGCGTTGGATACATTTTCCACTCAAAAAGTTTTGTGCAGCTCAAAACTTTTTGAGCGGATGAAATGTCAATAGATGGATGCTGGACGGATAGAGAGGATGAAAAATGGACGTATTGAGTACAGAACGGATGCATCACATTAACCAATGGATGGCAAGTGTTTCTCTCCATTTTACATCCTCTTTCCATCCATTGGTGCTGTGTGACAGGGGCTTAAGTACTTTTGTTTAATTCTTTCTATTGAGACTGCTGGATGTGACTGATTTTTTTTCATTTTTGGAAGGGTGCGTGTTTTGAGTAACACCTTGCCCAAATCTCTGCTGAAGTAAAACTTCTCTTAGAAATATTGCCCTTCTGCTGATGCATCCCTATCAAAAATAGCAAATTCTAAACAAGCTCACAAAGAAACCTTACATAAACTGAAGAGACAGAAGCATTTGATCAAAGGCATCAATCAAAGACTGTTTGAGAGAAACATTTCTAAGTCTGTATTCATTCAGTTTTTCAGACTTTTTTTTGAAGTGAAGTCAAAGCATTAATGAAAAGACTTCTCAAGAGATATGAAGGAACTTTTAAACATTACAGAAATAGGAAAAATAGAAGTGTGAGATTTTTTTTTCAGATTTCATCATCTGCGAAGAGATAATTCATAATCTTCTCTCTCTGGAGATGTGTGAGTCCGAGATATGAAAAAAGAGACAATATATTATTTTTTTCCATCACTATGGCAGAAGACAGTATGTATCTTCTACTATTTTGTGTAATGTGTATAGCTTATGTTTCAAAGAGTAAAATAATTAAATTGCACTTTTAAATTTATCCCAATTTTTAACAAAATAAAAATTGAAAAATAAGATTAGGAAACCTAATGTACCACTGCAAGCAACATTTCTATTTGTTTCTACGAATCTCCCATAAATTAAGAATAATCTAACCAAGGGAATGGGATGATTTTCATTAGCTTCATTCAGGACCTAGTGCTACTTCATCACTGAAGCAGTCTGGTTTTCTTGTTTTCTCAAGTTCATTTTGATTTCTTTAATATTTTTAAGATTTCTTTAATATTTTTTTATCCCACCTGATTATTTTTTTATAAATAACATCAAGGTGATGAGCATTCCTAAGACTCTTTCCACTACCTAATTTGCTTGCCCACAACAACAACCACAAATGGGCTAAGAGAAAGTGGCTGGCACAAAGTCACACAGCTGGTTCTCATGCTCTCATGTTCTCAGTTTCCTGGTTTCTAAGCTGCTGCATGAACCATTAGACCAAACTTCCTTTTTTGGGGAGCAGGGGAAATAAAAATAAAAATAAAAATAATTCCCTCTACAATTCTACTGTTGGAAAAGGTGTACTGAATCCGAAGCCTTCTACATACAGAAAGTAAACTTCCATCAGTGGAAATTTTTGCATACAGCTTTTTATTTAAGAAACAAATACATTATCCTCAAATGTTGCACTGTATTTAATATTTATATTACATGTAATATACTGTTTGCACCTAGTGTGTGAACACATAAACCTTAATTGCTCTACTTTTGTGAACATAATATGTTCTTCATCGCAGATATATTTAATGATATCACAAACATATGGGAAAACATCATTATTCTAGAGATAATCTGTCATCAGGGATGATTCTATAGCTGAATGAAGCACAAGCTATTTAGCCATAGTGTCCTTTAAATCTCCCTCACAGCCATGTTGTTTTTTCTTTTTTCTATGCTTTAAAAACAATACCACTGGGACTTTTAAAAAAATCCCTCTTTTTTTCCCTAAACCAAAAGAAAGTTGGAATGAAATTATACAAGGAGAATCAGAATTCAGTCTATTTTTCTATTTATCAGCCAGATAACATTCTAAATTGGACATAATTGGACCAAATTTGAGGTGCTGGGACAAGCCAGAAAATCAATCAATCAATCTTATCTGAATCCAGATTGGTACTGTTAGGAATATGAGTCTCCTAACAGGTATTTGGGTTAGAAATATATAAACCAGGATAAACATTTTAGTACTATCTCTTTTAGGTAATGCAAGGGCATGCAATTGGGTGTGGTTTCTCAAATGGCCTTAAGATGGAGCCAGAAACCTGGATTGTATTAGTCTGAGTCTCAGAAGAGAAGAGAGTGTATCTTTATTTCCTTCTGTTGGAAAGTATTGCTGTTGCTCCATTTTTCCTAATTGACTGATATTACTGGATTTAATGTAAGTCTGATACTTAACTGTTTTTGACACTGGACTTTGTTTCTGGAATATCCCTGAATTGAAAAACTGACTGATTAACCTGTGAATGACTTTTGGACTGCCTATTTTGGACTTTGCTTAAACCTTTCTGGAAGTAAAAACCTACATTAACTGTACAGTGTATCTGTGTACTGAGTGTGTATTATTCCAACACTACTCTCACTATGTCTCCCTGTATGCGCTCATTCTTCTAACGGGGAATTACCTCAACAGGTACTGTAGAACAAAATAATTTCCTCTGGGGCATCATATGACAGAGAGGGCATCCCAATATACAAATACCCCAGATGCAAATATACATAGGGAAAAGCGAGTGTAGCCATCTGTGAACAGAGATGCCTCCTTTTTGGTTTGGCATGATTTATGTAGTCTTTTTTCTAACTTATTTGCTGCTATCCTGTAGCAGAACTGTGCAAGTGTTGTAAACCTGGAAGAGGTAGCTTCTCATCCAAAAAGGATTCTTCAGCTTAACACATTAACATTAGCACCGAGATAAAGAGTAGACAAAAGAGGGGAGGAAACTAAGCTAAATAGCAACTGAATTTGTAGAATACATTGGACTTCTCTAAATTATCATAAACTGCCTCCTTTGTACATATAGACAATATTGGAGAGATGGTTTGAAGCAATTTTAGGCATAATCCAGAAACTGATGATTGGGATATTTTTAAGCCTGGAGTTTCAGATGAGGATGCTTACCTTTGAAACCCCTGCAGCTATTTCTTCCCATTCAGAGGGGAGACAGAAGATGAGAGAAAGAAAGGCAGAACTAAATGCATGCTCTGTAAACTCCTGCGATTAGCAATTGAGTTATTTATTTATTTCCTGGCTCATATCTTATTGCCATCTATCAACAGTCCAATGTAATAATCCAGATTCATTCATTCCCTTTACAAGTTGATAAGAATATAATCTATTTTGCCTGTTTCTTAGTAGTTAGATATTAGTTCTTTCCTTCTAGCAAAGGCTTAGAATAATCATGCCCCCCAAGCTTTTATTCATTCATCTTTTTTTTACCACAAAGTCCCCCATACTCTGCTCATGCTTCCCCACATCACAATATATTTTTAAAAAATCAGTTCACCTCACGTGGAATTCATTTTCTTGTTCCTATTCTAAAATCAACACCATATCAATATGAAAATTAAATGCATTGTTAAATAAGGAAACAGTTGCAAACTTGCTTTCTACATAATAGCCTGGAATATGAAAAAAGAAAATGATTCCATGTGGATCAGGAGTTTCTTATGACTGGGAAAAATGCGAGAAGAAAAGAAGGCTTTAAGCTTCCTTTGCTGAATTCAAATAGGCTTATTTTTTCTTTTTTTGCAAGTTTATTGTTGTGTCATGAGGACTAACACAGACTGTTGTGAGGTTGTTTGCATTAGGATGACTCTTGTTTTTTTCTTAGAACTCATTTGGAATGTAATTCTCCGGCTCCCTTCAACAATCTAGCTCATGTGAAATCCATTTTCCCTTTGATATAAGCTGCTAAATGGGGACAGGGTGGGTGGGTGGAAAAGCAAATCTGTCTTAAGAAACAGTAAACTGAAATGGGATTCCACATGTGAATGCAGTATAAAAATTACAAGGGATTTCAAATGCACTTTTGTATTGTTGGAAGAAATGTCCATCTGGGTTCCATTCCAAGTAGGGAGAAAGACACTGGAAACATGGAGGCTGTTTGGAAAGATGGTTTAATGGTGGATAGGATCACATGCTTTAGAGCTCTTGGACATAGAAAAAGGGAAAAGATGCTGAGAGTCCCTGGGTTTTATACCCTCTCTGGCTTTGAACTTCCTGGGTCACCGGAAGAGTATCCTGACTGGTTGCTGTCAGAGCTCATAGCTAGCTTTGTAGGTTGTCTGTGTGCTTGGCTGAAACTTGGTGGGTGGTGCAATGAAGAGCAATGAAGGAGGTGGAACTTTGTTATGTAGAATAGACTGGCCCAGGCCTTAACAAAGGTAGTGGGGCTAAGTTTCTGTCTCTCTGAGTTTCTACTTTTCTTTTAGGGGAAATATTCTGCCTTTTTAGTATCTCCTAAAATATTTCATTTTTCAAGGAGAGGGATGGGTTTTAGCTTCCAACTGTATGAAACTCTTCATTCATATTTTGCTTCTTGAATTTTTAAAAGCTTTTTGCTAAAAGATCTAAATCTTCCAGAGAAGATTGTTGCACCAACTTCCTTTCTACTTCAATTTTTTCAACTCCGCTCCTCCAGTATTTTTCTTTTAATTATAAGACAAACAAAGCTTCAACAACAACAACAATGTAGAACAATTTTAAAATAAACACATGTATTTGATAGTATTTCTATATAAATCAATTAAAAGATTAATAAAACATTGACATCAAGTTGGCAATATGCATAAATATATTGATAATTTTGAAGAGGAAGGCCAAGTTCGTGAATAAGATTTCTGCCAAGGAAAATATTTGTGCAAACCAAATTAACCAATTATGGAACGCTGTAGTGATGTTAATAAGTGGAAGTTCTCCATCAAGCTTATAGAGTTTTGCAATATTTCTATTATATTACTTCATAAATATCACAGAATAATTAAATAATTGAAATAGGTTCACTGATAACTTTTAACATATTCTTAATATAACTCTTTTACTCATTTCATTCAGAGCCCCCTTTTCTTAGAAGTAACACTTGCATAACTCAGAGGAAATGTTCTTCATTGTTTCTTGAATTACATATATTAATCAGTTCATCAGTGGTAGAATGTATTTGTTACACACCACATACTTATGTTTCTGTGTTTCTTGGATGCAGTAACTACCACTGGCCCAAATTCTCAGTTTAGGTGGGAATACTTGTCCATTTTTGGGCAATTGAACAAAAGCTTGAATAATATTTTTCTTTGCTTTGAAATTCTTTTCTGCTTTTTTTCCAACTGTAAATTTGAGCTTAAGATTCCTCCCTCCCTCCCTCCCTCCCTTCCTCAACCTGTTATAAGGGATAATCAATAGCAAGGCTATCTGCATTGAGGGGGTGAAAAAAATCAAGATGGCAAATGCAACTGAAGCCCCTTTTAAATATGCTGCACACATGCAAAAAAGACTCAGGGATTTGATCCTGAGGTGATGGCTGCTATCTTGATTTTTTTAAAACTCCCATCATAGATGCCCTTAAATAATAAACCAAATCCTATCACTTTCTTTGTTTTCCATTGATTTAGGCAAGAAGAATAGGTTGAATATTCAAAATAAATAGGAAGGAATGGTTAGTAAACTGAATGTAATTTTCATAGTACATGTCAACTCAGAAAGATTTCTCTGGTCTTTTAGAGATGACAGCAGAATGGGAAGGGGAAGAAGTGCATTCCTTAAATGCATAGATAATTGCTAGGTGGCTGAAGCTTCTGACGCACAAGATTATTACTGGAGAGCATGATTAACAACTCTTGGCTATGGATGTGTCCTATTGGAGAATATACATCCCAAGAATGGGGGAAGACCAGGGTCAAGGGTGAAATGAATGATGTATCGCAAAGTCAGCTGTACCTAGGTAGCACCAACATATTCACTCCTAATAAATTTGTTTTCTTCTAACTCTGAGAGATGTGGCTAGAGACTCATGATTTGAATGGGGATGGATGCCAGAGCTCTGACAGTACACTCATAGTAACTCCTTTGTTATACCCTCTGTTCTGTATAGAATGGTATACTCCAAACAACACAATCTGATTGGCTTGAAAGACCAGTATTGGATTGGTTCATTAGGAACCAATCCAAAAGAGCTGCTGAAAGGAGGCAAAGTCAAATAGCTGCCATTGGCTACAAGCCGGCAGGCAATCCTGAATAAAAAGGCTGCTGCGGCTTCAGCCAAACCATTCCGTTACTGTTGCTAGTGTTAATAAAGACTTTGTTTGTTGGAACCCGGTCTACCTCGCATTTTTCTGGACGGAACACTGGTGACGAGGATGGGATCCTCCTAAACGCGAAACCGAGTATGCGGCAGAAAGAATTCCAGGCTGAAAGTGATGGCTGGAAATAACGCGCCACCTGCACCCTTCAATCCCAACTAAGAGGATTGGGAATCATATGTAGACCGTTTCCTGATGTTTTTAGAGAGCAACGAGATGGAAGAGATCTCAGACCAGTGGAAGAGGGCTATCTTCCTAACGCATTGTGGGCCAACCATATTCAAGATGGCCAAAGCATTGGTGAAGCCCAGAGACATGAAACAAATGACCTGGTCTGAGCTTCACTGAATGTTAAAGGCCCACTACGCACCGGTAGTGTCAAATCTCATCAAACGGCACGAATTCTACAAAAGGGATCAGAAGGAAGGAAGTCGACTCAGGATCCTTCCTGTCAATAGTGTCTTGGAACACAATCAGACGGCTGGTTCCAAACATCAAATTAAAAGAACTCCAGAAACAAAAGTTAATTTTAAAAAACTACCAAGGAAACCGAATCCCTGTGGTAGGTCTAGGACATTTCTGAGTCACATACAAGCAGCATGCTGAAGTCCTGCCTCTAACCATAGTCGACCAGGACTGCCCCAGCCTCCTGGGCATCGAATGGTTCACACCATTGGGCATCGGAATGACCGGGGTAAGCTGAGTAGCTGCAACCGACTGGGAAGAGAGCCTGTTACACGGGTTCCAGGATGTCTTCAACGGCACCTTAGGCAGGTACCTGGGGAACCCAATTTCCTTTAGTTTAGACCTCCAGGTAGCACCTAGAAGGTTGAAAGCCAGACGAGTCCCCTTTGCCTTAAAGACCAAAATAGATGAACAGTTAAATAAATTAATTGATCAAGGGGTCATAGAACCAATTGACCACGCTAGATGGGAGACACCAAGAGAAACACCTGTTAAACCTGATGGGTCAGTATGCATCTGCGGAGACTACAAGGCTACCCTGAACCATGCGTTGTAGCAAAGCGCATATCCTCTGCCAATTGTGCAACATTTACTGCACTCGCTTGGGGGAGGAAATTTTTTTGCCAAGTTTGATTTAGCCCAAGCATATCAACAGCTTCCAGTAGATCCATTAACAGCCAAGGCACAGATAATAGTAACTCACAGAGGGGCATTCAAATGTAACAGACTTCAATTTGGAGTAAGCGTTACCCCAGGCATTTTCCAAAGACTTATGGAATGCCTATTAAATGGAATTAAAGGGGTCGTGCCATATTTTGATGACGTCCTAATTTCGGCTAAAAACACGACCCAATTAGAGACAAGACTGAAAGAGGTGCTAACAAAATTTAGAGAATCTGGCCTGAAAGTCAAAAAAGAAAAATGTTGTTTAATGACTGATCGTGTCGAATTTTTGGGTTATTTAATTGACGGAGAGGGTATCCACCCTACAGAAAAAAAGTCAAGGCTATTAGAGACGCACCACAGCCAAAAAACAAAACATAATTGAAAGCATTTTTGGGTCTAATAAACTTCTATAAAGTATTCCTCCCCCACAAAGCAACGATAGCAGAACCATTACATCGCTTACTGGATAAGAAAACTAGTTGGACTTGGGGGCATAGAGAGCAAAAAGCATTCCAAGGCATAAAAAATCTGTTAACCTCAGACACCGTTCTTATTCAGTTTAGTAACACACTTCCATTGATGGTCACCTGTGACACCTCACCTTTTGGAGTCGGTGCCATCCTGAGCCACCAACTGCCTGACGGGAGAGAGGCACCCATCGCCTTTTACTCGAAAACACTTTCTAAAGCAGAACGCAATGATAGTCAATTAGACAGAGAAGCCCTGGCAATTGTCGCCAGAGTTAAACGTTTTCACGAGTTCCTCTATGGGAGAACTTTTTCCATTGTGACTGATCATAAACCACTACTAGAAATTTTGGTGGGAAACAAACCCACACCAAACACTTTTTCTCTCTGAATGACTAGATGGTCAGAATTCCGAGCTGCGTACTCCTACACATTGATACATCGACCTGGAAAACAGATCTTCCATGCAGACGCATTAAGTCGAACACTGCTACCAATGACAGAGGAAGACCTGGTGCCAACAATTACAACCCTGCAAATAGAAGCCTGCCCCGAACTGCCAATATCTGCAAATGATGTCACCAGAGCAACCGCTAAAGACCCAGTGACTGCCCACATTTTAAATTGGGTAGGTAAAGGCTGGCCAGAAAACCAAAAAACTGAAAACTTTAAACCTTTCTGGACCAGACAGACTGAACTGTCAATACAAAAAGGGTATTTATTGTGGGGTGATCAGGTGGTAATTCCTTCCAGATTACAAACTAGAGTGTTGGATATGCTTCATGAAGGCCACCCAGGCATCGTGAAAATGAAAATCCTGGCTAGGAGCTATGTCTGGTGGCCTGGCTTAGACAGAGATATTGAATACTGGGTTGCTACATGCAATAAATGTCAGAAAACCAGGCCATCACCACCACAAGCACAAAAAAGGGACTGGGAGACCCCAAAAGGCCCCTGGTCTCGAATCCATATTGACTTTGCGGGTCTTACTAAGGGGCATACATTTTTGATTGTTGTAGATGCATACTCAAATTGGTTGGAAGTCGCAGTAATGTCATCTACAACAACCGACGCTGTTATCAAACAACTCAACAAACTATTCGCAACCCATGGGTTGCTGGATGTCCTAGTGTCCGACAATGGGCCACAACTTACCGCTATACAATTTGAACAGTACCTAGCCTCTTTAGGTATCCGCCATGCACTAACCGCGCCAGTCCACCTAGTGGCAAATGGTAGGGCTGAGAGAATGGTCAGCTTAACCATGGAGGGTTTGGAAAAAATGGACTCAGGGGATGTTCAGGATAAATTGAACCGTTTACACACCCTCCAACATATCACCCCCAGTACTGTAACTAACAAAAGCCGGGCAGAATTGTTAATGGGGAGGAAACTTAGATCACATTTGGATAGGTTACATCCAAACTACACCTTTGAGAAACCCCCTGACTCCTCCAGCCGTTTCTGCACGTTTGAAATCGGCGACCTAGTCTACATGAAAATTTTTACTGGGGACCCTCTATGGCTTCCAGCCACAATCACACAAATAACAGGCCCCTGGTCCTACCGTCTAACCATAGACGATGGCAGGGAATGGAAGCGGCACATAAACCAGCTTCGTTCTCGAAATGTCGAGCAAAATACGACCATGCAACCTCAAACAATAAAAATCGATGAAAACAAAACCAAAGGGGGGGGGGGAATACAAGAAAATAATACTGAAGGGAATAAAGAATTGTTAAAAATAAACCCAGAACATCTCACCAATCAAAAAGAGCAAAAAGAACACTTACGGTTAGATGAAACTGGCAGAAATAATCCACATGAAGAGGAACCCATCCTGGAAGGGGCCAGCAAAGCCAGCTTGACCTTCCCCGGGAAAGCCAGGAGGGAGCAGCAAAACCACCGGCATGAGCAACTCAAGTGGTAGCAACCTTGCTGACTCACCCTACCAGATGGTTCCATAGAGAAGAGCCAGAGAGACAGCAATTCCATCCGAACTGCTCAAAGTCTCCAGCGAAAATGAACCACACAAGTCAAATAGAGTCAGAAGAAGCCCCACTTACCTGTGCGACTACATCACCCATGTAGGACTAAACTAAGGGGGGAGGGGTGTTCTGTGTAGAGTGGTATACTCAAACAACGCAATCTGATTGGCTAGAAAGACCAGTATTGGATTGGTTCATGAAGAACCAATCCAAAAGAGCCGCTGAAAGGCGGCAAAGTCAAATAGCTGCCATTGGCTACAAGCCGGCAGGCAAGCCTGTATAAGAAGGCTGCCGCGGCTTCAGCCAAACCGTTCTGTTACTGTTGCTAGTGTTAATAAAGACTTTGTTTGTTGGAACCCGGTCTACCTCGCGTTTTTCCGGATGGAACACCCTCTATCTCCCAGCTATAGGGAGCACTAGTCATCTTGTTCATAATCATTTTTATGCTGATTTAAGAGTTTAACTTACATACTTTCCCTTCTTTTTGGACATCAGATAATTGTTGCAGAACCTGAATGATAATTATTAAATCCTTAACAGTGATTAAAGCAATAGAATAAAATATGACAAAATTAATCAAACATTAGGAAAGTTGGACATAACGAAGGACTTGTAGATTATTCCACATGTGCATGCATTTCTCTCATTCATTCTTCCCTTGCAGAGATTCCCAGCAGAGGTGGCAAAGGATGGGGCCTACTGCTTTTGGATAGTCCAGATGCTGCAGTGCCACTTCCTGCAGTGGTGCGATTCAAATATTTTTGCCATCAGTTTGATGGGTGTGGCTTGGTGTGCATGCTCTGCATGTGTGCACACACTTTGCATGAATGTGTGCTCCAAACATGCACTTTGTGCAGGTACAGAAGCATTCTAACTCGCCTCCTGCAAGCCTCCATGATCCTTGTCACTTCAGCAGCTGCCACGCTGCACTATTCTGTGCCACGCAAAGTAGCTGCATTTCAAATTCAGCGGATAAAGGTGAGTATACCACCACTAACTTCCTGATGCCACTACAAGAGACTATTAAAAACTTAATTAACATAAATACTAAAAAATGCTGGTTAATGAATGTTGGTGTTAATTGTCCACAGCCAATAAATGCTATTAGCAAGATGACTGTTATTTTCCAGGCATTAACATTAATATGGTATCTATGATTTCAAATGAAATTGATTTACCACCAATTATATCTTATCAGAATATGTTTAAACTTCTTTCTGGATAGACTCCTGAGCAGAAGATTGCATGAAAAGAATGCCAAGAGTCAGCACAATACAAAAATGCAACACAAAGCAGTGGAATTAAAATAATGTTTCTTTTTCTCCTGTGTTACCTACCAATTGACATACATTACCTTCCAATACGCTATGAAAGAGATCTTTTTCAGTATGATAAATAGAGATCCCTGTTTCAAATATTTCAAATTTGTTGAAAATGGGTTTGTGCACCAATTTTCCATCATAAAAGCAACACTCAGTTTCAGGTACCTTAAAGAAGTTATCTAATTTTGGTGCACTGAAATATTTAAAGGAACAAAAGAGGCACAGTCTGCTGTGAATGACTAATGCTTTATATTACGCTCCTGATCAAAACTTGGCAACATGCAACACACAATATATATTTTTAGATTCCATTTTCCCCCCTTTTGTCTTGATTTCTGTTTCTTTTCTTCGGCTTCCCCTCCTGAAGCTGAACTAATTGCTGTCACATCAGAACACAGATAGAACTATATATATAAGTTGAGACATATTTTCCACTGTGAACACATATAGAGATATATATTGAATTGCAGCTTCTCTACAGCTGTCAGACTTACAAGCCAGCCTGGAGCAAAGGAGTATGATAAAGTTTTTCAGGTCTTGTTTAGTTAAGTCAGAAACATTGGGATTCAGCCAAAGTCTCCACCACTCAGGGACTCCTTTCACAGTCCAAAATTATTTGGCTTAAACATTTCCAACTGTGAGGAGGTCTCATTTCACTGATTATGCAGTCATTCACTTTTCCACATCAACATCAAAGTCAAATTAACAACTGACTATTATTGCATTGGCTAGAATTCAGCTGAGAACTAGAGGATGTTGCTTTTTATTAAGATAAAGCATATCTTGGTTATGTCACCCATGAAATAATCAATTTATTGCGTTGGTTAATTTCCCTCTTCTTTGATCTGTGAATGAAATTCATCCAATCACTATTTCACATAACTGCCACTATAGTTATAGTCCAAAATGAATTTATCTACACATTCTGTTGGGGATAGTAAGTGTGCAAATGTTGCCAACATCATTGCAAGTGATATGTGTAATTAATCAAAGACTTCATTTAATTTGCAAAGACTTTTCTAGCCACACCTAATATTTTATTTCTCCCAAGCCACAGTACATGATGTAAATTGTCTCATTTTGGGTCTGATGTTAAAGGAATCTCATATTAAGATTTGGGGAGGGAAGAAAGAAAAGAAACACTGTTCTGCATGTAAAGTGGATGACTCCAAATCTACAAACCTGATTGGCTAATAAAATGAACACTGGATTGGTTCACTAGGAACCAATCCAAAGAGCTGCCAAAAAGGCGGCAAATCTAAACAACTGCCATTGGCTGCAAGCAGGCAAGCCAGCCTGTATAAAAGGCTGGCCCCGGCTTCAGCCAAGTGTTCCTATTTACTGACTAGTTCACAACAAAGTATTTATTGTTGGAACCCGGTCTACCTCGTGTGTTTTCCGAATAAAACACTGGCGACGAGGATGGGATTGTCCTGAACGGAAAAACCTGCACGCGGTGATAAGAAGTCCAGATTACAACCAAGATGTCTGGAAACAACGCACCGCCCGCGCCCTTCAATCCCAACGAAGAGGATTGGGATTCCTATGCTGATCGCTTCCAAATGTATTTGGAGAGCAATGAAATGGAAGGCATTTCAGAGCAACGCAAGAGAGCTGTGTTCCTGACGCACTGCGGGCCAACAGTTTTTAAGATGGCAAAGGCCCTCGCGAAGCCCCGGGACGTTAAACAACTAACGGGGACGGAATTGCAGAGACTCCTCAAAGCACACTACGCTCCGATGGTGTCTAACTTAATAAAGTGACACGAATTTTACCGCAGAGACCAGAGAGAGGGAGAGACCGTCGCCGATTTCATCGCTGCCCTCAGACAAATAGGGGGTGAGTGTGAATTTTTGAACATAGACGAGGCAATAAGGGATCGCGTGGTGCTAGGCCTGAGAGACTCGACCGCACAGAGTAAATTGCTCAACAAGCCCAACATCACCGTTACCGAAGCCATCGCGGAAGCTACAGCCGCTGAAGCCGCGAAAAAATCTGTGGTAGCCATTAAAAAGATGAACACACACAGCGAAGAAACACCAGCCAAAGACAGAAAGCACCCTGCCACCACAACCCACTACGAAGAGTCGGGCAAAACAAATGAATCGAGCGAAGAGGACGACGAGGTCCACCGTTTGCTCACGAACAAAAAAGAGCGCGAAAGGAGAAATTGGCGGGAATGCGCTGGCTGCGGAGGAAACCATCCACGAGCCGAAAGCAGATTTCTCGATGCCATCTGCCGACATTGCAAAAAACGAGGGCACATCGAGAAGGTCTGCAGAAACAAAACATTCTACAACCCAACGAGACGCAGAAGTTCCCCAACACGAGCCAAGCCTAAACGAGCCGAAAGAAAATGGCAACAAGAGAAGCGAGCCAATACACACCAAACTGTCATTATACAGAGCGCTCAGACGGAAAGTGGGAGAAAAATTAAAGTCATCGTGGAAATCGAGGGAAAACACTGCAAGATGGAAGTGGACTCGGGGTCCTTCCTCTCCATGGTATCGTGGGACACAATTAAACAGCTAGTCCCAGGTATCAAACCCAAAGAATTGAAGAAGCAGCACCTAACCCTCAAGGACTATCAGGGAAACCAAATCCCTGTGGTTGGCATGGGACATTTCCGAGTTGCCTACAAAAATCACATTAAGGTGCTCCCGCTGACCATAGTCAACCAAGACAGACCAAGCCTCCTGGGCATCGAATGGTTCGCGCCATTGGGCATCAGGATGACCGGGGTCGATCGAGTGACTACAACCGGCTGGGAAGACGACCTCATCCGAGAATTCCAGGACGTTTTTGACGGCTCACTTGGCAAGTATCGGGGAAACCCCATTTCTTTCAATCTAAACCCCCAAATAGCCCCACGAAGAATAAAAGCCAGGCGAGTTCCTTTTGCACTAAAGGCAAAAATAGAGGAACAGCTGGACAAATTAGTAGCCCAAGGGGTGTTAGAACCTGTGGACCATGCCAAGTGGGAAATGCCTATTGTCACACCCATTAAACCTGACGGGTCCATCAGAATCTGTGGTGACTATAAGGCTACCCTGAACCACGCATTACAACCAAGCGCATACCCGGTGCCAGTAGTCCAGCATTTGCTTCATTCCCTGGGAAAAGGCAAAGTTTTCGCCAAACTCGACTTGGCACAAGCCTATCAACAACTCCCAGTGGACCCAGAAACAGCAGAAGCACAGACTATAGTCACCCATAAAGGCGCATTCAAATGCCACCGGCTCCAATTTGGAGTAAGCGTGGCCCCTGGCGTCTTTCAGAGTCTGATGGAACGCCTTCTAAATGGCATACAAGGAGTCGTTCCCTATTTTGACGACGTCCTAATCTCGGCCAGAGATGAAACTCAATTAAGGAACAGACTGAAAGAGGTTCTAACTAAGTTTAGGGAATCTGGCCTCAAGGTAAAAAGAGAAAAGTGCTGTTTAGTAAAGAACAGCGTCGAATTCCTGGGCTACTCAATAGACGGAGAGGGTATCCACCCCACAGATAAAAAAGTTAAAGCGATCAAAGACGCTCCTGAACCAAGAAATAAACAGAACTACAAGCATTCTTAGGATTAATTAATTTTTATAACGTGTTCCTGCCAAACAAAGCCACTATAGCAGAACCGTTACACCGTCTGCTAGACAAAAAGGCAACTTGGACTTGGGGTTACAAAGAAAAAAAAGCCTTCCAAAATATTAAAAGCTTGCTAACATCAACAAACGTTCTCATCCAATTTAGCGACACTCTGCCATTAACAGTGACTTGCGACGCCTCACCATATGGAGTAGGTGCCATCCTGAGCCACCAACTACCTGATGGCAGAGAAGCACCCGTCGCATATTATTCTAGGACTCTATCAAAAACCGAGCGGAATTATAGCCAATTGGACAGGGAAGCTCTAGCAATTGTCGCTGGAGTAAAACGATTCCACGAATACTTATATGGGCGGACTTTTCAAATCATAACGGATCACAAACCGCTAATGGGGATTTTGGCGGGAAACAAGCCAACACCTAATATACTGTCCCCAAGAATGACGAGATGGTCAGAGTTCCTAGCAGCTTATTCCTACACTCTGACACATCGGCCAGGGAAACAAATTTCCCATGCGGACGCTTTGAGCAGAGCACCCTTACCAGCAACCGACGCAGACCCGGCACCAGCGATGACAACGCTACAAATCGAGACTTGCCCCGATCTACCCATATCAGCGTATGATGTCGCCAGAGCCACCGCAAAAGACTCATTGACTGCCCGCGTTCTTAGCTGGGTAGGTAAAGGCTGGCCGGAGAATCAAAAAACTGAAAACTTTAAACCTTTCCGGTCCAGACAGACTGAACTTTCTATCCAAAAGGGGTGATTGTTGTGGGGTGATCGGGTAGTAATCCCTGCCAAATTACAGCCCAGGGTACTTAAGCTGTTACATGAAGGGCACCCGGGAATGGTTAAGATGAAAAGCCTTGCCAGAAGTTATGTGTGGTGGCCGGGTATTGATAAGGACATAGAGTATTGGGTAAGCTCATGCCACAAATGCCAGGCAATTAGACCATCCCCACCAAAAGCACCCGTTAAGGACTGGGAAACCCCTCGAGGACCGTGGTCAAGAATACACATTGACTTCGCGGGTCCTACCAAGGGGCATACCTTTCTGATTGTCGTTGATGCCTATTCAAATTGGCTTGAAGTAAAAATTATGCCATCAACGACAACAGAAACTGTAATAAAAAAACTGGACAGCCTTTTTGCCACCCATGGCATACCGGACGTTCTCGTCTCAGATAACGGGCCACAGCTAACCAGCATACCATTTGAGCAATACCTAGCCTCCCTAGGTATAAGACATGCACTAACCGCGCCGGCTCACCCGGCTGCGAACGGCAGGGCTGAGAGAATGGTCCGGTTTACCAAAGAAGGGCTGGAACGAATGGACGCGGGAGATGTCCAACAGAAAGTAAACCGTTTGCTCACACTCCAGCACATAACGCCCAGTACTATAACAAATAAATCACCAGCAGAATTACTCATGGGGCGAAAATTAAGATCTCACCTGGATAGGTTACACCCAAATTTTACCCCAGAAACCCCCCCTGACTCCTCTACACGGTTCAGACAATTCGAAATAGACGATTTAGTATACGCCAAAAACTTCACCGGGGACCCGGTATGGCTACCAGGACAAATTATCCAAATTACAGGCCCCAAATCCTACCGAGTAAAATTAGACGATGGCAGGGAATGGAAGCGGCACATAGACCAGCTTCGATCTCGAATTATAGAAAGAACCACAGACTTACAAACATTCACCGAAAAAACCGGCGAAATGCAAACCAAGGTGGGGGGGGAAAGGTGAGAAACAAATAAAGAACTGTTTAAAACTAAACCTAACAAACAATACGAACAAAAAGAGCAAATAAAAGACTCACTGTTTGAAGAGACTTGCGGAAAGAGCCCATCGGAAGGGGCCAGCCAAGCCAGCTCGACCTGCCCAGAGGAAACGGGAGGGAGTGGCAAAACCGCCGGCCTAAGAAACTCAGGCGGCGGTAAAATGGCTGACTCACCCTTCCAGACGGTTCCAGGGAGAAGGACGGACGACACAGCAGCCCCATCCGAACCAGTCGAAGTCTTCACTGAGAATGAACCGCGCAAGTCAAGTCGAGTCTGGAAAAGCCCCGCCTACCTGCGAGACTACGTCACCACGTAGGACTGAACTAAGGGGGGAGGGGTGTTCTGTATGTAAAGTGGATGACTCCAAATCTACAAACCTGATTGGCTAATAAAATGAACACTGGATTGGTTCACTAGGAACCAATCCAAAGAGCTGCCAAAAAGGCGGCAAATCTAAACAACTGCCATTGGCTGCAAGCAGGCAAGCCAGCCTGTATAAAAGGCTGGCCCCGGCTTCAGCCAAGTGTTCCTATTTACTGACTAGTTCACAATAAAGTATTTGTTGTTGGAACCCGGTCTACCTTGTGTGTTTTCCGAATAAAACAAACACAGTGTTGCCAGCCAATCAAAGCCACAAAACAGACAGAAGAAACCAGAAACACCAATCAAACAAACTCCAAGTCCAATAAACACAGACCAAGACTCCCAACCAATCAGGATGTAGAAAAAAAACACCCTGGCACAGCAATAGGCTAGCTTCAAATTTAAAACCAACGCCTGTGATAGCCTGACCCACATACAAACTCCATACAGAAGCCTGATGAGATTCTGCTGAAACGTTGCTACAACTTTAAAAGCACTACAATGATGTGGGATAATACCCGAAGGAAGCTGAACTGCATACACACACATATATATACATATATCCCACAGTTACTTTTGAAGAATTATTTGAGAATTACTCCATGTGAAGCGCTTTTGTTTTGTATTAGGAATTTTTCATATTTTTAATTGATTTGAATAATATACATATGCTTGTAATATATACATACATATGTCTGTAGCACTTTTCATTTTCCAAAATGCCCTGTCTAAAAAGTTTTAACTTTCTTTCATCTTTAACTATTCTCTTTAACTAACTTTCATCATTTAACTACTCTCATCTCAGCGATGAGACTAGATTATTAGCTCAGCCTGGCATGTATGGATTTTGACTGTGATATATTTTTTGGGGAGCTTGGTTACATTCTAATAGGTTTTTTAAATCTTACCTTATCTGATCCGCGGTGGCACAGTGGTTAGAGTGCAGTATGCAGGCTATCTCTGCTGACTGTCAGCTGCCTGCAATGCAGTTCAAATCTCATCAGGCTTAAGGTTGACTCAGCCATTTATCCTTTCAAGGTGGGTAAAATGAGGCATAGATGGAAGGAAACAAAAGCAGTTCTAACAATGTCTGTGGAGATTCTCAGTCATCCAGGTCACGGTTGTCCCAAAGGTGCTGAAAAATCTGAAGAAGCTTCTTGGATGAGAAGTGAAATGTTTTCCAAAACAAAAAACAAAAAACAAAAAAACCCAACAACCCAGAATGTCCAATTGCCTATGGAAAAAGCACCTTTGGGACTCAGTTCTAACAGCATCTAAATATATGTGTTGAATCCCACCTTGATTGCATGCAGTTAATTCCAGTTGTCTAAAAGACATTTCAAAAGAGTATTTTCTTTGCATCTATACAGAACAACTTTTGGCAGTGTTCTTCAACACTGTCAGTAAAAGCCTCTCAATTACAGCATATCCTTGTAACAAGTTTGAAGTAGAATATGCTAAGGATATTTAAACATGTGCCAAGTATATTAAGCCCACTGCCAATTTTAGGCCTCTGTTTGCAAGTCAGAGCCTGTTGTTATTCATAGATTGTATGACTGATTTCAGTTTTCATTCACTTCACTCTGTTTATATGGGGAAAAAAATCAGAGTAAATCAATATTGAATATGTAAAGAAATACTATTATGAAAGCAACTGCAGTTAAAAGGAAATTCATTTTAAGTTTTGAAATATATTCAGAAGGCAGTATGTTTCATAATGGTAGGCAAGCTTAACATTTCATTATTTGTGGCAGAGACAAAACTTATTAAAACATTGAACAGAATATAGCATGTTTTGAAAGTATGCATATAGTCATCATTCTTCCCAATCTCACTTTTTCATCTCTTCTCTTTCATTACTATTCCTCTATTCTCCTTCACTGCCTAACAATACATATATCAGCTTAGGAATATGCCTAAGATCCAAAGCAGGGGTGAGATTCTATCAGTTTGCACCTATTCGCTAGAACCGGTTGTTAATATTCCAAGCAGTTTGGAGAACTGGTTGTTAGAAGAAATTACTGGTCTAATCCTGTAAGGAAGGCAGGAAGGGAACATTCTGGTGTTGCTTACAGAAACTATCTCTCCGTTAACCCTTATTACATTCTTGGGAGGACTAGACTTCCTGTCTTAGTTTTTTCTCCCAAAAACTCTGGAGTTTTTTTTTCCTTCCTTTGCTGGTACTTTTCTTGTGTGGAGTGACCATTCAAAGTTATAACGATACTGAAAAAAGGTGACTTATGACATTCTTCACACTTAATACTGTTGCAGCATCCCCACAGTCATGAGAGGCCAGGCGAGGAGATGTGTGCCTCGATGTGAGTGATATTGAGTTGGCCATGCCCAGCAAATAACATGACCACCAAGCCATGCCCATCAATTAAGCCATGCCCACAGAACCAGTTGTTAAAAATTTGAATCCCACCCCTGATCCAAAGTAAAAATATTCAGTTTCTTCATGCCTTATTAATAATGAAATCAATAAATAAAACTAATTCACCAAGAGATCACATCTAGAATTTGCAATGTTATAGTTCATGCAGCCTATATACATTTTTGGTGAACAATATATTATGCTAACAGTACACAATATACTCATACTCATAAGCAGCATATTTTTATTAGCAATTGTTACATAATGTCATAATATAGAACTGTGGTGGTGCAGTGATTAGAATGCAATATTGTAGGCTAATTCTGCTGACTGTCAGCTGCCAACAGTTTGGCAGTTTGATTCTTACTGGCTCAAGGTTGACTCAGCCTTCCATCTTTCTGAGGTCAGTAAAATAAGTACCTAGATTATTGGGGTCCATATGGTTACTCTGTAAACTGCTTAGAGAGGGTTATAAAGTACTGTGAAGCAATATATAAATCTAAGTGCTATTGCTATAGAGATAATGCTGTTTATCTGCTAATCTATTTGTGTGGGTAGATATGTATAAAAGATGGAACACTCAAAGCAGGGTATGAAGACAAAAACATTGTTCTGGAAATGCAGCCTGTGGAGAAAGGCAGTTTCAAAGATACCACTTAATGCTCACAAAAATAGATAGTTCCATTAACAAATGTACAAAAATAATATCCATGTAAATTCATATCAGTGACACTCTGTTAGAAAACTAATAAGTTGAGACTGGCCAAGATTTAATGGAATAATCAAGCTGCATGAACAGTTACAAAAGCATATGGGTATTGTAATCCTTTGGAGATGTCAAATAGAATGAGGCACCATGAATGGTAATCCTCCTGCCTAGATTCTTCTGGAACTCCAGCCAGCTAGACTTTGGGTTGGGGTAGATATGCAAGGTTCTATGCATGTGTGAATGGAATACTTAATTCAAAAAGGAGTTTGGTTTACTGGTGAAGGCATCGAGCTAGAAACCAGGAGATGTAAATTCTAGTCCTGCCTTAGGCATGAAAGGTGTTGCCCAGCATGTGCCACAAATGGCTTCAGGGAACCAGAAGTAAAAGCTGAGTGCCAAGTGGGATCAAATGTAGGTGAACTGCCTGAAAAGACTGTGACTTGTTCTCCTGCTAAAGGTGCTATATCTCCCTGATAACCCATGTACCCTGTATAACTAGGATTTGTTGCAAATTTCATATGTGATTCCTTCTTTTCTCTGCTATCATCTCAGCAAACCCTTTCAACATTGTTTTTAAACAATTCATTCTGTATACACCAGGAGAGAAAGCTTTCCACAACCTTTCAAATTTTGAATAACATTTTTGCGGTGTCTCACTCGATACAAATTGATTTTAAAGTTTTTTGTTTAAAAAAACTTTTGTTATTAGACCCCATATAGTAGCTCTCATGGTTTCTTACAAGTTATAAAGTAATCAGTCTTTATAATTAGATACATTTAAATATTCTGCTTGCACTATTATGACTGGAATATAAATAATCTTGCCCTCAAATTCTATTCTGAAAAAAATCACAAAATTTGTATGACACACCCATTTAATTTGCCTGTTGCATTATTTGCCTACTGAATGAATAAAACATAAAGCTTTTTTTATACAGGTGGTCCTTCATATTTAGAACATGTTAAGTGCCTTGAATACATTATCTGAAGTTTTTCCAGATCTGGATGAACTAATGTTGAAGTGAGGAAAAAGAAAAGAAAACAGAAAACAAAGGATGAAGGATGAATATTCTTGCTGCAGCCATTGTCAAATGTAATTATATAAATTACAAATTAATTAATTATAATGATATTTGATAATGTTAACTGATTTTTATTATTTGTTTTTTACAAATAATTCCTCGTATGATTGATTTATGTCACAATGGAGTGGTGGTCATCATTTTTCAAAAATTGGGAATGTATTGATTTTTCTCTTTCCCCTCTCCCTTTGAGACAGTCTATATGATACCTACATAAAGAAGAGAAAGGAGCAGTCAAGAAAAAAACATATGACCCAAGTCAATTGTGTATTATAGCTAATGAAGCCAAGTTTTCATATTATATACTGTAACTAATGAGACATAAGGTTGAAGATTCTCTGTTAAGATTGTCAGTTATGGAAGATTAAAGTGGATAATAAGCTTTGAATGAAAAAAAAAGAGATATAATGAACATAATTTCAGCAAGTAATAGCTTAGGTGATTCTTGGTATATTTATTCATAAATATATTATGGATCCTTGTATTGAACCATATGCCTACAAAGATCAAAACTGTGCAAATCATGATATTTCTTGTGCCATGGAAGCAAATGTTGGAATTTAAGGAAACCAGGTAGGAAGAGTACTGCTGATTTCGAACTTTGATAAAACTCCTAAGAATACTCTAGACAGCCAAGAACACAAACAAATAGATAATTATACAAATCAGCTCAGATTCTTACTGAAACCATAAATAACCACACATTATGCAAAAATCCAGATCTTTGGAAAAGGCCCTAATGCTAGGAAAATTGGAAGGAAAAAGAGGATTACGAGCAGGGAAGTGGACGGTGATTTGTCAAAAACAAATGGATGGCATATCTTCTATCTGTCATCTCTCTATCATCTATCATTTATCTGCCTGTCTATCTATCTATCTATCTATCTATCTATCTATCTATCTATCTATCTATCTATCTATCTATCTATCTATCTAT
>BLBF01000005.1:40517258-40560809 GCA_015471245.1 Laticauda colubrina | reverse complement strand
GGCATCCTGGCCAACAGGTTCCAGGTACTTCTCACCACCATGCAGCATCGCCCACAGACCATGAGGAGGATTGTGGAAGCTTGCTGCATCCTGCACAATCTCATGTGCACCCGCTACCCAGTCTTGCAGAACAGGCTCGTGGACCTCCAAGAAGGCAATGGGGACATGGAGCCTGGGGAATGGAGGCAAGGGCAAAACCTGATAGACACTGAGGATGTGCAAGGCCCCAACAGAGCCTCACGTGAAGGGGAGAAGCAGCGCAACCTCCTGAAACACTGGTGCAACTCCCCAGCTGGAGCAGTGGAGTGGCAAGACAGGATGGTAGATGATTAATGGATGCTTCCTTCAGCCTCTCTCATCACACGGATGAGATCGGGCCATGTATGTTGGGTTGGCCTACAATGAACAGGGCATTTAATAAAGAGTTCTGTTTATGTTGACATGTGTGGATCAATCATTACATTAGTATTGATAATGAAGGGCCATAGGTTTGGCACCTGGGAGGGTGGACCATACAGTCCCACTATGCTTGCACTGGAGGTTTATCTATCCCCACAGCTATCTTAACCCATCCCACAGGTATCCCTGCCCATCCCACAGCTATTACCCATCCCAAAGGTATCCCTGCCCACCCCAATGCTATCCTGACCCATCCCACAAGCATGCAAAGGCTTAAACCATTTATAAAATTTTACACCAAGAATTTATTTAATAAAATAAATGAGGCAAGTGTGTGAATCAAAGATAATCTTTATTAATAACAAGCTGTAAAAGAAAAATGACCCAAGTCAAGTGTCCAAATAAAGTCTACAGGTAGCCACCCAGTCTCTGGCACTCTTATCGGTCACTCGGAGGTGTGCCCGGTCTCAGGGGTGAAGGGTCCAGGTGCTGTGGAGGTGGCTGCTGCTGGAGTGCTGGTCTGAAGCCCCACTGGGGTGCCTGGCCCCGAGAGGACAACAGGTGATGGTGTGTTGAGGAAGCTCTCAGATAGCTGGCTCAGCCCTGTGATGTTAAGAGCTCCTTCCTCCATGCCATGAGGTGTCAGTCCCAGTACCAAGGATAGATGTACTGAGGCGGGGCTTGGCTGTGGGGTGGAGGAAGGAGCAGTGTAGTGGGGCTGTCTGGTCTGCAGCTGGGTGAGGACTGTCGTGGGTGGCATCGGTGATGTGGGTGGCATCGGTGGCATCTGTGGCATCAGTGGCATGGGTGGCATCAATGGCATGGTGGCATCGGTGGCATCAGTGGAACCGGTGGCAACAGTGGCATCCGATGAGCCTGTGCCTGGACTGGGAAGGGCTGCTGCCTGTGCTGCTGGACCTCCTGGTATCCATAGCCCTGGTAGGTGAGGGCCTGTGGAAAGTCTTGGAATGGGAATGACATCACCTGGGGTGTAGGAGCAGACCTGGACTGGGTGGGAGCAGGTTCCTCTGGATCTGGAGGGTTGTGAAGCAGCTCGGTGATCCGGTCCTTCACCACCTGGTACTGGGGTTCCGCCATGTCCGTGAGGGTCTGGTTGACATAGGTGAGGAAGGGCTTGCAGTTGGAGGATGAGGAGTTGGTGTGGACCAGCTGAGAGAGGAGATCTATACTGGTGCGGATGGTGTTCCTGATCTCCAGCAGGACAGTGTGGCTCTGCCCCTCCTGCTGTCTGGCTCTCTGCCTTTCTGTGGAGGTGGAGCTGCGGGTGGATGCGGGTAGGACTGTGGTGGAAGTGCTGTCTCCTTTCTCCCACTGCGCCAGGGAGTCCTCCACATGCTCCGCCATGGTTAAAACAACTGTCCGCGGGTTCTCCGCCGTGGGACGCTCCACAGAAACCTGCCTGGAGACAGAAGCTGACTCTCGGCCGGAAGAGGACTGGCTCTCAGCAGGCTGCCGGAGAGAGAGGGTTGTGAGAGGGGCTGCTCCTCGGTGGCGGATCTCACCCTCCAGGAAGCTGCACCTGGCCATGACATAGGTCTCTCTGTCTGTCAGCTTGACCGTGGCCTGGCCAGATTTCTTGAGGTGCAGCTTCCTGTACCAGGTGTGCATATGGTTCCACCAGCCGAGGAGCACCTCCGAAGTGGAGCCCAGACTCTCCGCCTTTTCTCTCCAAGGAGCCTGCTTCCTTTTGGTGTCCCTGTAGAGCCTGTGTCCCTTCCGCCATAGATAGTCATTCTCTCTCAGCCACTCCAGCACCTCATCCTCGTGTTCCTCCTCAATGGAGTATTGCCTCCTCTCCCATTCTCGCATATGCCTCTTACTGCCCATGGCAGGACCAGATGGGCCCTCATCAGAGGGGCTTCCAGGTTGTAGGGGCTGCTCCTCCACACCACCAGAAGCAGCACCACCAGCAGGATCATCATCATCAGCAGCAGCAGCAGCAGCAACAACAGCAACATCAGGATCAGCAGCAGCAGCAGCAACAGCAGGATCAGCAGCAGCAGCAGCAGCAGCACCAGCAGGACCAGGATCTGGAGCAGCAGAGTAAGCATCAGCAGCGCAAGCAGCAGCAGAAGCACCAGCATGACCAGGAGCATGAGCAGGACTAGGAGCACGAACAGGACCAGCAGGACGAGCAAGACCAGGAGCACGAATAGGACGAGCAGGACCAGCAGGACGAGGAGCAACTACAGCAGAGTAAGCACCAGCAGAAGCACCACCGCCAGAAGCAGCATCAGCAGAGTAAACACGAGCAGAAGCACCACTGCCAGAAACTGTAAAAGAAAAATGACCCAAGTCAAGTGTCCAAATAAAGTCTACAGGTCTACCCAGTCTCTGGCACACTTATTGGTCACTCGGAGGTGTGCCCAGTCTCAGGGATGAAGGATCCAGGTGCTGTGGAGGTGGCTGGTGCTGGAGTGCTGGTCTGAAGTGTCATTGGGATGCCTGGCCCCAAGAGGACAACAGGTGATGGTGTTGAGGAAGCTCTCAGACAGCTGGCTCAGCCCGTGATGTTGAGAGCTCCTTCTTCAATGCCATGGGGGGTTAGTCCCAGTACCAAAGACAGATGTACTGAGGCCGGGCTTGGCTGTGGGGTGGAGGAAGCAGCAGTGTAGTGGGGCTGTCTGGTCTGCAGCTGGGTGAGGACTGGCGTGGGTGGCATCTGTGGCATCGGTGGAACCGGTGGCAACGGTGTCATCCAATGACTCTGTGCCTGGATTGGGAAGGGCTGCTGCCTGTGCTGCTGAACCTCCTGGTAGCCGTAGCCCTGGTAGGTGAGGGCCTGTGGAAAGCCTTGGAATGGGAGTGACATCACCTGGGGTGGAGGAGCAGACCTGGACTGGGTGGGAGCAGGTTCCTCTGGGTTTGGAGGGTTGTGAAGCAGCTCGGTGATCTGGTCCTTCACCACCTGGTACTGGGGTTCTGCCATGTCCATGAGGGTCTGGTTGACATAGGTGAGGAAGGGCTTGCGGTTGGAGGATGAGGAGTCAGTGTGGACCAGCTGAGACAGGAGATCTATACTGGTGCAGATGGTGTCCCTGATCTCCAGCAGGATCATCATCATTATCATCATCATCAGCAGCAGCAGCAGCGCCAGCAGCACCAGGAGCATGAGCAGGACCAGGAGCATGAGCAGGACCAGCAGGACCAGCAGGATGAGCAAGACCAGGAGCTTGAGCAGGACAAGCAGGACCAGCAGGACGAGGAGCAGCTTCAGTAGAGTAAGCATCAGCAGAAGCACCACCGCTAGGAGCAGCCTCAGCAGAGTAAGCACGAGCAGAAGCACCACCGCTAGAAGCAGCATCAGCAGAGTAAGCACGAGCAGAAGCACCTCTGCCATAAGCAGCAGCATCAGCTCCTCCAGAAGCAGAAGCAGCAGAAGTCTCAGCCGCAATAGACCGAGCCTGTGCGGAAGGATGAGGGAAGGTGGCCCTGTCCCTCTTGCCAGGGCTGGCAGCAGATGGCTGAGGCTTTCTCTTCTTCCCCATGGTTGTGGGGTTGCTGGCTGGCAGGGAGGCTGGCAGGCACCAAGGCTGGCAGGAAGGCTGGCAGGAAGGCTGGCAGGCAGGCAGGCACCAAGCCTGGCAGACAGCCAGGCTGGCAGGGAGGCTGGCAGGCAGGCATGCAGGCAGGGCAGGCTGGCAAGGCACTCGATGTGTCTGGATGCAGGTCTTTCCTCAGAATGGTGACCTGTTTGGGAGCTGCTTCCCTTTATATCCACGGGGCTGACGCAATACATCCCCCCCACATGTGCAGTGAACGCTAGGCATCCGCTAGGCATCCGCTAGGCTTCCGGTAGGCATCCGCTAGGCTTCCGCTCTGCATCTGCTTCATCCGCTCGGCATCCGCTCTGCATCCGCTCTTTCCGTTCCGCATCCTCTTTGCTGTGCTCCCCCGGAAGCTTAGCGGATGTGCCATCCACTTCCATCCGCTTCCATCCCCTAGGCTTCCGTTCCGTATCCGCTTTCCCTCCACTCTGTGTCTTCCCCCCATCCATTCCTTTCTGTGTTATCCGCTCTGTTTATTCAATTTTTGCCCCTTTTGAGAGCGGATATCAATGGATGGAACATTTTTCTCATCCGCTGTGTCCTTTTTACAAACGTTTGCATCCATTGGGCAGTGTGACAGGGCCTTTAGAAATGAGCAAAGATCTACACGTGGAACAAGAAGATCTTGTAAGTTTCGACATGGTTTCACTATTCACTCAAGTCCCGATAACAGAAACTCTCAAAATCATCAAAAATAAATACCAACCAGCTAAAGACCTCATGGAACTAACAGAACACTGCCTAACCAACACATATTTCATTTACAAAGGACAAAGATACAAGCAAATTGAAGGAGCCCCTATGGGATCATCACTATCACCCGTCATTGCAAACCTGTTCATGGAAGAATTCGAATCCAGAGCCCTGGCTAATGCCACCCACAAGCCCAAACTATGGCTAAGATACATCGATGACACATTTGTGATTTAGCCACATGGAAAAGAAAACCTAAATAATTTCCTAACACACCTAAACAGCACACACCCCAAAATCCAGTTCATGGAAACAGAAATAAACAACTACCATTCTTAGTTGTACTAATCTACAAAAGAACAGATGGCACACTGGGACACACCGTATACCAGAAGAAAACACACACCAACCGCTACCTCAACACCCAATCCCACCACCACCCAGCACAGATAAATTTAGTGGCCAAAACACTAATCACCAGAACCAAATGCCTGGCAGACAAGACACATAGAAAACCCCAGCCACAGAATCATCAGAGAAGCCATAGAGATTGAAAAAAGACCTAAAGGCATGAATAGAAGAGATGATTCCACCAGACTCTCGATCATTTGGAAGCCTGCACTCTCAAATAGAAAGATCTCCACACCACAAGCCAGGCAAACACCTGGGCACAAACAGACTCCCTCTGATACCTCCAGCTCAAACACACCCCAACCAGGCACCCAGATGAAACCTAGCTTCCTAATAGATAATAGCCATCCTTTCACACAAAGCCAAGCTGCACTGAAAGCCTCCAGTGCAGGAGCAGAGTGTTGCCAGCCAATCAAAGCCACAAAACAGACAGAAGAAACCAGAAACACCAATCAAACAAACTCCAAGTCCAATAAACACAGACCAAGACTCCCAACCAATCAGGATTTAGAAAAAAACATTCTGCCACAATAATAGGCTAGCCTCAAATTTAAAACCAACAGCTGTGAGACCCTGACCCACATACAAACTCTATACAGAAGCCTGATGATGGCAAATGATATTCTGCTGAAATGTTGCTACAACTTTAAAAGCACTACAATGACATGGGATAATACCCGAAGGACACACACACACACACACACACACACACACACACACATATATATATATTTGTTTGTTTTCTGAGGTTTTCGTGGGTATTTGTATGTGGATCTTCGGTTATTCAGGGTTTTCTACCACGTAAAATTGGAAGTATCTAGGCGACATTTCGATGAAGTCTCATTCATGATCTTCAGGCTTGTTTCTTTGGCTCTGTGCTTCTCAGAGTAAGGTGAGCTTGCAGCTTCTTCTTCCTTTTAACTGCTAGTGGGGGTGTGGCTTGATTGAGTGGGGGTTTGGCTGTGTTCTGATTGGTAGGGGGTTTGGCTGTGTTCTGATTGGCTCGGGGTGTGTTCTGCTTAGGTGGGGGCTTGGTTGTGCTCAGGTTGGTCTTAGTTACTGGGGGATTTGAGCTGGTGAGCTGTGATCCTGTTTGGCTTCGCGTTCATGATCGTGCCACATCTTCATGGTGGGTGTCAGTTTGCTTCTTGTATGGGTCAGAGGGGTTTGAAGCGGGTAGTGGTGCAGCTGCAATACGGCTTCTGGTCCGTGGTCGTGTCTCATCTTCTGTGCGGGTGTGAGTCTTTTTTCTCCGTGGGAGTGTGGTGGTAGCATCTTGTGTGTCATTCGTGGATGTGGGTCTGGTGTCATTCTTCATGTTAGGTACTCGTTTATTAAATCCCCCAGCAACTAAGACCAACCTGAGCACAACCAAGCCCCCACCTGAAGAGAACACACCCCGAGCCAATCAGAACACAGCCAACCCCCTACCAATCAGAACACAGCCAAACCCCCAACCAATGAGAACTCACCCCCACCCAATCAGAACACAGCCAAGCCCCCACCCAATTAAGCCACACCCCCACTAGCAGTTAAAAGGAAGAAGCAGCTGCAAGCTCACATTACTCTGAGAAGCACAGAGCTGAAGAAACAAGCCTGAAGATGATGAATGAGACTTCATGGAAACGTTGCCTAGATACTTCCAATTTTACACTGGAGAAAACCCGAATAACCAAAGATCCACATACAAATATCCGCAAAAACCTCAGAAAAAAATATATATATATACTTTTGTATGAGTTCCATGAATTATTTTAAATATAATATCTTCACATATTTTTTATCCATATTTCAAATGTTTTCTTTCCTGTTTTTAGTTTTAGATTTCCCTTCTTTTGGTGGTAGTATCAGTATATCTGAGTAGTTATCTAGTCAGTTCAGTCCAGTTTACATTCGTTTTTTTCTATTCTACATCATTTTTAAGTCTGTGTTAAATTGCATAAAGCACACAATTTGTACAATTGCTGTGAAGTATAGTTGAAATGTAGGATTTGAAAATTGCAAAACATTGGAAAAATTGAGAGTGGCTGGCCCGATATAAAAATTGGCAGTATGAGAGGACAGGAAAGTGTACCTGTTTCTGGAGGAGTCAGTGGCAGCAGTGGGAGCTACATCCAAACCATGTGCTTCCAAATTTTGATAATAGTCTCAATCCTTGAAGTAAAATGATCGCACCAGTCAGTATTTATACCATGTATTAAAAAAGGAGGTTTTGCTATTGTTCTGAGGAGATTGATTTGTCCTTAAATGGAAGATTGTAAAATTGATTAAAACAGGAATTCAGTGTTTAAGATCTAGAGTCACACTTCCCTAAATGTTTTTACTCAACCATTGTTCATTTCAATGGAAAATATTTTGAAAGTGATTTGTGCTTGTGTTAATTTGCACAATAGGACCGGGCAAAGAAGGAAAAAAGTAGCCTAATGAATCTGTCTGAAGATCTCTTGAGTCTGTAAAAGCACAGCCAAAGTCAGTTCCTATCATGTATTGTGGGAATGTCTTTACACGAGAAGTCATGTTGGCCCTTATGGCACTACATCATGGCAAACATGTGTCTGTGTCACAAAAGCCCAGAATTAACTCGTGAACTTGACCCAGCCTTTCTTCCATTTGCTTGTTTTCTTCCCCTCCTTCCTCCATCCAACCTCTGTGCTAAGTGTATCGAGGTAGACAGAGTTTGCACTTCTCAGCTTGGATTTGACTTGACATGTTATGGGAAACTCTGGCAGTTGTTTAGTAGGTCACAATAGAGTTCTAATAATTAGCATATTGGTAGGCCATGCAGTCTCAGTCGTCAGTCACAAGTAGATGTGGAAAGAAAAATCGAGTTGAGTTGTTTCATTTTGTTTTTACACTTGTTAGCAGAAGAAGCATATATCATTCCATCAGCATTTCCAACACAATGTTATTTATTTATTTTCCAGCCCTCACTCCTATAGCTGCAAATGTTCTTAGCCCTGAGCACTGCCTGAGGCCATAGCTCAAGGAAGTTGAGGTCTTGATGAAAGCTGATGTGACTTCTGTGGTCAAAGTTCCAGAGGAGTAAATTGTAAAAATCACACCGACTGCACTTTGTGCTTTCACCTTGAAGGGTGCAAGAAGGAGAGGCCAGAAGAGAACATAAATTCTTCTTTTTGCTTTTAACAAAAAACATTTCAAGGTTATGATTCTTGGTATTTTATTTTCTTTTTTTAAAAAATTGTTTAAGAGAGCGAGACAGGAAAGAAGGAAGGGAGGGAGGGAGGAAGGAAAGAAAGAAAAAGGAAAGAAAGAAAAAATAAAAGAAAGAGAGAGAAAGAAATTTTTTTTGGAAGGACAATTCAGTGTTCCAAACTGAATTTATTTGAAGGGTGAAATGATTCAACCTGACACTCAGGGCTAAAAATATGATCTCTAAAACTCTTGGGATATAGGCAGGTAGGGTAAAATGACCAAAAAGTGGCTATGATGTTTGTACTGAATCTCTCCCCATTATTTATGTATATTGAACATAATTTGTTTTAAGTAGAAGGTTTTGCTGAAAGATGCTATCTGTTTCCCATTTGCTGCTTTTGGCTTTTTGCAGGCTTCTGCTTTCATCTATTACTGTTTTGTCTCTTGTACCTGCCTTGTTTATTATTTATTCATCTCACTTAATCCTTAATTTCTTTCTTAATTTGAACATTCTTAGCATGTAGGAATTACAATTACATTTATTTTCTTTCTTTTGGTTTGGAACTATGGGTTTCCAACTAAATGTTGCTTCTGTAATGGAAGACTCGGGGAACCCTAAGAACAAATATGAAGAAATATGAAGAAATATGCAAAGTAGAAAGAATTTCTGAGGGAGTTTATTTTTTTATTTGTTGGTCAAATTTCTCCATCAGTGGTCCCACCAATGACATGGGCCTGTTATTGACATTGAGACTGCAGTTTTTAAACCTACATGAGGAAACTAAGTTGAATATTACAAATTGTTCAGAGTGAACAAAAATTAAAATTAAAAATGGGAGTACAAAAGAAAAAATTCCTAAAAGAACTATGTGCATTTGGTGAAATAGATCTCAGAATAATAAATGATATTTAACATAAGCAAGTGGAAAAAGATGTGCACTGTAACTCTGCTGTGCGTGTTCACAAACACATGCAAATCATATATCATACAATAGTAATATCATTTAGACTTATATACCAATTCATAACATTTCATAACATGTCTAAGCAGTTTACTGAGTCATATTGCTCCAAACTATCAATGTCCTTAATTTATTTTGCTCCAAAAGATGGAAAGTTGAAGGCTGAGTCAACCTTGAGCCAGTAGGATCGAACTCATAGCAGTGAGCACAGTTAGTCTGCAATACTGCATTCTAAGCATGCATCACTATGGATGGACATTCATAGTATCTGACAGTGGATCTGATAGTGGCTGATCTAGAAAGAGATCTGCAAACCACAAACATTGGAAAAGTCAACACACATTGTGCAGCAAGTGTAAAAACAAAAAATCAAAATCATTTGGATTCATTAAAAAAGGAAGTGAAAGTAAAACAGTCAACATAGTAATTCCTCATTGTATATAATTCAATAATAAGATTTAACTTGGAATTAATTCTATGCATGGTTTTGGATACCACATGTTAAAAAGGAGATAATACAAAACATGGCAACCAAAAATATTTAAGTGCTAAACCAGTTTCCATATAAGAGACCAAACGGGGCTCTTAATTTCAAATAAGATAGACAAGGGGATAAATTATATAAAAGGATACATGGATTGAATATACATGGAGCAAAAAGATTTTCTCTCTGTTCAATGTCAGGGTCAAACATTGAAGTTAAAGCCCCTGTCACACAGCACTAACGGATGGAAAGAGGATGTAAAATGGAGAGAAACACTTGCCATCCATTGGTTAACGCGATGCATCCGTTCTGTACTCAATGCGTCCATTTTTCATCCTATCTATCCGTGCAGCATCCGTCTACTGACATTTCATCTGCTCAAAAAGTTTTGAGCTGCACAAAACTTTTTGAGTGGAAAATGTATCCAAAGCATCCATTCTGCATCCGCAACGCATACGGGGAACATCCATTCTACATTCGTTGTCATCCGTTCCGCATCCGCTATATCTGCTAGGCATCTGCTGTGCATCCATGGAACTCAAATCCGCTCCAGCGGAAAACGGACAGAGGAAGGAAGTGAAACAGACGCGGAACGGACACGCAGCATTAGTAGCATGGACGGAGAAAGGATGAAAGCAGATGCAGCTCGGGTACAAAGCATTAAAATGGAAAAAACTTTCGCATAGGGGACATATCTCGGATATTTAGGATGTCTGCAGGATGTCTAGAGGATGCAAAAGGACACCTAGTGGAAAACCTATATTTCCTATAAAAAGGGGGAGGAACTCACCTGGATCTCACTTTCAGTCCAGCAGCCCTGCTGTGCAGACCTCTTCAGCCTTCATCTGGCTCTTGTTCTTCCACAGCATCCAGTCATCTCCACCATGGATCATCACACACTCCTTTTGGTAGCCACCATCATTCTACAACAGTGCGAAGCCATCTACAGGATCTATCACCTGTTCTACACGAAGAAAAGGAGGCGGCCAAGAAGTATCTGGGTCCGAAGATGGATCACGAGAAGAGCAGAGTATGGACTGTATAACAAGCTGATGGTGGAGCTGAGGAACGAAGAACCTCGTGCATTCCAGAACTTCCTGAGGATGCCGCCAGCCATGTTTGATGAAGTTGTGCAGCAGCTGAGACCCAGGTTGACCAAGTAGAGCACCAACTTCTGGCCCAGCCAGCACCCTGGGCTCAAGGTGGCACTGACTCTGCGCCACTTGGCCTCCGGGTCCACGTACAGGAGCATGCAGTACTCCTGGAGGGTGCCGCACAACACCATCAGCATTGTGGTCAGAGAAGTGGTGCAGGCCATCATCGAAGAATACCTGAAGGAGCTCCTCCAGTGCCCCTCCACTGAAGAAGGCTGGAAGAAAGTTGCAGAGCAGTGGTATCAGAAGTAGAACTTCCCCCACACCATTGGAGCCATAGATGGCAAGCATGTGGCCTGCAAAGCTCCAGCCAAGTCAGGGCCCACTTATTTCAACTACAAGGGCTTCTTCAACATCATCCTCTTCACCATGGTCAATGCTGACTACAAGTTCATGTACATCGCTGCTTCAGGCAACGGTTCATCTTCAGATGCCCAGGTATACAATGCCAGTGACCTCAAGGAGGGGCTGGAACGCAACCTCATCATGGGCTTCCCAGATCCAGAACCCCTGCCCAACGACACACAAGATGTGCCCTACTTCATCGTGGGGGATGATGCCTTCTCCCTCAGAACCTACCTCATGAATCCCTACACTTTCAGATGCCTCACCCATGAAGAGAGGATCTTCAACTACAGGCTGTCCAGGGCAAGGTGGGTAGTGGAGAACGCCTTTGGCATCCTGGCCAACAGGTTCCAGGTACTTCTCACCACCATGCAGCATCACCCACAGACCATGAGGAACATTGTGGAAGCTTGCTGCATCCTTCATAATCTCATGCGCACCTGCTACCCAGTGTTGTAGAACAGGCTCATAGACCTCCAACAAGGCAATGGGGACATGGAGCATGGTGAATGGAGGCAAGGGTGAAACCTGATAGACACTGTGGATGTGCAAGGCCCCAACAGAGCTTCACGTGAAGGGAAGAAGCAGCCCAACCTCCTGAGACAATGGTGCAAATCCCCAGCTGGAGCAGTGGAGTGGCAAGACAGGATGATAGATGCTTAATGGATGCTTCCTTCAGCCTGTCTCATCACACGGATGAGATTGTGCCATGTATATTGAGTGGCCCTACAATGAACAGGGCATTTAATAAAGAGTTGTGTTTATGTTGAAATGTGTGGATCAATGATTAAATTGTTATTGATAATAAAGGGCCAAAGGTGTGGCACCTGGGAGGGTGGACCATACAGTCCCACTATGCTTGCACTGGAGGTTTATCTATCCCACAGCTATTACCCATCCCAAAGGTATCCCTGCCCATCCCACTGCTATTTTATCCTATCCCACAAGCTTGCAAAGGCTTAAACCATTTCTAAAAGTTTCCACCAAGACTTTATTGACTAAAAGAACAAGTGTGAAGCAAGTGTGTGAAGCAAAGATAATCTTTATTAATAACAAACTGTAAAAGAAAATGACCCAAGTGTCCCAAGCAAAGATAAAGTCATCAGTAGCAACCCAGTCTGTGGCACTCTTCTCAGTCACTCTGAGGCATGCCCATGGTCTCAGGGGTGAAGGGTCCAGGTGCTGTGGAGGTGGCTGCTGCTGGAATGCTGGTCTGAGGCGCCATTGGGGTGCGTGGCCCCGAGAAGACAACAGGGGATGGTGTGTGTGGAGGAAGCTCTCAGAGAGCTGGCTCAGTCCTGTGATGTTGAGAGCCCCTTCCTCCAGGACATGGGGTGTCAGTCCCAACACCAATGACAGATGTTCTGAGGCCGGACTTGGCTGTGGGTTGGTTGAAGGAGGAGTGTAGTGGGGATGTCTGGTCTGCAGGTGAGCGAGGTGAGGCATGGATGGCATCTGTGGCATCTGTGGCGTCGGTGGCATCTGTGGCGTCGGTGGCATCTGTGGCTTCGGTGGCATCGGTGGCGTCGGTGGCATCGGTGACATCAGTGGCATCGGTGGCACCAGTGGCATTCAATGAACCTGTGCCTGGACTGGGAAGGGCTTCCTGTGTTGCTGTAGCTCCTGGTAGCCATAGCCTTGGTAGGTGAGGGCCTGTGGAAAGCCTTGGAAGGGCTGTGACATCACCTGGGGTGGAGGAGCAGACCTGCACTAGGTCGGAGCAGGTTCAGCTGGGTCTACGCTGCTTTTGATGGTGTCCCTGATCTCCAGCAGGACAGTGTGGCTCTGGTCTGGCTCTCTGCCTGCTTTCTGTGGAGGTGGAGCTGGGGGTGGATGTGGGTTGGTCTCTGGTGGAAGTGCCCTCTCCTTGCTCCCACTGCGTCAGGGGGTCCTCCACACGATTGCCATGGGGAGTGCAGCTGTTGGGGGGTTCTCCGTCGTGGCATGCTCCACAGATACCTGCCTGGACATAGGAGCTGACTCTTGGCCAGAAGAGGACTGGCTCTCTGCGGGCTGCCTGAGAGAGAGGGTTGTGATAGGGGCTGCTCCTCAGTGGTGGATCTCACCCTCCAAGAAGCTGCACTTGGCCATCACGTAGGTCTCTCGGTCTGTCAGCTTGACCGTGGCCTGGCAAGGTTTCTTGAGGTGCAGCTTACCATACCAGGTGTGCATGTGCTTCCACCAGCTGAGGAGCACCTCCGAAGTGTAGCCCAGGCTCTCCGTCTTCTCTCTCCAAGCCGCCTGCTTCCTTTTGGTGTCTCGATAGAGCCTGTGTCCCTTCCACCATAGATACTCGTTCTCCCTCAGCCATTCGAGCACCTCATCCTCATGTTCCTCTTTGATGGAGTATTGCCTCCTCTCCCATTCTCGTTCTCGCGTATGCCTCTTCCTCCCTCTGGCAGGGCCATCTGGGCCCTCATCAGAAGGGCTTCGAGGTTCTAGGGGCTGGTCCACCACACCAGCAGCAGCAGCAGCAACAACAACAGTAGCAGCAAAAGCAGGACCAGCAGGACAAACAGGACCAGGAGCACCAGCATCACCAGGAGCACCAGGAGCATCAGGAGGACCAGCAGGACCAGGATCAGCAGCAGCAGAGTTAGCACCAGCAGGACCAGCAGGACCAGCAGTACCATGATCAGCAGCAGCAGAGTAAGCACCAGCAGTACCAACAGGACCAGCAGGACCAGGAGCACCAGCAGGACCAGGAGCAGCGCCAGCAGATTAAGCAGCAGCAGAAGCACCAGCACCAGGAGCAGTACCAGCAGAGTAAGCAGCAGCAGAAGCACCAGCACCAGGAGCAGTGCCAGCAGAGTAAGCAGCAGCAGCAGAAGCACCAGCACCAGGAGCAGCACCAGCAGAAACTGCAGCACTAGCAGAGTCAGCCCAAGCAGCAGAAGCCCCAGCAGAAGCAGAGTCAGGGCCAGGGGGTGGGATGGTGGCCTTGTCCTTCTTGCCAGGGCTGGCAGGAGTAGGCACAGGCTTCCTCTTCTTCCCCATGGTTGTTGGCTGGAGATGTGTCTGGCAGCAGGTCTTTCCTCTGAATGGTGACCTGCTTGCAAGCTGCTTCCCTTTATATCCGTGGGGCTGACGCAATGCATCCTCCCCGCATGCGCAGTGAACGCTCTGCATCCACTCTGCATCTGTTTGGCATCCGCTAGGCTTCCACTCTGTATCCGTTCCTTCCGTTGCGCGTCTGCTTTGCTGTGCTCCCCTGGAAGCCCTGTGGATGTGCCATCCACTTCCATCTGCTTCCATCCACTAGGCTTCCATGGAGCATCTGCTTTCCATCCTGGCTACATCCTCCCCTCGTCCATTCCTTTCCGTTGTTGTCCACTCTGCTTATGCAAATTCGGGGCACTTTTGAGAGCAGATAACAATGGATGGAACAGTTTCTCGTCCACTGTGTCCTTTTTACATACGTTTTGCATCCGTTGGCCTATGTGACAGGCCCTTAAAGGAGCAGGTCAAAGAATTACATGATGCAATCAGAGAACATTTTGACAACAGAGGTTGTGTTACGTACTAATAAGGTGGTTTTTAGAATATTGGAGATATTCATGAAATATTGACTTATCATTGACCCATTATGTTAACATTTCACTAGAATGGGCACCATAGTCTGTTTCCATTTGTAAGATAACAATTGCAATCCAGTTTCATCTGGAATGTGCATATTGATATTTTTTTTGGGGAAGGTGGAATTGTACCATCTCAGTATCTTCTGCTTTGGTGCCTTTACATTTTGAAGAACACTTTTTGCTAAAATGCACCTTGTCATAAATTACAGCTTCTTCTTTTTTAAAGTCTTTCTCATCAGCCTGACAATTCAGAAAAAAGAGTTTTAGAGCAGTTGAGAGTGGTAGTGAATTTCATAAACGGGTCATCATAGGTTGTTAGGAGAAAGGTTTTGAATCATATACGTTTTCTACTTCTGAATTATTGGGGCACATCTCACTCAAAAGATTACACATTTTATCTCACAGGTCATTCCATTTTATTGCAGCAGTGCTTTTTGCAATGTTATACTGAAAGTTCTTGTCAGTGATCCCATTACAGACGTCCTATTTGTTGAATTTATATCTCAAGGCTAGAATTCTCTTTGATTTAAAATTTGGCAAGTGCAATATGAGGTCTTTTTATTTGAGAAAGAAATTTACTCCCACCATCTCAGAATTAGTAAGCGTGTTTGATGTAGACATCAGCTGCAAACCATCTATGTGAGATTTGATTTGTTGTAGACAACTTTCAGTGTATTGAAATTGCACAAGCAACGAGTTCACCATACAAAAATCTTTAACATTAAAGTATTTAGATTCAATTTAAATATAAAGTATTTAGATGTTACTCAAAGATGAACTGGTTGAGTCACAAGAAGCTTGGTAGTACTGTATTCAGAATTTGATCAAGTATTTTGATGCAGTGATAATTTAATAGATTGTTAAGACTTCAGAAAATTAATATGGTTTGATTACTTTGAAACAATGGAAAGCTTAATGTAATTACATGGAATCTTGTTTTGATGAAAGAGAAATCTGTAGAACAGAAATAGGCAACAAGGACATAAATCTAGTATAATAAAGTTGTCTCTTAGCAGTCATATAGATTTTTTCTCTCCGGGACAATCTACCCTTCACCTAGCCCTACAGCTCTTCAAATATAGTGTACCCATCATCATTGTAACTGAGCCCATCCACCTTGCTGCTAGTTATCTTCTTTTCCCAGCATTATAGACCTTTCCAGAGAGCTAGGTCTTCTTAGAAAGTGTCCATAGTATTATTATTGAATAATGTGAGAATCCTGGTTCACTTTGTACAATGAAGTTCCCTTTTCTTGCACAATATGAAATGATGAGTTTGCTATTATCATCTGGGTTCAGCGTCTTCCTATATTGCTGCAGCCCAATATAAGGTGCCCAGGTGGGATGTTCTTCATTCCTTGGTTGACCCTGCTTGAATTTTAGCATACATTCCTTGTGTTCTTCAGGATGAGTTAGCCAGCAGGAAAAGAATTCCATATAAGTATCTCATAACAATTGGGGATTTCCGGTAGCAAGGCAAGGACGAACAGAGGTGCAGAAGCCCGTCTGCGGTTTTGATTAATATCTTCTTGCGATTGGTGCGATCCTTAGAGGGTGCTCGAATCCTGGAGAGATTTGTGTTGGTGTGGGGGATACTTGGGCTGCAGTGTGGGGAAGGCAACCCCCCTGCAGTGAAGAGGAGCCCTCCAGAGCCCAACGAGCAAGAATTAGCCTCCTGTCAAAGGCGGCTCTAAGTCCGGACTGCCACTGAAGCAAAAAAGCGAATAAGTAACAGTTTGTGAGATTGTCGGAGAAAAGTGTGGCACAGGGAACTTAATGGTGAGGAGGAAGATTGGCAAGTTATAGATTCTTGTACAAGTGTCTGTCAGAAGCCTGAAAAGAAAGCGGCTAAAAAGCAGAGGTGAGACAAACGTGGGCGAAAAGATCTGGCAGATGGAAGTGAAAGTGTGGATGACAACAACTGTTAGGGATAACATTGTTTACCCTAAATGGTTTAGGTGAAATAATAACTATGAATCATAGTTGTGTATGTTAAAGTGTCTGCAGCTTTAACTGTGGAATAGTAATTAAGGGAGTGGTTATGAAAACACTATAAAAGTAGCAAGACTACAGCTTGCTCACTCTGGCTTTGATGATCCCTGATTACTGCTTGGAATCAAGACTGCATTGCTCGAACGGGAGAGACAACAAAGGACTGATTTGTAAGTGAACTGACATAGGATATTCTACATGGACTTTGCTAACTGAATATCCCTGAATGGACTGACTACTTGATACATGACTATTGGACTGTTATTTGACTATGCTATGAACTTATAATGGAATAAACTATATTCTTGATAGCACAAGCGTATCTGTTATTTTTACTGTATGTTAATAAACATACAAGCTTAGCTCACTCATTTATCTGTGTGCCTATCTGACTAACGCTGCACATTCTGTTTAGCTTGTGTCCCTAACCCTGGTTGGGGAACCCAGGCTTAACAACAACAACAATAAAAAGTGTGGATTACAACAATTGAAAGGGAAGTCTTTGCGGTTTGGAAATTATTGTTTAGAAACACTCTGATAGTTGGGGAGGAATTGGAACACTTTATTTCATTGTTACTTTGACAAACTTCCTTTTGATAAACTTTATTGAAGTGAGGACGAGAAGAGGACCGAGGCTGATGGAGAAGAGACAGTGCGGCGCTATACGAGATACTTAGAAATTCCGAAAGTACTGTTAACAATATATCTAATATCAACTGTTTAATAGAGCTTTCAATAGACCTTTGGGAGAATACTATCCTAATTGAGGAGGTGGTTGTACTCAAAGGAAATCAAGAAATTGAATATAATGTTTTAAAAATGTTTTTAAAAAAAGTAAATTAGAAGATTTGGAAGATATGGATTAATTGTAGCTATTATTCAGCAATTTTTACTTCCCCACTTCCAGTACGTTTGAAGAGAGAGAAAAAAAATTCCAACCAGAGACAAAGAACTAAAATCTGATATTAAAAATCCCTTTTTTCCTTTTCCTATTGCTAGCCTTCTTTTTTGCATAAATTTGCTTAATTCTTTTCCTTCCACTTTATTTATTTATTATTTACTTATTTTCTTATTTTACTTATCTCTCCTTTTCTACCTTCTCTTTATAACGATTATAAATTTGTCTTTTGAGGGAAGGAGTATTGGTTGCTGTATTAGATTGTTAAGTATTTGAATTGTTAAATATTTGAATTAATTTATTTGATTAATTTATTAATAATAGAGATAGTTACATTTAGATTAGATATACAGGGAAAACAATATAATTACTCTATCTGGGATGAAAATAACTTTGCTTTTGTTTAAGATTATTTGTGTTTTAGAATATTAAGAATATTTATTATTTAAAATAAGGTTAGATAAAAACACATTTATATTTACAATATTTACATTCTTACAAATTTAAAACTTAAACTTAGTTGGACTGGATATACTATTTATTATATATTTATTACATATACTTATCATATAGATTGTTGCATTGTGTTGTATAGTGTTGCATAGAAGTTGAATATAGACCCTATAAAATTATATATTTGAATTAGAATTAGGATTTGAAAAAATACATTTATACATATTCCAATAACTAATTAAGAATACAACTATTCAGTAGAAAGATGGATAAAGCAATTAGACATTGGTTGATTCTAACATAGAGGTTATAATACTGAATGGTAATCTGGGATAACATAATTAATATAATTCAACAACAGAAACAAATATTAAAAGAAGTGACCTTTACAACTACTACTTTGAAAACCAGGAAGAAGGCTACCCTGACATTAACAACTGCATTGGCAACAGCTTCGCCCATGGCTCAAAAAACCATAGAAGAAACACTGCCAGTGGAAAAACAAGCTAATGCCTCGAATGCCAACATTCAAACAATTTTGCTAACCTTACAGGAATCTATGACGAAACTATAAGAGACAATGATAAAAAATCATAGCGAGACAAGAGCAGATATTAACGAATTAAAAGAGGAGATGGGGAAATTAAAAGCAGAAATGAAAGCGGATATCTTTAAAGTAGAGAATAAGATTGGAATACTACAACAGGCCCTGGAGAAAAATGAAGCAACAATAAAAGAAGAAGAGAAAAGGACTGAATGAACCGAAAGGAAATTAGAAAAGGTAGACGAAGAATTAAAAATGTGAGCAAAGAAATGGAAGACTCATTAGTCTTCCTAGAGATGGACAAGGCAGCTACATACTTGAGATTCCAAAATGTAGAGGAATCCAAGGAAGATTTGGAGCAATTAATGGCGGAAATACTGGCTGGATTATTGGACAAGGATGATATATTAAGGGAATTTGATGAAGTTTACAGAGTCAACACTAATTATGCGAGACACCATAAATGCCTGAGATAAGTCCATATACACTTTGTGAGAAGGAGTGTTCGTGATATTATATTTAGGATGTCCAGGGACAGAACAATTATGTATAAAGGCAAAGAAATTCTGATTCTCAAGCAAAACCCAAGAAGAGTAAGGGTAACAAGAAGAGATTACAAATTTTTAGCAGCCTACTTAAATAAAAAAAGAATTGTATTTAAATGGTTAATCCCAGAAGGGATGTTAGTTTCATGGAAATAAAGGAAAATTAAAGTAGATTCTATGGAAAGGGCCCAAGAATTATATGAACAATTAGTAGGCCCGGACAATCAAAGCAGTAAGGAGGAATTGGAAATAAACTTACAAGAAGACCAAAGTTACTACAGAAACAAAAGAGAGGGAACCTTAAGAAACCAAGGGACTACCTACTTATACCAAGAGAGAGAAGAAACTACACCCCAACAAACACAAGGAAAGACCGGAGTTATTACGAGGCAAAGAGAAAAACAGAACTAAATGGAAGAAGAAAAGAAACTTTTATCAATTAACATAAATGGCTTAAACTCGACAATAAAAAGGAAAAGAATATTAACTAAATTAATTAAACAAAATGCTGATATAATATGCCTACAGGAAACTCACATAAGGAAAGTAAATGAAAGATTCTTAGATTGCCCAAAATTAGGGAAACTATTTACCGCACCAGCTGATACAGGAAAAAAGAAAGGGATTGCAATATATGTTAAAGAGGATTTGAAATCAGAGTTAGTATGGTCAGATTCTGAGGGAAGAATCTTGGTTTTACAGATCTGAATTAATGCTATTTCAATCCTGTTAGTGGGAATTTATGCTCCAAATGAAGAACAGAAATAGTTTTTTAAACATTTATATCGAAAAATAATAGGATTTGAAAAAAGAAATGTCTGCATCATAGGAGATTTCAACTCTATTGCTGATTATCAGAAAGACCACAGTAATGGGGGGATGAAAAAAAGGGGGAAGAGAAAGCTCCCTAAGATATGTAAGGAAATGATGAAGGAGTTAAATTTGGTGGATTTATGGAGAAGATTATACCCTGAGAAAAAACAATTTACATTCTACTTTAATCCACACCAAATATGGACAATAATTGACATGGCATGGATGAATGGGGAAATAGCAAATGAGATAAAAGGAATAGACATTTTACCGAATGAGGGGTCAGATCATAATCCCATTCAGATAATATGGAAGGGTAGGAAGAAACCCAAGAAAAGATGGACATTAAATACCCAATTAATAAGAGAAAAACAAAAACTGATAAACTTAAGGAGGAATTAAATTATTTCTTAAAGGAAAATGATAATAGCGAAACTATGAAACAAAACATTTGGGATACAATGAAGGCAGCAATAAGAGGTACAACAATTTCTTATAATGCAAGGAGGAATAAAGAAAAATATGCCCAGCAAAATAAATTTCAACAAATTAAGGAATTAGAAATTCAATTACAGAAGACCCCAAAGGACTCAAGAGTGCAAAATCAGATCATAACTGCTAAACATAAATTGAATTTAATTGATCAAGAGAAAATGATTATAAATTTGAATATGACGAGACAAACTTACTTTGAGCATGCTAATAAGCCAGGAAGATGGTTATCTTACAAACTTTAAAAAAAAAAAAGAAAGAAAAGAGACTGATATACCAACTAATAGATGGAAATGGTGACACACAACAAGAGATAAAACAGAAAAAAGAAATTGTACATAAATATTTTGAAGAGTTATATAAAAAGAAAGAAGTTAATGAGGATAAAATAAGAAATTACTTAGATGAAATTAAAGGTAAAGTAACTGGGGAAGAAATGGTAGAATTATTAAATAAAGACATTACTTGGTCCGAACTGAAATCAGCAATAGAGAATCAGAAAAATAATAAAGCCCCGGGTCCAAACGGGATTTTGGGAGAGCTATACAAAGCAATTACAGAACAAATTGGACCTCTTATGATGAAAGTTTTTAATGATGTCTTATTAGCAGCCAGGATGCCGGACTCACGGAGGGAATCTGATCCCAGACATATTAACAACTATAGGCCAATTTCACTGCTAAACACCGACTACAAAATATTCACCTCCATAATAGCAAATAGACTAAAATGAATTTTAAATCTATATAAACATGAAGATCAAAATGGATTTCTTCCAACCAGACAGATTAGGAATAATTTAAGAACAGTAGTAGATGTTTTAGAATTTTATGAAGCCACCCCAGAAAACAAATTGCACTTATGTTTTTAGATGCAGAAAAGGCCTTTGACAATTTAAATTGGCAATTTCTAATTCAAAAAATTTATAATATGAATTTAGGCACTAAACTTGAAAATATTATAATGACAATTTATGATACACAACAGGCCAATATTATAGTAAACGGAATATACTCGCCCAATAAAAATAGAAAAAGGAGTCAGACAAGGTTGCCCACTCTCACCCCTGCTCTTCATATTCTCATTAGAAACACTATTAATACGAATTAGACAGAATTCAGAGATAAAAGGATTAAAGGCTAAGAAAGAAGAATACAAGTTGCAAGCGTTCTCCGATGACATGGTCTTTTTTATTGAGGAACCAATAGAAAGAGGACAAAAATTGATAAATGAACTAGAACAATTTGGAGCGGTAGCAGGACTCAAAATTAATAGGAAGAAAACTAAATTAATGACTAAAAATTTAACAGAAAAACAGAAAAAAGTTTTAGAAGAAATTATGGGAATACAAGTGACAAAGAAAGTTAAATATTTAGGAATATGGTTGACAGCACATTGCAAGACACTTAAAGAAAATAATTATGACAATCTGTTGCTACAGGCAAAGAAAGATTTAGAATCATGGGGCAGATTGCAACTCTCATTATTGGGTAGGATTGCTGCCATTAAAATGAGTATTCTTCCAAAATTTTTATACTTATTTCAGATGATCCCAATCAAATTACATATTTTTTTTTAAAAGAACTTAATAAAACAACTCTGAAATTTATTTGGCAAGAGAAAAATCTGGAATAAATTTAAAGGCAACGCAGGATTTGAAGAGCAGGGGAGGGTTGGCACTTCCAAATTGGGAATTGTATTATATTACTGCCTCTTTAGTATGGCTAAAAGATTGGGTGAATTTAATTAATAAGAGAATTCTATTCTTAGAAGGCCATGATCTGCAGAGGGGGTGGCATGCCTTTTTATGGGATGTTGGGAAAGTTAGTCAGAAATATTTCCATAGACACTTAATTAGAGACTCATTATTAACTAATTGGGAAAAAAATACGGAAAAAAACCTATCTAAAAGTACTGATTTGGATATCAACAATGGAGGTGATGATCCAACCAAACAATTTGGATATTACTAAAATGATTAAATACAAGGATTTATTGGATATACAAGGAAATTTGAAATCGCGACAAGAATTGCAAGAGCGGGGATTTAAAATTGATCAGGGGGTATACCTCCAAATCCATAGTAGATACAAACAGGATAGGAAAGAATTCTGAATTAACAATAAACCTCAGCAATTAGACAAAATTTTATTAGGACCAGGTAAAAAAAATATAACTAAATTTTATAATTATTTATTAGAAGTAGAATTAGAAGAAGAAACAGTCAAAGGGAATATGATAGCCTGGAGTAGGAATGTAGGTCGTAGTATCACCTTAATAGAATGGGAAAAGGTCTGGGGTAGAAACAATAAGATTACAAAATCTACAGTATATAAAGAAAATTCTTATAAAATGTTCTACAGATGGCATCTTCCTCCTTCAAGATTGGCGAAGATATACCCCAATATGAGTCCGAAGTGCTGGAAATGCAAAAGAAAAAAAGAGGGAACCTTTTTTCATATGTGGTGGTCCTGTATAGAAGCCCAAAAATACTAGCAGAAAATCAAAAGTTGGTTGGAAGATATAACAAAAGAACAGATCGAGTATAAACCAGAATCCTTGCTGTTCGGGATTTTTGATAAACAACTATCAAAAAAGCGAAGTATATAACAATACATATACTAACAGCAGCCAGATTAGCTTATGCCCAAGGTTGGAAGCACCCCCATATACCTACAGAGGAGATGATTATCCAAAAAATTTCCAATTGCACAGAAATGGATAGATTAACCCTAGCACTAAAAAATGAGGACACTTCAATATATTATAGTCGTTGGAACAGTTGGTATAATTGGTTAGAACAAAGATAGACTTTACATTACAAGGCAAAAAAGAATAAGATAAACTCATATGATTGATATACAAACACATGTAAGGACAATGGTGCGTATATGGCATAAATTAAGGGAAGATAAGTCTTACAAACTGTCGAAAATGAGAATGTTTTTAATTGTTTTCTTTTTTTTTTTGAAAAGAATTTTATTAATTTTCTACAAACACACATGACATACAAAACATTAAAAACATCTGCTCTCATATATACTTCTGGTGTGTCGGTTGGTTCATCAGTTTTGTGCATTCATTTTGTAGTCTCAGTTACAGTTATATTGCATAACAATTCATATTTTCAATCCATATCCTAATATTACAAAAAAAAAAGAAAAAAAATTTTTTTTGACTATACTTTTAATCATTCATGCTTTGTGAGATAACAATGCTTTAAACAGTTTATTCTATAACAAATCATATAATCATAACAAATCAATCCTAAAAACCCTTTATAGATATAGTATTAATGTTCTGTTATCGTATTTTATCATCTAGTCATTGATAAAAAAGATCCCAAATTTCATAAAATTGTTTATCTTCTTGCTCTCTAATTTCAAATGTCAATCTACTCATCTCAGCACATTCCAATATTTTCTTAATAATTTCTTCCTGTAATGGTATTTTCTCATTCTTCCAATTTTTAGCAAATACAATCCTAGCCGCTGTTAATACATTTACAATCAAATATTTCAAGTCTTTATTATATGTATCAGGTAAAATTCCCAATAAAAAGATCTCTGGTTTCAAGTCTATGTGTTTCTTTGTCATTTTTTCCAACCACATGTGAATTTTAGTCCAATATTTTCTGGCATCCTCAAAAGTCCACCACATATGATAGTATGAGCCAGGTATCTGATGACATTTCCAACATTTTTCAGATTTGTTCTTGAACATTCTTGCTATTCTTGTTGGGGGGAAGTGCCACCTGTAAAACATCTTGTACAAGTTTTCTTTATATGCTGTTGACATTGTCATTTTATAATTTTGAGACCACAATTTTTGCCATTTCTCTAAATCAATCCCATATCCAAAATTCTTCCCCCAAGCAATCATAGTTTCTTTAACTTGTTCTTCCTCTAACTTAATTCCCAATAAATAACCATATAATTTTTTAATCACTTTCTCATCAGTACCCATCAATATCTTATCTAAATCAGTCTGTTTGTCATAGAATCCTTCCGTTTTAAAATCTTCATCATATCTTGAGTGTATTTGCGCATATGAAAACCAATTCATCCTTATACCTTGTTCCTCTAAGTTTTGGATCGATTTAAGTCCACCCTTTTCATCCAACAATTCCCCATATCTAACTGTTTGTTCCTTTTTATAGATCATAGGATAGGAAAATGCTTCAATAGTCGATAACCAAACTGGAATTTTCAAATAACATTGTTTTTTTATCTTCTCCCAATTTAACCACAAAGACTCCCGTATATAATGTCTTCTGAAATATCCCTGTGTTTTAGTTCCCTTGTACCATAAAAAAGCATGCCAGCCCAACAGTAAGTCATGTCCTTCTAATGTCAACAATCTATGCTTTCTTAATGTTATCCATTCTTTGACCCACATCAAACTTGCAGCTTGATAATACAGTTCCCAATTAGGCAGGCCAACACCTCCTCTAATTCTAGCATCTTGCAAAAGCTTTAACTTTATTCTCGCTCTTTTACCTTGCCATATAAACTTCAACATGATTTTATTTAAATCTTCAAAATAGTCTTTTCCAAGTCTAATTGGTATTGTTTGAAAGAGAAATAAAATTCTGGGTAAAATATTCATCTTAATTGTTGAAATTCTCCCTATTAATGACAATTGCAAGTTTTCCCATTTCTTCAAGTCTGTAATTATCTGTTGTTTGAGTTTAATATAATTATTCTCTTTTAATGTGCTACATCTTGCTGTCAAATATATCCCCAGATACTTAACCTTATTTGTAACTTGGATTTTCAAAAGATCTGTCAGTTCTTCTCTTTGTCTCAGTAACCTGTTTTTTGTCAAAATCTTTGTTTTATCTTTATTTATTTTCAAGCCAGCCATCTCACCATATGTCTCTATCTTTTCCAATAACTTTGGAGCGGTTTCTAACGGGTCTTCCAGAATAAAAGCTAAGTCGTCAGCAAAAGCTTGTAGTTTGAATTCTTCCTTTTTAATTTTCATTCCTTTTATACTTTTGTCATCCCTAATATTTCTATTCAACACTTCCAAAGTCAATACGAATAACAAAGGAGATAGGGGACACCCTTGTCTTGTGCCTTTTCTTATATTAATAAGATCTGTAAATTCTCCCTCCATCATTACCTTTGCTGTCTGTTTATTATATATGGCTTCTATTGCTTGAATAAATTTTCTGGCAAAACCCATCTGTTCCAATAGTAATAACATAAATCTCCAGTTCACGTTGTCAAATGCCTTTTGAGCATCTAGGAATATCAAAGCCATTTGCTTCTCAGGATGAGCCTCATAATATTCCAAAGTATCCAAGATTACTCTCATATTGTCTCTAATTTGTCTCTTTGGCAGAAATCCATTTTGATCTGGAGGAATAAAATTATTTAAATATTTTTTCAGTCTTTCTGCTAAAATTGAAGCAAAGATTTTATAATCTGCATTCAATAAGGAAATAGGTCTATAATTCTTAATTTGCAACGGGTCAGCCTCTTCTTTTAGAATAAGTGTAATATAAGCCTCTGACCATGTTTTGGGTGTCATCTTCTTTAACATAACTTCATTCATAACTTCTAACAATGGGATGTTCAATGATTCTTGAAATTTTTTATAGAATTCTGCCGGAAGCACATCTGGACCTGGTGCTTTCCCATTATTTTGTCTCTTAAATGCTTCATTTAATTCCATCATTGTTATATCACTTTCTAACATTTCTTCAGTCTCTTTAGGTATCTTCGGTAAGTTAACATTCTGTAAATACTGTTTAATTTTTTCCTCATCAATATTCTCTTGTTTATATAGTTGCCCATAGAAATCTCGAATAATTTCCTTTTTCTCCTTATTACCACAACAAACTTGGCCTTGATCATCTATTAGTTTCAATATTTTTCTTGATTCCTTCTCCTTTCTCAGTTTATATGCTAGCCATCTACCTGGTTTATTTGCATCTTCAAAATAATTCTGTTTAGAATTTCTAATTTTCTGTGCCAGTTCTTCTTTCTCTATTAATTCCATTTTATGCTTAATTACATCCAGTTTCAATTTAATACCTTTTTTCTGTGGCATTTTCTGTAGTTCTTTTTCAAGTCTTTTATATTCATCTTCCAAGGTCTTGGAGGCTTGACTTTTCCTAATATTCTTTTTTCTTGTATAATCTATTATCAAACCTCTAGCATATGCCTTCATTATATCCCAAACATTCTGTATTGAAGTATCTTCTTTTTTATTTTCTTTAAAGAAAAAAACCAATTCCTTCTCCATCCATTGTATAAAATCTTTCTCCTTTAAAATAGTGTTGTTTAATGTCCATCTCGATCTTTTTTTTTGTCCCTTGCATTTAATTGTCATTGGACTATGGTCTGCCCAAGTACTTATTTCAATACTTGTTTCTTGAATAATGGATATTAATTCTGTTGAGATCCAAATCATATCTAATCTGGACCATGATAAATGTCTGTTAGAGTAAAAAGTATATTGTTTAGCTTTGACGTTTCTTTCTCTCCAAATATCTTTTAAGGTTAATTCATCTGTCATTTTAAAAAAAGATTTAGGGAGAACCTTTCTATTTTGTTTTGTTGTTGTTGTTATATAGTCCAATTTATTGTCCACAATTCCATTAAAGTCTCCCATCATAATTATATTAACATAGTCCAGTCTAATTATTTCCATATGTAGTTTTTTATAAAACTCTTCTTGTTTATCATTTGGAGCATAAATTGCAATCAGGAGTATTTTTCTATTATTGTCCATTATTTCCACCATTAATACTCTTCTGTCTTCATCCGTGTAAATCAGTGTTGCTAGGATATCCTCTTTAATGTAGAGAACCACTCCTCTTTTCTTACATTGAATCAAAGAAGTAAATATTTTCCCTAATTTTGGCTGTACTAACAATTGCTCATGTTGTTTTTTAATATGAACTTCTTGTAAGCAAATTATATCAAATTTTAATTTCTCTAATTTATGAAAGGTTTTCCTTCTTTTAACAGCTGAGTTAAGTCCATTTATATTCATTGTAATCAGTTTTTTTTCTTCCATGATTATGCTTTATATTTAGGTCTAACAGCTCTCGTAGCTCTCACTTCACGTTGTTCTTTACTGTCTACCTGTCCACCTACAACTCCTTTCTCTTTTTCAATCTCCAGTTGTTCCTCCTGAAACTCAATTAATGAGACCTCTTTCTCTGCCTCCTCTCTTCTTCTTCCAAAAAATTCTGCGTAGAAAAGTTCTGCTTTTTCAATCGAATCAATTCTATGTCTCTGCTCTTGCCACGTAAAGATTAGTCCTTCTGGTATCAGCCATCTATAGTTCACTTCATTTTCCAGTAGCATTTTGGTCAGAAATTGGTATTCTCTTCTCATCTCTCTCACTCTTCTAGGTATTTGTTTTAAAACCACAATCTCTTTGCCTTTATATTTCAATGTTTTCTCTCTTACCACTTGTAATATTTGTGTTTTGATGGATTTTTTGGTAAATCTAATATGGACTTCCTTTGGTAATTTATTTCTCATCGCATATCTTGTATAAACTCGATATACTTCATCTACCCCATCCATCATCTTTTCCTCTGTAGTTTCCAGAACATCTGCCAAGATTTCTATCATTATCGCAACCAAATTTTCTCCTTTTTCCTCTTCTATATTTTGGAATCTAAGATAAAATTCTGACCTTTCCATCTCCCACCTCAACATCCCATTTTTTTCTTGTTCTACCACTGTTAATCTAGTGTCAATATTTCCAATCTTCTCCTCTCTTTGTTTTCCTTCTTCCACAATTTTTTGGAATCTCTCCTCATACTTCCCCATCATTTGTTTAATATTTTCCACTTTTTCATCAGTCTTCTCTATTCTTTGTTCAATAGCATCTATTTTTATCTTAATATCTTGGATTCCTTGCATAATCATCTGTAAATTTACTTTTTCTTCTTCTTTATCTTGCTTCAACATTGTCTGAATTAAATGTTGTCCTTCAGATGGTGGGGAAGCAGAGGTAGAAGCAGAAATGCCAAATGATTTTGGTTTCCTGCTCATTTTAATGCTTCCAAAGCTTCAGATTGTCTTTGACTTTCAATCCAGCTGATAAAGTAGCCAATTATAGTCCAAAAAAATAAAATAAAAAAATCCAGTAATAAAAAGCCCAAAACCAAAGAAGAAAAAGGGAAAAAAGAAAAAGGAAGGTCTTCAGGTTCTTCTAGACCCTAGTCCAATTGAAATAATCCACCATAAAAAAGAAAAAATAGAAGAAAAAGAAAAAAAAATAATCAAAAAAGAAAAACAAAATGATCCAAAAACATAGATGGAAGAAGCAAAGAAGCAAGAAAAAAAAGAAAGAGCTCTGAGGCTTTCCCTTTAAAATAAAAAGCAAAAATACTAGAGTTAAAATTTACAAAAAGGCTGGTGAGTAGGAATTTCAAAGGTATATATATATATATATATACACACTGTACACTGCACTTTATTTCTTTATCCAAGGCTCTTATTATGACTCTCTTCTCCAGCAGCTTCAAAGCCAAGCCTCAAATGTTGAAATATTGATAAGAGTCCAGGAAAGCACCTTTAATAATATTTTACTGTGTTCTCCCTCTATCTTATCACATTAAAATGTCCTTGAAAAGGAGTGCTTATACATTTTTCTCCCCAATTCAAATAAAATATTTTCAAGCCTCTAGTTGGCAGTGTTGCAACATCTCTTAATACTCTTTCCCCCCCCAGCCAGAAGAAAAAATATTTATAAAAAACTCAAACAAGAAGAAAAAAAAAGATAACCAAAGGGAGCCTCTATCCTAAAGAAAATTAAAAAAATCAAAAGAAGCATAAAAATATATATAAGAGAAAATTCAATCCGGTTACCTACAAAGTCACATTAAAGTCCTCAGAAAAAAAAAATAAGGAAAGAATCCAAGCCTCAATTTGACATCACTTAAAAAACGCCGCTCAACCAGTTCCAGTCAAACAAAAATAAAGTCACAGATTTCTTCTTTGTTCAGGATGTCCTTTCAAGTCTCAACCAATTTACAATACAAAAGAAGTTTCTCACCCAACCGACACACACTCGCTCATGCCACTTTCTTTCCGGAGCTGTCCCGACTTCAGCAGCTTTGGGGGCTGCCTTTCCGCTGCCAGCAAAAGGGCTTCTCCCGGATCAAACCAGAGATTTTGCGATATCTCTGGGATCCTGGGACAGTGCCCTTCACAATCCCCGTCTCTACGGGACGGTTTAGGTCCGTTAGGGGTGAAAATATCAGCTGCGATCTCAGAGCCCCGAGATCAAAGCTGTAACACCGAGACGAAGCTCCGCCTTCTTCCCCTTGTTTTTAATTGTTTTCTATCCTTTTTTCTCTCTCCCTCTCTTTTCTTTTCTGCTTTTTCATTTGTGTATGTGTTGTTGATGTATTTTTAATTGTAAAACCAATAAAATTTGGGTTTTTTTTTTAAAAAAAAACAATTGTTGATGAAAAAACAATTGCTGCTTAAGGCCCTGTCACACTGCCCAACGAATGCAAAACGGACACAACGGACGAGCAAAATGTTCCATCCGTTGTTATCCGCTCTCAAAAGGGGCAAAAATGTGCATAACCGGAGCGGATAACACGGACGGGGGGAGGACGCAGGGCGGATGGAAAGCGGATGCAGAACGGAAGTCCAGCGGATGGAAGTGGATGAGAGTGGATGGCACATCCGCTAGGCTTCCGGGGGACCTCAGCAAAGCGGACGTGGAATGGAAAGAGTGGATGCAGAGTGGACGCGGAACAGATGAAGCGGATGCACAGCGGATGCACAGTGGATGAAGCGGATGCAGAGCGGAAGCCTAGCAGATGCAGAGCGGAATCCTAGCAGATGCCTTGCATTAATTGCACATGCGGGGGGGATGCATTGCATAAGCCACGCGGATATAAAGGGAAGCAGCTCGCACGTGGCCAGCATTCGGAGGAAAGACCTGCTGCCGGATAGATCGAGTCCTGGCCTGCACTGCCTTGCTGCCAGCCTGCCTCCAAGCCTCCTGACCAGCCTCCCTGCCAGCCAGTCTGCCTGCCAGCCTTGGTGCCTACCTGCCTGCCTGCCTTCCTGCCAGGCTTCCTGCCAGCCTACCTGCCAGGCTTCCTGCCAGCCTTCCTGCCAGCCTTCCTGCCAGGCTTTCTGCCAGCCTTCCTGCTAGCCTTGGTGCCTGCCAGCCTCCCTGCCAGCCTCCCTGCCAGCCAGCAACCCCACAACCATAGGGGAGAAGTGAAAGCCTCAGCAACCTGCCGCCATCCCTGCCAAGAGGGACAGGGCCACCCTCCCGCCCCCTGTCCCTGACTCTGCTTCTGCTGGGGCTTCTGCTGCTCGGGCTCGCTCTTCTGGTGCTGGAGCTTCTGCTGAAGCTGCTCCTGGTGGTGGTGCTTCTGCTGCTGCGTATTCTGCTGAAGCTGCTCTTGGTCCTGCTGGTTCTGCTCGTGCTCCTGGACTTGCTCGTACTGCTCGTACTGCTCATGCTCCTGGTCTTGCACGTCCTGCTCATCCTGCTCGTTCTCCTGGTCCTGCTCGTGCTCCTGGTCCTGCTCATGCTCCTGGTCCTGCTGGTGCTGCTGGTGCTGGTGCTGCTGCTGCTGGTGGTGCTGATCCTGCTGGTGCTGCTGCTGGTGGTGCTGCTGCTGCTGCTGGTGGTGCTGATCCTGCTGCTGCTGCTGCTGCTGCTGATGATGATGATCCTGCTGGTGATGCTGCTACTGGTGGTGTGGAGGAGCAGCCCCTACCACCTGGGAGCCCCTCTGATGAGGGCCCATCTGGTCCTGCCAAAGGGAGGAAGAGGCGTATGCAGGGAAGGGAGAAGAGGGAATACTTCATTGAGGACGAACACGAGGATGAAGTGCTGGAGTGGCTGAGAGAGAATGACTATCTGTGGCAGAAGGGACACCGGCTGTACAGGGACACCAAAAGGAAGCAGGCTGCTTGGAGAGAGAGGGCAGAGAGTATGGGTTACACTTCAGAGCTGCTCCTCGGCTGGTGGAAACATATGCACACCTGGTACGGGAAGTTGCACCTGAAGAAATCTGGCCAGGCCACGGTTAAGCTGACGGACAGAGAGACCTACGTCATGGCCAGGTGCAGCTTCCTGAAGGGTGAGATCCGCCACCGAGGAGCACCAGGAGCCCCTCTCACAACCGTCTCTCTCTGGAAGCCTGCTGAGACCCAGTCCTCTTCCAGTCGAGAGTCAGTCCCTGTCTCCAGGCAGGTTTCTGTGGAGCGTGCCACAACGGAGAACCCGCGGACAGGTGTTGTAACTGTGGTGGATCACGTGGAGGACTCCCTGGTGTGGTGGGAGAAAGGAGACATTGAGTCCACCACAGTCGTAGCCGCATCCACACACACCCCAGCTCCACCTCCACAGAAAGGCAGAGAGCCTGAAAGCAGGAGGGGCAGAGCCACACTGTCCTCAGAAAAATCATCATCCGCACCAGCATAGATCTCCTCTCTCAGCTGGTCAAAACCGACTCCTCATCCTCCAACTGCAAGCCCTTCCTCACCTATGTCAACCAGACCCTCAGGAACATGGAGGAAGCCCAGTACCAGGTGGTGAAGGACCAGATCACCGAGCTGCTTCACAACCCTCCAGATCCAGAGGAACCTGCTGCCACCCAGCCAAGGTCTGCTCCTCCACCCCAGGTGATGTCCCTCCCATTCTAACGCTTCCCACAGCCCCTCACCTACCAGGGCTACGGCTACCAGGAGGTAGCAGCCCTTCCCAGTCCAGGCACAGAGTCATCAGGCGACACTGTTGCCACCGGTTCCAATGATGCCACCGACGACAGCGATGCCACCGACGCCAGTCTTCACCCATCTGCAGACCAGACAGCCCCACGACACTACTCCTTCCTCCACCCCACAGCCAAGCCCGGCCTCAGTACATCTCTCATCAGTACTGGGGCTGACACCCCATGGCATGGAGGAAGGATCTCTCAGCATCACGGGTCTGAGCCAGCTATCCGAGAGTTTTCTCAACCCACCGTCACCTGTTGTCCTCTTGGGGCCAGGCACCCCAGTGGGGCTTCAGACCAGCACTGCAGCAGCAACCACCTCCACAGCAGCTGGACTCTTCACCCTTGAGACTGGGCACACCTCTGAGTGACCGTGAAGACTGCCAGAGACTGGGTGTTGACTTTATTTGAACAATTGACTTGGGTCTTTTTCCTTTTAGAGCTTGTTGTTCAAGAAAGTTTATCTTTGATTCACACACTTGCTTCTTTTTTTAAATAAAGTCTTGGTGTAAACTTTTAGAATTGGTTTAAGCCTTTGCATGCTTGTGGGATGGGTTAAGATAGCAGTGGGATGGGCAGGGATACCTTTGGAATGGGTAATAGCTGTGGGATAGATAAACCTCCAGTGCAAGCATAGTGGGACTGTATGGTCCACCCTCCCAGGTGCCACACCTATGGCCCTTTATTATCAATAACAATGTAATAATCATCCACACATGTCAACACAAACACAACTCTTTATTAAATGCCCTGATCATTGCAGGCCCACCCAATATACATGGCCCAATCTCATCCATGTGATGAGACAGGCTGAAGGAAGCACCCATTAATCATCTGTCATCCTGTCTTGCCACTCCACTGCTCCAGCTGGGGAGTTGTACCAGTGTTTCAGGAGGTTGCGCTGCTTCTTCCCTTCACATGAGGCTCTGTTGGGGCCTTGCACATCCTCAGTGTCTATCAGGTTTCGCCCTTGCCTCCATTCACCAGGCTCCATGTCCCCATTGCCTTACTGGAGGTCCATGAGCCTGTTCTGCAAGACTGGGTAGCGGGTGCGCATGAGATTGTGCAGGATGCAGCAAGCTTCCACAATCATCCTCACGGTCTCTGGGCAATGCTGCGTGGTGGTGAGAAGTACCTGGAACCTGTTGGCCAGGATGCCAAAGGCGTTCTCCACCACCCGCCTTGCCCTGGATAGCCTGTAGTTGAAGATTCTCTCTTCACAGGTGAGGCATCTGGAAGTGTAGGGCTTCATGAGGTAGGTTCTGAGGGAGAAGGCGTCATCCCCCACGATGAAGTAGGGCACATCTTGCGTGTCATTGGGCAGGGGGTCTGGATCTGGAAAGCCCATGATGAGGTTGCCTTCCAGCCCCTCCTTGAGGTCACTGGCATTGTATACCTGGGCATCTGAACATGAGCCGCTGCCTGAAGCATCGATGTACATTAACTTGTAGTCAGCATCGACCATGGCGAAGAGGACGATGCTGAAGAAGCCCTTGTAGTTGAAATAAGTGGAGCCCGACTTGGCTGGTGCTTTGCAGGCCACGTGCTTCCCATCTACGGCTCCAACGGTATGTGGGAAGTTCCACCTCTGATATCACTGCTCTGCAACTTTCTTCCATCCTTCTTCAGTGGAGGGGTACTGGAGAAGCTCCTTCTTGTATTCTTCGATGATGGCCTGCACCACTTCTCTGAGCACAATGCTGATGGTGTTGTGTGGCACCCTCCAGCCGTACTGCATGCTCCTGTACGTGGTCCCTGAGGCCAGGTGGCGCAGAGTGAGTGCCACCTTGAGCCCAGGTTCCAGGCTGGGCCGGAAGTTCATGTTTGCCTTGGTCAACCTGGGTGTCAGCCACTGCACAACTTTGTCAAACATGGCTGGAGGCATCCTGATAAAGTTCTGGAACGCCCGAGTGTCTTCGTTCCTGAGCTCCACCATCAGTTTGTTGTACAGTCCGTACTCTGCTCTTCTGGCGATCCATCTTCGTACCCAGACGCTTCTTGGCCGCCTCTTTTTCTTCCCGTAGTAGAGTTCACAGAGCCTGTATTTGGCTTCGCACTGTTGCAGAAGGATGGTGGCTGCCAAAAGGACTGTGTTACGATCCACTGTGGACATGACTGGATGCTGTGGAAGAGCAAGAGTCAGATGAAGGCTGCAGAGGTCTGCACAGCTAGACTGCTGGTCTGAAAGTGAGATGCAGGTGAGTTGCTCCCCCTTTTTATAGGCAGTATAGGTGTCCCTTTGCATCCTCTAGGCATCCTCTCGACATCCTTAATATCTGAGATAGGTCCCCTCTGCGGACATTTTTTCCATTTTAAATGCTTTGTTTCTGTGCTGTATCCGTTCTGCATCCGTTCTGCATCTGTCCCGCGTCCGTTCTGCTTCCTCCCTGCTTCCGAGTGGATGCGAGTTGCGCGGATGCAGAACGGATGCCTAGTGGATATAGCGGATGCGTAACAGATGCAGAACGGATGCGTAGTGGATGCAGAACGGTCTAATTGGATACATTTTCCACGCAAAAGTTTTGAGCAGCTCAAAACTTTCTGAGCGGATGAAAAGTCAATAAACGGATGCTGGACGGATTGAGAGGAAGCAAAACGGAGGCAGTGAGTACATCGTGTTAACGATCGGATGGCAAGCTTTTTTGTCCATTTTACATCCTCTTTGCATCCCTTGGTGCAGTGTGACAGGGGCTATAGATAATAATTTGGTGAGATCATGTTGGATGTTGTATAACTCACTTTCTAATGGATTCTAATTTCTTTCTAACTTTAAAGATTTGACAGCAGAGCCTATAATTTGTACATGAAATTATCTTTATATCAGAACTCAGAAGAAGTATGGATGATTTTGTTTTCATGGTAGTCAGTATTTGTCTTTCAATCATGAATGCATGAATTTGAAAATTTTGCTCATTTTTTTTCATAAAAGATAAAAATGTTTATATTTATAAAATTTTCTTGTTTATTTCTATAAAAAATAAAAAAGGGTCCATCTTTTTTCCTTTTTCTATTTTGACTCACATTTTTAAAAAGGAAAATAATTGTTTTTACAAGCAATAATTTTCATGAATATATATGATCTTCATGCAAATATTTTAATAATGTGCATTACGTTTTTGAGCTGAATTTCAAAGCGATTCGAATTGTGCAATGAGTTGAAATGCAAATTTGGATACATTTGCATACAAATGTGAACTAAACAAATTTGCTTCCTATATACTTGACACCAGGCAATTATTTGATGAGTCAGGAAGTTTTAGGATTAGTATATTCTATTAGTCAGTGTGGTATAAATTTCCAAAGCAAAGAGTTTGTTTGAGAGAGAGGAACAGGATTAGAATGTTACTAATGGAAGTGACTGTGGTGATTTGCCCATCCCAGAAGCCCTGTTTCTCTATCGACAACTCTGCAGTGGAAAATATCAGCATGAACATATCAGCAACAGTAATTAGAGAGGTTCTGGAGCAGAGCATATTTGGGATGGTTTCAGTCATTATGTTTCAGACACCTGCATTATTTATTACATTTATTTGCTATCCATCTCACTGTTTGAGATGACTCTACAAATGTAGACTAGATATAAAATTCTTCTCCATCCAATTTAAATATTTTAACTCATTTCTTTTGAACGACTCACAACGAATAAGCAGCTACCTTCAGCCCAGACAAAAGGAAAAGAAAATTATCCTCAATTTAGGAAAGGTAGATAATTTTTTCTAATTATTTTTGAAATAAAATGCTGATGGGGATGGGGATTTGCTGGTTTACCCCCTTCCTTTAGGGCAAATTCCAGTTGGTAATGATTGGGGAAGACAAAGACAGCCCCTACTAGCCATGTTTCCACAAAAATAGACCCAGTCTTATAGTTTTTTGGGCTCCAAAACAAGCACTAGGGCTTATTTTTGGAGAAACACAATTTCAAAGTGGTCAGCCCACTGGCCGCTCCATTCCGGCACACACACAAAAGACAATGAGTGCACAGAGGCCAACATTGTCCAGCAGCAGTTGCAGCTCGCCAGCCCTTTGGCTCATGCACCACGTCCAGACTGCTTGCCTACCTTCTGCCTCTGCCTGCTGCTTAGACACTTAATCAACTCACCTGAGCTGTGCAGGCTGTAGCTGCTACCTGACACTGTCAGTCCCTATGACCTCATGGCTTCTGATACTAGCTACGCCCCCACCTAGCAATATTTATTGGGTCTTATTTTTCAGATAGGGCTTATATTAGCTGCATGTGTAAAATCAGTCTAGGTCTTATTTTCACGGTAGGTCTGATTTTTGGGGAAAAACATTATGTGGGATGCCCTCTTTTTCCTTTCCATTTTTATATGAATTGGATAAATAAATGTGATACATAAATAAACAAAGTGCCCAGTGGCACTTTTGTCACCAGCAAAATTCTTTCATAAGGTATATTTAGGTCCTTTTCCTGTAACCTATAAGAACAGTTCAGCTTTGATTCAGACTGGACCATCACAGGGAATTCCAAACAACAAAGATGAAGCCATAATTTTACAAAAAAAAGCTTAGGTTTTCCTTTCCATGTGATCCAATCCAAATTGATCCAGTATCAATTGGGAGTATCAATCCAGTATACAATTGGGAGAACATTCTATTGGTAAATGCAATATTATGCAGGATCACTTTGGAAGATAATCCTTAATCCAATCATGTAATGATTTCTGCCACCAATTAAAGATGGAACCTTTAATGTTTATTTTTTATTTATTTATTTTTGTCAATTGTTTACAAGATAATAAGTATAAGTAAAAACATAGTTATGAATACATGGGTACAAATGAAAAAAATAAAAGAAACAATAGGACAGGGACGGTAGCCATATTGTTGCGCTTATGCATGCCTCCTACAGACCTCTTAGGAAAGAGGTGAGGTCAATAGTAGACAGTCTAAGGCAGTGGTTCCCAAAGTGGGCGGTACCACCCCCTGGGGGGTGGGATACCTTAGAGGGGTGGTAAGAGGCAAGGGGCAGCGCTAAGCAGGTGGGCGCTAAGAGACAGCAGGGAGGCTCTGGAGGTGGGCCCCTCTCAGGGCACAATTCAGGGTTGAGATTTTACCACTTTGCAAGAACTGCGCAAGAACTGTTGTTCCTGTTCCAGTAGGTTGAAGAACCGGCAAAAAGGGCCCCTGGCTGGCCCTTCCCCCTCCTCCATTTTCTGCTGTCAGTCCTTATTGTTGCGCATGCATGAATTACATGCATGCACAACAATCACTGACAGCATTTCCCACCTGCCCCGCCCAGACTCCTTATGTAGTGCATGTGCACTCATTTTCATTTTCCTGCCTGCCATCGCTACCAGCACCAGCCAGCCAGCCAGCCCACCTGCCCACCCAACCTGCCTTCCTTAATGCCATCTGATCTAGGTGAATTACAGTCCACAAGCCCACTCCAGCTTTCCTCCACTTTCCCGACCTGCCTGCCTCGAACGCAATTCCCAGTGGAGGAAAGCCAGAGTGGGTTTGCTCTCCTTTTCAAATGTCCCACCGCTGCTGTGTTCAAGGTGAGGCCCTGCAGGTCATCCCATTGAGCCCCTTGCATTGGAGTGTGCAGCAGTCAATGGGGTGAACCTTAGAGAGAGAAAGAGAGAGAAAGAAAATAAAGAGAGAAGGGATAGAAAGAAAATGGGACAGACAGAGAAAGAGGGGAAGATGGAAGGAAAGGACAGGACAGGAAGAAAAAGAAATAAAGAAGAAGGGAGGGAGGGAAGAGAAAGATAATGAGATATCTATTCTACTTCAATCACCTGCTCCATCAGGGTTAGAAGGGATTGTATGTGTTTGTGTGTGTTCTTATAATTTACCAGTACATTTTGGTTTTGCCTTCTTCAGAATTGGCACTGTAATACATTGGGGAAAAGTATTTTTTTAGGGTGGAGGTCTGGTCCAATGGATCCTGTTTAAGCCTCAACAAAATGTGAGAGCTCCCTGATAGTTTTGGCCATGTTTTGTCCACAAAACCATTAATTATTGTCATAGAAGCCAAAAATGTTTCTGCCTTGGGGGACACCACTGTTGACAGGTACAGAATTTGATAGGACACAATTTTGACCATTTGTTGTCTAGGTGTTTTCTGTTGTTTGACAGGAATGCTTCTATCCAGTTATGCAGATGTCCAGAGATACCATAGATTTTAGTTTTAGGAGTAGTTTGTCATGTACCACTGAATCAAAGGCTTTACAGAAGTCTATGTAGATTGTGTCTATTGCTTTGCCCTGATCGAGTTGTGTAGTCCATATGTTTTTGTAGTGTAAGAGTTGCAGATTACATGATAGTTTTTTCCTGAAACCAAATTGTTTATTAGAGAGTAGGTTGTTTATCTCTAAGTGGAGGATAATGGATTGGTTAATAATTGATTCCATGACTTTATAGGTGACGCAGCATAAAGAGATTGGTCTGTAATTTTCAACTGGGCTGGGCTCTTCCTTTTTGAAGATGGGGATGACTGTGGCTTGTGACCATAATTTTGGCAAGGAGCTGGTCCTGAAAGATTTTTCAAAGATTATGCTATGGCAGTGGGTAGCTTTTTAAGAAGTAGGTACATATTCCATCCAGTCCAATAGATAGAGATGATTTTAGATTGCACAGTGCTCTTTCAACATTGTCTACTGTAAAATCGTTATGTATTAGATAATTGTAGTTGTCTATGGTTCGACTAGGAAATACTGGGCATGATCCATTGCTGTTTACAAATACTGAGCCAAAGAATGTGTTAAAGAGGTTTTCTTGAATTAGTGTCATCATTGCAGTCTTTACTATTAGGTCCTTTCAGGGGTGGGATGGACCTTGAGTCTTTTAGTTTGTTGTTTACAAAATTGTAGAAAGCGTGGGTGGAACTGGTGCATAGAAGGTTTTCTTCTTGTTTCATGTGATAATTGGTGCATTCATTTTTAATCTGGTGGCATAAATTTTTGTACTGGCTTTTGAAGTTAGCAACATGACCAGATTTGTTTTTCCACCAAAGTGATCTCTTTTGGGATTGAAGCTTCCTTATTGTTATGGGTAATCTGTTTTTTCTGGTTTTGGGAGTTGTTGATGGTACATATAGTTTGATGACTCTTTTGACTTCAAGTAAAAATATGTTGTAATGGTCTTCAACAGTATTGCATCCAGTGAATAGAAATTGCCAATCAAGGGATGAGAGATTGTTATCTATAAGATCATAGTTGCCTTTTTTTTGAAGTTATAATTGGGGTTCACATCATTGTGTTGATTTTTGTGTGGACGTATGTTGAGACAAAAGTCAATCATGCTGTAGTCACTGTTGGAAAAGGGTTCTTTAATTTGTATTTTGAAAATTGAATTCAAACTATTGCAGAAGATGAGATTGAGGCAGTTGTTAAGTCTAGTATTGTTGGTTACTAGTTGTTCCAGTCCCAGGTTTGTTACAGCATTGTAGAAGGTTGCATATATGGGTTCAGTTTTGTATTTGTTTAGGGTCCAATTAATGTGAGGTAATTTGAAGTCACCAAGAAAGATAAAAGTATGTAGGCAGGATGCTGCCCATGTTATTAGCGTATTTTAGCTTGTTTGCATGTTCGATGTCATAATCAGGGACTCTGTAACATTGTAAGAACTGAAATGTGATATTTAGGGACAATTCACAGATGATGGTCTCAGGAATAGCAAGCTCCTGGTAACTTGGATGTGTTTTTTAGATGTAGGAACTTTTTATAGAAAATAGCAACACCACCTACTCTACAGATTTCACAATCTGATCGGTAAACATGATAGTCTCTTACTGTGGTAATGGAGTCAGGGAGAGATGTGTTGAGCCATGTTTCACAGACAAATACAATTTCAAATTTAGCCATATTTAGTAAGAGGATAAATTCAGATATTTTATTTACAAGGCGCCTTGCATTGAATAGCTTGCATTTAAGGCCAGTTGTTGTTGGAATAGAGGTTAGGGGTGTGCGTGCCTAGTTTTGAGTGATGTTGGATTGGATGGGGTGGGGTTGGATGCAGAGTTGTGGGTTGTGTGACTTTCTTTTGATGCAGTCAGCTCTGTAGTCAATGTATAGATTATTTTCTCCATTGTCTAGGCGGTTTTTGAGTTCTGCACAGAGTTCACGGGAGCGGATTCTTTGCAATATGGATAAGTCTGGTCTTGAGTGAAGAGTTGGGATTTTTTGTGGTTGGGATTGGTTTTTGCAGTGGCATTTTTGTAAACATTTAACCATAGCAATCTTTGCTTGCTTTGTCACCTTCAACTTTAAGAGCAAATTCACATAGCCACACCTATATAAATTGGTAAGAGATAATTAAACCAGGCCAATGAATTAAAACTGTCAAGTCCTATTTTCAAGCTAAAATATTGTTCGGAGTTCTTTTCTAAGTTCATTGATTTTTAAGTCTCTTGGAATACCACTGAGATCAGTTAATCAGTGAACAGTTGTTCAGCGATGAGTAACTTAGTGCAATATGGTAGAGAACACTTGTATTATTTTTTCTGGCATAAACAAAAATGTTACTACAACTAAAATAATTACAATTTGCTCATTGGAATAGATATTCTTATTCACAATGGGTGTATTCAAAAACCTGATGTGTCATATATTAGTTGGATATCCCAAGTGAGATGATTTGAATTTACACAGCACATCAAAATCCGCAAAGGCTCAGCTTGGTGGCATAAGAAATTAGAACTAGACATAAACTCCAGGGACATGTAATTAAATAAATGAAGACTCATTTGTACCCCTATGATTGCTCTTGCTTGCTTAATACCAGCCTTAGTTCCTTGAACTCATTTAAGTTCTTTATTCTTTTTCCCCATTAAATATTCTTACATTTACTTCCCACATACAGTGTTCTGTTATGTCATGTACTATGCAAGAAAAAAAATAAGCAGAGAATAATAATGGAGTTGAAAATTGTGCATTAAAAATAGCCCTTTATAGCAAAGTAAATATAGAAGAAATGCACCCTATTTATGCTGTCATGTGTCAGAAAGAATCAACTATACTCTGCTTTACTTTCCGATGGTACTTGCCTGCTTAAACATGTTGACTGTTCAACTTTATCCTTCAAAATATTCATTAAATTAAAAACAAGGCTTCTACTTTTTAATTGCCTTCCCCAAACCCTTTCTAGCACCTTGTAATTAAACTTTTGTTTTAAATGTTTTAAAAATCTCACCAAGCACAGCTTTTCCCCAAGTGTAAGCCTCCACATTTAATACACTGTGCTTATAAATAGAAAATATGCTGTGTAAAATATCATATATTGGCCAGATGATTTTTGACTTTACCTGAAGGCATCCCCCATTAACAATTCATGGAGTTTTTTCTCTCTATTATTTAAATATAAAGTAATTATAGACTGTTCTGGAAAAATGGGACATATCTTATATTCATGTTTGAACATATTAATTAAATTCAACATATGTATTTATAATATGCAACATGTCTCCATTCTTCTGGATAATTCCTTTAATCCTATTTGAATAGCTAGTTAGAAAAAGTTAATTCCAGAAACATCTTTCTAAATAAATATTTCAATAAACCCATTTTGGTCTTTGTTTTCAATAGCACCTTATCTGAGAAAGCTGGGAAAATATTCTAGCCCTTCATTAGCAATAAATAATAGGGTGCTTAAGGACAGCATGCAAAATTGTCTCATGTATAATTTGAGTCACACTAGAACACATCTCTGTCTCGCATTTTTTTTTCTAAATAACCATAATGCCTAACCTAAAGTATGCAAATGAACATTTATGTATTCTAAAAAAATATTATTAACATTAACATTTTTATCCAAATTTACCTGAAATGCCACAATCAGTGAAAATAGGTTCTGTTCTGTACTGAACTTCATCTTGAAATTAAAGACTCTGGAGTCATTGTGCTGTTTTTACTATGCCAAGTCTGAACTCAGAACACCTTAGCAAAGGGAATCCATACTGATTGTTTTAGCCAGGAGAGTGGATACATATCAGACAGAAAAAGAATCAGGGTAGGAAAAGAAACATGCATCATATTATTTTCATGCTTGAATTTTTCTCCTTCATTATATATATCTATATATATAGATACACACACACATACACACACAAATATAATGGTCATGTAATGGTAGCTTAAAACTCTAATGATGTCATTAGAGACTAAGGAAAGCTCAGTAAGTATATTAAATGTAATTTTAAGTACTGGAGATCGCAGGATGTCTGTGTCTTCCTTTACATATATACATATACGTATATATGTATGTGTGTGTGTGTGTGTGTGCAGCTTGGCTTCATGTGAAAGGATGGCTATTATCTATTAGGAAGCTAGGTTTCATCTGGGTGCCTGCTTGGGGTGTGTTTGAGCTGGAGGTATCAGAGGGAGTCTGTTTGTGCCCAGGTGTTTGCCTGGCTTGTGGTGTGGAGATCTTTCTATTTGAGAGTGCAGGCTTCCAAATGATTGACAGTCTGCTGGAATCATCTCTTCTATTCATGCTGTCAGGTCTTTTTTCAATCTCTATGGCTTCTCTGATGATTCTGTGGCTGGGGTTTTCTATAGTGGCTAGGGTTTTGGTGCCATTGAAGTTGATGCTTTGACCTGTGGCTTTCATGTGTTGGACTAATGAGGAGGTGTGTTCCAGCTTTTTTACTGCATTTTTGTGTTCATCCAGGTGGGTACTTATTCTTCTATTGGTCTGTCCAATGTATGCGGCTGGGCACGATGCACAGGGAATTTCGTATATGCCTTGGTTTTCCAGGTCAATTTTGTCTTTGGGGTGTCTAAGGATGGCTGCTATTTTTTTGTCTGTTTTGAAGGCAGTCTTGATGTGATGCCTGTGTAGTATCTTACTGATTTTGTCTGTGGTATCTCTTATGTAGGGAAGGACAGCTGTTCCATAGGTCTGTTGATCTTCTAGGTCTCTATTATGTCTTAGTGTGTTTTTGTGGATCAAGCTAGTGATTTTTTTTTTGTGGAAGCCGTTGGCTGTTAGTACTTTAGTCAGGGTGCATAGTTCAGTCTTTATATGTGTCTTGTCTGCCAGGCATTTGGTTCTGGTGATTAGTGTTTTGGCCACGGAGTTTATCTGTGCTGGGTAATGGTGGGATTGGGCGTTGAGATAGTGGTTGGTGTGTGTTTCCTTCTGGTATATGGTGTGTCCATCTGTCCTTTTGTAGATTAGTACATCTAGGAATGGTAGTTGTTTGTTTATTTCCATTTACATGGTGAACTGGGGTGTGTGCTGTTTAGGTGTGTTAGGAAATTGTTTAGGTTTTCTTTTCAATTTCTTTTCCTTAAATTTGCTTGTATCTGTGTCCTTTGTATGTGAAATATGTGTTGGTTAAGCAGTGTTCTGTTAGTTCCATGAGGTGTTTAGCT